>OW121740.1:93371433-94571433 GCA_933228675.1 Stomorhina lunata | reverse complement strand
TATCATAACCTTAATCAGTGTTCCTAATTTTGTAGAAATCGGCCCATATTTGACTATACATCCCATACAAAGAAGTTTATACACACATAAAAGCACAAAAACGTTAATAACTCTAAAGATAAATGCATTTGATTACTTAAACTAAGCACAGATAAATATTTTGGAAATATAAACTAATAGTCAAAATTTGGTAACAATCGGTCCACCCTAGCTCCCATATCAGGCCCTTAGTCGGAAATGATATAAATCTCGAAATTTTGAAATTTTGTATGTATGTCTCTAAGACTTAAGGGAAACTTGTTTAATTATTGGTCCATATTTAACCTTAGTAGTGAAGGGTATTATATAGTTGGGCTTGTCCGACTTTTGCTTTTTTTACTTGTTTTTATTTGGTCTCTTGCCAAAAGCTTTTATATCTGAAGTCACCATATTCTGGCGTCTTCGAATAATTACACAGGTCAACAGCAAAAATGTGCTCGAGTAACCACTATATACATTTGATGTATGTATCATGGCTACCTTAGTACAAAAATGGTAACATTTTTAAATTCTATGGCAAGTTTTTTTTTTTAATTTTTTTTTTTAAATTGCAATTTTTTTAGACGTTTGTTCAAATAATTAATGATAACTCAAAAACTACTAGTCCGATATTATTAAAATAAAATCAGAAAAATTAAAATTTACATAGTCTTTAATTCGTCTATATATCGGGTTTCAATCGGATCAATAGTGTCGGAGTTATAATAAAAAACTTAAGAAAAAAATATATTTTTAATGTAAAAATGGCAAAAATTTTCGTTGTAAAAAAATCATGAAAAATCGAAAACGGCAAAAAACTTCCAGATTTATTATTTTATCGCATAGCGACATATAATAGCAACAAAATGAGATATCGACCATAAAAATCGATTGATTTTTTTCGAATTTATTCACAATTTAGTGAATTCGCTCATTTTCACAAAATTTTTGTTTTTTTGCTTGATATACATTAAATTACAGCGGGTTTTCAAATGTATGAAAAAAATAAATTTTCCAATTTCAAGGGGTGCATGTCGGATTATTGTGAGATTTGGTGAGAAACTTCCACCCACAAAATTTTAGTCGAATTGGACAACGTTAACACGTAGCGCATAGGCCCCAAATCTGAAAAATAGCGTTTAAATCGAAAAAAATTGACAAATTTTCAGTTTTTGCAAAATTAAAGCTATATATTCCCCCTTTTGCAAAAAAGTGGATTCTGGTTCTTGGTGCAAACGCAATGATTTTTCCAATAAGCTACATGTCTTTAAAATTGGTTAAAGAGTTTTCGAGATACTACAATTTGCACTGGCCATTATATGTCCTTGAGGACTTGCCGAAGGCAATTGACCAAAAAATGTGACTGAGTCAAATCGATGGAATAGATCGAAAATGCATTTCATTGTTTTATTCATGTATTTTATATTTTATTTTTTTTAATTTATTACAACATACTACAAACCTTGGAATTTTATTTTATGACATTTTCTATTATTGAATAACGAAGTGTTGCTCTGAATACTCTGGCAAAAATCTGCCATCATGTGTGCATCCCAGCGACCCTGGTATCTTACCTCCATTGTCCGAATATCTTGGTGAAATCGTTCGCCCTGTTCCTCACTTAAGTCTCCTAGATTTTAAGGAAAACGATCTAAGTGACTGTGAAGGTAATGTAACTTGACGCCTCCTAGATTCTGGAAGTGAGCTAACATCTCTTCAACGTGCGCAACATAATCATCATCCTTGTTATTTCCTAAGAAATGTTGAATAACCTATACAAACGAATCCCATGCATTTTTCTCAATTTCTGACATTGAACTGAGAAAATCGGTATCTTTGACCAATTTGCGAATTTGTGGCCCGTCAAATATTCCTGCTCTCAGCTTTCAATACTGTATTTCCACAGTAACACGTGTCCCACAGAAATACGTGTTTTGCCCAAAACAGTATTTCGCGTACTTATTTTGCCATACATTTCTCATTCATCCAAAACACTTTGGCAGTACTGGATATTGTATAGTGGTTTCAAAAGCATCGAATTTTTTTATTTTGTTGCGTTGTGTAATTGGAAGATATCAGTCAATTTTAGCGAAATTTTATATTTTATTGTTGACATGTATATTGTATCTAGGTTAAAAAAGAAAAAAATAAAAAATTTTAAACGAAGTAAAATGTTTTTGTAAATTGTCTTCGGCAAGTCCTCAAGGACATGTAATGGCCAGTAAAAATTGTAATAACTCGAAAACTGTTTAGCCGATTTTAAAGACATGTAGCTTATTGGAAAAATCATTGCCTTTGCACTAAGAACTAGAATCCACTTTTTTGCAAAAGGGGGAATAAATAGCTTTAATTTTGCAAAAACTGAAAATTTGTCAATTTTTTTTCGATTTAAACGCTATTTTTCAGATTTGGGGCCTATGCGCAACGTGTTAACGTTGTCCAATTCAACTAAAATTTTGTGGGTGGAAGTTTCTCACCAAATCTCACAATAATCCGACATGCACCCCTTGAAATTGGAAAATTTATTTTTTTCATACATTTGAAAACCCGCTGTAATGTAATGTATATCAAGCAAAAAAACTAAAATTTTGTGAAAATGAGCGAATTCACTAAATTGTGAATAAATTCGAAAAAAATCAATTGATTTTTATGGTCGATATCTCATTTTGTTGCTATTATATGTTGCTATGTGATAAAATAATAAATCTGGAAGTTTTTTTGCCGTTTTCGATTTTTTATGATTTTTTTAAAACGAAAATTTTTGCTATTTTTATATAAAAATATATTTTTTTCTTAAGGTTTTTATTATAACTCCGATACTATTGATCCGATTGAAACGCGATATATAGACGAATTAAAGGCTATGTAAATCTTAATTTTTCTGATTTTATGTTAATAATATCGGACTAGTAGTTTTTGAGTTATCATTAATTATTTGAAGAAACGTCTAAAAAAAATTGCAATTTAAAAAAAAAAAATCTTGCCATAGAATTTAAAAATTTTACCATTTTTGTACAAGGGTAGTCATGATACATCAAAATTGTATAGTGGTTTTATGAGCACATGAATTTTTTTTATTTTGTTGTGCTGTGTTATCTGCTCCGGTCATTGCAAAATTTTTTTATTTTAAAAAACTTTACTTCAAGTAAAAGTCAGAGTCCGAAAATCTACTTAAAAATATAGACATATTTTTTTTTTACATGAGGAAAAAGACCTACTCTACACAGTAGTCTGAAACATAATAAAAAGTGGTAATAAGTCTGTATTTTCTAAACTGTAACTCTGCATTGGTATATATGAGAAATTCTACGAATAAGCTAAAACAAGAAAGTAAATATTTGCACAATTTTAGCAAGTGTTTATATTTTTATTGAGGCGTGTATTTTTATTACTATAAGTGTACCATTTATCAATACCTTACCAATATATATGTTTAATATATCAATGAAAAGGAAAATATGTCCAGATTATTATTCTGGTAACGTTTTACTAATGTTCAAAAAATTCTTAAACATTTTTGCAAAAAAATGTAGAAAAAACTAAAAAGAGTGTTGTTTAAAAAATCTTTTCTGAACTTTGACGTCCAATTTCTGAAAAATTATTTTTTGTAGTATTAAAGTCTATTTTATCATTTACATACCCAGTAAAACTTTTCATTACCAAATAATGAGTTAAACAGTTAAACTATTGAACACGAACTACTTACTCATTCGCTGTTTAAGTCATTACATTAACATGGGGATGTCATTGGAGGCAAGTACTTATCAATTGCAGAAAAGTAATGACTTGGGTAAGCAATTTGAAAGCAACAACAACAACAGCAACAACTTTTTTGTTGTTGTTTTATTAAAAACATATATTTTTAAACGAAATACAAAATTTTTTTTATGATCCCATGGGGGCTCGAACCCAGACCCTCCGACTGCTAGGCAGAGACTCTTCCACTGAGCTACTTCATTTGTTGAAAACTTAGCAGCTTATAATTAATATAAACAATTTTTATTTTTAGATCCAAAATCATGTGAAAATAACTTTGTTTTTCTCTGCTTTTTTTGCTTTGTTGTAATTTTTGGAAAAATATTTTTATACGATTTTTTGTAATTATTTTAAAACTTTTTTAAAATTATTTTAAAACTTAAACAATTTAAATATTCTTTTTTGTATAAGTTTTTACATAAGATTGACTCTTACTTACTTAAATGTTACAACCTGTTAAGGTCAAAGTCCGAGCATATTTTAGAATTCCATGGATTTCGATCTTGTGCGAATATTCTCCAATTTTATAGGCCAAGCTTTGAAAAATATTCCTCTACTTGGTCTTTCTATCGAAGTTTCGGACATCCTCCTCTAACATTAGGTAGTGGGACATTTCAATTCTAATTTTATCCCCTTCATTGTATTTTTTTTTTTTTCAAGAGAGGGTTACTAGCCCGTAATCCTAACCCATTTTTATCGATATTATGGGACAACTCTCGGAACATGTTAACTCACAATATTAATGGGTGTTAAACTAGCTCCCCGGGTGATACCATGAGGAGGTGTGTGTCCACAGTTGAGATGAAGGATGACCCAGATAAGTTGGGCTTACCAAGTTAAGACCAATTAGAATCGTGTTTGGTATTCAACATCCCCTACATAATCAAAATTGACTCATGATGGTATTTTTTCATTAACGTGAGTTAGTTTTACAAATTTTTTTTACAGAAGATAATATTTAAGTTCTTAAAATTCAAAAATCATTTAAAAAGACTCTTTTAATAAAAAAAAAAACTAAAAAAAATTGTTGCCCTTGGTGGGATTTGAACCGGGGCCATTTAGTTTAAATTACCATCTTAATTACAAATAAGTACTTCTGTAATAACTTATTATTTATTCGGATGGTATGTTGTAGTCGTTACAAGGTAACCAGTTATCAGAGTACTTGCTATTACCAAAGTTTTGCTGGGTATATAAACCAATTTAATTGATTTAAAAATATGAAGCCCAATTGGCCTTTTTTGCAATTAAAATTGTGATATATGGAAATTTGACTTCTTTTATAAAATCCTATTTTCTGGAGTCATTTGCAAACTCGCGCTACTTTTTATTTTTAAAATATAAAGAGAACATATGGGGCTATACAACTACATTTTACAAAATTCCAAAATCGGTTCGGCTTTTTTGTTACATGTTCGAAAACACAAAAATCTTCTTAAAAATTAGACAAATTTCAGTCAAAAATATACTTGAAGGGAACGTTGTACAGACTTAAGATTTGGTTTTAAGCCATCCTAGAACACCATTTTCTACGAATATATATAATATATATATAGTAATATATAATTTTTTGACAAAAAATACAATTTTTTCGATCACCAAAAGATACTTGACTTTGGAAATTTTTCAACACAAGACGCTTACAAATTTGTAACATCGATTTTCAAAGTTCTATTTTCTAAACATGGTGCTATGTGTTAGTATTTTTTAAAAAAATTATCGGTTTAATATTAAATGCACAATTGGTAAAAAGCTGAAAAAAGTCGAAAAGAAAAATTATTTATTTTTATTTTTGAAATGAAACAACTTAAAACCCATAACGGCAATTATAGTGAAGTAAACAAGTTTTTTCTTCGTTTTTCCAAGCTCGTTCCAAAATGTTAAAAATCAACCAAATTGGGCAATAATTAAAAGAGGTGTTCAAAAGAAATTTTACTTGTGAGATGATCTACTTTGACGCCCATTAATTTATCCTGTGAAATATATAAGTTCAAGATTAAGTTAAGATATACAGACTAAGATGATACAGATTTATTTTCCACTTTTTTTTTGTTTCAAACCACTGTGCGCTATTTTGAGACGATCTATTATGAACCCCCAACTGTGAACAAGTTACTGTCACAACATCGTTTTGACATACTCGTGTAAAAAAAAAATGGCAATGAAAATTATATTTGACCATACATATGCAGTATATCAAATTACACAAAAAAATCAAATCAAATCAAAAAAATCAGCAGAAATTTAAAATTTTTATAGAAAATTTTTCGACCCAAAAATTGTTATAGAAAATTTTTCGATGCATGAAATTTTTATTGAAAATTTTTCGGTTTAAGAAATTTTTATAGAACATTTCTTGGTCTAAAAATTTTTAGGAAAAATTTTGGTTTCTCCGCAAACATTTTTTGGCTTTTTATCAAAAAATTAGTCTGTTACATTAATAAATGTAACAGATCTGGGATCAAATGCGAATACTCTTTCCTTTTGAAAAGTTCTCGTTCTAAAAATTTTTATAGAAAATTTTTCGGTCAAAAAATTTTTATAAAAAAATTTTCGTTCTAAAAATTTGTATAGAAAAGTTTTCGGTTTAAAAATTTATGATCTAAAAGTTTTTATAGAAAACTTTTCGGTTCAAAAGTTTTTATAAAAAATTTTTCGGTTTAAAAATTTGTATAGAAATTTTTCGTTTTAAAAATTTTTTTAGAAATTTTTCGGTTTAAAAATTTTTATAGAAAATTTTTCGATTTAAAAATTTTTATAGAAAATTTTTCGGTTTAAAAATTTTTATAGAAATTTTTCGGCTTAAAAATTTTTCGATTAAAAAATTTTTATAGAAAATTTTTCGGTTTAAAAATTTTTATAGAAAATTTTTCGGTTTAAAAATTTTTATAGAAAATTTTTCGGCTTAAAAATTTTTATAGAAAACTTTTCGGTTTAAAAATTTTTATAGAAAATTTTTCGGTTTAAAAATTTTTATAGAAAAATTTTCTATCTAAAAATTCTTATAGAAAAATTTTTGGCCTTTTTTAATTTATGATTTTTAAATTAGATGAATAAATTTTAGGAATACTGAAAAAAACTATGTGACACTTAGCAGTGTGGAATGCTGCATTTTCTGTCCCGCTACGGACTTCATCAGCACACTGTGTCACCAACTGTTAGATGCCAGTAGTTAAGATCATCTATTTAACTGAATTCTTAAGCGAAATTGAAAACGAGAATTATGTTAACACTCATTTCTATTTCACCTATGACCATATGATCGATTCAGTTAGACGAACTTATCCACCATAGTTTTTTCCTTTATGTTTTGTATCCCTATCCTTTTTTTTTTTATTTTTTTTTTTTTTTTTTTTTATTAATCTACATTTACTTTGTACTTTAACCAACTGTCAGCTGGTAATGAAGACAAAGATTTTTGTTTTGACAAGTTTTGTTTTATTCTTTTACGTTAATGCAAATTTTGAATTTAGTATCAACTTGAAAGAGTTAATGAAAACATGTAAATCGCGGTGCCCATGCAATTCAATTGAAAGAAATTATTTTTAGTTGAACCAGAAATTTATGTTGATGGTCGTGGGTTCGAGTCGGGCTCAGGTTCATGTCATAAATTATTTTTTTAATTTATGATTTTTAAATTAGATGAATAAATTTTAGGAATACTGAAAAAAACTATGTGACACTTAGCAGTGTGGAATGCTGCATTTTCTGTCCCGCTACGGACTTCATCAGCACACTGTGTCACCAACTGTTAGATGCCAGTAGTTAAGATCATCTATTTAACTGAATTCTTAAGCGAAATTGAAAACGAGAATTATGTTAACACTCATTTCTATTTCACCTATGACCATATGATCGATTCAGTTAGACGAACTTATCCACCATAGTTTTTTCCTTTATGTTTTGTATCCCTATCCTTTTTTTATTAATCTACATTTACTTTGTACTTTAACCAACTGTCAGCTGGTAATGAAGACAAAGATTTTTGTTTTGACAAGTTTTGTTTTATTCTTTTACGTTAATGCAAATTTTGAATTTAGTATCAACTACTGGCATCTAACAGTTGGTGACACAGTGTGCTGATGAAGTCCGTAGCGGGACAGAAAATGCAGCATTCCACACTGCTAAGTGTCACATAGTTTTTTTCAGTATTCCTAAAATTTATTCATCTAATTTAAAAATCATAAATTAAAAAAATAATTTATGACATGAACCTGAGCCCGACTCGAACCCACGACCATCAACATAAATTTCTGGTTCAACTAAAAATAATTTCTTTCAATTGAATTGCATGGGCACCGCGATTTACATGTTTTCATTAACTCTTTCAAGTTGATACTAAATTCAAAATTTGCATTAACGTAAAAGAATAAAACAAAACTTGTCAAAACAAAAATCTTTGTCTTCATTACCAGCTGACAGTTGGTTAAAGTACAAAGTAAATGTAGATTAATAAAAAAAGGATAGGGATACAAAACATAAAGGAAAAAACTATGGTGGATAAGTTCGTCTAACTGAATCGATCATATGGTCATAGGTGAAATAGAAATGAGTGTTAACATAATTCTCGTTTTCAATTTCGCTTAAGAATTCAGTTAAATAGATGATCTTAACTACTGGCATCTAACAGTTGGTGACACAGTGTGCTGATGAAGTCCGTAGCGGGACAGAAAATGCAGCATTCCACACTGCTAAGTGTCACATAGTTTTTTTCAGTATTCCTAAAATTTATTCATCTAATTTAAAAATCATAAATTAAAAAAATAATTTATGACATGAACCTGAGCCCGACTCGAACCCACGACCATCAACATAAATTTCTGGTTCAACTAAAAATAATTTCTTTCAATTGAATTGCATGGGCACCGCGATTTACATGTTTTCATTAACTCTTTCAAGTTGATACTAAATTCAAAATTTGCATTAACGTAAAAGAATAAAACAAAACTTGTCAAAACAAAAATCTTTGTCTTCATTACCAGCTGACAGTTGGTTAAAGTACAAAGTAAATGTAGATTAATAAAAAAAGGATAGGGATACAAAACATAAAGGAAAAAACTATGGTGGATAAGTTCGTCTAACTGAATCGATCATATGGTCATAGGTGAAATAGAAATGAGTGTTAACATAATTCTCGTTTTCAATTTCGCTTAAGAATTCAGTTAAATAGATGATCTTAACTACTGGCATCTAACAGTTGGTGACACAGTGTGCTGATGAAGTCCGTAGCGGGACAGAAAATGCAGCATTCCACACTGCTAAGTGTCACATAGTTTTTTTCAGTATTCCTAAAATTTATTCATCTAATTTAAAAATCATAAATTAAAAAAATAATTTATGACATGAACCTGAGCCCGACTCGAACCCACGACCATCAACATAAATTTCTGGTTCAACTAAAAATAATTTCTTTCGAAAAATTTTTGGTTTAAAAATTTTTATAGAAATTTTTCGGTTTAAAAATGTTTATAGAAAATATTTCGGCTTAAAAATGTTTATAGATAATTTTTCGGTTTAAAAATTTTTATAGAAAATTTTTCATATTCCGACATATCTAAATTACGATATCAGCTAACAAATAAAACTTATAAATAAACGTAGCTAAATTTATTAGTTATTATATTTGCAAGAACAGGAATTAGTTTCTGAGAAATATTATTTGAGTTATTTCTTGAATTTTGTCTTTTCTATAATTTTACTAAATCTGCACGTGTATGGGCATAAGCGGTTTAACTTCCATGAAAGAAAATACGTTTTTAGGGTCATCTCCAAAAGTTAGGTTAAGTTGAAAGGTATTGGGAGGAGAGGAATTCATCTTAGACTTAGTTGGCTTGCAGATCTCGAATTATTGCAGTACAAACTTAGGTACATTAAAAATACATATACATATTTAACCCTAGAAAGATAAGCTAGTCTTATCAGACGTATGACTTTTTGAATTTCTTTTTTGTTTTTGTTATAAGAGAAATTTATTTTGCTCAATATTATTTTATATTTTTTATAATTTTTTTTTTTTTTTAATAGAAAATAATATTAATTTTACCCTAACCGCCAAAAAGACTCAAGCGCCAAAAACTAAAATTTACAGGAGAAGCATTTTTTAAAATATCTTTGGACAGTGAATTGTACTTAAGTCTTTATTGTTTTTGCTGTAAGATCATAACGGTGAATTCTACTGCCCTGATATTTTGTGATGATCATGAATAATAAATTTTAATAATAAAATAAAAATCATCCATCGTGTCGCTTAAGCCCTTTTGGCGGTTATGGCTCGATATAATAGAAAAAACAAAATATCAGTTTTTATTTCTATAAAGTCCTTAAAAGTCGTATCGTTATCTCTTAGTCGTATCATTATCTTTAACGTACAAAAAATAAGGTTATCTTTGTAGGGTTAAATATCCGTTAACTAAAAATTCTTCACAAAAAAAATGTTCTATAAAAGTTCTAAGGACAAAATTTGTCTACAAAAATTTTTAGACTGAAAAATTTTTTTAAAAATGAACTCAAGTCTGATTAATCTTAATTTTTCAATTAATTCAATTTAAAGTTCGAATAATTAATTCCAAATAACAGAAAAATTTTCTATAAAAGTTTTAGACTGAAAAATTTTCTATAAAAATTTTTAGACCGAAAAATTTTCTATAAAAATTTTTAGACCGAAAAATTTTCTTTAAAAATTTTTAAACCAAAAAATTTTTCATTAAAATTTTTAGACCGAAAATTTTTCTATAAATATTTTTAGACCGAAAATTTTTCTATAAGAATTTTTAGACCGAAAATTTTTCTATAAGAATTTTTAGATAGAAAATTTTTCTATAAAAATTTTTAAACCGAAAAATTTTCTATAAAAATTTTTAAACCGAAAAATTATCTATAAAAATTTTTAAACCGAAAAGTTTTCTATAAACATTTTTAAACCGAAAAATTTCTATAAAAATTTTTAAACCAAAAATTTTTCTATAAGAATTTTTAGATAGAAAATTTTTCTATAAAAATTTTTAAACCGAAAAATTTTCTATAAAAATTTTTAAACCGAAAAGTTTTCTATAAAAATTTTTAAGCCGAAAAATTTTCTATAAAAATTTTTAAGCCGAAAAATTTTCTATAAAAATTTTTCGATTTAAAAATTTCTATAGAAAATTTTTCGGTTTAAAAATTTTTATAGAAAATTTTTCGGTTTAAAAATTTTTATAGAAAATTTTTCGGCTTAAAAATTTTTATAGAAAATTTTTCGCCTTAAAAATTTTTATAGAAAACTTTTAAAAATTTTAAAATTTTTATAGAAAATTTTTCGGTTTAAAAATTTTTATAGAAAAATTTTCTATCTAAAAATTCTTATAGAAAAATTTTTGGTTTAAAAATTTTTATAGAAATTTTTCGGTTTAAAAATGTTTATAGAAAATATTTCGGCTTAAAAATGTTTATAGATAATTTTTCGGTTTAAAAATTTTTATAGAAAAATTTCGGTTTAAAAATTTTTATAGAAAAATTTTCTATCTAAAAATTCTTATAGAAAAATTTTCGGTCTAAAAATTCTTATAGAAAAATTTTCGGTCTAAAAATATTTATAGAAAAATTTTCGGTCTAAAAATTTTAATGAAAAATTTTTTGGTTTAAAAATTTTTATAGAAAATTTTTCGGTCTAAAAATTTTTATAGAAAATTTTTCGGTCTAAAAATTTTTATAGAAAATTTTTCAGTCTAAAATTTTTATAGAAAATTTTTCAGTTATTTGGAATTAATTATTCGAACTTTAAATTGAATTAATTGAAAAATTAAGATTAATCAGACTTGAGTTCATTTTTAAAAAAATTTTTCAGTCTAAAAATTTTTGTAGACAAATTTTTTCCTTAGAACTTTTATAGAACATTTTTTTTTGTGAAGAATTTTTAGTTAACAGATATTTAACCCTACAAAGATAACCTTATTTTTTGTACGTTAAAGATAATGATACGACTAAGAGATAACGATACGACTTTTAAGGACTTTATAGAAATAAAAACTGATATTTTGTTTTCTCTATTATATCGAGCCATATCCGCCAAAAGGGCTTAAGCGACATGATGGACGATTTTTATTTTATTATTAAAATTTATTATTCATGATCATCACAAAATATCAGGGCAGTAGAATTCACCGTTATGATCTTACAGCAAAAACAATAAAGACTTAAGTACAATTCAGTGTCCAAAGATATTTTAAAAAATGCTTCTCCTGTAAATTTTAGTTTTTGGCGCTTGAGTCTTTTTGGCGGTTAGGGTAAAATTAATATTATTTTGTATTTAAAAAAAAGTATAAAAAATATAAAATAATACTGAGCAAAATAAATTTCTCTTATAACAAAAACAAAAAAGAAATACAAAAAGTCATACGTCTGATAAGACTAGCTTATCTTTCTAGGGTTAAATATGTATATGTATTTTTAATGTATCTAAGTTTGTACTGCAATAATTCGAGATCTGCAAGCCAACTAAGTCTAAGATGAATTCCTCTCCTCCCAATACCTTTCAACTTAACCTAACTTTTGGAGATGACCCTAAAAACGTATTTTCTTTCATGGAAGTTAAACCGCTTATGCCCATACACGTGCAGATTTAGTAAAATTATAGAAAAGACAAAATTTAAGAAATAACTCAAATAATATTTCTCAGAAACTAATTCCTGTTCTTGCAAATATAATAACTAATAAATTTAGCTACGTTTATTTATAAGTTTTATTTGTTAGCTGATATCGTAATTTAGATATGTCGGAATATGTTTGTTTCCTTCTGTCTCACAGCGTGTGACTGTTTTCAGGTCTAATGTTCTAAAGCTGCCTTAATCATTTATTCATTCATTTATTCATTCATTCATTCAGTCACTTCAAATTTATACAATGAGGCTTCTTTAGCTTATATTCTAGAGAAGCACCTGAAAATATATTTATTGTAGGCCTATAATTTATTATAGCTGGTGTTAAATATATTATAAAATTAATAAAACGCTTCCTACGGATTTGTTACCAATTTCTAATACATTTCCACATGCCCACACACACAAACACACCCTTAAGCAAACAAACTTATTTTCATTCATAATTTTCTATCTATTTTTTGGTCTATGGTTTATGGTTTAAGCCAACAACTGGAAACATATTGACTAGACAACAACGACGCCAACCAGAACAATAACCACAAAACCAACAACAAACACAAGACAAGGTAGTCGAACTCTTAACAAAATCTTTTGCATTATGTCATTATGTCTGCAGGGAGCCACTTTCTCTATCGCTCCATGGGTGTATTTTATTTGTTGACAGGACAATTTGAAAGTTTGTTTATTCTTTCCGTCTTAATTACCATAATATTTATTAATACTCATTTGAAAAATTTTCATTTCATAGAACAGGGTAATCTGATTTGATTAAAAGCCTTTTCTTTCTTTCATTTCATTTTCGTTTCACTCTTCACGTTATTTGTGGATTATTGTTATTGCTTTTTATAATTAATTCAGGGGAATTGTTTAATTGAAATGTTAAAAAGTAACAATTCATTAACAAAAGCTATGAGGAATAATGTAATAGATTTAACTAAATTAATATATGGGTCAATTTTGAACATTTTTAATAATATCGTGTTATTGAAAATGATTATACACTCACGGTCACCAGATTAGGTTCACTTTTTTAGTAAAAAATTTAAGCTTGCTGCTCTTAAGATAACTTATGAATAGAATTGTGATGTACTTTTTCTGAAAGGCCGAATAGTTTAGATAAAGTGTGTAAATAAAGAAAGTTTGAAAAAATTTGGCTGTTGAAATATATGCATCTTTTTGTAATTGGTGCAGAAAAATATGAATTATTTTTGCGTCACATGAATAGGTTCACTAATTAAATTTCAGTTTTTTGGTTATTTGTGGAAATTTTGAGCACAAAATAGCTAAGCATTTAACCCTAGAACGTCATCCTTCGTCAAAATGACTACGGAAAATTTTATTTTCAAATTAAAACAAAAAAAGGAGGCTAAAATATGTTAAGTTTTTATTAATAATTAAGAAATAAACAAATGAATTTCTTAAAATATTTATTAAAAAGAGTCTATAATACATAATAAAATTATTTTGGTATCCATTTTTGCTCACGAAGAGTTTTATAGTCTCTTGATGTATGGGTAGTCAAAATGACGAAGGATGACGTTAGTGTATGTAAAATAAGGATGATGTTCCAGGGTTAATAAAATAGAACTCTAGAAGTATTTTCTATCGGTTTTATTTAAATTTGGTCCATGGTAATTAATAGGATATGGAAGAGAAGACAAACATTGATGCCAGAAGAGATTAAGGCCTCTACTTCCGTGAAATTTCTACAAAATTTAAAAATATGACTGCGTTGTAATGATTCACTCAAGAAGTAACAAAATATGAGGAAAAAACTCTGAGCGAAAGCAAACTTTTACCCCAAGATTCACTGTAAACACTGACTTACTCCTAGTATTACCTGAGAAGCTACGTTAACAACCGTTAAAGTAGAGAACCAACATGTCAGGGCTGCCAGATACTTTTTGGTCACCATCCCCAAATTTTAAAATGTTTAGCCCCAAAAATCCCCAATTCACAAAAAAGCGTAATTAGGGTAGGAGGGGGCCATTTGCCATAGGGGCACATTTGCCGCCACTAATTTCTTGAAAACTAAGTTATCTTTTTTGATACTGTAATCGATTTTATATTCCATGGATGGGGCACATTGGCCTCTTTTAGTTAATTTGCTTTTTTTTAATTTGATACATAAGAAAAAGCCGTGGGCAATCTAAACCAACATAGTTTAAAGCTATCATATGTAGATACCTATGAAGAACAAAAAAAAAATTGTGATAACTCTCATGGTAAGAAACCCAGAGAACTTAAAAAAAAGTGGCAAATGCTCCCCCTTCTACCCTACTTACATTTCTTTATTCAATTGAATTAAGAGATTGATTTTATTAACATAAAAATAGTTTTGTATGCTTGCAATATATACCACTACATATTTAAATAATAAAATATTGGAAATCTAGTATTTAGTAAATTTTAGAATCATCAAATTCATGAGAATTACATGAGTAAAACATAAGTCTACTTTCACACCAGTCAAGTTTGGCTCATCAAATCTTGAGTTTGTATGAGAAAAAGCTGACGGATTTGAAATTGATAACAAAATTGACCGTATTTTCAAAATTGAACATTTGTATGAAATTTAAGAAAAACTGATGATGTATATGAAACAGCACTTACTTTTTTGAACTAAATTTGTTAACGTTTCAGTTGTCGGCTGAAATTCTTGACAACAAATTTTGTTATTATTATGATATTCTTATTAAAGATAATATAGTTGATAACGAAGTTTTGTTAAACTCAAAACAAAAAATACTCGCTCTACACAGGCATTGACAGTTCGCGCACAGTTTAAGTATGTGTATGTATATGATGTATATATGTGTATCTTTAAATTTATAAACTTTCGGATATGGTTTTTTAATTTGTAAAAGAAAGTTTATTAACAAAAAGCAGTCGAACTTCTCTAACTTGAACTTCTATTATTTGAATTTTCCATAAGTTAAAGCAAATTTCGTTTTTAAATTTAGCGTTCTTAAATTTGATTCCCAAAGTTAAAGTCTCCATAAGTTGAAGCTTTTTTGGGATAATGGTGATTCAATTTATAAAAGTTCGACCATATGATGTTTTAAATCTACAGGTTCAAATTTCCCCAAAAAATCCCCAACAAATTTAAGTGAATCCCCAACAAAATCCCCAAGCCCCAAACCAAATTTTTTCGCCTTTTTGAAGATTGAATATCCCCAACTTTGGGGCCAAAACCCCAAATCTGGCAGCCCTGCAACATGTGCCGCATGTTCTTCCATAAGAACGAAAAAAACATGGGCTAGTAACCCTCACCTGGAACAAAATAACTTACTATGAAAAACTAAAAAAGAATTAAATCGGCCCTCAATAATATTGACGACCATGGCAAACGAAAAAAGGACCATGAATTAAGAATTAGCACCTGGAACATCCAAACCTGAACATCCGATCAGAGGAGGTGCTCTGATCAAGTTGATGGATGTTCTCGAGGAATATAAATGCGATTTGACTGCTCTCCAGGAAGTAAGATGGAATGGCCACGGCATTGCCAAGACACAAAAAGGTTACCTATATTGCAGCTGCGAGGAATGTGGGCATGAGTTTGGTTGCAGGCTTATAGTTCGCAAAAGAATGCGAAACCTCCAAATTCGCCCCAGTTTACGAAAGATTAACGACTAGACGTGTCAAAGCAAAATACTTTTGAGTTAAATTTGTGCTCACGCTCGTACTGAAGAGAAAGATGAAAATTTAAGAGAAGCCTTTTATAAACAACTCGAGGAATTTTACGAAAGCTGCCCCAATCATGACGCAAAAATAATTCTGGGAAAGGGTATTATAAGTTTGAGCTGATGTATGTAACGTATATAAATATTTGTCTTAGACCCACCTTTTAGTATACCAATAGGCTTAGACTATTACTTTCTGAGTCGATTTAGCGATGTCAGTCCGTCCGTCCGTCTGGCTGGCTGGACTCCCATGTAAATCATGTAATCAAAGTACAGGTCGTAATTCTAAAGATAACTTGACGAAATTTGACACAGATTGAAATTTGTAAAAATCGGTCCATTATTTATTGTAGCTTTCATAGGTCTCACTTTCCGGAATTGATATTTTGGCCACAAATATCAATATTTTTAAAATAAATACTGCTTATGTAAACCAAAATCACTGTACCAAATTTCGTTAAAATCGGTCCATATTTGTCCATAGCTCCCATACAAAATACTAGGGTGGAGCGAAAAACAACTTTTATTGAAATTCGATACGCCTGGGTTAAAAATCGATGCTCTACGCCCTAAGAAGCTCAGAAAAAAATGTTTGTCTTCCTAGGTCAATGTTCTGAGGTGGCATGGGGAAAATAGGACTTTTTTCGGTTTTTGGTAAATTTCAACCAATAAAGATATGTTTTTTGCAAAATTAATAATTGGATATAGAAAACAACTAAATCAGCTTTGATCAGAGTTATAAAAACTAAAAATCGATGCAGTAGTTATTAAGTAATTGCAATTTGCCCCAGAAAATTCGTGTCCTTTTCAACACGCCTAAGGATATACATCAAAAAAATTATTTTTGAACACAGAAATTACAAAGTAAGACTCTCCTTATCATCTAAAGACTTATAAGTACTAAATAGTTTAAATGTATTAACATATAATTCAATTTACATAGTTTTTTTTTTTATACTGGAAAACTGTAGTTTTTTTAAGGACCGTTTCAAAATCCACTTTTTAAGTTTTAGAAAATTTTGTTAAAAAAATATTAAAAATTTCAAAATTTTTGATCG
Organism: Stomorhina lunata; assembly: GCA_933228675.1. Taxonomy (NCBI): domain Eukaryota; kingdom Metazoa; phylum Arthropoda; class Insecta; order Diptera; family Rhiniidae; genus Stomorhina; species Stomorhina lunata. The sequence goes on along the minus strand of OW121740.1, from coordinate 94,554,279 downwards.
ACATGTTAAAATAGATAGATGTGGTAATAAAATCCAAAAAAGTTCAGTTTGATATCTCACATGGCTCACGTACCTGCAAATTGAAATTTTAAAATTTCACGAAAAAGTAAATTTTTGGACATTATTTAAGTAGATTCATAGTAAATTTTATTTAAGCTTTCTTTTGATAAAGTTAATACTGAATTTTATTGGCCAGTCATTGAGGAATGTCCACTAGAACTTTCTTTGATATTGGGTGAGCTTTACCCTTTTTTCATCGGGGTGAAATGTCAAAATTTGGATTTTTAGCGGCAAGAATACCAGATGTTATAAATTTAGTGGCGAATTTCGATGAAAATTAATAAAAATAGTTATTTTTAAGAATGGTTATTTTGTTTTATTAAAAGTATTTTATTTAACCCTTAACAGACATGGGGACTAAAATGACCCAAAATTTTTTTGTCAAAGCCGTTATTTCCAAATTTTATGTAACTGAGGCCTTTATGTTTAAATCAAACCTTTTTAAAAGTCTGAAGTAATCCACTTTAATCGTATAGAATAATAAGCATAAAAGGTAAAAATTAAATACTTAAATTTTCATTATTAAATATTTTCTTATTTTATTTTAAATTAATATAATACTAACTATTACTAAATTAACAATAACGAATACTCTTAGACAAAATATTTCTTAAAAATTTAATTTCTAAATCTCGGAGGAATATAAGAATTTAAAGCTCCCACACTTTCATCACTAGAATCGGCAACGCTTTTACTGTTCGAGGCTATCTCATCTAATTGTGATGAAAAATCCAAAACTGGAGCCACACCTTCATTTGACACAAACGATGGACCACCCAAGGTATCATAATCATTCTGTATGATTTCCTGAGCTCGCACAGCATCTTCTGGAGTGCGATATTTAACGAAATGCACAGCAGGTTTCGATTGAGTAGTTTGCTGAATATTTTGCAATTTATTGGCCAATTCTCCAACATCGGGTTGCTTTGTGAGAACATAGATTTGGGTTTTGGATTCAGCGGATTGTTTGGCCAATTGTAAGGCAGCATTGGTAAGAGCGTTACTTTCGGGAGCCTTAATAAAGACAACACGAAGATTCTTGCGCATGACGGAAGCTAAACGTTCTACAGCAGCAATGTCACTATAATCTTCCTCGGGAGCCGAGTAAGAGTAGAATTCTTTATTGTAACCGCCATCAAGCTGAGTTATGGGTTCTGGTTGCACTGTATCGGTAGAGTATCCACTGAATCCATTGTCAAATCCAGACCCAATTCTATTGGAGATGGTGGGGGTGGTTGTTGGGGCTGGGGTTGTGGAGGAGACTGAGCGTCCTCGATGTCTGAATCGACTTTCAAATGCATTATTCGATCCAGATTGTCGATAATTATATCCCAATTTTTCAGCTTGTGCAAAGGCAAGGCAGATAATGATCTAAAAAACGAAATTTGTAGTTTCAGTAAATCTCTTTTAAAATTTATTAAGTTTCACTTAATTCTTTCTAAGATTTTTGTAATATAATGCTTTTGTATAAATTAACTAATCAAAGTCCATTAAATCTTAACTAAACACTTTTTATAGGCAATTTGCTAAACATTTTATTAGCAATTAAATAATTCACAATTAACCACAATTAGAGCATTTTTATGAGTCTTTTAATTATGTGTGACTTGCTAATAAATTTCTTTTCTAATCACTTTTTACATCATTTTAATTTAATTAGCACAGAAACACTTACGACAAGTCCACGCATTTCGTATTTGAAGTAATTTTGAAAGTGAAGCGGAAAAAAGTTAACGGCTAAAGATGTTGGCCAGACGTTTAGTCTACGTTTAAACTAAATACCATTTAAGCATTTGATTTTATACAGAAAATTCATGCAACTTAATAAATATTCAACAAAATTTGATTGTTTATCATAAAGTTAATCTTCATCATGATGATTTTTGCCACCTAATCAATTAAACTTGTAAACAAAATCCCAAAAGAAATTATCATAAAAATTGCAAAACTTCAAATATGACATTTTCTCAAGCGGGGCTTTACGAGTATTAATCACTTTTTTTTATTGGGTGGAAGAATAATAAAATCAAAACAGAAACCAAAAAATCATAACATCAAAAAGTGTTCGTTAAACCAAATCATATTATCTTAATACGATCAATATTTAAATCAATACACAAAATAGGTTTAACCGAAAATGCTAAATTTAAACAATCAACAAAACTGTTGTGGCTGTAATCTCTTGGCTGGAGGCAGACTGCATGGTACCCTAAAAGCTTTTTTCTATGTTAATAAACCCACATAAATATACCTATATAAATATTATATAAAACTCTAGCGCTACTGGTGACTTATGTATTATTGTTCAGCCCAATTTGGAAAGTAGAAGTTTGGTTTTTAAAATGGGCTATATCTTCCAAACTAAAAGTGATAGGAGTAGAATTAAATTTAGGTTTAAATTAGCTACTAAAATTAGATGACACTTGCTTGGTTCTGTTTTTTTTTAATGGAAAAATAAATATTAAAAAAGGGTTAAAAACATATTTTTGGTACTTTTTTTGAACCCATGATGCACATGGGCTAAAAAAAGTTCAACCAACAAACGAAGTTCATAACGGTAAATATTCTAGTAGATCACATGAAAAAATATTAAAAGGGGTAGAAACGGAAAACAATTTTAATAGTAGGTTCTTTATTTCAACCTTTGAATCAATAAAGCTAGAAATAATATTTACAGGAAAGTCGATTACATACTTAAATGACCAGTATTTACAACCTGTTAAGGTCAAAGGCCGAGAATATTTTAGAATTCCATGCGCTTCGATCTTGGGCGTATACGAGACCTAACCACTATTAATTCGTACACCAGTTATTACTTGATAATTTATATAATTTTGATAGGCCAAGGAAAAGTCATTGCTTACCGCGCATCAAATGAAAAACGCCTATTATGGACTAAAGAGAGACGCTCTTGGGTATAACGGCAATGGGACAATACTATCATTAGCGGCGAAACCAAGTTTGATGTATGGGTTGGTGATTCAAGAAAAAGGCTAATACATAAAAGCACATACAACAAAGGCATACAACACACACATACAACAGTCAAGATTCCAGATAACGTTAGGGTATGGGGATGTCTGTAGTAAAAAGGTGTCGGTCATCTCCATTTCATATTTGGAATCGTAAATGCAGAGAAATATTGAAAAATTCTAGAGGAAAATCTGATACCATCAATATCGAAATTATCAGACTGCGGGGACAACATATTCCAACAGGATGGTGCTTCTTCCCATATTACAAAAATATGAAAAGTGGCTTGAAGAAAATAGAATCGAAAGAAGACCAATCCACGGTCATCTTCTAGTCCAGACCTTATTCCGATAAAAAATTTGTGGGCTATTATGAAAACAAAACTTAGAAATTAACCCAAAGGACTGTTGACGGGTTAAAGTCTAAAATTCAGGAAATTTGGGACTCGAGGTCCTTACCAAAGCAAGTCGAAACCGTTTTAATAAACAAAGGTGCCGTAACACAACTCTAACTATAAAAATTGGCGGCTGTACAAATTAATAGTGGTCTCAGCATTTTTTAAAAAGTCCTTTTTTTAGTATGTATTTTTTTGAATGCATGTCTAGGGAGAATAAAATGATCTTCAAGAAAAGTATAATTTTTTTTGTGTGGTCATTGTAGTTCCGAAAATATACATATTTTAATAGCACATTTGTGAAAAATGCTCCATGTACGAATTTATAGTGGTTAGGGCTCGTATTCTCCAATTTCGTAGGCCAAGTTTTAAAAGACTTTTCTCTACTTGGTCCTTTCATCGAAATTTCGGACGTCCTCTTCTAACATAAGGGGAGCCGTTTGTAATTGTAGCTTTTTTATAGTAATTGTTTTTTTTCAGGAGGGGATTACTAGTCCGACATCCTAAAACATAGCTTTATAGTTCTTGTGGAAAAACTCGCAGCATATGTTACGAAGAACCGACTGCCGACTGAGGTCGGTGTCCACAGTTGAAATGAGAAGTAAGACTGGGGCTACCAAGTTAAAACCAATAAGAACAGTTGCTTGGTATCCAACATCCCCTACATCACGAAGTCGATTGACAGAGACAAAATATCAAAAACATTTGGTACTTTTTTCAATTTAAGGGTTGGGAAGGAGACAAATTGGTAAAATATGTGTCCCAACTAGAACGCAATTTTTAAATTTTAAATTAAACACAGATATTAAAAAAAATTGTGAAACTTTATTATATCGTAAAGTAGACAGAATGAGGTTATGTATGGAACAAGATATCGTGCAGATGGCCTTCGCGGCTTTGCTGGCACACACGCGATCTTTTAATGAAATTTGCAATGACCTGTTTGCATAAATGCTGCGGCACGATCTAGGCGGCCAATTCTGGTCTCCAAAACGCGAAATAACACGAACGGGAAATTACTAATGTAGCAATTGAATTGTTTCTCTGGCTGAAACCTCTTCTGTGGAACACCAGCAGCAATTTTCCTAGGAGAAGAATATTCATCTTTTGATCGAATTCGGAAGGTTCTATTGGACAAATAACTTTTTAAGAGTTTATGTGTACTTGCTGGAAGCAGATTTACAATTTTGCTTATAAGTCCCTCATGCCAGACCTTATCGAATGCTTGTGAAATATCGATGAACAAGGCGGAACAATATTGTTTATTTTCGAAGGCTTTTCGGATCATTGTTGTTATTCTATGTACTTGTTCGACTGTACCATGACATTCGCGGAAACCGAATTGATAATCAGGAAGAATATCCATCCAATTTATGGATGTGCTTAAAGTGGAAATAAGTAGCTTTTCAAACAATTTCGAAATAATTGAAAGTAAGCTTATAGGCCTATAAGATGAAACTTGAGTAACGTCCTTACGTGGTTTTGGAATCACAACGATTTCTGAAATTTTCCAGGAAACTGGAAAATGTCCCAAACGAAGAATCGCGTTGTATATAAATAATAAAATTCTTAAAGCTGAATTAGGAAGGTTGAAAATCATTGACGGAGAAATTCTGTCAATTCCAGGAGACTTTTTTAGGTTAAGTTTTTGTATATTTGATATAAATAAGGAAAAAGGAAATCTCAATGGGGAACTCACATTGTCATCCATAATATAAGAGCCTATATCACTATTTGTTTCGTTTGGTGTAAAAACTTTTTCTAAATGCTTAGCAAAAGCATCAACTTTTCCGCAAGGATCTCTTGCCCAAGAACCGTCTTCGAGCCTAATTGGAGACTCATATGCAGTTGGACATTGCATATGTTTAACAGGAATCTAAGTTTTTTAAGTACGTGTCAAGAGTTTTTTGTTCATTGGACTTCAATGCGGCTTTCAATTCTTTTTGACATTGGTTAAGACGACTTTTTAAGGCAGGGGAACGACATTCTTGCGCTAGTTATTTTTCTCAAAATAACTAAATATTAAACAATATAAATTAAAAAAAACTACCAATATTCTCAAAAGGGGTTTTTCAAAAATTATGGGATATCACACATTTAACTGAAAAGTTTTACACTAGTATATTGCACTAAGATCCCAATTTATTACAATTAATTTTGATTGTAATAAATCGTTTTTTGATAAAATAAATAAATATATAAAGTAAATATATACATATTTAGCACAATAATTATCCTTTTTTTTCAAAACCGTATATTTTTCTGTTGGAGTAATAATTTTCTTTTTTTTTTGCCACGATGTATAGCTTATGATGTGATCGACAAGTCCCGTTACTCTTTTTGTTATTCCCTTTCTTCAATTGCTTCATATATAATTTATTTCTTGGTAATACATAATTGGAGCTGGACACAAATTTAGCACAAATATTAAACATTTTACATTTATGTTATTTTTTGAATTTATAATTAATTTTTGGTTAGTTTTTCATCATATCGTGTACAGTTGAAGGTTTTTCAGAAATAAAATATTTATTAGACATGGCTAAAAATAAATGGTGCACAGATACGCAACGACAGGTGATTTGTGAACAAAATTCGAGAGGATGTCCTGTAAGTTAAATAGCAAGTATTTTAAATTGCTCCAGAAAGATGGTATATAATGCTTTGAGTCATATAAAAGCACACGGAACAATTAAAAAGGGTTCACGGGCACCTAGACCAAGAAAAACGATAACAAAAGAGGACTCTTTAATACATGGAATGTCAGTGGCCAACTCTTTTTAGAGCTCCAGTGAAATAAATAGTGAAGTGTCATCAAAATACGATATTGATGTCTCCGACAGAACGATACAAAGACGTCTTAATGAAAAAAAAATCGCGTGGCTGTATTGTGCAACACAAGACACATGTGTCAAAAAAGAATTTGAAGTCACGAATTTCTTTCGCCCGATAGCATTTGGAAAAGCCATTAGATTTTTGAAAAAAAAAATATTTTGGAGCGACGAATCAAAGTTTTGCAGATTTGGATCTGATGGAAAGAGATATGTATGGTATCTTCCGAACATGCAGCAAAACCCAAAGTATACGTCAAAGACTGTAAAACATAGTGGAGGAAATGTGATGGTGTGGCTTGCATTCTCAGGGCATGGAGTTGGTCCAATACCCAAAATTGACACACGTATGGATCAACACGTTTATAAAAATATTCTAGCCGATATCATTATACCATAAGCAGAGGCAAAGATGCCACCTAGCTGGCGCTTCATGCATGACAATGACCCTAAACACAGTTTACGTACTGTGAAGTGTTGCTTGGAGGAGAGTCAAATAGATGTTTTGAAATGGCCAGCTCAATCTCCGCATCTCAATCTTATTAAGAATCTTTGGAATGATATAGAGAAGCATATAACAAGCGTAAAACCTAACAACTTAAATGATTTATGGACGGAAAGCCCAAATAAGCGATACCTGGCTCTTGTGAAGAGTGTGCCTAAAAGATGTGCGGTAGTTATACAAAATAAAGGGTATCCTACAAAATATTAGGGTTTTTTCAATAAATTTTAATTAATAACTTGTTTTTGATTTTTAATAAATATTGTTTTTAATTTGTGCTATAAATATGTCCAGTATTTTTATGGGTTAGTTTTAAATAATTGCAAAAATAAATATAATTTTTAAAAAATATGTATATAAAAGGAATACGACTTCATCTTCGCATCACGTGTAATACATTACAAAAAAAAGTAGTGAAAAAAATTGAATTTGGACTTAATATTTCCTATAAGAGATAAGAGGTACCATTTGTGCTAAATACGTGGCCACCACTGTATATATATATATATATATATATATATATATATATATATATATATATATATATATATATATATATATATATATATATATATATATATATATATATACATATATATATATGGTGGGGAAACCTTTTCTCGACGCGTTTTGATGATTGGTTAGGAGGAGTATCTCTAATTCTAGACAGACCAAAAATCACGCATTATATCTAATTTGCGAGACAGAATAAATAAGAATTATTATATCAACATAAATCAGAGATTATCATCTCAACAGAAACACACAAGATTTTTCAGTAGTACATTTTCTTCATTCCCCACACTTTTCTGGTTTTTTTTTCGACTAAGACAAAAGCGCTATAAAGGGGATTCTAAAAAGGTTAAAATAAACAAAAGTTTATTTAAAAACTTGGCACATTAATTTCTTCTTAAATATATTTTTAAACTGTGATAATGTTGATCAGGTTTTTTCTTTCATCTAATAAAATATATCATCTAATATATATAATATGATTCAGTAATATTTACTTTTTTATAATTATTAGTGTATATACTCCCAGATCATTCACAGCTTCAATCAGAATGACCATGCTTAGTGTAGTGTACAAAAAAGTTAAATAATTTAAGAAAAATTTGCATCTTAATAGCTGGAAGATAAAAATTAATAAATGAGGATGACAAGAAAAAAACCGCCACCATAAAAAAACCGTAAAATCGCTAGTTAATGAAATCAAAAACACCCAGAAAAAATCCAATTTTAACACTAATTTATATAATATTAATTTCCTAAACACACTCTGCATCATGTTTGTCTTGTGAACATAAAGAATGAGAACGGTGAAAAGTTTACAAAGTTCAAATACGTTCAAATATAGCAAAGTGAGGTACTCGGGTAATCAAATTAAATTGAACTATTAAGACAATTGTAATACTACGAATAAAGTGGAACTTATCTGGATAGAGTAGTAGCGATAATAAGAGTACAAAACAGACCTATAAGAGTTTTTTTTTGTCTTGATTTTTAAAACATTAAATTAACTCTTACATACGTCTTTAGTTTTTAATAAAATCTGGCAATTAATGTTAATGTCATTAAAACGTATTCATTTCAAAAACATGACTTGTAAAGATTAGAAACATTTTCTTTAAATGAAATTATTATTGGTAGGGTTACTTTTATCACTCATTGGAACTAGGAAAATAGGTTGTGTGAAGGAGGATAGAGTGGACATTAGATTTTCATCATCATTTCGGGAACGAGGTCCCTAATATCTTTCGAACACATTCCAAAGTAGTACCGATAGAACTTCGTAATAAAATTCACATTGCTGTGGTTCTCCAGTGAGTTAATAGAGTTACCCTACTGTAACAAATGAGCACTTCGTTCCTCTCCTGTACGCTGTCGGGGTCTAAAATTGAGTTGAAATTAAAGAACTGTATTCCATTTTTGGTGGGATAGAGGTATAGATTTTAAGGAGATCTGTTAAAAATATAATGGAAATAATTCTGTAAATTCTAAACCATTGGGCGTATTAAAAAAAAAACAAGTAAGAAAGTGCTATAGTCGGTCAAGCCTGACCATACGATACCCTTCACCACAAAGGTCAAAGGTGTTCTTTTTCCTGTATAAAGACAAATATTTGCCATCATACAAATATATTCTCAAAACTTATACATTTAAGCTGTTTTCGCCATTTGGACTTATATGAGAGCTAGGGTCAAATGTGGACCGACTATTTGGCAAATTCATTACAGTTGTTGCAAAAATTATGTATACAAAACATAAATTTAAAATTCACATTATATTCGGATTTACGAGCGTTTTAGTGAATTTTGACTCATTTAGTGCGTTTTGAAAAAAAAGAGTTTGTATGGGAGCTATCAAAAGTAGACCGATTTCAACGAAATTTGGTACAGTGATTTAAGTTTGCATAAGCAATATTTATTTTAAATTTCATGAAAAAATATTGATTTTTGTGGCCAATATATCAATTCCGGGAAGTGGGGCCTATGGGAGGTACCACAAATAATGAACCGATTTTGACGAATTTCAATAGCCGTGGTCCCATTATCAATTATCTGGCTGGTCCAGCCAGCCAGCCAGACCGACGGACGGACATCGCTAAATCGACTCAGAAAGTGATTCTAAGCCTATTGGTATACTAAAAGATGGGTCTAAGACAAATATTTCTATGCGTTACATACATCACAAACTTATAATACCCCCACCTATGGTGGTGAAGGGTATAAAAACTATGTGGATATAGCAGAAGTATTGGGAAGCTTAAGTTTTGAAAGCCTGGATTGTACTGGGGCGGCACATTCTACCCCCAAAGTAGTCCACCTCGGACTCATAAATCACTTAAAACGATATATAATAGTCATTTCCGATTTGGAAAATTATACTATATAACGAATATATAGGTCAAGATCTACAAAAAAACATTGCTACATGCCTATGCTATCTCTTTGAAATTAAAAGATATTCGACTTCAAAAAATAAATTTTCAATTTTTTTCCCATACTGTACCGATTTTTTTACTAATATCTGTTCTATATATAACCCGATTTTCTTGATTTGAAGTTTTCTAAAAGAACAAAATTTTAAATGTTTTACGAACAAGCAGTGTATTAAAATCTTTACTATGTAAAAAGTTATAAGTGTTTTAAGTTAATATTTAAAATAAAAATTTTACCATTTTTCCCCGTTTTTTTGGGTAAAAAGTAGTTTTACTGTTTTTTAGTTATTTAAAAAATTTCTTTAGGAACTTACAGTTTGTCAAGTAATTGTTTGCATTTAACAAAAATAGTAAAAATGCAATTTAAATTTCGAAAATTAAACAAATCGTTTAAATTTGTTTATTTTGTTTAACACATACCGCTAATGTAATTGTTACTAAAAAAATTGGAGAAAAAAATTGATATAAATACATGCATTGCAACAACAACAATACAAAAAGAAACATACCCAATTAAAAAGGCGTCAAATAAATGTTTGCACAATGGGTAAAACTAACACCAAATGTTCTTATTTACCGTTATATTTTTTATTTTATGATGTTTTATGAGTATTATCCAATGAAAATAAAGTTATGAAAAAATGTGTGCATTAGTTGTCCTATATTAAAAAAAATGCCTGCAAAATTAATTTCGAAAGGCGTTATAGAATTAGCGTATTTCCATCACTATAAGGGCAAATCCGCCAGGGAAATCGCTAAAATGTTCTCCCGTATGGTTAGGACATCATATCCCGTGCTAAAAGTGAAGTGATATTGGAATTAAAATGTTTTATACCATTGCAAATTTTTATTAAAATATATTTAGAAATAATTTTTCTAATTCAAAATCTATTATTGTTAATGCAGATAAAACAAACATTGAGGCTGTTTTCATGTTTTCTACCAAAACTGTTATTTGCTTTTTTAATTCTTCATCTTTTTATAATATTTTTGTACGCAAAAAAAAAAACAAAATTTCCTTAAGACTGATATATAACACAGTATGACAGTGGTTGGTACACATGAGAAATGTTTTTCTGTAGCACGTCAGAATTTTAAGAAAATCGATTTTAAAGATTCGAAGGACCGTGGAGGTTATCTTGTAACGTTTTGCTTTTATTTTTTCGCTAGATGGCGCTTTAATTTTCATGTAAAATTTAAAAATATTTATCCAAAAAATGTACGAATTTCATTAAAAATACAATTCTGTAATTAGAAAAAATTAAAACAAGTCGCCTGGGACTTGAACCATATGGCGGTCGATCGTTTTAATGAATTTCGTACATTTTCGGATATTTTTTAATTTTACATGAAAGTTAAAGCGCCTTCTAGCGGAAAAATAAAAACAAATCAAAATAAAAACAAATCCAAATTTAATTCCGATTTAAATGTCAAGCATTTTTGAAAAGCCAGTTTTGAAAAGGCAATTAATTTTGGATTTGTTTTTATTTTGCTTTGTTTTAATTTATTCGCTAGATGGCGCTTTATTTTTCATGTAAAATTAAAAAATATCCAAAAAATTTACGAAATTCATTAAAAATACAATTCTGCAATTAGAAAATATTAAAACAAGTCGCTTGGGATTTGAACCATATGGCGATCGATCATTTTAATGAATTTCGTAAATTTTTTGGATATTTTTTAATTTTACATGAAAGTTAAAGCGTCCTCTAGCGGAAAAATAAAAACAAACCAAAATAAAAACAAAAAACATTTAAATCGGTTCACCCATTCTATTTTTATAGAACTTTTTATAATGGTATTACGTTACAAGTGAACCTCCACAGTCCTTCGAATCTTTAAAATAGATTTTCTTAAAATTCTGACGTGCTACAGCAAAACGCCGAGATACGTATTTCTTTATTTTAATCCTATTTTCATATTCTGTTAACATTTCTCATGTGTACTCAAAAAAATTTGAATTTGTCGTACTGTGTAATAAGTCTATATCCCTAACACTTCTGCTATATCCAAATAAAATTTTGTTAAAACCCGCCTAACGGTTTAGAAGTTAGAGAATTATTTCCATCCCACTGCGCGTCATTTTAAGAAACCGAGGCTCTTGAATACTTCTTTTGAAAGATGTGCTTAGTCCAACAGAAATCACATTGAATTTTCATGGCCAGAACATCAAAAACTTCTAATTCCTAAGTATTTACACCATCCATGAAAACAGACGCATAAGCATACAACACTAAGGCTTGCAGCATTAACGTCGACTATATTCAAACTACCCATAGGTTTCGAGATCGCGATTCAATGATTCGTTCAGGTTTTGCCACATAGCAACAATTTTAAGAAGATTCGATCTAGGATTAAGTGAATATGAATGAAAAATGTTACTGTTATCTGCCAAAGAAAAGATAGGATTGGAAGTTTGACATAGAAGGTCATGATTATAAGAAATAGAGTAGGAGAAAGAACAGAGTCTTGCAGTACCCCAGAATTTATCTTGAACTCATTAAATGAGATCCCATCTACAACAAGTCTTATAGTGCGGTCCATGAGGAACGTTGATATAAATTCAAAGATGGTATTACCGACACCAAAAGCCACAAGTATCGATAGAAATTCACCATGCCACACTCTATCGAACGCCTTTGAACTTTCGTCAAAATAGTTTATGGAACGGTACCATTTTTTTGATAAGAATACTGGTAAGTCCCCTACAAAACCCATACCGACGGTCACTTAGTAAGTTGTAGGATGGTTTATCATGTGTATTCTACTTGGCTTACCGTCGATGTCACATATCGAAGCAAGTGAAGTCGATTCTTGTTAGACCTCCGAGAAGTGGTAGCATCATTCACAGTTACCAATTTTTGGTGTATACTGCCATATGTACGGCATACCGCTAGGGTGGTGCAGCCACTCGTCATAGGGGCCACGAGAGGTAATTTTTTAATACTGATGATCCCGTAAACTCTGAAATATGCTTCTTTTCCTTTCTTTTGTTATCCTTGACTCCCAGTGGAGCATAGGGCCTCAAAAATTGTTTCCTTAAGTGGAGGTTTTTGAAGTAAATAAGTATCTAGTAAATAAGTAATCTAAAGAACGAATTTTCTCTATAGTGTATTGTACGGACTACTCAGTAATGAGTTGTAGGTCAACATACAGGTTCTATAGTTATTCTGTTATGATAAAAGAAAGAAATAAAAGAGAAGAAATTAGTGATAGAGGATTCGTAATCAGATTATTCTTGAAGTGAAAGTAGGACATAGGGGAGTAGTGTTAAATAATTCATTATTTTTCATATTACATTTTTACTCATCCGTAATCGGCAACCAACAATCTTACTCGTTTATCCGATCCATGGTAAACCATCATCAACACGACCTAGTCTCCGTTCACTCGGCTGAAGAATCTCGTCATTGACTATAACAAAGTCCCCTACGAGCAATTTCCTTTTCGAGAAACGCCATTTATAGCTTTTATGTAGCTCTATTAGAAAATCTGACTTCCAAAGTTGATCAAATTGATATAGACGTGCTTTAAGTTTCTCAAATCGATTTGTTAGAGATATATAAGTATCCAGACTTTAGCCTTTACAAGTATTCGGAATGTCGGAATGTCATAGAATATAAAAGACGGGAGTTAAAAACACTTTCTTTAAAATTAAACTTTTGATTTCCTACAACCTTTCTAAACATCATTACTCCAGCTTTCCAGAGGCTTTCAATGTGCGCAGTCGTGGGTTGCATTTTTTTCTTTATGAAGTTCTGTCATTATCAATAATCTTAATTATACCCTTAATCACCATAGGAAAGGGTATTATAAGTTTGTGCCGATGTATGTAACGCATATAAATATTTGTCTTAGACCCACCTTTTAGTATACCAATAGACTTAGAATCACTTTCTGAGTCGATTTAGCGATGTCAGTCCGTCCGTCCGTCTGGATGGACCCCCATGTCAAGATAATTTGACGAAATTTGGCATAGATCATTTTTTTGATGGCGATTGAAGTACGTCAAAATCGGTCCATTATTTATGGTACCTCCCATAGGTCTCACTTCCCGAAATCGATATTTTGGCCAGAAATATCAATATTTTTTCATGAAATTAAAAAAAGTACTGCTTATGTAAATCAAAATCACTGTAGCAAATTTCGTTGAAATCGGTTCATATTTGACCATAGCTCCCATAAGAACTCTTCTGTCAAAACGCACTAAATGAGACCTTTGTCTCCAAAACGCTCATAAATCTGAAAATAATGAGGATTTTGATTATTTTTTGCGTACATAATTTTTGTAAAAACTGTAATCAATTTATCAAATTTCGAGATAATCGGTCCACATTTGACCACATATAAGTAAAATTAACGGAAACAGCAAAATTTAGCAAATATTTGTCTTTATTCTGGAAAAAAACACCTTTGACCTTTGTGGCGAAGCGTATCGTATGGTCGGGCTTGACCGACTATAGCACTTTCTTACTTGTTTTTGAATACTTTCTATGGGTAACTTTCCTTTTGAGCTATAAAGCCCCACATTGTTGTTGTAACTGCAATATTACTGTTAATATCAGAGAAGTGAGAGTGTCTGGTGGGAATCCTACACTCAGAATATTATGTAAGTAAAATTAACTTAAAATGTAATTTGAAATGAATGAATATTCATTTAAAAACCGGTCAACTGATTTTTCATTCAAATTCAATAAATATTTCATTTAAATTTAACTGACAAATATTTAAACTACATTTTCAGTTTTAAAAACGGAATATTCAGTTGTTTTCAAAAAAATTACTGACAAAAATTTAAACTACATTTTTAGTATAAAAAACGGAAATTTTCATTTATTTTTAAAAAATTATATGGTAAAAAACTACGTAAAATTTCCATAAAACGGACAATTTTCATTTGTTTTTGTAATTAATGTAATATAAAAGACGAAACCATAAAAAGGTTATATCCTTTAAGGCATCAAAAACCAAACAGACAAAACAAAGTTTGTTGTTTGCTTAGGCCATGCCCCGTGATAGGCGGCCAGAATTATAAAAAGTTTCTTCAGTAAGCAAACCTAAGATACTTAAGGAAAAACAATAATTAAACAAATACGAATTATATTTGATACAATAATTGAAAAAATATATAAAAGCTTAACAACTGATATTTTCAAATGTTACGGATTTTCAGTATTTTTTTGTAGGTTGTTTTTTAAAAAAATGTTTAAATATGTTAAAAATCAATTTTCATGTAAATTTAAATGAATATTCATTTGAAAACAACATAACCGAAAACTTCCTAAACAACATACAATCAGTTACTGTAATAATTTCCTGAGTGTAAGATTTTCGTGGCGTTCCAGTACGTAGAACTGACTGCCGTGGGAACGTAAGTATATTTTTATCCAACTGTTGACTATAGTGTTTCTTAAAAAATATGTCATAGGAAAATTAAAACATTTTGACATTTTAGATCAACATTTACTAATAAAGTGTAAAAAGCTACTAAGCAAAAATAAATTTCCATAATATTGATAAAACTGTATGTTTCATTAAGGAAAATCGGGAAAAAATCTTTTCTCTATAATTTACAAATAAAGTGAAATTCTAAGAAGTTTTCTTTTCCATTTCTTTTTAACAATTAATATCCCATTAGTCCATTCCTTATCTACCCAACCCAAAATGTTACCAATTAAGTAATTTTCGACACTACTAAATGCGAACAGTGGGAAAAAACCAAATAACCAGATTTGTTTTCTTTTTACTTTTTTTATTTTGCGTAATGGAATGTTAAATATGTCTTTCAAATAAATATATTTAAATAATAAAAAGAAACTCTAATGAGAAAATCTCTTTTGTGTTACAAATGTTTAACTAACAGATTTTTTGATTATTTATTATTCTCTTTCATCTGCCGCCTTAAGTCAATTCAACTCAAGTGACTTCAGTCAGTGACAGAGTTATGTACGAGTATTTGGTTAGTCCGACGACGACGACATTAAGTCGTTAAATATTTGTGTCTATGTTTTGGTATGTCTGTCATATGTAAATTATATTATAATAATCTTTTGTTGTGTTTCTAAAAGTGTTTGAATTGATTTGAGAAAATTAATTTTGCATCTAATTAAGTAATTAATTAGCATACGAATCATGTTTTTAGTTATCGTTTCTTTTTTGCACATTAAAATTTATATCTTTCTGTTGACTGAATATGATGATTTACTACAAATTGTTATCCGAAGTTATTGAAATGTGCATTTCGAAAACAGTGGCTTCGGAATGTTTGTGCACAAAAACTGTATGTTGGCCCTATAAAATTATTATTATTTAATCCATTAAATTATAAGCAAATTCTATTAAACAATTTTTTAAATACAAGTAAGAAAGTACTATAGTCGGTCAAGCCCGACCATACGACACCCTTCACCACTAATGTCAAAGGTGTTCTTTTTCCTGTATAAAGACAAATATTTGCTAAATTTTGCCATCATATAAACATATTCTCAAAACTTAAACATTTAAGCTGTTTCCGTCATTTGGGCTTATATGAGAGCAAGGGTCAAATGTGGACCGATTATCCCGAAATTTGGTAAATTGATTTCAGTCATTACAAAAATTATATATGCAGAAAATAAACTTAAAATTCTCATTGTCATCGGATTTAGGAGCGGTTTAGTGAATTTTGTCTCATTTAGTGCGTTTTGATAAAAGAGTTTGTATGGGAGCAATATATCAATTCCGGGAAGTGGAACCTATGGGAGGTACCATAAATAATGGACCGATTTTGACGAATTTCAATAGCCATGGTCCCATTATTAAAAAAGATGATCTGTGCCAAATTTCATCACATTATCTTTAGAATTGCGACCCTTAGTTTGATTACAAGGTTTACATGGGGGTCCAGCCAGCCAGACGGACGGACGGACATCGCTAAATCGACTCAGAAAGTGTTTCTAAGCCTATTGATATACTAAAAGATGGGTCTAAGACAAATATTTCTATGCGTTACATACATCAGCACAAGCTTATAATACCCTTTCCACTTATGGTGGTGAAGGGTATAATAAAGTATTTTTGACATTTTGTCGGTCTGTCTGCTTAGGCTTTCAATCAATTAATTTACACATGTATTTACATCTTGTATGTTATTTTCTCTGCCCCTAAGTCTCAGCTTGCCAGTGTCAATGTGTCATTAATTTGACATCATGGTTTATTTTGAAGATTTGCCTTTGGCCACATATTCGTATATACATTAGGGCTATAACTTTTATTGCACAAAATTTCCTTATCCCACCACGCGAAAGTAAAATTAATTCTTTAGACCAAAAAAGTTTCCGCATAAAACAATCGATCAACAATTGACCCTAGCTCCCATAACAGACCCGTAGCCGGAATGATATAAATCTACTTAAATCTCGAAATTTTGAAAAAAAAGCAAATATACATACGTATGTTGCATCTTAGACTTACGGAAAGCTTTTTAAAATGTTGGTCCATATTTGACCTTAGTAGTGAAGGGTATTATATAGTCAGGCTTGAACAACTATAGCTTTTCTTACTTGTTTTTCAATGTCTTTGCGGTCATGCGATGAAGAATTTGATATTTGCAAAAATGGCAAAAAGTTTTAACCCTAATATACTACATACATACGTATTCGATATGGCAATAATATTTATTTGTTTAATAAATTTATCTATATTTGTTAGGGTATCCCTAACTAATTATTTGTCATTCTTATAAACGGGTTGAATCAATAACAGCCTTTATAACAGCTCGAGTCTTAAATCTAATGAATAATCAACATTACTATTCGCTGGAGGCAAGTCCACCATATCACCTGATAAATTGGTGGTAAATATGCATTTCATTTGTTTTGCAAACATATTACCTTTCTCAGGGTCGCTTCTTGCCAAGCCCCCACTGGAGGAAGCTCGCCATAATTAATAATTAGATTACGATTTTTTTCCTAGCAATTAAAAAAATAAATAAATCTGGGGGGTAACATACCATATTAACGGGGGAATATTGTATGTTGTTGTTTGGGGAAATATAGAATCTTGACGGTGAGGGTAGTCTAACACGTTGCCGGGGGTAAAGAATCATATTATATGGGGGGTAATGTGTCATGTTTCCAGAAAGTTAATGTAGTATCTTGCTAGTGAGAAATGTAACATGTTATTAGGGGGGTCAGTAGAGTGGTTTGAAGAAAAAGGTTAAATCAGTCACCCTCTAGCATTAAATATAATGTAAAAATAATTCTAATTCTACAAATACCGCCCTTTTTGTATTTTTTTTAATTGTATCACCATCTTTAGTCCGATCATAACACTTGATATATCGGTGTTCACGGCCCTGTAAGGGCTACATTTCTCTCTTTGATAGTTTTTTACTACCACTTCAATGTCAAGTCATAATTTTTTAAAATTCGATTCGTACCCACCCTAATCGAATCGAGCACAAATCTAGTTTTTAAAAGTTATGAATATAAATTCAAATGGTTGTAAAAAACTATAAAAAAAAAGAAATGTAGCCCGTAAGAGCAGCAAACACCGATATATAAAATGTTATGATCGGACTTAAAATACAGTGAACAAAATACTAAAAGGGCGGTATTTGTAGGCGTGGTAAAAGAAAATAAAAACAATTCTTTTAGAATTGTTTTAACTTTATCTTTAATCCTAGGGGATGACTGACACAACTTTTTTTATACTCACCATCAAAAATAATGGGGGTTATATATTGAGATTGTCATTCCGTTTGTAATTTCCTTAATATTGGCTCAAAAACCAAAAGCGATATATATTCTGAATCCTTATGAAATTTTATGACGATTGAGAGATGTCTGTCTGTCCTGACAGTTCTAATGTAGCATGTTCTATCTATAGGGTTATTAATATATCGTTTGGTCTATAATTTAGCCAAGAATCAACATAGAAACGAATAACGCTAGAATAAATATTTTTAAACTTTACTTTTCCAAAGCTCATTGCAGGGACGTTACTGTAGACGGCGTGCTCGGCACATTTTTTTTTTGCCAAAATAGAAGACCTAGACTAAGATATCATATGTCTATCACACTACGGGACAAACTATGGCCCAATTAAGACTAAAGCACAATCTTTAGACAAATTTAGGGTTATGATAAGGCTCATATCTATTAAAAAAAAGTCTGCACTGGGAGCCAATATTAAAGAGTTTAATACCGGTTGAAGAGAGTATGACACAATTGGCCTCAGCGCATGAAACATTTAAGACAGCCTTAAGCATGGATTAGTTGAACTTAGCGTGAGGCCGCCGGAACGGAACGTCACAGCTGATCGTTTCTATTGTGTGTAAAGCAGTTAGAGCAGTTAGTGAATTCTGCTGTCACTTTACCTTAACGTCTGAATCTGTTGAAAAAAGAAAATCCTTAAGTTCTTAAGTGACATTAATCACGAGTGTTGTCAATATGTTGATATGGAAGGACACTAAAATGAAAAATACATTGTAAAAACGCTTAATAATATTTGTAGTTTTATAATTATACTGAAATTATATCATAATTTTCATGAATAATGTTCATAGATAATTTTTCATATAATATATTAATAAATTATCTGTTTTTATACAATGTCAGAGTAAATTATATGTTTGGTAATTTTTTTTTTTACAAAAAAAGTTAATTTTATGTTATTTATTGAGCCGAAAGTTTGATAGCCGAAGTGGTTATGACAATAGGCCTTTGAAAAGCTCTGATTTGAGATGGCGCTGTTTTATTTTGACAAACCTGAAGCAGTTGAGCACTTTAAGGCCGACATTTCTGATGTCATTGCTGAGTTACTACCACATACACTCGAACAAGTGTTCCAATATTGGCCAACTCGGAAGAGTTAATGGTAAGGCCGCGACATCCACATGAATGAACTAATATTCCACCTCTTACCAATAAAGTTTTACAAATAAATTTGCGTAATTTCAAAAGGATTTTTGAATTTAAACATTTAAAGTTTTTATTGACCCACCCTTAAATGCCCCACCCTATATAGACTTCTGTATAAAATATTAGACTTCTGTATAAAATGTATGTATTCGGCAGAGCCCAATATTGCTCTATATATGTAGTTTTTTAATAAACATAAAATTTAAAAAAGCCGCTATTAAAAACAGATCTAAAAATCGCTGTAACTCTTTCGTATATTTCACTACTGACAACACTGTACAATCAGCTGTTTAAATATAAACAAATCTAAAAATATCAACAAGTTGAAAAAAACTGCAAAAGTGAAAAACAAAAATATAAACATTTTAAGAAATTTAATTCAAAGTGAAAAATAATAATATAAAAATTTATATAAATTTAAACACAAAAAATTTCTTTCACATCCATTGTTTTTCTTTTTTGTGTATACAACAAACTGTTCAGGCGACAAATAATTTGTTTTGTTTGTTTATGTCAAAATCATATGGCACGTCTTAAGTTTTTAAGTTGTTCAATAACTGTTCTAAAGTCAGGCGTTAAGTTGGCCGTTAAGGCAGCCTCACGATAAGTTCAACTAATCCACCCTTTACTCAACTCAAGCCATAGTATAACATAGTATGTTATCAGCTGTGAAATTAAAATTTAGTGTAATGATTAAGTTTAGTTAGTTTACACATATAGGATCTGTGTGAATTCAACATGGATAAAAGCTCACCTCGCCTGTCAAAAAATATAAACTAAAACAAATTTTTGTTTATTTTAAAAATATTTTTTTTTAATTTTTGTTAACAGAAAATTGTTGGTAATTTTAAATAGTTATTGTGCCTAGATTGATAAATATAAAAATATGCTACTAAACATTTCAGGATCGCAACGTTTTCCGTGGCCTGGTAGTGAAAACCGTATATATATATACATATTTGGGAGATGTTGACCATAGGTCTGGCTGCTATTTGAATAATATCATCAGAAATGCATTTAAAAGTGGGTTTGGAGTAAGCTTTGCCTTAATAAGAACTATTGCCTGAGGAAAACTTTATCTTGATCATAATGGACTGGATAACTTAAATGGTTAATTCGTAAAAATACCTTGGCCTGTTTAGACTCAAGATCCATGCTTATACATCCAAAAGTACTGCTGCTAAAGAGGAATAAGAGACTGTCGCTCATACTACTCTCCTTATCGCTACAAAATCGTGGTGTTAACACCCATCAGCATCAAACCGAAGTGTATTATAATTATCTTAAATTATATGTATCGGCCACCACCACATTATTGTATTATTTCTTATTAAAAGTACACCAAATCACAATATTTCTGTAACACATTTTTCTATTGGTTTTAATTTGGTAAGTCCAGACTAATCTTGGTCTATCCCTCATTTTAACTGTGGACACTGACCTTCTCGGGGTATCACCTAGTTAGCTACCTTAGCACCTGTTAAAGTAGCGATCTAGCAAGTGCTGCGAGTTCTCCCATAAAAACTATAAAAATATGGGTTAGGACGTCGGGCTAGTAACCCACTTTTGGAAAAAAAAATTGCTATGGAAAAGAAAAATTTAGAATAAAAACGGACAAGAAGAGAACGTCCGAGACTTCGATGGAAAGACCAAATGAAAAAAATCTTTCAAAGATTGGCTACGAAAATGGAGAATAGCGGAGAAGATTGGAGCGCATGGAATTCTAAAACATGTTCGGCCAGGTTTTAAATATAGGCCATTTAAGTAAGACCCCACAAAAATAATACCGATCAACTCAGAATCTACAGGAGAATCGACTCAGCGATGTCCGTCTGTCTGTCGGTACCGGAGATCGTAAATCATGATAGAACCGGCTGAAAGGGTCGTACATAGCTTTTTAAAGCAACTCGATCTTTATAGATGGTTCTTTAATGGCGTTGGCATTGGATCGGGTATTTTCTGAAGGGGCAAAACATCAAGGAATTTTACATACATGCGGACGATTGCAGTGTCTTTCGGGCAGAAATTTTGCCATATGGAAGCAAATCCCTACTTTAGGATTAAACTTCTTGCCATTGAGACATCGGTAGCATCGAATTTTTCTGATAAAGCAAAAATATAATTAAAACTTTTTTTTACAAAACAAAAATGAAATATGTATTGCATTTTTGTTTTTATTTTTTATTGACATTTGTGGGTTGAATTTATTTTTTGTGGTGTATTATAGAATATTTGAACCAGAGTTGTATTTTTAATGTATTTTGTGGAGAAAAAATAATTAAAATCAATAACACAATGCAACTATGTATATTTAGTGTGTGGTGGATATATTAGTATACACTACTACTATTTCTTAAAATACAACTCTGCTTTTTTACTAATACAACTTTAAAAACTCGTACTGTGACAGATGTCAAAGTACGTGCTTTTAAGAGTCGGCATACTATGCTATACTATGACTCAAGCAC
Source organism: Stomorhina lunata (assembly GCA_933228675.1). NCBI lineage: Eukaryota > Metazoa > Arthropoda > Insecta > Diptera > Rhiniidae > Stomorhina > Stomorhina lunata. The sequence goes on along the minus strand of OW121740.1, from coordinate 94,532,208 downwards.
TTAGGAGCCGAGTACTAATCGGCTTTTTAACATATATTCACAGACACAACACGAACTGTAACCAAATTCTAATAAGTGAGAAAGGAAAACAATAATATCTTACTTAGTCTCTTTGCTGCTTTCAATGAAGCAGGTTGATGTCGCTCAGATTTCTTAAAAACAACAACAAACACACATGAAATTATTCAGCCTGCATTGCCAATGCTGAAATTTATATGTATTCGTATCATTGTATTACTTTTAACGCATTTTTTGTTCGATTTTTATTTCATCGGTAGCGCTGAATAATATTATTGTTACACCAACACATATAAAACCACAAACACATAATTATTTTTAAATGTTCTCCAGTTGAGTACCCCTGATTTATGAAGTTGGCACCCGATTGGAATTGCTATAACAATAGCGGATTTCCTAGCTTTTATTAAATAACCATTGGACTTGATTTTTCAGTTCGAATAGTTCTTGGATTTTTTTTTCAAATTAGGGGAAACTCTAAAGTTCATAATATTGACTAATTGTAGTTACAAATGGATCGTTTGTATACCAATTTACACTAACATTATTCAATGGTTATAATATTGTGATTGTTTGTAAAATAATTAACCAATTTTCAGCAACAGCTTCAAAGTTTTGCTATATATTTTTCTTATATATGGACTTCTATAGGGTCCTTTATTTGAAGCATCCTAATATTAAATTTAAATGAAACAAAATTATTTATTCGCTTGATAGACCTATTGATAGAATCTCAGCCAGCAGATTTCATACGTACAAACATCTTGTATAAAAATGTGACTTCTAGAATTTTCGAAAAACCCGAGGGGCCCTGCTTTGAGAGTATATAGCTCCTATAGTGTACATACTCCAAATTCTAAACTTATAATCCTCCTCTATTGCCACGTAAAATTTCATGATAATGTTAATTAAGCTAACCGTTTAAAAGTTTTTGAATTGTTTCCTTCATTATACCCTTCATCAATAGGTGAAAGGGTATTATAAGTTTGTGATTCCGTTTGTAATTTTTTTATTAGTGATCGTAAACCCCATAAAAATTATACCAATCGACTCAGAATCTGGAGGAGAATCGATTAAGCGATGTCTGTCTGTCCGTCCGTCTGTCTGTCTGTCTGTCTGTCTGTCTGTCTGTCTGTCTGTCCGTCTGTCTGTTGAAATCAAGTTTCTGAAGCCCCTGGAGGATGGACCTCCATAAATTATATATCAGATTTTAGGAAATTCTCCCGCAATGAACGCTATTAAATTTCATTAAAATCGGTTTATAAACACCGAAAATATCGAAAAAATACCAAAAATTAGACGAAAATTTTAAAATTTTTGATTGAAACACACTTTTAAATAACAAGAGAAAAGAGATACTCCTGGTGTACATGTGATAATATATTATATATCAAATTGTAGGAAAGCACCCCAAAGCACTCTGTAAAATTTTAAATCGGTCCATAAACCACTGAGATATCGCCAAAACACTTAATTTTATGTATTGCAAATTGCCCAAAGTACGCATTAGAGAATGTTTGTTGAAAAAATGAAATGCAGAAATAGAAAAAACCATCCTCCTTTAGCACGGACATACATAGATTTTATATCAGATTTTTGGAAATTCTCCCGCAAAGCACGTTCTTAAATTGTATCAAAAGCGGTCCATAAACAACTGAGATATCGCCAAAACACTACTTGTAATGTGCAGCAAATTCCCCAAAGTACGTGTCTAAGAAAATTTGTTGACATTTTGTAAGTATTGTTTCAGCGATATCTCAGTTCGACTCAGAATCGGCAGGAGGATCGATTTCGCGACGTCCGTCAGTCTGTCTGTTTGTCTGTCCGTCCGTCTGTATATCTGTCTGTCCGTCCGTCCCTCCGTCTATCTTTCTGTCCGTCCGTCTACCTGTCTGTCCTTTTTTCTGTTGTAGACAAGTTTTTGGAGCTCCTGTTTTGTCGATATCTCAGATGTTTATTTTGATGAAATTTAATAGCGTACTTCGCAGGGGATTACCTAAACTCTGATGCATCTGGCAATTTGTGGTAAATATAATTTAGTGTTTAAGCGATATTTCAGGTGTTTTGATCGACAATGAAGAAATTTAGGGTGAGACGATATCCTAAAATTTTGTGTAAAATGCATATGTTTGTACCTTCCAGGAGCTCCACAAATCTGATTTTAGCAGACAGACACACTGCATTTATCTTAATTTTGTGTCTGACTTTTGAACATTATGATAACTTTTGAGAATGTATTATATATCAAATTATAGGTAATCTTCCTAGGAAGTACAAAAATGCAACTGAGTACATGATATCCGTTTAAAATCTACATATGTATGTAAGTATCTCACATATCAACGAAAATTTAAATTTTTTAATTGCAATTGGAAGAAATCCGTTCACGTTTCACAATTGCTCCCGTATAACTTCGCCTAAGGCAATCTCTTAGTAGCTAATAAATGACAAATTGTAATAGATACGATGATGACATTTAGTATAAAGACCATGTACAATATTGTTATTCAGGGCGATAGCGCCTAAAATATACTTTCTAGACAACAACATTTGACAAAAGTATTTTTGATCTCTTGAAAAGTTCGGTATTGAAAATGGTCGAGCTCGGTTAGTGAAATCTCGCATATAACCCCGACCGGGAATCACTTTAATGCTGATAAATTAAATCACATTATAATTGCACAAAGACAGATCGGACAGATCGAAAGAACAATACATTATTATTGATGAAGTATTTATCTTAATTCCATTTAAAAACTATATAGTTCACGTATGTATCTAAAACTAAGAGTTTATACCCTATAATTCTAAGGCTTGTTTACATTGGCAATCATTGTTAAAGCTTTGACCTAAATCAGTCAGCTAACTTCAAAGTTTTACATAACTATTCAAGAACTAGTTGGATGATTCGTACGAATTAAAGTACACAACCCTCACTGGGCACTGCGTTTTTGGGTTGCATGCCAGAATACTTAATCTTCATCAAATCGATGTGCTTTTGCAAATCTAAGGTCATCTACATTTTGAAGCATCTTTTATTAAGTGTTCGTAAAATAGACACATATATCGAAGCATTCTCTACCTGCCCAACCTAACCTTTGGGTCAATAACTATTCTAGATGATGACGCTACCGAAAACCTTTTCGTTTTCCGACATAGCTAAATATTGCTAGGAATTACAAGCATTTGTGTGGGGCTCAACTAAGTCAGTAATCAGAAACTATATAATTATCAATATAATCTTACGATTTTGTACTTTACTTTTGGAACACCATTGGTGAAGGGTATCCAAGATTCGGCAAAGCCGAATATACCACTCTTACTTGTTTTTGTTTAAAGTTTAAACTTTAAACCACTGGCACATCATCAATGATATTAGTTATTTTGGCGCTGATGATTAAGTCTCGAAAGAATGGGAAGTATTGTCAAAAATGGGCCAAATCCTAAAAACGTAGATGTACTCATTTTTGCCCCATTGTGCAAAGTTTACTACTTATAAGTCTTCCCCTAGTTTTCTAACATGTTTTTGTTGGTGCTGTGTTCTGTTTATGTCTTCAATCAGAGCAACATTTTGCTCTTTTATCTATCGGCTCTCCCTCGCTCTGTTGCTGTTAACTTCAGATAATCCATTTGTACACCGTATTGGTGAGTGGTGTGTACATTAACATATGAAGCTTGTTTGAGAGCAAGTTCAAGAGAGGTAAAGGGTTAGAACGGAGTATATACCTGAACATTTTCTTCGGTTTTCCTTTTAACCTTTTTCGCTATTATAAATACAAGCGAAGGCAAGTTTCAAAGAAAATTGAGCAAAACTTGAAATACTAAACTTGATCTGTATAAAACTACACTTATTATCAGAGACCGAATATTGTTTTATTTTTTAAATCAATCAAGTATAAATATCATTGCCGATGAAAATTTATTTTCATTTCGATCGATGAATATAAATGAGGGATTTATATTTGAAATATAAATATCCCTCATGATGAAAATTTTAAATATCTTGAACGATAAATATCCGAACAGAAAAATATTTTATTGATTGTTTTATTTTTGAACTTCTGTTTTGACTTTGAAAAATAAAATATTTTTGAAATTATAAAACTTTTAACAATGAATGTATGAATATGTTTCCAATTAATTGCAATGTTTTAGGACATCAAAGTTAAACCTAATAGTCCTAATGGAACTATTGGTGGTTTCTTTGACTCGCAAAACCATTTCAACATAAAATTTACAACTAATTGAATTTATTGTTATTTAAACGTCCTAAAGACTTTTTATACCAGGACAAATCTTCTTCTTCTGTCATTCTTGACTCCCAGTGGAGCATAGGGAATGGAAGGATGCAGAATTGCCTGTCGTCTCTAGCTACCAGGTAAGAACTGTATCCAATTCCCACTCTAACCTTCTCGTGGTACATCCTGGAAACCTTAGCAACCTAGTTTTAGATGTGGTAAACAACCCGTGTGGGATTCTAGATGAGGGCTAATATAAAAGGGAGCCATTCCAACGTATATGGTCTGAGGGTCTAAGATAATTGTACTTCGTAAAGTACGAAAATGCAGCGTCTGTTCAACATGTTAGTTGCGGCTGCAAGCGGGCCTCAGTCTCGGATCGAACGGCTCGCTATACAAACGTGGCTTATGTCTTTGGACCCATCACCCATCGACTTAGCACTCACGATGTTTTAAGCATGGAAAGAAACAATATTACAGAATATGCTACTCCAAGGGATAATCATGCGAGAAATCTCCCTGCTACGGCAGTTTCCTAATCTATGTAAGAACATTATGATGAATAAAACCAGGACAAATACAGAAATAAATATTGAGGACAGGACAAATACAGAAATGAATATTTTCTATCAAATTTTCTTCATCGGATGAAAAAAGATGAAAATAATTTTGAACTGATAAATATCCCAAACGATTTTTTTATTTTTTATTTTCATCGGATTGAAAAACGATACAAAATTTTTCGAACAATTAAAAATCTTTAGGGATATTTATTATTTTTTAAACTTCAATGATTGTTTTTGTATGGATTAAAATATGAAAATATTGTTTTAAAAGTATTAATATTCGGTCTCTGCTTATTATTCTACAAAGCTTATTTGTCTTACGTTACACTGCTAAACAAATTTTCAACATACAAACAAATTCTGAAGTCATTATCAAATGAACTTGACACGTGATTTGTATGTAAAATTAGAATGTAAGAATGGTAAAAAGTAGAACCGTTTTGAGATATAGCAAAACTACTCGTTTTTTAGTTTTTATAAAAGATGTCACTTTAATAGAAGTATCTTCTAATATTTTTTATTTGACTTATTTCGTTAAAAGATAATACAATTTCTGGAACAACCTCTGATTTTAAAATGTTGACGAGAAATGACTAAGTCACAGTGGATTTTAGTTTATTTTTCACAACAAATTTTATGATTTTGTTAAATTTTTGTCTTTCCAATTTATTTCCTTCTGCTGTCCTCGACTCCCAGTGGAGCAATTTTAATTTATGAGTCCGTGGTGCCTTAGTTTGAGGGCTGATTGTGCCGCCCCAGTACAATCTAGGCTTTCCAACACTTCTCCCCAACACTTCTGCTATATTCATATACAATTTTTTTAAAATCCGCCCTACGGTTTAGAAGTTACAGAATTATTTCCATTCTATTTTTAAGCCATGCCACTGTACACTATAACTCTGTCTTTTTCACTTTTTCATAATTTTGAAAAACGTAAATAACGAGAATTTTTCAATATATCGGAAATTATTCTACTTGTGGTCATTCTGGCTTAAAATATGACACAAATGTTTCAATGCTTCAAATATAATCGAAAGATCTCATTTTCCTATATAACTGTTTGGTCGAATCTCGGAAAACTTCCTTGAATTCAATTTGAAATGTTATAACATTTTGCACTTTAATATTGGGATCAAATGTACCTACTCAATTTGCTTTAAAGATATCGACATTTCAAATTTTGGTTACTTTTTTACCACTTTGGTTATTATACCCTTCACCACCATAGGTGGAAAGGGTATTATAAGTTTGTGCTGATGTTTGTAACGCATAGAAATATTTGTCTTAGACCAACCTTTTAGTATACCAATAGACTTAGAATCACTTTCTGAGTCGATTTAGCGATGTCCGTCCGTCCGTCCGTCTGGCTGGCTGGACCCCCATGTAAACCTTGTAATCAAACTACAGGTCGTAATTCTAAAGATAATTTGATGAAATTTAGTACAGATAATAATTGATAATGGGACCATGGCTATTGAAATTGGTCAAAATCGGTCCATTATTTATGGTACCTCCCATAGGTCCCACTTCCCGGAATTGCTATATTGGCCACAAATATCATGAAATTTAAAACAGATACTGCTTATGTAAACTTAAATCACTGTACCAAATTTCGTTGAAATCGGTCCACATTTGACCATAGCTCCCATACAAACTCTTCTTCAAAAACGCACTAAATGAGACAAAAAATCACTTAAACGCTCGTAAATCTAAAGATAATGAAAATTTTGAGTTTATTTTTTGCATACATAATTTTTGTAACAACTGTAATCAAATTTCGAGATAATCGGTCCACATTTGACCCTAGCTCTCATATAAGTCCAAATGACGGAAACAGGTTGAATATATACGTTTTGAGAAAATGTTTGTATGATGGCAAAATTTAGCAAATATTTGTCTTTATACAGGAAAAATAACACCTTTGACCTTAGTGGTGAAGGGTATCGTATGGTCGGCTTGACCGACTATACGGCTTTCTTACTTGTTTTTATCTGAAAATTTGATTACAAAAATAATTATGTAGTGGCAGCACTGTTCTTGATCATGTGAGAATGTATTTGAACATGCATGAACATTCGTAAGCCGCACGACAGAGAGTTTCTAGTATTTAGTAAATACTAGAAATACTATTTACTGTAGAAAATGTTTCTCTTATTTCTCTTTTTTTATTGATAAACTTCCTTAGTAAAAGTTGAACGATTTTTGAGGAGCTCTAATTTTCTGATATTAGGGAGGAACATTTGGATGGCAGTAACAAAGATCTGATGATTACATACTATAATCGAAAATCTGAGACCAATGACTATTAAGGAAAAATATTGTCCTCCTAGAGACAAAAACATCGGTATATCACACTTTAAGATACGACTGTAACGAAGAAAGTTTTTTGTTGGGAGTCACCCCAATGTGCGGCAAAAAAAATATTTTTTTTAAACTATCTTATAACAATACTTCACATTCGGTGGTATACTGCGAACTTTTTTTCTGCCATATAAGTCGAGACGCTCTAATGGACGCACAGTGGTTCAGAATCGTTTTTCATTGGCCAAAACTCTGTAACTTTTCAATTATTAAAGATTTTTTAGTAGTTCTTTTTTAATCAATAGATAACATCTGTAGCTTTTTCGAGTGTCTGTTTTATTAAGATCGGTACAGTGGTTCTTAAGAAATTTAAGTTTGAAATACAATTTTCGATGTTTTTTCTTTTAATTTTGTCTCAAATCTGCCAACTCATTTTTGACCCACTTCCTCTTAACCGATTTGGCTCAAATTTGGGCCACAAGTCGACCTTGGATAGCTATTTAATATTTTGTTATCCTTAGGGTGCCCCCTTTCTCGTTGAGGTATTTACAGTATTTTTATTAGGGTGGCCCAAATTTTAATTTATGCTTAATATTACTTACATATTACCTAGTATTTTTTTAATAAAAGAGTGTAGCTTAATTTTTCTTTCAATATATATTTATTTGTAGTCATAAATAGATTGTAGATAAATAAAATAATATTTAATATTAAAATTTGTATACTTTATTGCACTCAAATGCTAAATGCAAATTATAATTATTGTTTATTTGGCTGGAATATTTCTTGTAAATATTTTATATTCTGCTCTGTATTACTGCTGTCCTGTAGCAGTGCTTTAACTTCGGCACTTAGGTCCGAAGGATAATATGTGAAATAAGTCTTCATTTGTAGAACTTCGTGACGTTTTTCTGGTATTATGTTCTCTGTAAAATCTGTAATCCTTATTTCTTTTTTCCCGGGCTTCCTCTGATAAATCTCCAATTGGTATTAAATGGTGCTTAATGACATCTTCTCCATGATAACGAATTTTGTGCACTGTTGCTGACATATTTCTATAATTGTATTTGGATGTATATATAGCAACAGTTTCCTTGGCATAATCACCAAATTTTTTGGAAATAATTTGTTCATTGCACGCAAGTACTTCAGTAATTGTTTTAAATCTTGAAATTAGATCTACATATATCAACACCTGTTATATCAGATGTAGTTTCGGGATCCAAAAAGAATCATCTTGCGGTATTGTCATCGTTTGTATTGCCTCATCCTTGTTTTGGTTGATCTATAATTAACCCGTGTTTGAGAAATGCATCATGAACTTGTTTCTTTTTAAATTTTATTTTCTCTTTGTTGGTGTCATTATTTCTTACTGATCCTGAAGATCTGAAGTCCAAATCATAGCTAATTTTCAGTATGTGTTCCATAAATCTTATTCTCGTATGTAGCGGTGATAATCCAAATTCAAATGCATCAATACTATCTAGTGACTTTGTAGGTTCTTGGTTTAACTGACTCGATGTTGCTTTACATATAATACAGCTGGATGAAGCTTTTGTATCAATCAAAGCCTGGGCAGTTTTTCCATCTATCATTGAAAGTATTAATTGATAAATCAATTTAATAGTATGTTCATCTATATCTAACTCTAATGGCTTTAGTATTGAAATTTGAACTCTGATGTCACTTATTTCATTCTTAATAGTATCATGAGTTTCCTTTTTAAATTCAAATTTTATTGGTCTGCAGTACTTCGTGGACGATGGAGTATGATTTTTTAAAATAAAATTTGTTTGCATTGTGCTGGACGAAGGTTCCGAGTCTTCTAAGTTCTTTATTAATCGCAATTGCACAAATGACACCATGAACATATCACCACTTATAATAATTTTTAGGTATAATAAAACCCTTTAACGCTGATGAGTAATAGGTTAGGTAACATTCCTTAAAAAATGGAAAATTTTAACTGTTAAAATTCATTCCGTACTTTACTGAAAGAAATTTTAAAGTTTTTTTCCCTATAATTTTTAGCAGATAATTGAAACATCTGTGCAAAATGCAATATTTTCAAAATTCTTTGAAAAATTTTAAGTTTTAAGTTTTTTTTAAGATACCAACCATTTGAATAAAAATTGAAACCACTAAATACTTTCCTCTTATTGAAATAAATATCTGCAATTTGTATTTATGACAGTGAATGATTTCTAAAGTAAATTTACTAGCAATTTTGATAGAATTTTGCTTGTAAAAATGTTGAGTATTTTCATTAAAATAAAAAAAGTGTTCTACGGGCGGGTCCGGGCGGTTACAAAAGTATATATAGGCTTAAAGGGAACACTTATGGCTTTCTTTGGGTGGTTTCGATTTTTGTTTCCATTTTTCCCTTTAAAAGTTATACACTACTAAACTTGAAATTTTATGAGTATATGGTGATATTAAATTTATTACATAACACCTTAACTACAAACTATATAGGGTGCGCAAATACTATTTGTTAAAACCAACAGTCCACCTAACATAACAAAAAAAACCGCAGCCGATTAGCATTAATAGTTTTCAAGAAATCGTAATTAATATGAGATCAAAAATTACAATTTTTCTCTCATTTCTAAATTAACTAAAATTCCTTGTCTTTAGCAGCCCGCCACGCCTACTACAGCGAATATTTTGACCAAATTTTTTGGCCACCTTAGTTTTGATATGTTTTCTTTCTGATGGTATAAAAATTTTAAAAATCTATGTCAACAGAAAATATAGGTTTTGGCCAATGAAATTTGATTCTGAACCACCGTGGGACGTCCATCTAGCAATCCAGCAACCCCGACGGATATCGTTTAATCTGTGCCCAAAAAACAATTTGCATATTTCGTTAATATAATAAATGCAATAATTAAATCGGCACTTGATTTTTAAACATTTGTCTACTATTTTCATTTAATTGAAAATCAATTATGGTACATTTTTATTACAATGAAAAATGTGTGTAAAAATGTTATACAAAAAAAAAAAATATTTGTATATAACATTTTAAATTGATCGAAAATGATTATAGCGATGGTGCTGAAATTTAATCTATGTTTACATCTATATAAGAGAATATAAAATAATACTTTACCCTACACCAATGAGAAACGAAATAAAAAATTTTAAATAATTTCAATAGTTGACCTATGGTCATAAATATATGTGACCCGGTCTATGAAAAGGTGGCTTATGACTCAAAAACAAAATTTCGAAATTAGCAAATTTTTCGAAATATTTAGCTAATTTTTCGAAATTTTGTTTTTGAGTTATAAGCCACCTTATCCCTTTTCATAGACCGGGTCACATATTGTGCTTTGCTCGAATTGCTCAGATTTAAAATTATAGTTATTCCAAGTAGAATTTTTGGTTAAATTCGCTTATTAAATCAAAATCTTTTATGAATGTTATTAAAATATTGGTATCGAATTTAATAAGAAAAAAAAAAAAAAAATCAATAACTCCTTTGCTTTTTTCCACTTAAGTTCCACTATGGACCAAAAGGATAGTTTTAAAATGGAAAATTTAAACACTTAGGCTATAGGACGGACAAAGGAATGAACAGATAAACGAAGTTATTTTAAAGCTTTGTCTGAACTTACCTTAAGTCTGTAGACAATAAAACCTTAAATTTATTTTAAGCAAGTAAGAAAGTACTATACTTGGTCAAGCCCGACAATACGATACCCTTCACCACTGAGGTCAAGGGTGTTCTTTTTCGTGTATAAAGACAAATATTTGCTAAATTACAAACATTTTCTCAAGACTTATATATTTAAGCTGTTTCCATCATTTGAACTTATATGAGAGCTAGGGTCAAATGTGGACGATTATCTCGAAATTTTGCAAATTGATTACAGTTTTTACAAAAACTATGTATGCAAAAAAAAAATCACTATCTTCAGATTAACGAGCGTTTTAGTGATTTGCGTTTTGACAAAAGAGTTTGTATGGGAGTTCTGATCAAATGTGGAACAATTTTCACGAAATTTGGTATAGTGATTTTGGTTATTTGGGACCTATAGGAGGTACCATAAATAATATACCATTTTGACGAATTTCAATAGCTGAGGTCAAACTATCTGTGCTAAATTTCATCAAATTATCTTTCATCTACATGGGGGTCCAGCCAGCCGTCAGTTAGATCGACTCAGTAAGTGATTCTTAGTCTATATAGAGGGTATACAAATGTGTACCAACTCAATTGAGTAGGCATACCTTTAGTCGCATTTAACCGTCTATACTCTCTATACCTACGTTTTGTAATGTCATGATGAAATAATGGAAATTAATAGTAATTGTTTGGGTAATAATTGTTACCATTTTATTGTGAATTTTGTGTTGTTGTTTTTATACATTTTTCCAGTTGCCAACGCTTATTTTTTATATCTTTGCAATTCAGTTTATTGCTGTGATATCTTTTTGTATCAAATTGTATTTACTCGCCTATTGGATTTTATGACAATGACAGAAATGGGAGAACTTATATTTTATTTTTAGCCTTTTATGTCCTGCACTTGAGAATTTAAGAAATTAAATTGATTGTTCGTTTACCTTTGAAAATAAATTGTTACTATTAACGCCTGAGCAATAGACAATAGACTTTTCTCTGTGAACTTTCATATTTTCTTTTTTATTAAAAAGAATGGGGGGTATATTGAGATTGTTATCACGTTTGTAGATTTTTCAATATTGGCTCAAAGACCAAAAGTGATATATTGTGAATCCTTATGAAATTCTAAGACCATTGACCAATGTTCGTCTGTCTTTCTGTCTGTTTGTCCGTCTGCCTGTATGATGAAAGCACAATAGGGCCTGAACAAAATTAGCTAGGTCACTGAAAATGTTGGTATTAAAATTGGGAAAAAGAAGTTTACATAGCTTCCGTTTAACCTCGCCTAGGCTAATCGCTTATTTGCTAATAAATGACAAATAATAACAGGTATGATGATAAAATTAAGTGTAGTGTCTTACACTAGGCGGTTCATATTTAACCATAGCTCCCATACAAAACACTTACGAAAACAGCTTTAATTCCACCTAAAAAAGTTAAATTCCAATAAATGATAAACTATAATAGCTATGGCTACTTAATTAAGTGCAAGGAAGTTGTATGTCAATGATAGTCAGTGTACAAAATTTTGTCAAAATCGGTCACCATTTTAACCAGGGACCGTTACAATTATGACATTTATAATAAAAATCAAAATATAATTGTTATTTTACGATTTTTATTTTTTTTGGCAGAAATAATTTTTAATTTATGATTTTTATTTTTTTTGTCAAATTCTGACAAATATTTTTTTTGGCAAAAATATTTGTCAAGAGCTGACAAATATTTTTTTTGGCAAAAATATTTGTCAAAAATTGATTTTTATTTTATTTGTCAAAAATATTTGTCAAGGTCTGACAAATATTTTTTTTGGCAAAAATATTTGTCAAGATCTGATTTTTATTTATTTTTAACAGAAATAATTGTTATTCTGATTTAAAATTTTTTTTGTCAAAAATATTTGTCAAATAAAAAACGCAAAAATAAAAAAATCAATACATAATTTAAAAAAAAATTTAAAAATTTACCATAATAACGGTAAATTTTAAAAATTTTCAATAAATTTTCAATAAATTTTCCCATAAGAACGGGAAATTTTAAAAATTTCTTATAAAAAGGGGGAAATTTTGAATATTCTTTTTTAAAATGTGAAATTTTGAAAATTTCCTAATAAATAAATAAAAATTTTCTGTAAAAATGGGAAATTTTGAAAATTTCCCATAAAAAAGGGAAATTTTGAAAATTTCCCATAAAAAAGGGAAATTTTGAAAATTTCTCATAAAAAAAAGAGAAATTTTGTAAATTTCCCATAAAAAAGGGAAATTTTGAAAATTTCCCGTAAAAAAGGGAAATTTTGAAAATTTCCCATAAAAAAGGAAAATTTGGAAAATTTCACATAAAAAAGGGAAATTTTGAAAATTTCCCATAAAAAAGGGAAATTTTGAAAATTTCCCATAAAAAAGGGAAATTTTGAAAATTTCCCATAAAAAAGGGAAATTTTGAAAATTTCCCATAAAAAAGGGAAATTTTTTAAAATTTCCCATAAAAAAGGGAAATTTTGAAAATTTCCCATAAAAAAGGGAAATTTTGAAAATTTCCCATAAAAAAGGGAAAAAATTTCACCTAAAATCAGGAAGTTTTCAAAATTTCCTTTTTTATGGGAAATTTTCAAAATTTTCCTTTTTTATGGGAAATTTTCAATATTTGAGTTTTTTTATGAGAAATTTTCAAAATTTCCCTTTTTTACGGGAAATTTTCAAAATTTCCCTTTTTTATGGGAAATTTTCAAAATTTCCCTGTTTATGGGAAATTTTCAAAATTTCCCTTTTTTATGGGAAATTTTCAAAATTTCCCTTTTTTATGGGAAATTTTCAAAATTTCCCATTTTTACAGAAAATTTTTATAATTTCCCATTTATATAGGAAATTTTCAAAATTTCACATTTTAAAAAAGAATATTCAAAATTTCCCCTTATTACAAGAAATTTTTAAAATTTCCCGTTCTTATGGGAAAATTTCAAATACTACGTTTTTATGGGAAATTTTCAAAATTTTAATTTTTATTGAAAATTTTTAAAATTTACCGTTATTATGGTAAATTTTTAATTTTTTTTTTAAATTATGTATTGATTTTTTTATTTTTGCGTTTTTTATTTGACAAATATTTTTGACAAAAAAAAATTTAAATCAGAATAACAATTATTTCTGTTAAAAATAAATAAAAATCAGATCTTGACAAATATTTTTGACAAATAAAATAAAAATCAATTTTTGACAAATATTTTTGCCAAAAAGAATATTTGTCAGCTCTTGACAAATATTTTTGCCAAAAAAAATATTTGTCAGAATTTGACAAATATATTTGACAAAAAAAAATAAAAATCGTAAAATAAAAATTATTTTTGAAAAAAATAATAAAAATCAAGAATTTAAAAAGCATGTCATTTTCTGAAAATATAGTGGAAAACAAGCAAAATGATGTTTTCAAATTAGTTCTGCGATATTTCCATATGATTGCTTTTTTTCTTTGAAAATTCAAGAATAATTATTTTTTTCGGTCCCTGATTTTAACATAGCTCATATATCAAAAACTTGCGGAAACAGAAAAATACCAAAAAGGTGCTGGGTTTTTGTCCGCCTGTCAGTCAACAAACGTACGATAGCGCCTTAACGAAATAGGTAGATTGGCAAAAATTAACAAAAGTATTTTCGGTATCTTGAAAATTTTTTGTATTAAAAATGGTCAAAATCAGTTTACATTTAGTAAGAGCTCCCATATAACCCCGACCCGGGAATCACATTAATGCTGATAAATTAAATCCAATTGTAATGGATATGACAACTTAATTTAGAACATAGAAGTTGTCTGTAACTATTTGTCAGTATATCAAATTTCATAGGAATTGGTCAATATTTGACTGTAGCATTCATATGAAAATCACTCCCGAAAACCACTAAAATGCCACAAACGCCAGTTAAAAGCTTTTAAATTATAACAAGTAACAGTGTTATATTCGGCTGTGCTGAATCTTATATACCAACCATCAAGTTGTGTTAAATTCTGAAACAGAGTGCAACTAATTCAAAATCTGGACCAAAACTGAAAAAATCGCTAAGCTAAGTATTGTTGGTAAAACCTTTGGACTAAATAAATAAAAATATTTTAGTGGTTTCCCCAGGATTTACTTTGATCAAAATTCGGTCTCATAACCGGGTATAGTTTTACATTAATAAGTTGTTAAATACTTTTCGTTGTGCTTAATATGTAGTTAGGCTAAACACGTTAATAGTAATACGGCAGTTCCATATATTTCGTTAGGAGTTCCTAATGCTTTCATCACATATAAAGTCTGGGCTGAACATTGATTGATGCCTATCTAATTTCATAGGTGCAATCTTAATATAATGAATGTACCTCCAAATCTATTTGATTGCAGATATAAAAAGGGGATGTTATATGTATAAGAATTATAGCTAAATGTTGACGGATTGTTACAAAATTTTACACACTGGCTGGTATATATATATAGAGCTTATTCTTGCAAAATTTAGTGGCCATAGCTATCATACTTTCAAATTTTATAGCTTTTAACTGGCCTTTGCTAAAATTTTTGGTTTCCGTGAGTGTTTTTTATATGAAAGCTAAAGTGAAATATGGACTGATTCCTATAAAATTTGATAAACTGATCAAAAATTGCATAAAACTTCCCCTTTTTAAATTTAATCGTCATAGCTATTATAATTGTATTCAATATATCAGAATTAATGTGTTTCTCGGGGCTGGGTTATATGGGAGCTCTAACTAATTTGGAACCGATTTTGTCCATTTTCAATACACATCTTTTTCAAGACATCTAGCTCTTTTCGTTAAGGCTCTATCGTGCTTTTATCTGACGGACAGACGGACATAAACAACCTTTTCTTTATGTATTTTTGTGTTTCCGTAAGTTTTTTATATGGGAGCTATGGTCAAATGGTGACCGATTGTGACAAAATTTTGCACACTGGTTGACATTGACATAAGACCTAATAGTGCTAAATTTAGTGATTGTATCTGTTAAAGTTTTAGATTTATTGGTATTTAAGTGTATTTTAGGTGAAATTTTGGATGTTTTCGTAAGTTTTTTGTATGGGAGCTATGACTAAATGTGAACCGATTTTAATGAAATTTTATATGCTGCCTAGAGCTTATTTAGAACTTCTATATACCAAATTTTATTATCATAGCTATTATAGTTTGTTATTTATTAGCAAATAAGCGATTAGCTTAGGCGAGGTTATACGGGAGCTATGGTCAAATGTTAACCGATTTTGCCCAATTTCAGTACCAATTCTCAGAGATGAAGAATGTTTTTGCTAAGTTTCAGTGAGCTTCGTTTGGGCGTTATCGTGATTTCAACAGACAGACAGACAGACGGACATCGCTCAATCGTGTTAGAATTCAGAATATATATCGTTTTTGAGCCAATATTAAGGAAATTACAAACGGAATGACAATCTCAATATACCCCCCATTCTTTTTGATGGTGGGTATAAAAATGACAGCTATGGCTGCCAAATTTTGCACAAATAAGCTTTATATAAATATATCTACAATACATTCAGAATATAAAGAGACCAAATGTTTTGCAAAGTTTATCAAAAATCAAATTTTTCGACGATTTCAAAGCTTTATCATTTTTTGATACATAAGCGTATGTGGAAATATACAAAAATTTCGTTTTCAAATTCAGCATTAATTAAGTAATGTTTTGTACAATAGAATTTTGACGTTTTTGGTATTTTTTTTCATAAATTTGCCAAATTTAAATGGAAAATTAAAAAAATACATCAAATATCATCTGTTTTTTTTTTGTTCGATTTTATATCACTCTGGACCCTTATCTAGTATATACAAAAAAAAAATCTCAACCACTTCCGTCCACCTTTACCAGATACATATATGGATTTAAAAAAGTGTCTAAAACGATACATTTTGCAGGCCTATAACATGTAATTTATTTAATACTAAAACAGCCTTAATGATAGTTTTAGCTACAATAATAAATATATAGTTGGATAAAAAATTAATTTAATAAAATTATTACATATATTCATGGGTATTGAATCATTATAGGACAAAAAACGTGTTTATATAACAACATTTTTTTTACTAAATGTTTTTAAATAGAGGATCTTTCTTACAAAATATTAAGGCTTTTCATGTAAACGCTTAAATTTGTCATTTGCTCAATTGTGTAAATTTGCGAGACGATTTTTATGAAACCCCTTTTTAGGAATTTGTACAGTTTTTGACAGGTAATTTTGTCAGAAATAAATTTAACGTCAAGAAAATATCAAACTTTTTTAATTCAAATAGAAAAATGCCAAAAGTAAGTTAACATTTTGTGAAGATGTTGCAGTTTCCGATTGAAAATTTTTACAAAAATATAGCAACTTCTGTTTTGTTCTTATTGTTTTTAGAAAATATTAGACAAGGAACGAAAGCAAGAAAATGAAATTCTTTAAGATTTAATTAAAAACCTTGCCGCTGCGAAACATTTTCGACATGCAATGAAATTTGTACATTATTCCGTTCCCAAGACCTAAAAAATTCTTAACTGATGTTTTACCTTATTTAGACAAGAATAGTTGTAAACAAGTCGTCCGCGTCAGTTGACAAAGCTTGAAATAAATAATTAAAAATGATAATTTATTCGACAGTCTACATGCAGTTTCCAGTCGAATTCAACTCATAATTGTCTTATACATTTTGGTTTCTAGCGGAGAAAGCGCATCGTTAAGAAAAATTTCAGAATTATTTGGAATTGGTGATTGCGGAACAATTCAAATAAATGCTTTTAATAACTACCCAGTAAAACTTTTCATTACCAAATAATGAGTTAAACAGTTAAACTATTGAACACGAACTACTTACTCATTCGCTGTTTAAGTCATTACATTAACATGGGGATGTCATTGGAGGCAAGTAGTTACCAATTGCAGAAAAGTAATGGCTTGGGTAAGCAGTTTGAAAGCAACAACAACAGCAGCAACAACTTTTTTGTTGTTGTTTTATCAAAAACATATAAATATAAACGAAATTCAAAATTTTTTTGATGATCCCATGGGGACTCGAACCCAGACCCTCCGACTGCTAGGCAGAGACTCTTCCACTGAGCTACTTCATATGTTGAAAACTTAGCAGCTTATAATTAATATAAACAATTTTTATTTTAAGATCCAAAATCATGTGAAAATAACTTTGTTTTTCCCTGCTTTTTTTGCTTTGTTGTAATTTTTGGAAAAATATTTTTATACGATTTTTTGTAATTATTTTAAAACTTTTTTAAAATTATTTTAAAATTTAAACAATTTAAATCTTCTTTTTTGTATAAGTTTTTACATACAGATTGACTCTTACTTACTTAAATGTTACAACCTGTTAAGGTCAAAGTTCGAGCATATTTTAGAATTCCATGGATTTCGATCTTGTGCGAATATTCTCCAATTTTATAGGCCAAGCTTTCCTCTACTTGGTCTTTCTATCGAAGTTTCGGACATCCTCCTCTAACATTAGGTAGTGGGACATTTCAATTCTAATTTTGTCCTTTTCATTGTTTTTTTTTTCAAGAGAGGGTTACTAGCCCGTAATCCTAACCCATTTTTATCGATCTTATGGGACAACTCTCGGAACACGTTAACTCACAATATTAATGGGTGTTAAACTAGCTCCCCGGGTGATACCATGAGGAGGTGTGTGTCCACAGTTGAGATGAAGGATGACCCAGATAAGTTAGGCTTACCAAGTTAAGACCAATTAGAATCGTGTTTGGTATTCAACATCCCCTACATAATCAAAATTGACTCATGATGGTATTTTTTCATTAACGTGAGTTAGTTTTACAAATTTTTTTTACAGAAGATAATATTTAAGTTCCTAAAATTCAAAAATCATTTAAAAAGACTCTTTTAATAAAAAAAAAACTAAAAAAAATTGTTGCCCTTGGTGGGATTTGAACCCGGGCCATTCAGTTTAAATTACCATCTTAATTACAAATAAGTACTTCTGTAATAACTTATTATTTATTCGGATGGTATGTTGTAGTCGTTACAAGGTAACCAGTTATCAGAGTACTTGCCATTACCAAAGTTTTGCTGGGTATAATTAAAAGTTTAAAACTATTTTTTTTTGATTTTACTGCTAATAGAATAATTTACGTTCTACTAAAATTGCAAAAACCATTCATCCACTTTGTCACTATTTTTAATGTAAACAAAAAACATATGTTTTAGCAATTGCACACTTAAGCTATTCAAATTTGCGAGTCTAAATTGCTGCGCAAACATTTATAAGTTGTGCAAATAATTTTTCATATAATTTTTGACAGTTCATTTGCGAAGCTGGAAAAATGCACAATTTGCGGAATTTACGAGGGTTTTAAGCGTTTACATGAAAACCCTTATTGTGAAATAAATATACATAAATGTAAGTAAGATGTAAGTCAATCTTATCCAATAAATGCTTTATAGTGTTTTTTTATGATTTAAGTTAAATTTGAGACATTTAGGAAAATATGTGTGATATTTAGGCGGGTCGTTCTCAACTACGACAACTACTCTAAGACTTTTTTTGAGTTTTCTGATTTTTGTCGATTCTTCAATATTTATTCAATATTGGGTAGTGTCCTGAGACCGATTTTGTGAAGATTTTTCACACACATATACCTTTTCGGCATCAAGTTACACACCAAATTTTATATAGGACAACTGCTTTCATATAATTATTCAGTACCTGGGCAACCGAGCCTTGCTCTTAGCTTTATAAAAGCATTTCGAGGCGAATTTAAAGTTTTTATATATTTTATTTTATAAAGTACTAAGCAATTCAAATAAATTTGGAGAAAGTACGGTACACAAATATCCAATTAATTTTGAATCATTTTATTTATTTTGTCCAATCAACACATGATCAAATGTATAGTTTAATATGAATAATTTGGAAATTAGTCATACCGACTTAGAAACCTCCATCAACTCATAGCCCGATAAATTACGATTTAATTAATTTTGAGTATTTTTCAGAGGCACCACCTATCGAAAATTGTTGATACCAACTAAGAAACCTTCGTCGTCTCATGCGTAAAAATTCTGCTAAAGATCATAGGATGATCACATGCACAGTTTACGATTTAATTCAATTTGAGTAATTTTCAGTGGCGCCGCCTGTTATAAATTTTCATACCAAATAAAAAACCTTCACCGGCTCATTTGAAACAACTTCGGTTAGGATCATATTCAACTTCGCTAAGGATCATATACAACTTCGCTAAAGACGATTACGATTAAACTCATTTTGTGTAATTTTCAGTGGCGTCACCTGTCGGATAGTGATACCAAATTAAAAACCTTCGTCGTCTCATGCGCAACAACTTTAGCTAAAGATTATTCATGAGCATAATATGGTTAAATGCATAGTTTACTATTCTATAAAGGACATACAGACAGAAAAACATTAATTTGTTAAAAAGTTATAACTTTACCAATTTGTCCCCTTTTATTCCCTAATTTATAATATTTGGTACTTGGTACCAATTGAATTCAGCACTTTTTATAAAAATTCAGTTAACATATTGTTCCTATACATATTACTTCATGAGGTGTTGAGTTATCATTTTATCCCTTTTTTTACACATATTGGCCCCAGAAATCAAAAAAGTACCAAACACGTATTCAATATTTTTCTCACATTTATTGATTGCATTACAAAATTCTTTTCTATATTGTTTGGTTCAAAAGATAAGAGTGGCCTAAAAATGGTACCAAAAAAACTATTTTCACCCTTTTTTACCCCCTATCGGACATAGATTGAAAAAAGTACCAAACACCTGTCCGCTTATTTTAACAGCTATTCAAAACATAATTTAAATTTTGTTTCCATCCCTATTACTTTAGTAGATATAGCATTTTCGATTTTTTTCCCATTTTTACCCAAAAGTCCCTTCTTACTCGACCTATACATCAAAAAAGGTACTCACTGTCCAAATTTTATCAAAACCGTTTTCGAGATAGCCATTCTATATATATATATATATATATATATATATATATATAGATATATATACATGCAATTATTGCTCGTTTAAGAATATAAGATATTGTGATTTTTTCGATTCTTCCATATTTAATACCCTTAAGCCGATTTTGTTGAAAGTTTGCAAATAATTTACCAATTTTATATTAAATCATGCGTCAAATTATATTTGCGTACAGTCACTCACATAGGAGATATTTTTAATGTTGATAATTCTCTTAACTGTTTAATATTAAAAAATATGTGGGCGGTAGGCGTGTCCTTAGACTGCTTTTGTTAAAACTTTTAGCATAAATATAACTATTAGGCATCACGTTACTCACCGATAACTGCTTTCAGATATATTTTTAATTTTGTGTAAAGTTGTTGATTCTTTCAGATTTAATGATTGGTGCATCCTAGGCGTATCCTTAGGCCGATTTTGTCGAAAGTATACAAACAATTTTGGCAATTCCGTATTAAATCATGCACTTAATTTTATTTGTCTACAGTAACTCACGTATAAGATATTTTTAATTTTGTGAATTCTATTTGTTTTTTAATATTAATAAAGATGTGGGTGGTAGGCGTGTCCTATGACCGATTTTCTTAAGATTGCTCACGAGTATATCTATTTGACATCACATCACACACCAAATTTCCAGCCTATCCCACAATATCGAACGTTTTCAATCGTTCGCATTCTCAACGAAAAACAGCTGATTTGCGTCCCACTAAAAGTTTTCAGTACGACAAGTCGAATGAAAATGAATGCGAACGATAACGTAAACACTTTAATATGAAATTGCGTCCCACTATGTCATTTATCTGCCAGCTGCACGAAAACATATGTCAAAATCGCTCACACATGTTTTTGCTTTCGTTTTCATCAAAAAAAGCTTAAAAAACTTTATTATTTGAAAAGAAGGAACTTTATTTTATTGAAAAAAAAAAAAATTAAGACATAATTTTAACTTTTTCCACTAGAATAGGCTTCAGAGATTCTTACAAATTGTATTAAAAAAATATTTTGGAAAAATTTTATTTACCTTAAATGCACAATGTTGTATATTAATACTCAAATTTACAAATTTCAGCGCTTTTTTTTTCTTAAATTGTTGATAAATTTTTCGAACTGTCGATTAGGCAACATTGAAATTTGACAATTTTCAAATATCTTATGTTTCAGAACGTAAAGCCAGAAGAACAATAAGTCGAAAGATAGTGGGACGCTTATTCGAACGAAAATGGGTGACTTACTATCGTTTGTATAATCTTTCGTTCGACATCGTGGGACAGGCTATTCATTTATATACGACAAGTGCTTTTAAATATATTTTCCATTTTGTGTTTTTTGTCGATTTTACCAGATTTAAGGATCTGTGTATCCTAGGCGTATCCTTAGGCCAATTTTGTCAAAATTTTGCAAACACTTTATTCAAAATTTTTTTAAATCATTCGTCAAATTTGTCTAAAGTAACTCATATAGAAGATATTTTTAGTTTTGTGAATTCCATTTTTTTCAATACTAAGAAATATGTGGGCGGTAGGCGTGTCCTTCGACCAATTCTGTAAAAATTTTGAATATGATTATGTTGAATCAATCTCAAATCACATACCAAATTTCATTGATCTAATTGCTTCGATTTTTGTCTATTGGTTGTATGGGATGATAGCACTGTGGGACGGCTGGTTGGACCCCCATGTAAACCACTTAATCAAACTACAGGTCGCAATTCTAAAGATCATCTGTTATCCTTGACTCCCAGTGGAGCATATTGCCTCAAAGATAATTTAATGAAATTTGGCACAGATCATTTTTTTCATAGTGGTACCATGGCTATTGAAATTCGTCAATCGGTCCATTATTTATGGTACGCCCCACAGGTTCCACTTCACGGAATTGATATATTGGCCACAAATATCAATATTTTTTCATGAAATTTAAAACCAATACTGCTTATGTAAACTAAGATCACTGTACCAAATTTCATTGAAATCGGTCCTCATTCAAACTTTTCTGTCAAGACGAACTAAATGAGACAAAAATCACTAAAACACTTGTAAATAATGGGAATTTTAAGTTTATTTTTTGCATACATAATTTTTGTAACAACTGTAATCAATTTGCCAAATCGGTCTACATTTGACCTTAGCTCTCATATAAGTCTAAATGACGGAAATAGCTTAAATATATAAGTTTTGAGAAAATGTTTGTATGATGGCAAAATTTAGCAAATATTTGTCTTCATACAGGAAAAATAATACCTTTGACCATAGTGGTGAAGGGTATCTTACCACTTTCTTACTTGATATTCAATTATTATGTTCTTTACATTTAAGAAGTAGGTCAACTGCTTCTTTAAAAAGCAGGATTCCAACTTCACTTGACCTTAGTTCATTCGTCTGGTCTTCTGGGAAGACAAAAGTCCATTTGACTATTGTTACTCCATTAAGTTTATTTCAGTCGCAGCAGGTTTCAGTAGACATCAAATATTTGTTTTTGAGCTGTTTGGGATAAAAGTAATCCTGGGAATTTATGATGGCATGTGTTCTGGGATCACCAAGTTGGTTTCTGATTCTGTTTATTCAGTTCTATGGGAATACTAGAGTACAAATTTTTATAGATGTTTCCAATTTCTAAGAAATAATAACTTGGACATTCCAATTTACTATAAGTACCTTGTTAGGCTTACAACAGCATTATTTCGTAGAAAAAAGTAAACGTTATTCCTATTAAAAATAATAGTAATTGTTCTTACGTGGCAATTCACTTCTGATATTATATTGTCACGTGCTAAACGTTCTCAAATAGGAGTAAGTGTAAATAGCTTTTATCTTTATCGATAAATTAAATAAAGTTGTAGGTCTCTTAAATGTTTTTCGCATAAAATTACTCTTATTAAAATTATTTAAAGGCAAAATTATTTTGACGCAAGTTCGATTTCATTAAAAATGGACAACATAAACTTATGGTGATGAAATGTTCAGAAATTTTAAAACATATTGGACAATAATACAGTTGTACGAGGGTTACTATTAATGTTTCGGGAAAAGCACCTAACAAATGATTTTCATAATCGGTAACATTACATCTCCTTAACCTTTATGTTTACAACCAAAAAAATTATGTTATATATACACTGCGGTTCATCAGCATAGAACCAACACATTTTAAGTTAAAAAAGCTGTATAAATTACAAATACAGTTAGAATAAAAAAAAAATTGTTTTGCAGAAAAATAGTTGATACTGTAAATGATAATTTAAACACAAAAAATCATATAAAAATGGATTATAACGGTACTTTTTCTCTTTCTTTGTAGTCAAGAATAAAAATTTTCATTTATTTTTTGGTTCAACAGAATAGAACCACCCATTATTTGTTCCATAAATCAAACATACATGTTTTTTTGTGCTTGAAGATTGATTTTATTTTAATTATTTTCTCCAGATAACTATTTAATAATGTGTAAATTTACCGTTATTCACAATAACTTCATAAATTCTGTTTTTCATTGATTCGTATAGGGATTTTAAATAGTCGAGGGATATTTCACTCCATGCAGCTTTTATTTCAACAATAAGCTCACCCTTTGTTTCATATTGCTTTCCTCCCTCGTATACCTTACGCGTTAGCCAACCCCAAACATTTTCTATAATGTTAAGGTCGGGTGAATAGGATGGCCAGTTTAAGATCTCAATATTTTGGTTGGCAATCCACGATTTTACTACACGTGCCGTGTGTATAGGTGCGTTATCATGTTGATAAATCCACTCTAGTGGTCCAAAAATATATTTTATCTTAGGGAAAGTTTGTCCCAATAGGGTTCTGTAATTATTTCCGGTCATTCGGGTACTTTGAATAACAAGGTCAATAGTGCCGTAGTATTAAATTGCAGCCCATACCATAACGCCCCCCTCTCTGCTGTGATGGCGGCTCAGAAATTTTTCGTCTTTACGCATATCGTGAAAATAAAAGTTATAGCCATCGGGGCCATCCAAATTAAATTTTTTTTCATCCGAAAAAATCACTTTTCGCCAATCGTTATCGCTTAATTGTTTTTGAACATCCCATGTCATATGATCTTTGGCAAACTGAAGGCGCTGTTGTTGACGGATTGCATTTAATGGAGGTTTTTTCTTTAGTTTCCGGAGTTGTAAATGTTCAATGCTTAAAATAGCGCGACGAACTGTTGATTTGCTTGCATTAACTCCTGCTAAATGCTTAATTTTAGAGGTAGAATGAGCTGAATTTGAGGCAATTCGAAGAATTTTCCGCTTTTCCTGTGGTGTTAGAGCTGTCGAAGTTCCTCCTTTGTAATTTTTATTATATGTTTCACGATGTTTTATGTAACTCATTACCACATTATGACTTCGTCCGATTCTTCTAGCGATTTCGCGATAAGAATAATTTTCAGAATGGTAAACATCAATTTTTACCATTTCCGACGAATTTGAAGAACTCTTTCTTCCCATATTGATTTAGCTAATTGCTGTAATTTTAATTTTATTTGGTTTTTATAAAGCTTTATTATAACCGCCTACTTATTTAAGTAAAAAATGCAAGTGGTTCTATTCTGTTGAACCAAAAAATAAATGAAAAATTTTATACCCGACTACAAAGAAAGAGAAAAGGTACCGTTATAATCTATTTTTATACTATTTTTTTTATATATATTTATTTACAGTATCAACTATTTTTCTGCAAAACAAATTTTTTTATTGTATCTGTATTTGCAATTTATACAGTTTTTTTTACTTTAAAATGTGTTGGTTCTATCCTGATGAACCGCAGTGTACAACCAGCATACCCGGGTATGTCATACAATTTATAAGGAAATTTGTATAGATTGAATAAGTTTTTTGTGTTCATATCAATAAATTAAAGCCTTTGCATCCCATTTCATAAAAAAAGAAAGCCGTTTGATGCTTAGGAATACTTTTACTAGTATTACTCTCGGAATACTTTTTCTAGCTGACGTCAGACATTCAAATTTCGTCCATCCAATTGACTTATGTTAAACTAATTAACATGCCTTGCATTGCGCATCGACGGGTATTTAACGTTTTTTTTGCTATAAGCCGTTTTACAAGATTAGATAATGACAAAAAGCGAGAATATCGCAAGGAATGTGATAAAGGTGGTAAACAGAAACCTACAAAACAATTATATAGCAGGAGCTAACATTACTGTTGATGAACACCGTCCGCACCGTGGTAGAACTGGATTCACGCAATATATTCCTTCGAAGCTGACAAAATATGGGATAAAGGTCTGGTGGGCTTGTGGATTCTCTTACATCTTATCCACTAAGGGAACAGATATATTCTGAGTTGGTGCCTTCTGCAGAAAGGGAAAAAGCAGAGTGAACGAGTCGTTAAAGGCGGAAGAAACATTGTGTGGTTATTATCCAAATGAAAGTGAAGTAGAATATTTAGTAACAACATTAGTATGTGATTATATATTTCCCAAAAAAACAAGTCCATTGAGCTCTTATTCACATCTCATTGCAACATTGAAGTTGAAGGTACAAACCGAAACCAGTTATGATTCTAGATTACAATAATTGTAAAGATGGTGTTAAATCCTCTACAAACAGTAGAAGAATTATATTTTAAAAACTTTGAGAACAATTAGCTACGAAGGAAATTCAGATCAGTCCATAAGATCCTCAAATAATGAGGCATTTTTCATCACGTTGTATAGTTGAGTGTATTTTAGGCTAAACAGTAAAATCAAATAATGATTCAGTATGTGCTCCAGAAGAAGGTGATGACAACGGAAAAAAGAAGCACACACGAAATTGCTATATGTATAATAAAAGGAGATCTACAGGAAATGCTGCAAAGGATGTCAAAGATCGGTATGTGCGGAACACTCGCAGAATGTTTGCCATACATGCTCAAATTTTTTTTCATTTTCGTAGGTATCTCTATTTTTATACCCTTCACCACAATAGGTGGAAAGGGTATTATAAGATTGTGCTGATGTATGTAACGCATAGAAATATTTGTCTTAGACCCACCTTTTAGTATACCAATAGGCTTACAATCACTTTCGGAGTCGATTTAGCGATGTCCGTCCGTCCGTCTGGCTAGCTGGACCCCCATGTAAACCTTGTAATCCAACTACAATTCTAAAGATAATTTGATGAAATTTATCACAGATTACTTTTTTAATAATGGGACCATGGCTGTCAAAATCGGTCAATTATTTATGGTACCTCCCATAGGTCCCATTTCCCGGAATTGATATATTGGCCACAAATATTAATATTTTTCATGAAATTTAAAACAACAACTGCTTATGTAAACTTAAATCACTGTACAAAATTTCGTTGAAATCGGTCCATATTTGACCATAGCTCCCATACAAACTCTTCTGTCAAAACTCACTAAATGAGACAAATATCACTAAAACGCTCGCAAATCTGACGATAATGCAAAATTTAAGTTAATTTTTTGCACAAATAATTTTTGTAACAACTATTTCGAGATAATCGGTCTACATTTGATCCTAGCTCTCATATATGTCCAAATGACGAAAACAGCTTAAATATATAAGTTTTGAGAAAATATTTGCATTATGGCAAAATTTTGCAAATATTTGTCTTTATACAGGAAAAAGAACACCTTTGACCTTAGTGGTGAAGGGTATCGTATGGTCGGTCTTGACCGACTATAGCACTTTCTTGCTTGTTTTATAAAGAGATGTTATTTTTAATGATATATATGTAAATGACATATGTATTGAGCATTTGGTACATATTTTTTGATTTTCACTCCAAAAATTGTTTGATTTATTTCGTGCATACCCGGGTATGTCGGTTGTATGGTAAAGGGGTAAATCTCAAAAACTACTCGTAGTTTTTTTTCAAAAAAATAAAATAAATAAGTTATTTTTTTAAACATTAAAAAACTATATTTTAGAAGCATATTTAAAATTTCAAGTCGATAGCTCATTCGGTGACCAAACAATATCAAATTGAAAATGAAAAACATACCCGGGTAGGTGGTTGTAAACATAAGGGTTAAACAAAAAAAATGATCTAACAAAATTGAAATGCAGCTACATACTTCAAAATGTGTACCAAATTCGAAAATATTTGTTTCGCTAGTTGGTATTGGTGTTAAAATCTTTGGACTAAATTCGGTTTGATTTTCTTGGAATTTACTTGCACAAAATTTGGTCTCATAACAGGATATAATTTAATATAAATAAGCTGTTAAATACTTTTCGTTTAGCTCAGTATTTAGTTAGGATAAAGGATAAATATGTTGATAGCAATACGACAGGTTCATATATTTTGTTTGGAGTTCGTAATGCATCCACCGTATATAAAGTCTGCAATAATTGATAGCTATCTAATTTCATAGGTGCAATCTTAATATGCTGAATGTACCTCCTAATCTTTTAAATTGTAGATATATCTGTGGCAATATGGAAAAATAGCTTAAGTCAAAAATTGAAGTTTTAAGATATCATCAATTTTGTGCAATTTTTCTTCTACTTGATTTCTGCGAAGAATTTATGAATTAATGTACTGGTAACATGTTTATTAGAGAAGAAGAATGAATATTTGAAAAAAATATTGTTAAATTTAAAAGATTTTACGTTTTTATACCCTTCACCATCATAGGTGGAAAGATAAGTTTGTGCTGATATATGTAACGCATAGAAATATTTGTCTTAAACCCACCCTTTAGTGTGCCAATAGACTTAGAATCACTTTCTGAGTCGATTTGGCAATGTCTGTCCGTCCGTCTGGACGACTGGCTGGATGGCTGGCTGGACCCCCATGTTAATCATGTAATCAAAGTACAGGTCGCAATTCTAACGATAATTTGATGAATTTGCATAGATCATTTTAAATTCATTGAAATTCGTCAAAATCAGTCCATTATTTCTGGTACCTCCCATAGGTCCCACTTCCCGGAATTGATATTTTGGCCACAAATATCAATATTTTTGTATGAAATTTGAAAAAAATACTACTTATGTAAACCAAAATTACTGTACCAAATTTCGTTGGAATCGGTCCACATTTGACCATGGCTCCCATACAAACTTTTTCTTCAAAACGCACTAAATGAGACAAAAATCACTAAAACGCTCTGAAGATCTGAAGATAACAGATGTGGTATGTTGAGACCGGTGGTTAAAATAGCCTAGGTTTTTTTCTAAAATCTCAAGTGGGTGTGACCCCTCCCATATAAGTCAAATATTTAAAATGGCAAATATGGATGACCGAACTGACCAATTTTTTTGAAATAAAGACAGTATGATTAGGTGAAATCTAAAGGGGGCGGTGACCCTCCCATATAACTCATATATTAAAAATGACAAATATAGATGACCGATCGGACCGATTTTTCTGAAATTTTGACAGTATGTTAAGGTTTTAAAATAGGCTAAATTTTTTTTAAATCTTAAGTGGGCGTGACCCCTCCCATATAAGTCAAATATTAAAAATGACAAATATGGATGACCTTGAGGACCAATTTTTCGGAAATTTTGACAGTATATTAAGGTGACTGGCGGGTAAAATAGTCCAGGTTTTTTTTTGAGTGGGCGTGACCCCTCCCATATAAGTAAAATATTAAAAATAACGAATATGGATGACCGAGCCGACCGATTTTTCTTTAATTTTTACAGTATATAAGGAGTTACCGGTGGGTAAAATAGGCTACTTTTTTTGGAAATCTCAAATGGGCGTGACCCTTCAAATATAAGTCAAATATTAAAAATGGCAAATATGGATGACCGATTTTACAGAAATTGTGATTGTATGTAAGTATTTTTTTTTAGTCTCAAGTGGGCGTGACCCCTCCCATATAAGTCAAATGTTAAAAATGACAAATATGGATGATAAGATGAAAACGATTTAACCCAATTAATTAAAGTTTAAATGTGGATATTTTCATACTATAAGATAGTTTTTCGCTTTTTGAGTTTTTTGAAAATGGACCAACGAGAACCCGTTGTCCAAGTTAGGATTCTACATTAAGAAAAATTTACCATGCCCACTTTTACGACGTCTTTTTTTAATTTATCTAAAATAGGAAAACGGATGCACGAATATTGGTAATATGATTGGTGTTTGATAATAGTTTGACTCAGGATTGTTTGAAGATTTTTAATGATTGTTCGATAATTGCTTCACGATTAACTAGCGATTTTATGACAGTAGTTTGATGCTTTTTAAACGATTGATTGATGGTTGTTTGACGATTGACTGACGACTGTTCAATGATTTTTAATGATTGTTCGATAGTTGTTTCACGATTGACTGACGACTGTTTGATGTTTATTTGATGATTGTTAGGTAGTTTTTCGATAATATATAAATATAAAAAAATGTTCGCGTCTGTTTGTCTGTATGTTGTTTAATATTTATGGACCCATTTGCTTTCGAAAACGTTTAAAGCATACATTAATGACGAATACTGCCGTTTACAAAAGTCAATGAAATATATTTGCAAATACATTAATAAAGAATTCAATTAAAAAATGAATACAAATATTTCATAATTGTTAATTTTTAAAGAAAGTGTTAACACAGTAATAAGTTAAAAACTTTAACTATCAACCCGGGCAACGCCGGGTAAAATCAGCTAGTACATTTATAAATATTGGATGATACTTTCTGAAGAGTTGTTCGTTATCGTAATAAATGCTCTGAGACAATGCCTCAAAAGGAAATAGTTTCATGACTTTATTTAAACTTAACTTATTTAAAAATAACAGTTCATCGCAAATTAAAGTGAATTGCTTATTTAAAGATTTAATTTGTTTTTTGTTAAAAACTTTTTCAAGTTCTAACTCCTACTCATTTAAGTGTAAAAATGCAAAGAATGAAAAAACAGCAACTCTTCATTTCAATTCATTTCCTTGAAAACAGTCGACGTGGTCAATAGCACTTCCATAAAAACTGTTCACTTGTAGATAAAAGTGAAAAACGAACAACATTTAGTTCGAAAGACTTTAGATGTAATTGAAATACACCAAATGTCATACTTGTAAATTAATGAGGTAAAATGAAAAGGGGTAAACTATTGCACTTTTCCATGGCATCTTTAAGCATCGTTTAAGCGAGATAAATTTTAATTGATATGATGTGGAATAGAGAAAAGTATACAATTAAAGCTTTTGTGGGTACAGAACAAAATAAATTTTATTTAAAGAAAAATAGTTCAAACAAAAAGAAGAATTCCCAAATACTATAGAAAACCTTTAATCACAGTTTCTAACTCTTACGAGGGGTACTATTTATATTTTGGTTTAGTTTTTTAGTTTTTTTTTTTTCAAAACATACCCATTTTATATGCCTATAATTTTTGATATCCGTATTAGATTTGTATGTAACTTATCGTATTTCCAGTAGTTTCATGCTATAGGAAAATAAAAACATATTTATAAACTTCCCTTAGATTTTAACAATCGTAAGCGACATTCCGTTAAATATCTGTTAAACTATTAGAGATAGAGTAGTATAGTAAGCATATTTTTATTTCCTCCTTAAGTAGTTTTCGAATGTGTTAAAATCATTTCGATTGGTTTATATTTACGAAAGTTATATGGACCAGTAGGTTTTACGTACAATGGTGCTTTACTTTGGCTCAGTGTAGAGGCCACTGTGCTAAAAATAGACATGTTTTTTAAAAATTGGTCTAAAATTGCAACCACCCGTTGGTGATTTCTGCATATTGCACCACAATCTCCCAGTTATTGTTATTATTATTGAAATAAAACTAAAAAACTTCACATACAATACTTTGCACCCTATCTTCTAAACCATTTGGAAAAAAACATATTCCCCATTTTTGTGTAATTAAGATTTTTTGTCGCTTACGATTAATATATTTACTGTCGCTTGCGATCATTTTAATCTAAGGGCTCGATATTTTCCCATAGTTCCTAGGATGAACATGGAGTAATAACAAATTTTTATACCCACCATCAAAAAGAATGCGGGGTATATTGAGATTGTCATTCCGTTTGTAATTTCCTTAATATTGGCCCAAAAATCAAAAACGATATATATTCTGAAATTCAGAATCTGAATCCTTATGAAATTCTAAGACAATTGAGCGATGTCCGTCTGTCTGTCTCTTGAAATCACGATAACGCCTAAACGAAAGGAGCTAGCTCAATGAAACTTAGTAAAAACATTCTTCATCACTGAGAAAATTTTGGTATTGAAATTGGGCAAAATCGGTTAACATTGGACCATAGCTCCCGTATAACCTCGCCTACGTTAATCGCTTATTTGCAAACTATAATAGCTATGATGATAAAATTTGGTATAGTAGTTTTGCATAAGCCCTACCCAACATGTAAAATTTCATCAAAATCGGTTGACATTTAGTCATAGCTCCCATACAAAAAACTTACGGAAACAGCCAAAATTTCACATAAAATACACTTAAATGCCAATAAATCTAAAACTATAACAGATAGAACCACTAAATTTAGCACGAGGAGGTCTTATGTCAATGCCAACTAGTGTGCAAAATTGTGTCACAATTGGTCATCATTTGACCATAGCACCCATATAAAAAACTTACGGAAACACAAAAATACAAAAAGAAAAGAGGGTTTATGTCCGTCTGTTCGTCAGATAAAAGCTCGATAGCGCCTTAACGAAAAGGGCTACAGTAACAAAATTTTACAAAAGGAAGTCTTATATGAATGCCAGCCAGTGTGCAAAATTTTGCCACAATAGGCTACTATTTGACCATAGCTCCCATGTAAAAAACTTACAGAAACACAAAAATTCAATAAGAAAACGCGGTCTATGTCCGTCTTTCCGTCAGAGAAAAGCGCGATAGCTCCTTAACTAAAAGAGCTAGAGAGACAAAATTTAACAATAATATTTTCAATATATTATAGAAATTGTATGCTAAAAATGGGTAAAATCGGTTCACATTTAGTTAGAGCTCCCATATAACCCTGCCCCGGGAATCACATTTATGCTAACAATTGAATAAAATTCTAAAATCTATGACTACTACATTTAGAACAGAGAAGTTTTAAGCAACTTTCAGTCAGTATGTCAAATTTTATAGGAATCGGTCCATTTTTGACCATAGCTTTGATATAAAAACTGCTCCCGGTAACCACTAAAATGCCAAAAACTCCAGTTAAAAGCTAACAAATTATAAACTGTCAGCTATGGTCACTAAATTTTGCACAAATAAACTTTATATTAATACCAGCCAGTATGTAAAATTTTGTAATAATCGGTCAACATTTGGCTATAGTTCTTATATATATAACATCCCTTTTTATATCTACAATCAAAAAGATTTGGAGGTATATTAAGATTGCGTATACTAAATTAGATAGCTATCAATCAATGTTAGGTCCAGACTTTATACACGGTAGATGCATTAGGAACTCCTTACTTATTAATGTAAAACTATATTCGGTTATGGAACAGCATTTTGTCCAAGGTAAATACTAGGGAAACCACTGAAATACTTTGTAATGTTGAACTATAGTAACTATACCACTGCAACCGAATTTAGTCCAAATATATTACCAGCAATACCACATTTGGTCAACATTTTGAATTAGCTGCACTCTCGTAAAACTTGATGGTGGGTTTACAAGATTCGGCGCAGCCGAATATAACACTCTTACTTGTTTCCATTTAATATTATCTGATGCTAAGTTTTTCATCCAGTTGCGTCGTCTAATCTCAAAGGCTATTGGTTCTTGGAACGTAAACTCCCATAAGGCAGTATTGGTGATGGTGTTTGATAGAAGAAGATACTTATTATTTTTCGTAACCAGCGATTTATAAAAGCATGCAATGCCTGCAATTCTTTTTTGGATTCGTTCCATATCTCGCAGCCGTAAAGAAGCACAGATATATATAGGTCATCCAAATTACCTTGTATTCCCCAACTAATTCCACTGTTGTTTTGTGATACATGAATCATTTCGGCATCAAGTTTTATATTAAAGAGTATTCGAAAGGAATGCGTCCTATTCCTTTCGAACACTCTTGCCAATAGGAATTTTATCACTTAGTAGTTGCTGTGCTCAGTTTGGCAGGTGGTACCGTCATATAATCTTGTATTTAAACAAATAATTTTACTCGGGGCTCCTTTGGATTCTAGGGCATTCAAGATTGCATTGTGGTCTATAGTGTCAAAAGCTTTTTCAAAGTCAATTAAACATAGTTAGAGAGGTGTGTGCCATTCGGCGAACTGCTCCACTAGTATGCGTAGTATGCTGGCATGATCGACGAAGGATGGGTGCGATCTGGAGCCAGCCTGTTCGTTCCCAACATGGGCGACACATATTCTGACAGTATCTTGTTGATGATATGGGCTATTATTTTATTTGCCATGTTTAATAGAGTAATTCCTTTCCAATTCTTGCAATCAGAGGGCTTACCTTTCTATGGAAACAAAGTTATAATTTCTTCCGGGAGTTCATATGCAAGTAATTCGCTTTCCCAGAAGTCCTATATTAGCGGATGCAGAAGTTCAGCGTTAAGCAAACAATCTACTTTTACTAATTCTGGGGCTATATTGTCTCTGAGGGCCTTATTAGACTTCAAAAAGGAAATCGTGAGTGATATTTAAGCGATACTCGGTAATGTGGTGTCGAATTGATAGTGCTGAAGGCATTTTGTAAAATATAGTTCCCAAATTTCGATTTGTTTCTCTTTTGAAGTGGTTAGTTCTCCGTTGCAATGTTTTAAAAGTGGTAGAAAATGTACATATATACATAATTCCAATGACATTCCAATTAGAACAAAAGGTACTTCTCTCAGACAATGAGTTGCATTCGATTCTATTTTTGGACTCATTGAAAGGGACCGACGTTTTAACTTCGGCTCCGAACAGCAAATGCATTAGTTAGAGAAGTTTTACATAGCCCAATACTCAATAACCAGTGAGTTATGAGGTGAACCGCCGCTTTTTTGAAAATTTATTTTTTTCAAGTAGGTCTGGCCGGGGATCGAACTTGGGACCTCTGGTATGCTAGGCGGATGACTATCCTGCTATAACACGGCGATAGAAAATGTGGAGTTCGTTAATTGACGTACTGATCGGAAGACATCTCGAATGCGATGGGTATCTATTACTGATTGCGCTTTAGTTGAAATTTGGTTGCCCTCTTGTCGGCCTTTTTTGAATTATTTTATCCAATCGGGTGTATTCATGTTCCGCTAGAGCTTTAGCCGTCTTCGTACACTGATTTATAAGACCCCATGTTTTTTTTGTAATCCATGGCTTCTTTACCGTGATCTTGTACCTTAAGTGTTTTTCTGCTGCCTTGGTTATCAAATGTTCAGTGTGAATCTATCTATTACTCTCACCAACTTATTCTCCATGGCAGGAGTCCCTGATTGTAGTTGTAAAGTGGGTTCTGATTGTCTGATATGTTGATTACTGGAAATATCTGCATCACGTTTGTTTGAACCGCGCCATTTCTTGCTGATGGCGATTTGGCCGATCTAATTTTCGGTTGTACGATTGGGTGATACTCATGTTGATACTCATGAATTGAATCATATTAATAAAATATTTAAAAATTAATGTGTAATGTCTTTCCTTTAAATTTATTTTAGTTTTTTGTGCAGCAACGAGCACAGGGTACAGCTTGTATAAAATAATAATAATAATAATAATAATAATAATAATAATAATAATAATAATAATAATAATAATAATAATAATAATAATAATAATAATAATAATAATAATAATAATCATAATAATAATAATAATAATAATAATAATAATAATAATAATAATAATAATAATAATAATAATAATAATAATAATAATAATAATAATAATAATAATAATAATAATAATAATAGGACAGTTTAATTACACAGAAATACTAGGTAAATACTAGGGAAACCACTGAAATACTTTGTAATGTTATTGTGTTTTTTTTTTGTAGCAGCTTTCATCGGCCACCGTGTTTTGTATTATTTAAATTCAAATCAATAAACAAGGCAGTTCTATGGAAGGTACGAGAAATAGTGATCCGATTTGGTCCGTAGCTAGTATGGTGAAGGGAAATCCAAGTGGCCATTGATTATATTTTTCAAAATATTATAAACTATTGGATTCCGCAAAAAGATATGTATATTGAAACAAGTAAGAAAAGCTATAGTCGGTCAAGCCCGACTATTATTATAACCTTTACTGCTAAGGTCCAATATGGACCAACAATTTAACAAGTTTTTTTTTTTATGTCTTAGAGACATACATACATATACGTTGTGTTATTTTTTCAAAATTTGGAGATTTATGTCATTTCCTGCTAAGGTCCTTATATGAGAGCTAGGGTCAATTGTGGACCGATTATTATCAAATTTTAGTTATTGGTTAATATATACAAAATATTTATCTGTTTAAAGTTTTAGTAGTCATATGCATTTATCTTTAGAGTTATAGACGTTTTTGTGCTTTTATGTGTACATAAACGTCTTTTGAGAATGTGCCTTGTATGGGAGGTATGGTCAAATATGGGCCGATTCCTACAAAATATTATTAAAATACAAGTAAATTTGTGGCTGTAAAGGACCAAAAACTCTATTCCGGGAAGGCATCCCTATGGGAGGTACCCGAAATAGTAATGTGATTTTGCTCAAAAAGTATAGGCATCGTATCTGGACCAAAATATGAGCCTGTGCCAAATTTCATCAAATTATCTTTAAAGTTACGACCTGTACAATGATAACAAGCTTACATGGATAACCGGCCAGCCAGCCGGACGGACATCGTTAAAACAACTCAGGGAGTGATTCTAAGTCGATTGGTATACTAAAAGGTGGGTCTCAGACCAATATTTCTATGCGTTACAAACATCAGCACAAACCAAATATACCCTTTCCACCCGTGGGTATAAACCCAGTCAGCATTTATGTTATTTTCTGATCATATTTGACTCTTTTTCGACTGCCGCGGACGATTTTTTTTTTTTTTTTTTTTTTATTTAGGACCAGCACTCAGGGGATGACCCCTACTTATGCAATGCATTGTGTTGGAACTAGGAAAATAGGTTATGGGAGGGTGGATAGATGGAGTAGTGTTTATGGACATTTGATTTGAACTTCCCTATATTGCAACTGGCAGGGAAAATTTCTGCGGGAAGTAAATTCCACATACGAACTGTACGGCTAAAGAAAGAATTTTCTCTGTAGTGTGTTGTTCTGTCTACTGGCCGATCGACTACGAAGGGATGAGCTCTAACAGACAGACGTGTATTGCGTAGAAAAATTCGAGTTTCAGGAACAAGTTCCCTTATTTCATTAGAGCACATTCCAAAGTAGTAACGATAGAACAGTGTGACACAACCCACATTGCGACGGTGCTCTAGTGAATCAATAGAGTTGGATACCCTACTGTCACCAATAAGTACCTTCGCCCTCTCCTGCACTCGGTCGAGAAGCTCCAAAATAGACTTTGAAGCACCGGCCCATACATGGGAGTTGTATTCCATTTTCGGTCGAATATAGGTGGTGTAAATAGTAAGGAGATCAGATGGAGTGAAGTATCTCTTACACCGTTTAAGAAAACCGAGACACTTGAATGCTTCTTTCGACACTTGAAAAAATGTGATCAGTCCAACGGACATCACATTGAATTCTCATGCCCAGAACATCAAGAGTTTCTGATTCCTCGATATTTTCACCACCCATTAATACAGATGAAGTAACATGATCCGCCGTGCGTTTGTGCGTAAGCATACAACACTGAGTTTTCCGCGCATTAAAATCGACTCTATTAGCACGACCCCATTCTGAAATTGTTTCTAAATCGCGGTTTAATGATTCATTCATGTTTTGCCTCATAGTGCCAATCTCTAAAAGGTTTGGTCTATGATTGAATGAATACGAATGGCAAATGTTACTATCATCTGCAAAAGAGTAGATAGGATTAGAAGTTTGACGTAGAAGGTCGTTTATAAAGATAAGAAACAGAGTAGGAGAAAGAACGGAGCCTTGCGGTACCCCTGAATTTAGCTTGAACTCGTTTGATGAGATCCCATCTACAACAACTCTTATAGTGCGATCTCTGAGAAAGCTCGATATAAATCGAGAGAAGTTATTACCGACACCAAAAGCAATAAGTTTTGATAGAAGTGCTACGTGCCACACTCTATCAAACGCCTTGGAAATATCCAGAGCCACAACTTTACTTTCGCCAAAACGGTGTATTGAATGACACCATTTTTCCGAAAGGAAGGCTAGCAGGTCTCCCGTAGAGCGTCCCCTACGAAATCCATACTGGCGGTCGCTTAGTAGGTTGTTAGATTCCAGATATTTAACAAGATGGTGGTTTACCATACTCTCCAATACTTTGGAGAGTGCAGAACAAATTGCTATTGGGCGGTAATTTTCAGGGTTGGTAGCCTCACCCTTTTTAGGAATTGGCGTTACATTAGCAACCTTCCAACACCGAGGAAATTTACCAGCATGGTACAAGGTGCTGAAAAGGTTAGCTAATGGACGCGAAAGCGTCGAACAGCACTGCTTCAAGACCAGTGCTGGAATACCATCCGGCCCTGGCGACTTGTTTATGTTGAGATCTGCTAAAACCCTTTTTACAGCACGGGCGCGAAAGAATATCTTTGGCATAGTTACAGATACTCTTTCGACCTCGGGCGGAGGCTGAGTGCTTTCCGGCAAGCGGGAATTACTTGCAAATACTTCAGCTAAAAGGTTAGCTTTATCAGCCGGGTCAGTGAATGATTGACCATTCCTTAAAAGAGAAGAAATTGTAAAACTAGCATTATTCTTGACTCGTTTAGCGAATGACCAAAAACTCTTACTGCCCCGAGGAGCAGCAAGAATTTTAGTACGAAGACGCTGCTCGTACAGAGCTTTTTCACGTCTTAATACTTTGGCACATGTACGCCTCTCACGTTTGCGTTGCGTATCAGTAACTGAATTTTGGTTATTACGCCAGTTTCTGAAAGCTTCCTCTCGGGATCTGACTGCTTGTTTGCACGTCTGATTAAACCAAGTTTTTACTTTTGGTTTAATCGAAATATTTTTCACTGGGATAAACATTTTCATTCCCAGCTTAATAACATTTGAAACCATTTCCGCCGAGGCATTGACATTGCTGTCGAGGAAACAAAGTTTCCAGTTAAAATGCCTATAGAATTCGTTGAGCTCTGCCCAACGACCTTTTTCGTATATAAAAGTTGAACGTTTCGTGGCTGTTTTCGAAATGTTGCGAAGTGAGGAGAGCGAAAAAGAGGCGGAAATGGCACAATGATCGGAATTTCCGAGAGGTGCAAGAACCTTTACTTCATACTTATCAGGGTGTGAAGTAAGGAAAAGGTCAAGGATGTTTTGTTGGTGCCCATCAACACATGGAATATGTGTCGGCTCATTCACCAGTTGCGCAAGGTGATTGTGCGCTGCAAATAACTCAACATATTGGCCTTCAGGAGTTGTGTGGCTTGAATGGCGAAGCCAGGACGAGTTGTGAACATTGAAATCACCAGCAATAACGATTTCACTGCTCGGACAACTCTCGAGGATCTTCGAAATTGAATCGGAAAGGGCATCGAAGCCAGATAGAGTTGTGTCCCTTTCCGCGTTTGGACTTCTATAAAGAAACCCGAAGTACAAAAGATGCGCCCTGATTCTGAATTTAACCCAGAGACAGCTAAATTCGTTATCATGCGTGCCTAATGATTGCTGGCACTGGTACGCAACTTCATCGCGAATGTACATTGCAATGCCCCTATGAAGGTTAAAAAGGGATAGGAATTGATACCCAGGTATGTGAAAATCCTGTGGATCAGCATTTTCAGATACCTGGGTTTCAGACAAGGCGAAAACATCCGGCCGATGGAGACAAATGTGAGAGAGTAGAGAGATGAAGTGTGATGTAAAGTCTATTTTTAGAACACTGAAGAATTTGCGCTATTTCTTGTTATTTTATTATTTATTTTTTATCGACGGCCGCGAACTGGGATCGAACTCAGTCTAAAAATGATACCTTATGTTTAGTAGTCGGCTTGCTAACCCACTTAGCTACAGCACCCATTATCTATGCGCGTTAAAAAGTATTTCAAAACCAACACCATAGGAGTAACCTTTTTATCATCAACTGTGCAAAATCTGTTTGCAAAATAGCGTTAAAAACTATCGAATTTTAATCCCTTAAATGTTTGATTTTTAATGAATATGCTTTTTGTTATTGTATTTTTAAATAGTAAGATTTAAAGCATAAGCGCGAATCTACTTCGACTAATTTTTTAATCGCGCAGACGACGAATCGTTTTTTTGTCTTCCAAACTTGTTAAAAAAGACTCATTTTGGGTGATTTTTCAAAAAATAATCTTCTAAATGCTGACTGGGAAAACAGCAATATCGCATAAACTGGTCATAGGCTTTTGTCCTATTTACTAAATAAATTCATAAAAACATAAATTCTTTTAAATATAATTATAAATTATTGGAGATTCTACTTTCCTACCACATATGCTACAAGATTTTTTTGCACAAATATTATTTGAATTTGTGATGTCTCTTGCTGCTCTAAATATTTAATTTTAAATACTTATGTGTGTATGTGGCTTAATAAACATAGGTGTTACATTCTTGTTACCTCTAGGCATTTTATTTTTATTGATATACTCGTACACGAATTTATTGAATTTTTCGAAAATTGTTTGCACGTTTGCTACAGTTTCATAAAGTGATTTTAATATAGAAAGTTCAGCTTATTTTGCTAAGATACAAAATATTAATTTACACCAAACTTTGGCTTTAAGAGCTCTTTAAGAAAATCCACCTAAGAACATTTTTATCCATCACGTTCTGATGTCAGTTTCAGTCATGTAAACAATGTCATTTATGATTTTATTTATATGTAGATAAATGAACTTTGTTACGTAAGTACGAGTATATGTACGGAAAAGTCTTTACCTAGACAATACATACAAAATTATTCACGTACTAAGATGAATAAAATAAAACTTTGATTCTAGACGACTAAAATATTACCCAATATTTATATACAATAGATATTATATACCAAAGAAAGTCATTAATCATAGAGTTTTATAAATGTATAATAGATATTTCTTCAGGTCAAAGTTGAATGCTTGAAGTAGACCCAATTTATAAACAAGAATTATTAGTTTTAAACAGGTTTTTAGTTACCTATGGACATAGTATAGCATAGTATGCCGACTCTTAAAAGCACGTACATTGACATCTGTCACAGTACGAGTTTTTAAATATGTATTAGTAAAAAAGCTTAAAATCAGAGTTGTATTTTAAGAAATAGTAGTAGTGTATACTAATATATCCACCACACACTAAATGTACATAGTTGCATTGTGTTATTGATTTTAATTATTTTTTCTCCACAAAATACATTAAAAATACAACTCTGGTTCAAATATTCTATAATACACCACAAAAAATAAATTCAACCCACAAATGTCAATAAAAAATAAAAACAAAAATGCAATACATATTTTATTTTTGTTTTGTAAAAAAAAGTTTTAATTATATTTTTGCTTTATCAGAAAAATTCGATGCTACCGATGTCTCAATGGCAAGAAGTTTAATCCTAAAGTAGGGATTTGCTTCCATATGGCAAAATTTCTGCCCGAAAGACACTGCAATCGTCCGCATGTCTGTAAAATTCCTTGATGCTTTGCCCCTTCAGAAAATACCCGATCCAGTGCCAACGCCATTAAAGAACCATCTATAAAGATCGAGTTGCTTTAAAAAGCTATGTACGAACCTTTCAGCCGGTTCTATCATGATTTACGATCTCCGGTACCGACAGACAGACGGACATCGCTGAGTCGATTCTCCTGTAGATTCTGAGTTGATCGGTATTATTTTGTGGGGTCTTACTTAAATGGCCTATATTTAAAACCTGGCCGAACATGTTTTAGAATTCCATGTGCTCCAATCTTCTGCGCTATTCTCCATTTTCGTAGCCAATCTTTGAAAGATTTTTTTCATTTGGTCTTTTCATCGAAGTTTCGGACGTTCTCTTCTTGTCTGTTTTTATTCTAAATTTTTCTTTTCCATAGCAATTTTTTTTTCCAAAAGTGGGTTACTAGCCCGACGTCCTAACCCATATTTTTATAGTTTTCATGGGAGAACTCGCAGCACTTGCTAGATCGCTACTTTAACAGGTGCTAAGGTAGCTAACTAGGTGATACCCCGAGAAGGTCAGTGTCCACAGTTAAAATGAGGGATAGACCAAGATTAGTCTGGACTTACCAAATTAAAACCAATAGAAAAATGTGTTACAGACATATTGTGATTTGGTGTACTTTTAATAAGAAATAATACAATAATGTGGTGGTGGCCGATACATATAATTTAAGATAATTATAATACACTTCGGTTTGATGCTGATGGGTGTTAACACCACGATTTTGTAGCGATAAGGTGAGTAGTATGAGCGACAGTCTCTTATTCCTCTTTAGCAGCAGTACTTTTGGATGTATAAGCATGGATCTTGAGTCTAAACAGGCCAAGGTATTTTTACGAATTAACCATTTAAGTTATCCAGTCCATTATGATCAAGATAAAGTTTTCCTCAGGCAATAGTTCTAATTAAGGCAAAGCTTACTCCAAACCCACTTTTAAATGCATTTCTGATGATATTATTCAAATAGCAGCCAGACCTATGGTCAACATCTCCCAAATATGTATATATATATACGGTTTTCACTACCAGGCCACGGAAAACGTTACGATCCTGAAATGTTTAGTAGCATATTTTTATATTTATCAATCTAGGCACAATAACTATTTAAAATTACCAACAATTTTCTGTTAACAAAAATTAAAAAAAAAAATATTTTTAAAATAAACAAAAATTTGTTTTTGTTTATATTTTTTGACAGGCGAGGTGAGCTTTAACCCATCTTGAATTCACACAGATCCTATATGTGTGAACTAACTAAACTTAATCATTACACTAAATTTTAATTTCACAGCTGATAACATACTATATTATACTATGCCTATGAACGCTCTGTTGTTTGATAAGAATCTTTATGGCTGATGTAGGGTGTAGAAAACTAACATGACAAGTAAATTGAAATGTGTAATCTAAAGGTGGGCATAATCGAAACAATAACAAACATTAGGCAGAAGAATGAAAAGAAACACACAAATATCAAATACTCAATCTGTGCTACATAATTCTGTAGTATGCAACATAAAGAAATAGTAATGACCCATCGGTAAAATTAATGTTATTTAGGGCCTGGATGAGCTTATAGGTGGCAAAGAAGGTTAAAAATAAACCGGTACACAAACACTGCCCTAAGGTTTTTATATAGACAGTTAAATGCAGTCTATAGGGGGTGGTAAGATATTTTGCTTGGAGATTGGACTGTACCAGTATTCCAACAACTGATGTTCCTTAAGTAAAGTTAAGCATTTTATATTAGAAGCCCACCGCCAAATACGGTTCACTAGGACGATGTGAAATCGCACACATCGGCTCAGATAAGGGACTTTTTGAGCACTCAAATCGTCGAAATAATGAATTATCCGAAATATCTAAATAAATTGCGAAAAAAAGTTTTTCGACACCTGACGAAGTGCTTAAAAATTTAATCTTCGCATTAATCCTACTAGCCACAAGCGCTTGAAAAGTATCTGGAAGGAAACAAGTATTAAAAAAAAATAATTGAAAAATGTCTTTATTCTCAAATTGTTATCAAACCTTATTCTCAACTGTTGAATTTCGTAAGTTGAATTTCGCAAGTCTTTTTTAACTGTAAACAAATTTTCTTAAAACTTTTTTGTTTTAAATCTATATATATAAAAAATGTTCGCGTCTGTTTATTTTTAGAAATCTCAAGTGAGTGTGACCCCTCTCACATAACTCATATATTAAAAATGACAAATATAAATGACCGAGCGGCCCGATTTTTCTAAAATTTTGACAGTATGTTAAGGTGTGACCGGTGGTAAAAATAGGCTAAGGTTTTTTTAAAAATCTCAAGTGAGCGTGACCTCTCCCATATAAGTCAAATATTAAAATGACAAATATGGTGACCCTGAGGACCAATTTTTTCTGAAATTTTGACAGTGTGTAAAGGTGTGACTGGTGGGTAAAATAGGCCAGGTTTTTTTTTTAAATCTTAAATAAGTCATATATTAAAAATGACAAATATGGATGAGCGATTTTTCAGAAATTTTCACTGTATGTTAAGGTGTTACCGGTGGGTTAAAAAGGCTTGTGTTTTTTTTTAAATCTTAAATCAAATAATTAATATGACAAATATGAATGAAAAGATCAAAACGAATTAACCGAATTAATTAAAGTTTTAAATGTGGATATTTCATACTATAGCCTATAGTCTATAGGATAGTTTTTCACTATTTGAATTTTTTTTAAATATACCAAGGAGGACCTGGGAATCAAAAAATAGGGATAAAATTCCCTTTTTCTTTAAAATTGCATCACTTGAGAATGGCTGGACCGATAAAGACATTTTTCTAAATGATTTTTTAGTCCAAGTTAAGATTCTACATAAAGAAATCGACCGTGCTCACTTTTACGGCCCCTTTTTTGATTTATCTAAAT
The DNA here is from genome assembly GCA_933228675.1 of Stomorhina lunata. Lineage (NCBI taxonomy): Eukaryota > Metazoa > Arthropoda > Insecta > Diptera > Rhiniidae > Stomorhina > Stomorhina lunata. The sequence continues at coordinate 94,487,882 of OW121740.1, read as the reverse complement.
TCCGAAAACGACTGCACAGATATTGGTAATATGATTGTGGTTTGATAATAGTTTGACTGACGATTGTTTAAAGATTTTTCATGATTATTTGATGGTTGTTTGACGATTGTTTGACAGTTGTTTGATGATTGATTGACTGATGATTGTTTGAAGATTTTGTTTCACGAATAACTGGCAATTTTATGGCGGTTGTTTGGTGATTTTTTTGATGATGGACTGACGACTCTTTAATGATTTTTAATGATTGTTCGATAGCTGTTTCACGATTGACTGACGATTTGTTTGACTGTTATTTGATTACTATTGATTGTTTGATGATTGTTTGACGATTGTTTGATAGTTTTTTGATAATCTATAAATATAAAAAAATGGCGTCTGTTTGTCTGTATGTGTAATAATTATAATAATTTCTACAACAACATACCAATTGGAACAAGTGGTACTTCTCTCAGACAATGCGTTGCATTCGATTCTATTTTTAGACTCATTGAAAGGGACCTACGTTTTAACTCCGGCTCCGAGCGGTAAAAGCATTAGTTAAAAAAGTTTTACATAGCCAGTGGCTAGCTGAGTTATGGGGTGAACCGCCGTCGCAAGCGACAAAAAATCTTAATTAAACAAAAACGGGTAATGTTTTGGTGCATAATATTTTTGTTACGGTGCAAAGTGTTGTATATGAAGTTTATGAGTTTTACTTCAATAACTTTTAAGCTACTGGGTGGATTATGGCGCAATATGCAAAAATCGGCCAATGGGTAGTTGGTGTTTTAGACCAATTTTTAAAAACATGTCTATTTTTAGCACAGTGGCCTTTATACTGAGTCGAAGTTGAGCACCCTTTTGTGTAAAACCTATTGGTACGTATAATTTTCGTAAATATAAACCTTTTAAAAAGATTTTTACACATTCGAAAACTATTTAAGAAAGAACAAGTAAGAGTGTTATATTCGGCGGTGTTGAATCTTATATACCCACCATCAAGTTGTGTTAAATTTAGAAACATATTTCATATATCTATGAGGGTGAAGAAAATTCAAAACGTGGACCAAATTGGAAAAAAGTTGTTACGCTAGTTGGTATTGTTGGTAAAATATTTGGCATAACTTCGGTTGCATTAGCTTTATAGTTCAACATTTAAAAGTGTGTAAGTGGTTTCCCTAGTATTTTTATTTACTTTGAAAAAAATTCGTTATCGTAACCGGGTATGGTTTAACATTAATAAGTTGTTAAATACTTTTCGTTAAGCTTAATGTTTAGTTAGGATAAAAAAGTTTATAGTAATACGACAGGTCCATATATTTTGCTAGGAGTTCCTAATGCATCTACCATATAAAAAATCTTAATATGCTGCTTGTACCTCAGAATCTTTTTGATTGTAGATATAAAAAGGGGATGTAATATATATATAAGAATTATAGCCAAATGTTGACCGATTGTAACAAAATTTCACACACTGGCTAATATTTATATAAAGCTTACCTTTGCAAAATTTAGTGGCAATGGCTGACACAGTTTCTAATTTAAAAGCTTTTAACTGGTCCTTGCTAAATATTTTTTGGTTTCCGAGAGTGTTTTTTATATGAAAGCTATAGTCAAATATGGACCGATTCCTATAAAATTTGATATACTGACCAAGAGTTGCATAAAACTACTTTAGTCTAAATTTAGTCGTCACAGCTATTACAATTGTACTTAATTTATTAGCATTCATGTGTTTCCCGGGGCGGGGTTATATGGGAGCTCTAACTAAATGTTAACCGATTTCGCCCATTTTCATATCAAAAACACTTCTGTAAAATTTTGTCTCTCTAGGTTTTGTAGTTAAGGAGCTGTCGCGCTTTTATCTGACGGACATAAATCTCCTTTTCTTTTTGTGTTTCTGTAAGTTTTTTATATGGGAGCTATGGTCAAATGGTGACCGATTGTGACAAAATTTTGCACACTGGCTGGCATTTACATAAGACTTCCTTGTGCTAAATTTAGTGGCCAAAGCTATTACAGTTTACTATTTATTGGCATTTAAGTGAATTTCAGGTGGAATTTAGTCTGTTTCCGTAAGTTGTTTATATGGGAGCTATGGTTAAATGTGAACCGATTTCGATGAAATTTTATATGGTGCCTAGTGCTTATGTAAAATTTCTAGATACCATTTTGTCATCATAGCTATTATAATTTGTCATTTATTAGCAAATAAGCGATTAGTCTGGACGAGGTTATACGGGAAAAATAGTCTTATAGCTAGAGCTAATTAATGAAATTGCTAAGAAAAATTTTAAAGAATTTTAATTTTCATACCTTGATCCGAAATTTTTTTTAACATAAATTTCCATTTGTGATATTAAAAATCTGTTATTGTAAAAATTTGCTAAAATGCGTAATAATGACCATTCCAAGTACTTTAATATTATTCTTAGTGAAAAGGCTTAATGACATCAACGGACATTATAATCTCTAAATACGTCACTGAAATTGAATATATTTTCTAGGATATCATTATTATCCTAGTGATCTCAAAATACCTCAAAGGCTAAAAGTTTATCTTTGGTATGACTCAATATTATTTGTACCAAATTCCTTAAATACTCTAGATCTCCTACTTATTTACCTGGCAGCAAACAGAAAATAAAAGTACATACATTCATGGACACAAATACAATCATTTGATAGGTATTTTTATTCTTAGTTGGTCAAATGCTACTTCGATTACATTGGAGTGACCTTTGGGATATTTGATGGTTGCCAAGGTAAGATAAATGTTAGGATTATATGTGATAGCTGTGCAACTGGTATTTTCTTGTATTATATCTGTGGCAATATGAAAGAATAGCTTAAGTCGAAAATTGAAGTTTTGAGATATTATCAATTTTGTGTAATTTTTCTTTTGCTTCATTTCTGCGAATAATTTATGTATTAATATATTAGTAACATGTCTATAGAGAAGAAGAATGAATATTTAAAAAAAAACTATTGTTAAATTCAGACGATTTTACGTTTTTTCTACTTAAGCTCTTCGAAACTGAAAGTTGCGTGGAACTGGACCTTAAGTAACTTTAAGCGGTTCTGTTTGAATAAAAAGTATATATTGTGTTTTTTATGTAAACATAAGTTGTTTGAAAATAATGACTTTATTTTTTCAAGATCAACATTTTGCAGCTAAAGTGAAGTTAAGCGAAATTGTTATATGATAAAAGATAAATATGAATATCTACACAAAAATATACATATGTACATAAGTTGTTTTGGTCAATGCATTATTGATTCAAAAAACTTAAGCTAAAAAGTAAACGTTCATAACGTTGATAAAAAACGAGTTATGTAAGACGGACTAAACACATTTAAGCAATAAACACCTTAACTCAACTCTATCTTATGTCAACTTAAGGTACTCTTCCATATTGCCACAGATATTTATATGTTGGTTTCCATATACATTTTTATATCCATATATATGGGCAAAAATCAAACAGTTTTTATTCCCTTGAAACCGACCTTCAACTCGATTAATTTTAGTACCCTTAGGAGTTCGGAAAATCTAATTACAGATCTTGGAATCGCAAAAACTTCTGTACACTGAACACAATATCTTAGTGGCGCAAATTTGCGCTTCTACGCGTTATTGGCATGCAAATTTAAAAAAACGTTAAAAATTCGATTGAAGCATTCAAGTTTTTCTTCATATTTCAGCTTCTTCTGCATTCGTTTTAACATTTGGACAAAAGTCGTCGTTCTACGAAATAGACACCACACTTAGGGAATAAATCCACTTCCCTCTAAATTTTTATTTTGTCACCTCTAATAGTACTTACTGGCCGCCAAAATTTGAAGCTCGTTTCGACACTTTTTAATTTTTTTCGCATATCTTTTGGTCGCCTCAAAGAATTCCAAAAAAATAGATAAAGATTTGTAATGGGTGTTTTTTTAAGAGGTATAGAACTTCGAATTGAAATAAAACACAAGAAAATCGTTTTAATGTCCATCAATTTGGCTTTATTGGAAGGATAATTTTATGCCATTAATGTTTAAATATGATTTCGGGTATGTGGCCGCCGCGCCTGGCTGGAATAAAGCCAATTCTACAGGTCCAATTTTCAACTACTTTTTCGAGCATATGGGGTCGAATGTTGGCTTCCAAGTCCCCTAACGTTTCTGGTTTGTTGGTGTAGACGAGCGACTTCACATATCCCCAAAGAAAATAATCCAGTGGTGTCAAATCGCACGATCTTGGTGGCCAATTGACAGGTCCATTCCGCGAAATTATGCGCTTATCGAATGTTTCCTTCGATAAATCAATTGTGACGTGCGCTGTGTGGCATGTAGCGCCGTCTTGTTGGAACCACAACTCATCCACATTCATGCCATCCAATTGGGGAACAAAATAGTCGGTTATCATGGCTCTATACCGGTCTCCATTTATGGTAACTGACTCTCCAGCATTATTTCGGAAGAAGTATGGCCCAATGACTCCACCAGCCCATAGAGCACACCAAACAGTCAGTTGTTGTGGATGTAATGGCGTCTCAAGGGTCTCATGTGGATTCTCTTCACTCCAAATGCGGCAATTTTGCTTGTTGACGTAGCTATTCAACCAAAAATGAGCCTCATCACTGAACAAAATTTTGCGATGAAAATCAGCATCGAGATCAATCTCATTTTCGGCCCATACACCAAAATCACGACGCATTGCATGGTCTCGCGGCTTTAATTCTTGCACAAGCTGGATCTTGTAAGGTCACAAGCCAAGATCTTTGCGCAAAATCTTCCATAAAGTTGATGGACAAAGCTCCAATTGCTGTGCACGGAGGCGAATCGATTCATTCGGGTCCTCTTCAACACTTTGCTCTACAGCGGCAATTGTTTCTTCGGTGCGCACTGTTCGACGTCGCTGCGGATGCGTATTATCACATAGAGTAAACGTAGTGCGAAAACGATCCATGGTTAACCGAATTAATTGCTCTGATGGACGATTATGTCGACCATAAAATGGACGGAGCTTGCGGTAAACTTCGCGAACTGAACCATTATTTTCGAAATAAATTTGCACGATTTGCAAGCGTTGTTCTTTTGTCAACCTGTTCATGATGAAATGGCAAACCAAACTTAATATTAATCACTTGACAGCTGACAAAATGGCCGCCAGTTAAAAAAGTGATGCCAACTTTAAGTTCTATACCTCAATAAAAAACACCCGATAGATCTTTCAATTGCGCATCGTTTGATATACATATATCTCGTTAATGTGTTCTATATAGATATAACATACGACAAGTGTAAATGAGGAAAACTTGAGCGTAAATTTTTCAAAATACCGGTTTTTCGTGGAGCTCACTCGCAAATATGAATGAAAATTTCCCAACTACCGCGTAAACCGAGTTTTTTTGCTATTTAGTACCTAAAAGCAAAAGCGCACCAAAAAATCATTGTTTGCTAAAATTTTATGAAGATTTTGAAAGTCGTGCAAAAAAATGCATATTGGTTTAAATGGTTTTTGATTGCAAACTGAGACAAAATCACATATGCCATGAAAGCGACGTCATTTATATCCGATTTGCATCAAAAGTTTGTCCTAAATCTCTTTATTAACTGAGACCGCGAAGGTTCTATCTAAATTTTAGATAAATTTTCATTTTCATTTCAATGAAGCACATCGCGAATTTAGCTCAAAATTGATCAGGAATGGTCTTAAAACTATTCTCAAAAAAAGCTTTACTATAGATCAGAAGCGCATCAAAATATTATAAGGATTAACGATTTGACGGACCAAATAAGAATTTTATATTTTAAAAAGATATGCACCTATTAAAAATTATATTACAATAAAAAATTCTTTTTAATTAAATTTGTCCATAAGTCAAGGCAGCAGAATTTCATTAAGACATTTTGCCAAATTTCGCGAAAAACGCAGTTACAAAAACTAAAAAATAAAGTTTTTTTGCACTTGCATAATTGAAGCATAGCCGCGAATAACGTTGTAAGCGACAAAATTGAAATTGTTCACAATTCGTAAAAAACGTTTTTAAAGTAGCAGGCAATATATATATAATTTGTTTTTCTAATTGTATTTTGATAGCGATAAGGTGCATAATTTTGGCTGATTTGGTGATTGAGCAATGTAAAAGAGTCAAGTTAACTGTAATCTGCAAAAAAACAGGTTTTGTAAAAATCGGCTTTTAAAACGTTATTCGCGGCTATGCTTCAATTGCATTTTTTTCATGTTAAGTTAATTTTAGAAATTTTTATTTAAACCTTCATAATTTATGCGCGCATTGAGCAAAATCATTAACGCAAACGGATTTTACATGCAATAAGCTCCCGTAATGAAAAAAAAAACATTAGTTAGCGATCAACAATTTTTTTGTTTTTTGTTAACTGCGAAAATTAAAACTATTTGATTTTTGCCCATATATGTATATTAGAGATACCACATACATATAAATCATTTTAAACTGTAATATACGAATAAATAGAAAATAATATTGGAAGCTCCGTTTTCCGTTTTAAATACTTAATTTAAGGGTAATAAATAGTTAAATCCTGGGACAAGAACAGGTTACGAATGACTCGCTGCAAGTCTCATATCACAGGGGTAAAGTACGTATATACATAATTCCCACGACAACATTCCAATTGGAAAAAGGGGTACTTCTCTCAGACAATGAGTTGCATCCGATTCTATTTTTAGACTCATTGAAAGGGACCTATATTTCAACTCCGGCTCCGAACGGCAAATGCATTACAGAAGTTTTACATAGCCGAATACTCAATAGCCAGTGGCTAGCTGAGTAATGAGGTGAACCGCTTTTTGAACCCACCATCAAATAGAATGGGGGGGTATATTGAGATTGTCATTCCGTTTGTAATTTCCTTAATATTGGCTCAAAAACCAAAAAACGATATATATTCTGAATCCTTATGAAATTCTAAGACGATTGAGCGATGTCCGTTTGTCTGTCCGTCTGTTTGTCTGTCTGTCTATTGAAATCACGATAACACCTAAACGAAAAGAGCTAGCTCACTGAAACTTAGTAAAAATATTCTTTATCTCTAAGTAAATTTTGGTATTTAAATTGGGCAAAATCGGTTCATATTTGACCATAGCTCCCATATAACCTCGTCTAGGCTAATCGCTTATTTTATTAATAAATGACAAATTATAGTAGCTATGATGATAAAATTTGGTATATAGTAGTTTTGCATAAGCCCTAGGCAACAATTTCATTAAAATCGGTTGACATTTAGTCATAGCTCCCATACAAAAAACTTACGGAAACAGCCAAAATTTCACCTAAAATACACTTAAATGCCAATACATCTAAAACTATAACAGATATAACCACTAAATTTGGCAAAAGAAAGTCTTATATCAGTGCCAGCCAGTGTGCAAAATTTTGTCGCAATCGTTTAACATTTGACCTAGCTCCCATATAAAAAACTTACGAAAACACAAAAATTCAAAAAGAAAAGGGGATATATGTCCGTCTGTCCGCTGATAAAATCGTGATAGCTCCTTAACTACAAAAGATAGTAAGACTAAATTAAGCACAATCTTATGTCAATGCCAACCAGTGTGCAAAATTTTGTCACAATCGCTCACCATTTGACCATAGCTCCCATATAAAAAACTTATGGAAACACAAAAATACATAAAGAAAATGTTGTTTATGTCCGTCTGTCCGTCAGATAAAAGCACGATGGCGCCTTAAAGAAAAGAGCTAGAGGAACAAAATTTTACAAAAGTATTTTGGATATCTTGAAAAAGATGTGTGTTGAAAATGGAAAAAATCGGTTCAAATTTAGTTAGAGCTCCCATATAACCCCGATCCCGGGAAACACATTAATGCTGATAAATTGAATACAATTGTAATAGCTATGACGATTAAATTTAAAATAGGGAAGTTTTATGCAATTTTTGATCAGTTTATCAAATTTTAAAGGATTCAGTCCATATTTGACTTTAGCTTTCATATAAAAAACACTCACGGAAACCAATAATTTTAGCAAAGGCCAGTTAAAAGCTATTACATTAAAAACTATGATAGCTATGGCCACTAAATTTGGCAAGAATAAGCTCTATATATACCAGCCAGTGTGTAAAATTTTGTTACAATCAGTCAACATTTGGCTATAATTCTTATATATATAACATCCCCTTTTTATCAGGGGTGTCATAGAAACCAATTTCATTGGTATTGGTTTTGAAAACGACAAAAAATGAAATTGGTGTCATGAATTCCAATATTAATGTTCGAACTACATTTGCTATTGGTTTTATGTGTCACAGAAAATAATATTATTGGTTTAGTATTGGAAATAAACCAAGCAACTTACAGTTAACAGATTTCATTGGTATATCTATTTAAAACAAAGGCGTTACTGGCCAGCTGGTGCCTTTTTCGATTTAAAGATCCACTAAGAACGGATTTTAGATAATTCGGCCATGTGGGGGATAAGAGGGTAAATTCAGTAACGATATGATTCCCAAACTAAAAACAATAGAACTAAAATTTAAATCGAGTTTGGATCAGCTACAAAAATAACAGTACAAGTGGTTAGTAATTTTCGAAAAAAGGGGAGAAAAAGAGAACAAATATTTTTGGTACTTTTTAGCTTTAACTTTCAAATAAAAAGAGATGGGTAAAAAGTTTACATATAATTTGTTATCATGTTATAAGACAAAAGCTAGTTTTGGTACTTTTTTGTGTCTTTGGAATCAATGAACCTTATCGACAAACATAAAAAATTTCAAAAATGTGGAAAATTGTAAGGCTAGAATATTCTTTGTATAAAGATACTAGCGAAGCAAATGCATATCAATTTAACGGATATCCCATATAAGTGGCAATCGTCCTTTGATTGGCTGTGGTTTGTTTCTTGGTGTAGGTAGATTAAATTTTTTCAGTCCGCAATTCGATCATTCCATTATGTTGGGGTATACAAGCTTCATTTGTCCAAGTAGCAGCGTTTTTTTATACCAATACCACAAACATCGCAAAAAACTGAACATTTTTCTTCAAATTATTTTTTTTAATCATTTTTATTTTATTTTTTTTTTGATTTTTGATGTTTCACAAAAAATTCAAATGAAATAATAAACAATTGATTCGAACATTTTGTTTGATTTCAAACCAATAATAACAAAATCGACTTGGTTTCATAACACCAAATAATACCAGTATTGGTTTTCAAAACCGAGAAATTTAAAAACCGACTTGGTTTCTATGACACCCCTGTATATCTACAATCAAAAAGGATTTGGAGGTACATTCTTTATATTAAGATTGCACCTATGAAATTAGATAGGCATCAATCAATGTTCAGCCCAGACTTTATATACGATGAATGCATTAGGAACTCCTAACGAAATATATGGACCTGTCGTATTACTATTAACGTGTTTAGCCTAACTACATATTAGGCACAACGAAAAGTATTAAACAACTTATTAATATAAAACTATACCCGGTTATGAGACCGAATTTTGATCAAAGTAAATACTGGGGAAACCACTAAAATATTTTCAAATGTTGAACTAAAAAGCTACGGCAACCGAATTTAGTCAAAAGGTTTTACCAACAATACCAATTAGCTTAGCGATTTTTTCAGTTTTGGTCCAGATTTTGAATTAGCTGCACCCTTTTAGATATATGAGATATGTTTCTAAATTTAACACAACTTGATGGTGGTTATATAAGATTCGGCACAGCCGAATAAAACACTCTTATTTGTTTGTTGTAAATTTATTTTTTCAAGTGGATCGGCGATCGAACTTGAGACCTCTGGAATGCTCGGCGAATGACTAACCTGCTATATCATGACGGTTCACTATTAAACATATTTTGGCGCATACCATATCATTTTTGATCAATATTGAAATTTCCTTAAACAATAGGCCTAATTCGAGAGACTCTGGAACTGAAGTTATTTTTTAACTTAGAAATTTGTTAAATAAATAAAAAACATCAAAAATACTTTTTACAAATATTTTTAATTTTGTAAGTCAAATATCTTTAAAACTATACGAGATAGGAAATGCATGTTGGGATGTTTGTTGTAGATCTTGACCTAAGTATTTGTTATATAGTATAATTTTTCAAATCGCTTGGGAAATGACAATTATATATAATTTTAAGTGATTTATGAGTCCGAGGTGCCCAACTTTGGGGGCCGATTGTGCCGCCAAGTAAAAGCTCACATACTTTTTTTTGAAATCCGGCCAACGTTTAAGAAGTTATGAACTTATGTCCATTCTATTTTTCCACCATCCCACTGTGCGACGACATAAGTATACGTCTTTTTTTCTAGATTTACACAAGAAATAGAAAATAAATTTGACCTCAGTGGTGAAGGGTATTTTATGGTAGGGTTTAACCGACTATAGCACTTTGTTTTCATAACATTATTTTTCGTTTATGAATTACTGGTTTAATATTTAAAGAAGCTAATATTACATTTGTTATTAACAAATTGATCCTTTGACCGCCCTCACAAAATCATGCAGGAACTTTAACTAAGGAGTTCAACACGCAACTATAACACTTTTAATCTGATTAGCGCAATAAATAAGGTCAAAGGACAAAATTTTTCCTATATAAATCATATTAAAAATATATTTGATGATTATGTGAAAGTTTTCTTTTTTTAGAAATTGTGAGAATTGCGTGAGGTAATTGAATAGTTAATATATCTTATATTATTACGCCTAATTATGGAATATTTTCTAAAATTAGTAAATTAAATTAGCCACTTGATAAGTTTTCTGTGAACGATAAGAAAGGAAATTATATAAATATATTTCAATTTCAATAAATTCTTGTTGTGATAGGAAATAAAGTGTATATATGGACAAAATCCTTCGTGACTTGGCAAATCCTTTGTGACAAATCCTTCGTGACTTTTGCCCCACCCTGTATATGCCTTATCAGGAAAAAATAATGCAATTATGCAAGTGAAAAACAATAGTTTTTAACAATATTTTTTAATTTTTTTAACCGCGATTTTCGCAAAATTTGACAAAATGTGAGTCCTAATGAAATTCTGCTGACTTGACTTATGGACAAATTTAATTTAAAATAATTTTTTGTTAAAATATAATTTTTAATAGGTGCATATCTTTTTAAAATATAAAATTTTTATTTGGCCCACCAAATCGTTAATCCTTATAATATTTTGGTGCGCTTCAGATCTAAGGTAAAGCTTTTTTTAAGAACAGTTTTAAGACCATTCCTGATCAATTTTGAGCTAAATTCGCGATGTGCTTCATTGAAATGTTGTTAGATAAAATCTTAGCGTTCTTAGTTAATATAAAGATTTTTGACAAACTTTTGATGCAAATCGGCTATAAATAACATGGCTTTCATGCCTTATGTGATTTTATCTCAGTTTGCAATCTAAAATCACTTAAACCAATATGCACTTTTTTGCACGATTTTCAAAATCTTCATAAAATTTAAGCAAACAATGATTTTTTGGTGCGCTTTTGCTTTTAGGTGCTAAATGGCAAAAAAATCGGTTTACGCGGTAGTTTGGAAATTTTTATTCATATTTGCGAGTGTGCTCCACGGAAAACAGGTATTTTGAAAAGCTTACGCTCTAAAACTCCTCATTTGCATATGTCGTATGTCATACCTATATAGAGCACGTTAACGAGATATATATCAAACGATGCGAAATTGAAAGATCTACAAATTGTTTTCTATTTTTTTTTGGAATTCTTTGAGGTGGCCAAAAATATGCGAAAAAAATTAAAAAGTGGTGAAAGTGGAGTTAAATTTCGGAAAAATCAGTCTGAATTTGATCGATGTCATTATTGGCCTTTGAAACCGCTGTAGTTTGTGGATTATTCGTATACGCCCTCAAGAAAAAGATTAACTCCATGAAAAATGAGCATTAGGGTGGCAATTTTTTGTATGAAGGAAAATGTTTTTTTGAATTTTATAACTTTTTCAACGGAATACTGTAACAAAAGGTCTAACAGATTAGTTCTGAAAATTTAAGCCAAATCGGACAACGTTCTGAGGGCGCGCATCGGATCCAAAGTTTAAGAGCCAATTTGTATAGAATATAGAAAAATGTGTAATTTGTTTTTTGTGAAATTTCAACCAAAAGTTTTCAATTTTTACAATAATGGAAACAAAGAAAACTAACACAGCTTTATTTCAAATAGTCAAAAACAAAAATCGATGAAGTAGTTTTGGAGTTATTCCATTTTCCCCTGAAAATTCGTGTCATTGAAAACGCGCCTAAGGATATGCACCAAAAACTTTATATTGTAAATAAAGAAATTTAAAAATAATAATTTATCATTAATCATTAATTTATCATTAAATGATAATAGTTTATCATTAAATGACTCGTTAGTATTGAATAGCTCAGTTTTGCTTAAATAAAATCAAATCTACTAAATTTTTTTTAATCTTGGAAAATGGTACATTTTTCTCAGGTCGGTTTCAAAAATCATTTTTTAATTTTTCGAAAAATTTTTTCAACAAAAATTACAAATCTTGAATTTACTCACCAGTGGTAGAATAAAACTCAAAAAACTAAGGTCGATATCTTGAACGGTTTCGCCGTAACTGCGACTTCAAATTTTAGAATTTCGCGAAAATGAAAATTTTTGAACCAAATTCTAGAAGATGCTCGGTAAATTTTACTTGTATTAAATTTTTACAAAAAACAAAATAATTAATATTATGGAAATTAAATTTATGGAAAACCTATGTTGAAAGGTTTTTTAATATCGGACGAGATTTACCCTTTCTTCGCCGGGGTCAAATGTCAAAATTGGGATTTCCTTAAAATTCTTATAGCGAGATTACGAAATATCAAGTAATCAGGGGTGTCATAGAAACCAAGTCAGTTTTTAAATTTCTCGGTTTTGAAAACCAATACTGGTTATATTTGGGGTCACGAAACCAAGTCGGTTTTGTTATTATTGGTTTTAAATCAAACAAAATGTTCGAATCAATTGTTTATTATTTCATTTGAAATTTTTTTGAAACATCAAAAATCAAATAAAAATTATTAAAGAAAATTATTTGAAGAAAAATTTTCAGTTTTTTGCGATGTTTGTGGTATAGGTATAAAGAAAACGCTGCTATTTGGACAAATGAAGCCAGTATACCCCAACATCATGAAATGACCGAATTGCGGACTGGAAAAAATGTACACCAAGAAACAAACCACATGCGATATTCATTAAATTGCAAACAAATATGTTGATATGCATTTGCTTCGCCAGTACCTCCACACAAAGAATATTCTAGCCTTACAATTTTCCCCATTTTTAATATTTTTTATGTTTGTCGATATGGTTCATTGATTCCAAAGACAAAAAGTACCAAAACTTGTTTTAATCTTATTACATAATAAAAAATGCTATGTTAACTTTTCACCCATCTCTTTTTATTTGAAAGTAAAAGCTAAAAAGTACCAAAAATATTTTTTCTCTTTTTCTCCCCTTTTTCAAAAAGTACTTACCACATGCACTGTTATTTTTTATTATTTTTGTAACTGATCCAAACTCGATTTCAATTTTGGTTCTATTGTTTTTAGTTTGGGAATTATAGCGTTATTGAATTTTCCCTTTTTTATCCCCCACAGGGCCAAATTTTCAAAAATCTGTCCTTAGTGGATCTTTAAATCGAAAAAGGAACCAGTTGGCCAGTAACGCCTTTGTTTTAAATTGATATACCAATTTTGAAATGAAATCTGTTAACTGTAACATGCTTGGTTTATTTCCAATACTAAACCAATAATATTATTTTCTGTGACACATAAAACCAATAGAAAATGTAGCTCGAACATTAATATTGGAATTCATGACACCAATTTAATTTTTTGTCGTTTTCAAAACCAATACCAATAAAATTGGTTTCTATGACACCCCTGAATAATTAGCGAATTTTAATAAAAGAGCATGAAAATAATTGTAAAATTAGTTGAAAAAAATTTTCGAAAAATTAAAAAAATGATTTTTGAACCGACCTGAGAAAAATGTACAATTTTCCAACATGAAAAAATCTAAGTAAATTTAATTATATTTAAACAAAACTGAACTATTTACTATTTAGTAACAAGCCATTAAATGATAAATCATGTCCAACTTTGGAATTTCTTAATTTAAAGCATACAATTTTTGGTGCATATCCTTAGGCGCGTTTTCAAGGACATGAGTTTTCGAGGGAAAACTGCAATAACTTTTAAACTATTCCATGGATTTTCGTCTTTCACAATTTGAAATAAAGCTGTGTTCGTTCTCTTTAATATTCTATTATTTTCACTTGTAAAAAATATTTATTTTTGGTCTAAATTTTGCAAAAACAAAAAAATAACCCATTTTTTCCCATACAAATGGGCTCTTAAACTTTGGACCCGATGCGCGCCCATTGAACGTTGTCCGATTTGGCTCAAATTTTCAGATCTAAACTTTTAGATCTAGTGTCATAATATTCCGTAGAAAAACATTTGTAATCAAAGAAAAAAAATATTCCTGTCACCCTAATGTACACCCTCAAGAAAAACATTTACGGGTTCTAATAGTACTATCTCGGTGGCCAGTTCATATGAACTCCATGTGAGATGACCATGTACTTAAATCGCTTGTGTAGAATATTTAATGTGGAATGGCACGTGGCGTCCTCCTATTGATGTACATGATTTTATCACTTCGGCTTAAAATATAAATTTTTGTTTTTAAGTTTTTAATAGAATTAAAGAGTACAAGTTGCCTAAGTATACTTCTACTTTTCTGGGACAACCTTCTAATATATATACTTCTACAACATTCTAATCGATTTATTATAAAGACTAAAGAAAACACTGGCACTAAAACATTAAACTAATCCAAAGTTAAGAGAATTGAAATGAGATTAGAGTCAATCTATTTAATTCAAGCATTTGCATACAAAATTTTCATCAAACTCGTACATGCGAGTATTTGGCGCAACCAACACATGACCTTAGAATTGATGGAACTACCAGCCATTGACATTTGAATTTGTACGTGTCCATCACATAAGGTGCACAGGCAAATACGAGTAGCTAAGAAACTTCCAGGCTAAAAGCCAAAAACTATATTTGTTAAAGCACTCGTAGATAAATAGATATGTAGGAGTGTAGTATCTCTACATAGAATATGCGAATGTAAAAGAAAAGCTTTCGCAAATGTGATTGTAATTTGGTATTGAAGGAAGATAGTCCAGTGTTAAACTATCTCTGCTTACAGTTACAGTTTGTGAAAATGTTAACGTACATGTTTACTTGAATGTTTCTTATTAGGAAAAAATTCATATTTCATATTTTTTTTAAGGCTTCGTTAAACTGGGAAAATAATGGTTTTATTTGTTCCTGAATTGCATCTTCATCCTTTTCATGTTCGCGGTTAAAATGCGATTTTTGGGCACAATTTATTATTTCACAAAAAGGCTACTTACATATCTTATCTTATATTCTTAAACGAGCAATAATTGTATGTATTTATATATATATATATATATATATATATATATATATAGAATGGCTATCACGAAGACGGCTCTAACGATTTTGATAAAATTTGGACAGTGGGTATCTTTTTGATGTATAGGTCGAAGAAGAAGGAACTTTTGGAACTTTTACCTCTAAGAGGGTAAAAACGGGTAAAAAGGGGAAAAAATCGAAAACGCTATATCTCCTAAAGTAATAGGTATAGAAACAAAATTAAAATTACGTTTTAAACAGCTATGAAAATAAACGGACAGGTGTTTGGTACTTTTTTGAAACTATGTCCGATAGGGGGTAAAAAAGGGTAAAAATAGTTTTTTTGGCACCTTTTTAACCCACTCTTATATTTTAAACTAAAGAATATAGAAAGAAACTTGGTACTGCAATCAATAGATGTAAAAGAAGCATGAAACACGTATTTGGTACTTTTCTGATTTTGGAGCCAAAATGGGAAAAAAAAGGGATAAAATGATAACTTAACATCTCCAAAGTAATATGAATAGGAACATTATACATTATATTAAATGCGTTTTAAAAAAATGTACCGAATTCAATTGGCACCAAAAAAGTACCAAATATACATATGGAACTTTTAGAAATTAGGGAATAAAAAGGGGGAAAAATTAGTATTATTTTAAACAAATGAATGTTTGTCTGTATGTATGTTCTTTATAGAATAGTAAACTGTGAATTTGATTGTGTTATGCTCTTTAGCGAAGATGTTGCGGATAAGCCGGCGAAGGTTTTAAAGTTGATAAGACTAATTTCCGACAGATGGCGCCACTGAAAATTACTAAAAATTAATTAAATCGTAAACTGTACATTTGATCATGCTATGATCTTTAGCAAAGTTGTAGCGCATGAGCCGACGAAGGCTTTTTAGTTGGTATGAATAATTTCCGACAGGTGGCGCTACAGAAACTTACTCAAAGTCAATTTAATCGTAATTTGTACATTTAATCATGCTACAATCTTTAGCAAAGTTGTTGCACATGAGCCGACGAAGGTTTCTTAGTTGGTATGAAGAAATTTCGACAGGTGGCGCTACTGAAATTTACTCAAAGTCAATTTAATCGTATGCTGTACATTTAATCATGCTATAATCTTCAGCAAAGTTGTTACGGATAAGCCAAAGAAGGTTTATGAATTGGAATAAGCAAAGTCCGACAGGTGGCGCCACAGAAAACTACTCAAAATGAATTAAATCGTAAACTGTGCATTTGATCAGACTATAATCTTTAGCAAAGTTGTTGCGCATGAGTCGACAGAGGTTTCTGTTGATATGAATAATTTCCAAAATTATTCAAAATGAGTTAAACTGTAAACTATGCAAACTATGTGTTGGTCGGACAAAATAAATCAAATAATTCAAAATTAAGTGAATATTTTTACAATGTCTTTCCTCTAAATTTATTTTAGCACTTCATAATATAAAATATATAAAAACTTTAAAATTTTCCTCAAAATGCTTATCATAAAGCTCCGAGCAAGGCTCGGTCTACCAGGTACTAGTACGTTAATTAAACTGGCCCTTTTACAAAAAAACTTATTTTTTTTAATTCGCTGTTAATTTAAATTTAAATAATCTAGGTTCACAAAATATTTAATGCACTTTTCAAGTAAATATAAAAAAGTTTGGCATTCCTAACAAAATACTGCGGAAAACGGCGTCCCAATGTGAAAAAATCGAAAAAAAAGAAAAATTTAAATTTGTTTGAAAATATTTTTGTGATAATTTGATGAAATAAAAAATCTTTTTTAACATGAAGAAAGCCTGATGTCTTGTCTGTCTTAAACTGTGTTAAAATTTCAAATCGATAAACAAATGACTTAGCTACCCCTATTTTTGTTCGAGAAGACCAAAAAAATTGTTTTTTATCGATAACTTTCGATTTTGAGGGTATATCGAAATTTCTAAAAATGACAAACTGATACACTTAATAAGGCCTTTTGTTTGATATAGGTTTCCTTGAAAGTGTATTTCTTTTTCATCAAAATGTATCAGTGTGTTATTGGTTTTGTCAAAAATATATCGTTATTAGTTAAAATTTGCCAAAAACCAAAAAAACTTCCATTTTTCCTCATACAAATGGTTCTTAGATATAAATATCCTTTGCGACACCTCAGGACATTGGCCTAGAAAAACAAATTTTTTTTCTGAGTATCGAATTTTAATTAAAGTTGTTTTTCGCTTCACCCTAATGTGTATCTTTTGATTGTAAGGTCTAACTAAAAATTCTATATGTTGACATAAATTCTACAAACTTTTTTGATCTCGTAATAAAACTGTCTAAATTTTCGTATTAAAATTGCCTTGTTTGCTTACTTTTGTAATGCACTGTCATTTGAATGCATTTTGAAGTCTACATAACATTTAGAAGATGAACCTGCATTTGAGCAAGTGCATTTTATTTAATTTATCC
Source organism: Stomorhina lunata (assembly GCA_933228675.1). Taxonomy (NCBI): domain Eukaryota; kingdom Metazoa; phylum Arthropoda; class Insecta; order Diptera; family Rhiniidae; genus Stomorhina; species Stomorhina lunata. The sequence continues at coordinate 94,469,982 of OW121740.1, read as the reverse complement.
TTAAGATACTACTACAATCACTATAAGATACTATTCAAATTCAATATTCAGATTGGCTTTCGTTTTTCTTTAGTTTCGTATTCTTTCTTATGTTAAATCGTATTTATTTTTAAGTGCCTGAGCATTCAAACATGTGTGATGTTAAAGTGCTCGTATATATGTTGGATAATGCAGAGGTTCTCAAACAAAATAGTTATAATTACTAACTCACGTTGTCGACATTAGCTTACGTATATTCGTAGAGGTCATATGATGGTATAAGACTAGAGAAAACTAATTTTCTTTATGTTATTTTTATAAAACTAAAAAAAAAAAATCAGAATCACTGCCGTCGAGTAAAACATTAGATGCATTTATATTAAATTTCAATATCTAACATCTTGGAAACTTTCAACAGTTGTGTTTGATGATGCCACATACATATAAGTAATAATGATGAATTAAGAACTCTCAAATTGGAAGTTACTTCGATAACAAAAACTATGAAAAATTACAACTTTCTAAGTAAACATATTCTGCAAGATGCTCTAATAACATTAAACTTATTAAATTTCATTTAAACCTACAATTCTTCGAAAAATAATTAAAGGGTTTGTTTAAATGTGAACTACATACGAGTATGTCTTCAATAATAAAATGTACTAATACTATTAAAGAATTTATATCTACACTGTCAATTTTAAATGGTACACAACCATTTGTTTACCAAAAGTCTTCGCAGAAATACACGTATCGACATAGAGAAGTTAATATAAAAGAAACGTTCTACATTTCTCAAAGCCGAACTAATTAATTCAAAATTAATTTTTAGAAAACTAACAAATTTGCCATTTTATGATAAAATTTTAGTTAAAACCATCGAATCATGTAAAGAATTCTCTTAAACTTTTAGAATTAAATATAAATTGTATTTAATTCAAAAAAAAAATCTCATCACAATGTCTCACTTCCAAAATGTCAATTTAATCCAATATTGGAGGTATCTGACATAACATATATTATTGCACCCACATCCTCCTAGTGCTGACATTAAAACCATTTGTATACCCTATGACGGCATAAGTGCCCAGCTAGCAATTTTGGTTATTGTTGACGGTTATATCAGCAAAATGAGTCTTTTGGGATTCGTATAGATGATCAAAAACTGATTAATCAGCTTGGTGATCTAAAAAAGATTCCAAAAAGACTCCTTAAAACGCTCAGAAAGCGACTAGTTTACAAAAGCACAAACAATTCTTGCAGAATGTGTGAAGTCAAAATCTTATCGTGCAAACGATCCTAATACGACTGTTTTTATGTTATTTTAATCAGTTTATTAATCGAAAAAGACCACAAAAAGACTCAGAAAATACTTTGAAAGCAAAATGTGTGCAATCAGTATGGTGATCAAAAAAGTGTACAAAAAGACTCATAGACGCTTAGCAAGCGACTAGTTAAAAATAACACAAAAATTCTTGTAAAATGTGCGTAATATAACTATTTTTAAGTGATGAAAAAAATGCCACAAAAAGAATCGTTTCTCATTATGGATGATGTGGCTGCCACGTTGACTACGAAGCACAACATATCATATTCAGCGGCCTAGGTTCGATCCTCGGTCTCGGCAATATCAATTTCTGTAATTATTAAAGCAAATTCACTGTTCTAAAAATAGATATGACGTGTTCTAAAAATAGTTATACTGAGTAATAAAAAGCTTTGGTAATAAAAAGCTTTATTCTCTTTTTTACAAATCTAGCAAAATGTGTGCAGTCATATTCTAATCAGCAAAACGAGTTATTAAAGACTCTTTTTGAAGTGGCGCATGAAGAATACTATTTTCTCACACAAAAATATAATTTTTGACTCATAAGTGATATCATAAATCTTATATTCTTAAACGAGCAATAATCTTATATACTTAAACGAGCAATAATTGTATGTATGTATGTATTTATATATATATATATATATATATATATATATATATATATATATATCTATATATATATATATATATATATATATATATATATAGAATGACTATCTCGGCTCTAACGATTTTGATAAAATTTGGACAGTGGGTATCTTTTTTGATGTATAGGTCAAAGAAGAAGGGACTTTTGTAACCTTTGCCTCTAAGAGGGTAAAAACGGGTAAAAAGGGTAACGGACAGGTGTTTGGTACTTTTTTGAAACTATGTCCGATATGGGGTAAAAAGGGGTGAAAATAGTTTTTTTGGTACCTTTTTAACCCAATCTTATATTTTAAACTAAGGAATATAGAAAGAAACTTTGTACTGCAATCAATAGATGTGAAAGAAATATTGAACACGTATTTGGTACTTTTTTGATTTTGTGGCCAAAATGTGTAAAAAAGGGATAAACTGATAACTTAACATCTACAAAAGTAATATGAATAGGAAAATTATGTTAACTGCTTTCTAATAAAATGTACCGAATTCAATTGGTACCAAAGAAGTACCAATTATGCATATGGAACTCTTTCAAATTAGGGGATAAAAAGGGGAAAAAATTAGTAATGTTATAACTTTAAAACAAATGAATGTTTGTCTGTATGTATGTTCTTTATAGAATAGTAAACTGTGAATTTTATCATGTTATGCTCTTTAGCAAAGATGTTGCGGATAAGCCGGCGGAGCTTTTTAAGTTGGTAAACTGAATTCCCGACAGGTGGCGCCACTGAAAATTACTAAAAATTAATTAAATCGTAAACTGTACATTTGATCATACAATGATCTTTTGCAAAGTTCTAGCGCATGAGCCGGCGAATGCTTTTTAATTGATGTGAATAATTTCTGACAGGTGGCGCTACTGAAAATTACTCAAAGTCAACTTAATCGTAAGCTGTACATATAATCATGCTATAATCTTTAGCAATGTTGTTGCACATGAGCCGACGAAGGTTTCTTAGTTGGTATGAAGAAATTTCGACAGGTGGCGCCACTGAAATTTACTTAAAGTTAATTTAATCGTAAACTGTACATTTAATCATGCTATAATTGTTAGCAAAGTTATTGCGGATAATCCGACGAAGGTTTGTTAATTGGAATGACCAAAGTCCGACAGGTGGCGCCACTGAAAATTACTCAAAATGAATTAAATCGTAAACTGTGCATTTGATCAGACTATAAGTGAATTAAATCATAAACTGTGCATTTGATCATGTTATGATCATAAGCAAAGTTGTTACTCATAAGCAGATGAAGGTTTTTTAATTGGTATGAACGACTTCAGGCGGCGCCACTGAAAACTACTCAAAATGAATTAAATCGTAAACTGTGCATTTAATCAGACTATAATCTTTTGCAAAGTTGTTGCGCATGAGTCGACGGCGGCTTCTGTTGGTATGACCGATTTTCAAAATTGTTTAAAATGAGTTAAACTGTATAAAATAAAATATATAAAAACTTTAAAATTTGCCTCAAAATGCTTATCATAAAGCCCCGAGCAAAGCTCGGTCAAAAAGGTACTGATCATTTTAATCGTGCAGTGAAGTCAAAAAAGACTCATATTTGATTACAATTTTTAAAAAATGATAACTGGGTGGAAACATTTTTATAAGTTTATGCTAATGTGTACAACTTATATATAGATACACTTCAATTTCTAGTCATAACTATTTAAAATTCGATTCGTACCCACCCTAATCGAACCAAGTACGGATCGAATTTCAAAAAGTTATGACTAGATAATGGCGTAGTAGTAAACAATTGTTAATGAGAGAAATGTAGCCCTTACAGAGCCTTAAACACCGATATATTAAATGTTATGGTCGGACTGTTTTTACATAGTCTTTAATCCTAGGGGTGACTGACACAACTTCTTTTTTTGTATGAATGGCGAACCGAACTACTGTACACTATTACGCACGCTCTTCAAATTCATTAAAATCGGTCCATTAGCACCAGAGATATCGCCAAAGCTAAAAATTCTTTTTCGAATTTAATTTTTTTTTAACAAATACATACTATGTTTTACTGTTTTTTTTTTTTTTGTTAATATAATGTTTAGGCGATTTCTCAGAAACTTACGGACCGACTCGACGGATAAATCGGATCGATGTTAAGTCGATCGGTAAAATTTGTATGAGGTTTGAGACGAATAATAAAAAATTACACACTGAACAATAAACTTTTAATACCCTATTACCTATTTGTGAATGCTATTAAAATCTGTTCCGGGAAAGGTCCAATTTAGAGCATTGTCATTGAACAAAAGCTAAACAATTTGAAACTTTAAATGTATTTTGAAATGTGGGGTTAAACCTTCTAAGGTTTATCCCATTTCAAAACTTGGTCCAAAAAGAAATATAAATAGAGGATATAATAAGGCTGCATTTTATATTTATCATTGAGTATTTATTTATGTGTCCATCACATACATAAATACTCAATGATACAGCAGTTAAAAATTCAAACTTAATATTTTTGCAATCGCCGCACTTAAAATAAAAATAAAAAGGAACGGATCAGTGAATATTTTGAAATATTTTTATATAGAAGTCTTAATATCTTCTGCATCCCAACTTTTGGTCAATGATAGTATAATGGACCAATTGTGGTAGAATCTGTGAAGGGGAACTTTTTCTTTTATACAAATGAAATACTCATCCACGTGTATCTTTAGAACTTTAAGGGTAAACCATATAATTCATGAACTATGTGAATATAAAACTATAAAAGTCTACAAAAAATTAAAATTTTCAAAAATTTGAATTATCGTAGCTTTATTTTTCGGGGACTAATTGTACATTTATTGTTAATATTAATGAGAGTTGGTCAAAACTTAGAAGTCAGCGTCACTTGAGTGCTAGAAACGGTCCCTTTGTGATCCCTGCAAGGGATATTTAGACTATAAAAAGACAAGCATAAAGTAATTAACTTAGACCCTCGGAGATAGGCTTATTCAAGACAGCCTGTAGCCTTGATAAATGTGTCTATTTTACGAATGTCAATACTCGCTAGATCAATTAAATCATGTGGAAAAGGCCACCTCCCAGATAAAGAGTCCTCAAAATTAAAAAAACGAGGCAACTGTCTTCTCCTCTTCGATGTTGTGACAATTGCAGCAGCAGTCAGTTTTAAGGATTAGGTCTTCTGGCATGTAACCCAAAAACACAGTGTCATGTTATGGTTGAGATTAGGTTGTAGAGTCGGTGGCGAGGCATAGAAAACGTTTAATATTGTAAGCGGGCCAAGTTTGCTAGATATTGAAAAAAATGGTTTGAATGGACCAGGTGTTCTCGGCAGACCCATAAAGAGATTTTCTGATTTGCAGGCGGATAGCGGTACGCCCATATATTGCTCGATGTTTTCTTGACTCAGGAGAGTACCGGATTAAGCAAGTTTGTGCGCAGTGGAGTTACCAGTTTTCCGGATACCCAGAAAAGTTAGATATTGTAATGTCTTGCCATCTCGTTAAGAGATTCCCGGCATTCACGAGTAAGAACAGATATCGTGTGGACATTAGATAGTGATTTTATGGCAGCCAGACTGTCGATATAGAAACGAATATCCCTGTCGTATTTTGTGTGGTATCCAATCTATATAACTGCTTTGTATATGGCCAATATATCGGCTTGAAGAATATCACATAGCTCCGAAACCCTGAAATAAATTTCCTTCCCTACTAGCGGGATCAAGAAGCCTAACCCCCATAACTTTCTTTGACTTAGATCCGTTCGTATATACCTGTAGGCATATGTCGTCAAGTGTTAAGGGGTCTCAACAGATAGTTACAGTAAAGAATTTTTCAAAGTGAAGGGTGGATATGCAGTAGTCAATGTTATCAGGCATATTAGTGTTTTTATCCAGAATAATGGAGAGACCTATTGGTGAGTAGGTCCAGGTTCCGATAGTGCTAAATCGGACAGCCGAGTCAAGAGCAATTTGTTGTGCCATTAATTCGACTTGTGAATCGCCTTGGTATAGCAAGTTAGTCATCCTAGCATACCAGAGGTCCCAAGTTCTATCTCCGGCCAGACCCACTTAAAAAATAACTCACTGGTTATGGAGTACTGGTTATTGAGTATTAGGCTATGTAAAACCTTTCTGCATTTGCCGTTAGGAGTTAAAACGTAGGTCCAATTCAATGAGTCTTAAAATAAAATCGAATGAAGCTCATTGTCCCAGTTCCAATTGGAATGTCGTGGGAATTATGTATGTGTTAGTTCGACTGGGAGCCAATTAATCGTGGCAAACAGCACCTGTGATGGTGTAGTTCTTAAGGCACCAGTAATCATTAGAGCGGACGATCTTAAAATTTTAGTAAACAATCCGGTTGGTTCGTTTTGGTGAGTGCCGGCCACCAAACCAGCGCACCTTACATTAGTATGTATAGGCTTGACAACCATGTCGAAGAGCCACCCATTGTTGGTAGTATTAGGTTCCCAGGTTTTTCCTATGGCACTTCTGCATGAGTAGAGTGCAAAGGATGCTTTGGACACCTCGAATTGGGTAATCAGTAAGCAAAGGTTCTACCTTATTTAGTTTTGAAAGTGTAAAAGGGGTATTTTGTAGAAAAGTACAAGTTCCGTTTTACTGGGATTAACTCCCAGGCCGTTAGAGACACTCCAACGGCAAAGTATGTCAAGAGCTGTTTCAAGATGCTGTGACAGGGAGTTTAGAAACACTGCTATAGCGACATCGTCTGCAGTTCTAGTTCAGTGATCACTTTGTTTATGGTAAGGTTCCACAGTAGAGGGAATACTATACCTCTTTGTGGAGTACCACTACATGCTACCTTGTTGATTGTAGAAGTAACCGTGATTGAGCTAATGACTCTGTAGATGAGTAAATAATAGATATATCGACCCCTATGTCCTCCATTGTCGACACTATCGCCTCTGGTTTCATGTTATTAAAGGCGGCTTCTATGGCTAAGAAGGCGGCAAGTTTAACTTCGTCGAACTCAAGAAATTGTTCAATATGACTAGCTAATGAGTAGAGTGCAGTCTCAACTTTGACATGCTACCTTGTAGATTGTAGCAGTCCCCATGGTTGAGTTCGTGACTCTTTAGGCAAGTAGCTTATCTACAAACGAGATAATAGATTTATATACCCTTAAGTCCTCCATTGCCGACATAATCGACTCTGGTTTTATGTTATTCGACGAACTCAAGAGATTTTTTAATATTATATATGTAATTAATAACTGAAGTATAGTCTCATCACATTTGCCTTTGTTGCATTCATGCTGTGAGCTGGAGAGGAGATTTGAATCAATTAAAGCGCGTAGATGCGCAGCAAAGACTTATGGGTCTGAAGTTCTTCAGTTTCGTATAAGTAGATTTACCTGTTTTGGAAATAAAGACAACATTGCACCTGGTCGATGTTTCTGGTATATGAGACAGCCTGAGATAACCGGTATATATTAGAATTAGTCAGGGCATTAAGAGATCGGCATTTTATTGCAGATCGGCTGGAATAATACCATCAGGACCCGCAGCTGTAAACGGGTCGAAACTGCCAAGAGCCCATTGAATTCTTTCCCTGTTTAGAGCGATCGGAGTGGACTCGAGGACGATGTGATAATTGGCTGTGTACGCATTTAGAGGCTTACATCCTTACAGCCTCCGCCTATAAAAAACATATTTGCATTTGTCTCCAGTAAAATAATAATTTTATAATAAAATCTACGTTCTTATAGAATTTGGTCAAACAAAGTTGGATCAGAGTAGTGTAAGTGTTTCATCAAAATAACTCATTGTTGTGTAACTTCTTAGATAAGTATGAACTAGGGTTTGCAGTTCGGTTTTAACCGAAAACTCGGTTTTTAATGCCTCAAAACGGAAAACCGTAAAAAAAACTGCTATTTGTTTTTCATAATTAGCTTATCATAAATTTTCACATAATTTGTCTATGGAATAAACAGAAGAATAAAAAACAAAAAGTGCCTTACAATGGACGAATGGACAAGTGCAAGAGAAAAACGGTATATGACGGTATATTTTATAACCTGGGACTCAGCCGAATTTTTGGAACGTGTAATTCCAAGAAAACGCAAGAAACCATAAGACAAAAGGTGATGGAGTCTAATATTTCACTTGATACAAACATCGTAGCATGTACTATAGATGGAGCAGCAGTTAATATCAAATTTGGATCTGAAAATCAAACACTACTTCAGTTTTGGTTGGCGCACGGAATTCATCTTGCAGTCATTGATGTTTTTTAAAAAAAAATTGTTATAAGTCCAGATGTGGAAAAATTTGAAAACGACGAAAGCGAAGACAATTTTGAAGATGGCGACGATGAAACTTTGAATCATTTAAAACCGAATTTAAACTGGAGGCTGTAAGAAAAACTGTTCGGTATTTCAATAATTCGTCAGTTCGTAATAATATATTACAAACAAGCGTTAAAAAAGCTTCAAAATCGTTAATTATATTAACTTTTAGATTTATGCTCCTAAAAGAAAGTATTCATGAAAGTTTACAAAAGCTGTCGACCTTAGATTTGCTTCTATCGACTTTGAAATTGTAAATTATTTTAAAGATTCGTTGCTGTTCGTAAAAATGACTGTTGAAGCAATTTGTCGCTCGGATGATATTATACAAGCTAAAGGGGCTCTGCTTATTTCAGAAATCCCTCATATTAAAAAACCTGAATTAATTTCCTGAATTTTAGTATTATATTATAATTGAGCTTTGATAAATATACCCTGCAAAACTTTGGTAATGGCAAGTACTCTGGTAACTGGTTACCTTGTAATGAATACCCTCCAAATAACTAATAAGTTATTACAGAAGTACTTATTTCTAATTAAGATGGTAACTTAAACTGAATGGCCCCGGTTCGAATCCCACTAAGAGCAAGAATTCTTTTTATTTTTTTTTGTATTAAAAGAGTTTTATAAATGACTTTTAAATTTTAAGAACTTAAATAATACCTTCTGTAAAAAAAAAATTTGGAAAACTAACTAACGGTAATGAAAAAATATCATCATGAGTTTTAATTATGTAGGGGATGTTGGATACCAAACACATATCTGATTGGTCTTAACTTGGTAAGTCCAACTTATCTTATCTCAACTTATCTCAACTGCGGACACTGATCTCCTCGTGGTATCACCCGGGGAACTAGTTTAGTGAGCTAACATGTACCGAGAGTTGTCCCATAAGATCGATAAAAATGGGTTAGGACGACGGACTAGTAACCCTCTCTTGGCAAAAATAATTACTATGAAGAGGATAAAATTAGAATTAAAATGTTCCACCACCTAGTGATAGAAGAGGGCGTCCGAAACTTCCATGGAAAGACCAAGAAGAGGAACATTTTTCAAAGCTTGGCCTATAAAATTGGAGAATATTCCCATAAGATCGAAGTCCATGGAATTCCAAAATATGCTCGGACTTTGACTTTAACGGGTTGTAATAATAGGCAATTTAAGTAAGTAAGAGTCAATGTTATATAACCAAAAAGGAAGATTTAAACTGTTTAAGTTTTAAAATAACTAAAAAAAACTTCTTTATTTTTTATTAAATACATTAAACATTTACAACAAATGGTATAGAAATATTTTTCTAAAAATTACAACAAAGCAAAAAAAGCAGGGAAAAACAAAGTCATTGTCAAACAGAGACCGAATATTGTTTTATTTTTTAAATCAATCAAGTATAAATATCATTACCGATGAAAATTTATTTTCATTTCGATCGATGAATAAAAAAGAGGGATTTATATTTGAAATACATATAAATATCCCTCATGATGAATATTTTAAATATCTTTAACGATAAATATCCGAACAGAAAAATATTTTATTGATTGTATTATTTTTGAACTTCTGTTTTGACTTTGAAAAATAAAATATTTTTGAAATTTTAAAATTTTCAACAATGAATGTATGAATATGTTTCCAATTAATTGGAATGTTTTAGGACATCGAAGTAAAACCTAATAATCCTAATGGAACTAATGGTGGTTTCTTCGATTCGCAAAACCATTTCAACGTAAAATTTGCAACAATAATAGAATTTATTGTTATTTAAACGTTCTAAAGACTTTTTATACCAGGACAAATCTTCTTCTTCTGTCATCCTTGACTCCCAGTAGAGCATAGGGCATGGGAGGATGCAACAGTTGCCTAGCGTCTCCAGTTACCAGGTAAAAACTGTATCCAATTCCCAGTCTAACCTCCTCGTGGTACATCTTGGAAACCTGAACAAAATAGTTTTAGATGCGGTAAACAACCCGTGTAGGATTCTAGGTCAGGGCTAATATAAGAGGGAGTTATCTTAGAGCCATTCCAGCCTATTTGGTCTAAGATAATTGTACTTGGTAAAGTACGAAAATGCAGGGTCTGTTCAAAATATTAGTTGCGGCTGCAAACGAGCGTCTGTCTCGGATCGAGCGGATCGCTATACAAACGAGTCTTGTTTCTTTGGACCCATCACCCATCGACTTAAGTTTTAAGCATGGATAGAAACAACATTACAGAATATACTACTCCAAGGGGTAATCATCAAGGATTTTAGAATTGCCTAATCTATGCATTAATATAAACATTATGACGTATGAAACCAGGAAAATTTTTCCTGGAAATAACAGAAATAAAATTTGAATATTTTCTATCAAAATTTTTTTTCATCGGATGAAAAAAGATGAAAATTATTTTGAACTGATAAATATCCCAAACGATTTTTTTATTTTTTATTTTCATCGGATTGAAAAACGATACAAAACTTTTCGAACAATTAAAAATCATTAGGGATTTTTATTATTTTTTAAACTTCAATGATTGTTTTTGTATGGATTAAAATATGAAAATATTGTTTTAAAAGTATTAATATTCGGTCTCTGTTGTCAAAGTCATTGAATTTGGATCTAAAAATAAAAATTGTATATATTATTATAAGCTGCTAAGTTTCAACATATGAAGTAGCTCAGTGGAAGAGTCTCTGCCTAGCAGTCGTAGGGGTCTGGGTTCGAGCCCCCATGGGGTCATAAAAAAAAATGTTTGTATTTCGTTTAAAAATATATATTTTTTTTAAATAAAACAACAACAAAAAAAGGTTGTTGTTGTTGTTGTTTTCCAATTGCTTACCCAAGTCATTACTTTTCTGCAATTGGTAACTATCTACTTGCCTCCAATGACATCCCCATGTTAATGTAATGACTTAAACAGTGAATGTGTAAGTAGTTTGTGTTCAATAGTTTAGCTGTTTAACTCATTACTTGGTAATGAAAAGTTTTGCTTGGTACCTTATACTTGGTTTTAATAAAATTATCTAAATTTTACTACAAATGTAAATCAAAATAGTTTTATTTAAAAAACCGAAACCGGCCGGTTTTGGGTGTTTTAAAACCGAAACCGGGGTTTCTTATTTTCACGGTTTTTTGCAAACTCTAGTTTGAACCAAATCAAAAAGGTAGCAGAGGGGGGAATTTTGTCTTTAACACTAAAAAATATATAAAGCCTGTCTCGAATGTTTAAATTTTATTCTAGATCCAATGCAATTGTTGGAAATAAATTCAAATTAGCTGCATATATATTTTCAATGTCGGTATAATGACTAAATTTGTCATAGATCCATAAATGACTCCCGTTGCGTAGAGTATCACATGATCGCGCTTTATCACCTATAAATTATATTTTACTTATTTCTCTGTATATCGCTAAAATCTTGCACCCACTACCCAATTGATTCCAAGAATAGAAACATGTAGTTAGTTTGTATCTACGAGTATTCCTTTGAAATTATGCATAAATACAACAAACACTTTGGGTTGGTGTTGCTTTGTTGTAGGTGTGTTTTCTTTTTTTTTTTGATGTTCCAACATTCTTCGTTTGAATTCATTTCACATTCTTTCCGTCATTATAGAGGATGTGATGATACGACATGTTGAATATGTGTTGAAATATATCTGATGTGCAAATATTGTGTTTTGTTTGAGTCTTCTTCAGTCCTTCTACTGTGTTCGTAATTTTCCCCCTTTTTTTCTAAACATAAAATAAATTAACCCAGCAGATTCAAAGGGAGAGCAAGAGCTCTCCCAGCAGAAATTGAAAAATATTCTAGAAATGCATGCATTATAAACCGATGAGATAAATTAAAAGGAAAACTACTCTTTTATATCTACATTAGGGTGACAATTTTTTGTATGAAGGAAAATGATTTTTCGAATTTTATAACTTTTTCTACGGAATATTGTGACACTAGGTCTAAAAGTTTAGATCTGAAAATTTGAGCCAAATCGGACAACGTTATAGGGGCGCGCATCGAGTCCAAAGCTTAAGAGCCCATTTGTATAGGGAAAAATTGGTTATTTTTTTGTTTTTGCGAAATTTAGACCAAAAATGAATAATTTTTACAAGAAAAATTTCAAATCGTGAATGACGAAAATCCATGAGGTAGCTTAAAAGTTATTGCAGTTTTTTCTCGAAAATCCATGTCCTTGAAAACGCGCCTAAGGATATGCACCAAAAATTGTATATTATAAATAAAGAAATTCCAAAGTTAGACATGATTTAGCATTTCATGGCTTGTTGCTAGCAGAGTTGGCAAAATGTTAGTTTTTCAAATATTAAAATTATTCTGCACAATGAAACTTATGACATACGATTTTTTTAATCACGACTAAATTATTATTTATTAATGAAACTAATTTAATCATGAATAATATAAGCATGATTAATTTAGTTAGGATTAATTTAATCAAGAATAATATAATCATGACTAATTTAGTTAGGATTAATTGAATCAAAATTGACAAATCGACTAAAAAATTAATCGATTAATGCTAACTCTAGTTGCTAGTAAATAGTTCAGTTTTGTTTAAATATAATCAAATTTACTTAGTTTATTTCATGTTGGAAAAAGGTAAATTTTTCTCAGGTCGGTTTCAAAAATAATTTTTTAATTTTTTTTTTAAATTTTGTTCAACAAATATTACAAATTTAGAATTTGCTCTTCACTGTGGCAAAACAACATGGGAGAATAAAACTCAAAAATTAGGTCGCTATCTTGAACCGTATCGCCGTACCTGCGATATCACATTTCGCGAAAATGTAAATTTTTGGGCCAAATTCGAGTAAATGCTCGGTAAATTTTACTTTTATTCAATTTTAACAAAAAAAGATAACACTCTAATACAGTGAAAATACACTCGGAACGAAACCAAGCTCAACCAGTAGAAATCGGTTAGAAGATCATTTTACCATTTTTAAAATTTTCGATATACCCTCAAAATCGAAAGTTATCGATAAAAAACGATTTTTTTGGACTTAGCGGAGAAAAGAAGGCTTAACTGAGTCATTTTTACATCGATTTAAAATTTTAAAATGTGTTTCGACTGAAAACAAAATAGGCTTTCACTTTGTAAAGACCTTTTTTTAACACCTATTTATCATAAAAATATTTTCCGCTGAAGTTAAAATTTTATTTTTTTTTCGATTTTTTCAACTTCGGGAAGCTTTTTTTCGTAAAATTTATCAGAAGACCTAATATATTTTGACTTAAAAAAAAATCATGGTTACCATTTTGTAAAACAAGAGTACTTTAATTAAAATCGGAAACATATTAACAGAGATATAACAATATTAGTAAAAAAGGTGAATTCAGTATTATTTGTATATTAGAAAATTTTCTATACGATACTACGTTAGAGTGTTTTTTCAACTTTTTTCGAAAGTAGAGAAATGGCGGTCGGATTATTATATCATTCGGTGAGAAACTTCAAATAACAAAATTTAAGCCAAATCGGACTACGTTATCACGTGGCCTATCGTTTGATATAGGTTTCCTTAAAAGTGTATTTCTTTTTCCTCAAAACGTATCAGTGTGTAATTAATATTATTGATTCGTTTGTGGAAAACCTATGCTGAAAGGTTTTTTTGATATTGGACGAAATTAACCCTTTCTTCACCGCGGTCAAATGTCAAAATTTGAATTTTGTGAAAATTTTCATAGCGAGATTACGGAATATTAAGTAATAATTAGCGAATTTTAATAAAAAAGCGTGAAAATAATTATTTTTGGTAATATTAAGTGTTTTTTTTTTTATTTTAAATTTGTAATATTTGTTGAACAAAATTTTCAAAAAATTAAAAAATGATTTTTGAAACCGACCTGAGAAAAAAGTACCATTTTTCAACATGAAAAAAACTAAGTAAATTTGATTATATTTAAACAAAAATGAACTATTTACTAGAACAAGCCATTAGATGATAAATCATGTCTAACTTTGGAATTTCTTTATTTACAACATACAATTTTTGGTGCATATCCTTAGGCGCGTCTTTAAGGACATGAATTTTCGGGGGAAAACTGCAATAACTTACAATTACACGATTTGGAATAAAGCTGTGTTAGTTCTTTTTAATATTCTATTATTTTTTTTTCTTATAAAAATGATTCATTTTTGGTCTAAATTTTGCAAAAACAAAAAAAATAACCCATTTTTCCCCATACAAATGGGCTCTTAAACTTCGAACTCAATGCGCGCCCATAGAACGTTGTCCGATTTGGCTCAAATTTTCAGATCTAAACTTTTAGACCTAGTGTCACAATATTCCGTAGAAAAACATCTGAAATCAAAGAAAAAAAAAATTTCCTGTCACCCTAATCTACATATATGGTGATTATATCGCCAGCTGGATCCTAATATCTGAAAGCTGTTAGCAGATTGGGTTTTTAATAAATATTTTCTTAGATGTAAAGCTCTTCGAGCAAAAGTGCGTTCTGACTCTATCATGAATTCGGTGACATCATTAGTCATTTCAGCTCCATGGAACTGCTGGTTACATATGAATATAAAAATACACATATGTGCGTAAGTTCTTGAACATTTACGTACGTGTAGTCGTATGTATTTGTCATCGTCCTGGCTAAGTGGGTTGAGAGCAAAAAAAAAAAAAAAAAAACATATTTGCATTTTGCTTTATATAAAATTTATTGCTAATAATCCTAACAGAGCAACAGGATGATGTAACAAGCAAAGACATATGTATGTCTAAAAATAAAAATGTATTTGTAAAAAATTGATTTGGTTTTATGCGATTAAAGATACTTTAAAGAAAATTTTGTAGTTATAATATAATTTCAGAAATTTTATATGATTTCTAAAGTTAGAAATCATATCCCTATGTATGTACTTACATATTTTAATGGGTTTTCGCACTTATCACCTCTAAGCGGCTTTAATGTTTTTGACAAATTTTAAATGTAGAAACGACTTTATCACACTAGTGTTGCTTATAAAACAATATCTGTTTTCTTATATCTCCATTCCTGTCGGTCAAGCCCGACCATACCACTAAGGCCAAAATTGTTCTTTTTCCTGCATAAACCCCAATATTTCCTAAATTTTGCCATCATATAAACGCTTTCTAAAAACTTTTATATTTAAGCTATTTCCGTCATTTTTCTTATGTCAATGCCAGCCAGTGTGCAAAATTTTGTCGCAATCGGTCACCATTTGACCTAGCTCCCATATAAAAAACTTACGAAAACACAAAAATTCAAAAAGAAAAGGGGATTTATGTCCGTCTCTCCGTCAGATAAAATCATGATAGCTCCTTAACTACAAAAGCTAGTAAGACTAAATTAAGCACAAGGAAGTCTTACGTCAATGTCAGCCAGTGCGCAAAATTTTGTCACAATCGGTCACAATTTCACCATAGCTCAAATATAAAAAACTTATGGAAACACCAAAATACATAAAGAAAAGTTTGTTTATGTCCGATAGCGCCTTAACGAAAAGAGCTAGAGGGACAAAATTTTACAAAAGTATTTTGGGTATCTTGAAAAAGATGTGTGTTGAAAATGGACAAAATCGGTTCAAATTTAGTTAGAGCTCCCATATAACCCCGCACCGGGAAACACATTATTGCTCACAAATTGAATACAATTGTAATAGCTATGACGATTAAATTTAAAATAGGTAAGTTTTATGCAATTTTTGATCAGTTTATCAAATTTTATAGGAATCAGTTCATATATGACTTTAGCTTTCACTCACGGAAACCAAAAATTTTAGCAAAGGCCAGTTAAAAGCTATTAAATTAGAAACTATGATAGATATGGCCACTAAATTTTGCAAGAATAAGCTTTATACATATACCAGCCAGTGTGTAAAATTTTGTTACAATCGGTCAACATATGGCTATAATTCTTATACATATAACATAACCTTTTTATATCTACAATCAAAAAGATTTTGAGGTACATTCATTATATTAAGATTGCACCTATGAAATTAGATAGGCATCAATCAATGTTCAGCCCAGACTTTATATATGATGAATGCATTAGGAACTCCTAACAAAATATATGGACCTGCCGTATTACTATTAACGTGTTAAGCCTAACTACATATTAAGCACAACGAAAAGTATTTAACAACTTATTAATGTAAAACTATACCTGGTTATGAGACCGAATTTTGATCAAAGTAAATACTGGGGAAACCACTAAAATATTTTTAAATGTTGAACTATTAAGCTATGGCAACCGAATTTAGTCCAAAGGTTTTACCAACAACACCAATTAGCTTAGCGATTTTTTCAGTTTTGGTCCAGATTTTGAATTAGCTGCACCCTGTTTCTGAATTTAACACTCTTACTTGTTTACTTCTGAGGTGGTGTACTTTGACCCTGTGCTAATACAGGGTAACCATAAATCCAAAATTTAGAAAGCCCATGTCCTCCTTAACAGTTCTCTAATACATACTGATACAACCAGACTTACAGTTTAGAAGATACAGATTTGTTACCACTTTTTTTGATTTAAAAAAAAATTCTGACATACGTTTAATGGTTTAAAAATAGAATGGAAATAAGTCCTTCTAAACTGTGAGCGGATTTAAAAAAAAATTTTATGTGGATATAGCAGAAGTGTTGAAGGCTTAAATTTTTAAAGCCTAGATTTTACTGGGGCGACACAATTGGGCCCCAAAGTATTGTTTTTACATTATCTATAATCGTAGGAGGTGACTGACACAACTTTTTTTTGAACCACTCTAATGCGTAGACCAATAACTACTTTGGGAAACAGTACAGATATAGCCTAATCGGTTTGTAAGGCTTAATAACTTTTAGATTTATCGTCTGATTTAAAAAATTATAATCATATTTTATCAGAAACAAAATTCTCTTGTTTAATTAAATATGTATATTATTTTTATAACATAAAAGATACTTATATATATGTGATAGTACATAGAGAACCTAAGGGTATTTTGAGCGCATAGAGAAAGGGACCTAAGGGTTAAAAAAAATGAAGTAAAAAAATAATATTTAAATCTTTAAAATAGCTCTCCTGAACAAAACCGTTACAACTATTGTTTTAAGATATGGGCATTTTTTTATTTATGTGAGCTCTCAATCAATTATAAATCGGAAGAATATATATATATATATATATATATATATATATATACATATATATATATATATATTTATATATCATGTGCAATGTATTTTTAGTAGATTTTGTTTGACACCAAAAAAGTTAATATCGGATATAAACTTCTAAAGTTATGCCGTATAATTCCTGAAATTCAAAAAAGCCCATAACTCTCAAACTATAAGAGATCACACCAAAATCTTTCTATAAGAATTTTTTGATTAAGACGGATTTATTACTAAAACAAGTAAGAAAGCGCTATAGTCGGTCAAGCCGACCATACGATACCCTTCATTACTAACGTCAAAGGTGTTATTTTTCCTGTATAAAGACAAATATTTGCTAAATTTTGCCATCATACAAACATTTTCTCAAAACTTATATATTCAACCTGTTTCCGTCATTTGGACTTATATGAGAGCTAGGGTCAAATATGGACTCGAAATTTGGCAAATTGATTAACGTTGTTACAAAAATTATGTATGCAAAAAATAAACTCAGAATTTTTATTATCTTTAGATTTACGAGCGTTTTAGTGATTTTTTGTCTCAATTAGTGCGTTTTTAAAGTAGAGTTTGTATGGGAGCTATGGTCAAATGTGGACCGATTTTCACGAAATTTGGTACAGTGGTTTAAGTTTACATAAGCAGTATTTGTTTTCAATTTCATGAAAAAATATTGATATTTTTGGCCAATATATCAATTCCGGGAAGTGGGACCTATGGGAGGTACCATAAATAATGGACCGATTTTGACCAATTTCAATAGCCATGGTCCTATTATCAAAAAAATGATCTGTGCCAAATTTCATCAAATTACCTTTAAAATTGTGACCTGTAGTTTGATTACAAGGTTTACATGGGGGTCCAGCCAGCCAGACGGACGGACATCGCTAAATCGACTCAGAAAGTGATTCTAAGCCTATTGGTATACTAAAAGGTGGGTCTAAGACAAATATTTCTATGCGTTACATACATCAGCACAAACTTATAATACCCTTTCCACCTATGGTGGTGAAGGGTGTAAAAAATTATGTCATTTCTATCAAAATATACATTTTTTATTTTGTCCATCTTTTAAACGCGATATTGGCATCACTCATAAACAGCTGTTTATATAATTAAGTAGCAGGGCTGCCAGATTTGGGGTTTTGGCCCCAATGTTGGGGATATTCAATCTTCAAAAAGGCGAAAAAAAAATTGGTTTGGGACTCGGGGATTTTATTGGGGATTAACTCAAATTTGTTGGCGATTTTTTGGGGAGATTTTAACTTGTGAATTTAAAACTTCATATTTTGTTAATAAAGAAAAATATTTTGTAACAAAGGATGATTCGATAAAGAACTACCGAACTATAATCTGTCAAGTCAAGAAAGGTACATTTAAAAATTAATTGTTTCAGTTATAAAAAAAATTTAAAAGAAATGCCATTACGTTTGCAAGATAATTTAATTGTTTTCAAGCAACTAATACTTTGACATGCACAAATGTATAAACCCAATATCTCAACAAAAATTCAGTGAACTAGGTTACACCCAATTGATGTCTACGAATCTGGAATAAACTTTCTTTTAAAAACCATATTCGAAAAAAATCCCGTCAATCTTAATTGAATTTTGGCCAAAAGCTTATAAATTTCAAGATATTGCCTGTACACATCACCCTAAAGAACTTGGTCAAGCAGTTTTAAATATGATAGCGGTTCCTACAAACAATACCTGTAGGAAAAATTGTTGTCAAGAATTTCAACCGACAACTGAAATGTTAAGAAATTCAATTCAATATGAACCGATTTTGCCCAATTTCAATACCAAAATTTTATCAGATATGAAGAATATTTTCACAAAGTTTCAGTGAGCTAGCTCCTTTCGTTTTGGCATTATCGTGATTTCTACAGACAAACGGATAGACAGATGGACATCGTTTTTGGTTTTTGAGTAAATATTAAGGAAATTACAAACGGAATGACACTCTCAATATACCCCACATTCTTTTTGATGGTGGGTATAAAAAGTAAGTACTGTTCACACACACATCAGATTCTCTTCTCTGTCTGTCTGTCTGTCTGTCTGTCTGCGTGTCTGTCTGTCCGTCTGTCTGTTGAAATCACGATAACGCCTAAACAAAAGCAGCTAGCTCACTGAAACTTAGCAAAAGCATTCTTCATTTCTGAGAAAATTTTGGTATTGAAATTGGGCAAAATTGGTTAACACTTGACCATAGCTCCCGTATAACCTCGCCTATACTAATTGCTTATTTGCTAATAAATAACAAACTATAATAGCTACGATGATAAAATTTGTTATATAGAAGTTCTACATAAGCCCTAGGCAGCAAATAAAATTTCATCGAAATCGGTTCACATTTTACCATAGCTCTCATACAAAAAACTTACGGAGACAGCCTAAGTTCCACCAAAAATACACTTAAATGCCAATAAATGATAAACTAATGTCGATGCCAATCAGTTTGCAAAATTTAGCACACTGGGTTTTTGGCCCCATAGTTGGGGATATTCAGTCTTCAAAAAGGCGAAAAAATTTGGTTCGGTGCTCGGGGATTTTGTTGGGGATTCACTCAAATTTGTTGGCGATTTTTTGGGGAGATTTTAACTTGTAAATTTTGTTAATAAAGGAAAATATTTTGTAACAAAGGATGATTCGTTTCTTGATATAAAAATTGCATCCGATTATGGGTCAGGATTCGAAAAAGAACTACCAAACTATAATCTTTCAAGTCAAGAAAGGTTCATTTAAAAATTAATTGTTTCAGTTATAAAAAAAATACTAAATGAAATGGCATTGCGTTTACAAGATAATTTAAATTTTTTTAAGCAACAAATACTTTGACATGCAAAAATGTATAAACCCAATATCTCAACAAAAATTCAGTGAACTAGGTTACTCCCAATTGATGTTTACGAAACTGGAATAAACTTTCTTTTAAAAACTAGAGTACCATATTCGAAAAAATCCCGTCAATCTTAATTGAATTTTGGCCAAAAGCTTACAAATTTCAAGATATTGTCTGTACACATCACCCTAAAGAACTTGGTCAAGCAGTTTTAAATATGATAGCGGTTCCTACAAACAATACCTGTAGGAAAAATTGTTGTCAAGAATTTCAACCGACAACTGAAATGTTAAGAAATTCAATTCAATACGAACCGATTTTGCCCAATTTCAATACCAAAATTTTCTCATATATGAAGAATATTTTCACTAAGTTTCAGTGAGCTAGCTCCTTTCGTTTAGGCGTTATCGTGATTTCTACAGACAAACTAATAGACAGACGGACATCGTTTTTGGTTTTTGAGCCAATATTAAGGAAATTACAAACAGAATGACACTCTCAATATACCCCACATTCTTTTTGATGGTGGGTACAAAAAGTTAGTACTGTTCACACACATCAGATTCTCTTCTCTGTCTGTTTGTTTGTTTGTCTGTCTGTCTGTCTGTCTGTCTGTCTGTCTGTCTGTCTGTCTGTCTGTCTGTCTGTCTGTCCGTCTATATGTCTGTCTGTCTGTCTGTTTGTCTGTCTATCTGTCTGTCCGTTTGTCTGTCTGTCTGTTGAAATCACGATAACGCCTAAACGAAAGCAGCTAGCTCACTGAAAGCAAAAGCATTCTTCATTTCTGAGAAAATTTTGGTATTGGAATTGGGCAAAATCGGTTAACATTTGACCATAGCTTCCGTATAACCTCGCCTATTCTAATCGCTTATTTACTAATAAATAACAAATTATAATAGCTACGATGATAAAATTTGGTATATAGAAGTTCTACATAAGCCCTTGGCAGCAAATAAAATTTTATCGAAATCGGTTCACATTTAACCATAGCTCCCATACAAAAAACTTACGGAAACAGCCTAAATTTCACCAAAAATACACTTAAATGCCAATAAATGATAAACTGTAATAGCTTTAGCCACTAGATTTAGCACAAGGAAGTCTTATATCGATGCCAATCAGTGTGAAGCAATCGGTCAACATTTGAACATAGCTCCCATATAAAAAACTTACGGAAACACAAAAATACAAAAAGAAAAGGTGGTTTATGTACGTCTGTCCGTCAGATAAAAGCGCCATAGCTCCTTAACAACATGAGCTAGAGAGGCAAAATTTTACAAATGTATTTTTGATATGTATTTTTGATATGTTGTACTGAAAACAGCTGAGATCGGTTCATATTTAGTTAGAGCTCTCATATAACCCCGCCCCGGGAAACACATTAAAGCTGATAAACTGAATACATTTGTAATAGCTATGACTACTAAATTTAGAGTAGAGAATGCAACTATTGGTCAGTATATCAAATTTTATAAGAATCGGTCCATATTTGACTGTGGCTTTCATATAAAAAACACTCCCGGAAACCAAACAAAAATGTAGCAAAGGCCAGTTAAAAGCTATTAAACTAGAATCTATGACAGCTATGACTACTAAATTTTGCATAAGCTTTATATAAATACCAGCCAGCATGTAAAATTTTGTTACAATCGGTCAACATTTGGCTTTAATTCTTAATTTTTATATCTACAATCGAAAAAGATTCGGAGGTACAAGTGGCAATTTAAGATTGCACCAATATTTGGACCTGTCGTATTACTATCAATATTTTTATCCTAACTAAATATTTAGATAAACGAAAAGTATTTAACAACTTCTTAATGTAAAACCATACCCGGTTACTATAACGAATTTTGTTCAAAATAAATACTGGGGAAACCACTTACATACTTTTAAGTGTTGAACTATAAAGCTACTGGAACCGAAATTAGTCCAAATATTTTACCATCAATATCAACTAGCGTAAAAACCTTTTTCGGATTTGGTCCACGTTTTCAATTTGCTGCACCCTCGTAGATATATGAGATATGTTTCTAAATTTAACGCAACTTGATGGTGGGTATATAAGATTCGGCACAGCCGAATATAACTCTTACTTGTTCTTTCACATATCTTTTGAATATGCATTCACTTTCACATACGAACCTTTTCTTCGTCAATTTTCATTTTATTTTCCTCAAAATTTCGTGAGCTTGTTATCAATTTCAATTCCGTAAACTTTTTCTGATACAATCTTAAGACTTCATGAGTCAAACTTGACTGGTGTAAAAGTAGACTTATGTGTAGTTTTACTCATCTATTTAATTTTAAAGAATTTGGTGATAATGAAGTTTACGAAATGCTAGATTTCTAATATTTATTATTTAAATTTGTAATGATTGCAAGCATTAAAAGCTATTTTTGTGTTAACAAAATCGATCTCTTCATTTAATTAATTAAAAAATGTAAGCAAATACGTTTTTTTATGAATTGGGAATTTTTGAGGCTAAACATTTTAAAATTTGGGTATGGTGACAAAAAGTATCTGGCAGCCCTGTTAAGTAGCTAACTACGAGGCAACGAAGCAAGCCAACAACTTTTGTACAGTGTTTGTACGGCTACTCTAAAAGTAGCTGTAGCGACGAAAAAAGCCTACTTTTTAAGATACACATTTGTTAAAAAATAGTAGCTTATACCTATCTACTTCTACTGCTACATTCATATATAAATAGCAAATCATTGCATACGGCTACAGCTCCAACTTTTTCAAGTAGAAGTAGTAGTAGACGCTGTATTATTCCGAAGTATTTATATTTTTAAGCTACTGCTATTTTTTAAAAAACAAAATCGGCAAGTAGAGGTAGCTCTTTGCTACTTTAATTAATGTATTGGTAGGGGTAGAAAACAGCAAAAATATTCTATTCAATTTTTGCTTCAATTTGAAGAGTAGCCAAAATCGAAAATATTTTTTCTGGCTACTTTCAGGCTATTTTGCAGCTACTTCTTGGCTATTTTGCAGCTACTTTCTGGCTATTTTGCAGCTACTTTCTGGCTACTTTACATGAATGACTTATTCTTGGAGCTGTGCAATACAAATACTTACTTCTGGCTACACACCGACAATAAGAAGAACAAAGAAAGAACTTATGATATTTTATTTCGTGTTTTCTTTTGTCGTGTGTGTGAAACAAATTGCAAAAAAAAAACGAAGCAAAATAACGCACAATCTTTTTTGTTGTTATTATTGTCGATAAGTAGCCAGAAGAAAATATTTGTATTGCGTAGCTCCAAGCATAAATTATTCATATAAAATAGCCAGAAAATAGCTGAAAAGTAGCTGCAAAAAAGCCAGAAAGTAGCCAGAAAAAATATTTTCGATTTTCGCTACTCTTCAAATTGAAGCAAAAATTAAATAGAATATTTTTGCTGTTTTCTACCCCTACCAATATTTTTAGTTGAAGTAGCAAAGAGCTTCTTCTACTTGACGCGTTTGGTTTTTGAAAAATAGCAGTAGCTTAAAAATATAAGTGCTTCGGAATAATACAGCGTCTACTGCTACTTCTACTTGCAGCTTTTTTTTTTTTTTTTTGAAAAGTAGCAGTAGCTTAAAAATATAAATGCTTCGGAATAATACAGCGTCTACTGCTATTTCTACTTCAAAAAACTTGGAGCTGTAGCCGTAGCGGTAATTAAAAAGATGGTAGCTAAAGTTGGAATTCAAACACTGCATTTGTAGTCGGCATTCGTGTGGTCTGCTGTCGCGATTGTGTTTACAGCATTATCCACTTTAATTTCACTTTTCATAGAAAAAAATGTATGGAGTGCAAAAGCAACATGTTGAATATACAGCGAATGAATAATGAACAACAATGTTAATGTATCCCTATGCAAATAATAACTATGTTCTTGTCAATCATGTTCTTATATAAATTTGTATAAATTAGCAATTCATATAAATGAAATAAAATGTTTAAAACAACCA
Organism: Stomorhina lunata; assembly: GCA_933228675.1. Taxonomy (NCBI): domain Eukaryota; kingdom Metazoa; phylum Arthropoda; class Insecta; order Diptera; family Rhiniidae; genus Stomorhina; species Stomorhina lunata. The sequence continues at coordinate 94,445,820 of OW121740.1, read as the reverse complement.
ATAACTAATTTTAATTCATACTTACTATAAATTAAAGAAAAAAAACTTCGAAAATTCTTACGATAAATAGGTAAGAAAAATCGTATGCATAATTCATCATGCAAATTCTTAAAGTTCACATACACTAGCGCAAACATTTTTAAAAAGCCCAGTTCAGAATTTACACAATTTATAGCTCAGCGAAGGAACTGTTAAATATTTTTTTCCCAATATCCACATAAAGCAATCTAACATACACTCAGCTCTTGTAAGACCATCAAAATCCATTTACACGGGAAATAGCCCTAGTAAAACCATTTAAATGCAAATTAGGTTTAAAGTGAATCTAACCTTCTTCATTCATGGAGTAACTAAATGTGGCAAGGACCTTTTATACACATGGGTTTTTGCATACAATAGCAACATTGCCACACTTAAATGTACACAAGTATATACTCTTGTATACTTACATACTTATACATATACAATATCTAGTGATTTGTAAAATAATATGAACTTTCGTTAACTTACTTCACCTTCACATATGAAAATGCTGAATAAACAGGTGTCTGGTTTGGTCTGGTCTGGCTCTTAAGTTTCTGTCCCAAAAAGAAAACTTTGAAAAGCAACAAAAAATACAAAAAATTTAAATGAAACCTATTATGGTTTTACACCTGACGAGTTAGTAAGTGGCTGGTTGGTACTTGGGATATTGTTCGTGTGGTTGTTCTGTTAAGTCCATGTTAGTGAAATGTTTTATTATATCTTGAATTTTTTACTTTTTTATAAAAGGACCTTTTGCGTGGAAAGAACATCAGAGTTTTGTAAGAGTTTTAACTTTATTTTCGTTTTAGCTTTAGCACTCTTATTATTTATTCAAACATTCTAATGTTGAAATGCGATTATTGTAGTTTTATAATAATTTATTTTTAATGTAAATATTTTACATACTCGTTTTTCTTGCTTTTGAGTTGTTTTATTAAGTTGGAAATATGAATTTCCATAAACTAAAAAGGTACGAATTAAACGTATTATTACATAAAATAATAGAGGAAAGTTAAATTATAAACATCAGTTATTTGCTTGAATAGTGGCGTAACTCAAAAAGTTCAATTTGGCCAAATGTGTTAAGACCGAATTGGTTCTGTTCATTAGGAGATTACAAATTCTATCAGTAGAACTTTTCATATTGAGAATACAGAAATGTCTTACGCTTACAAGTATTCACCCTACTTGTAAGCGTAAGTTAAAAACAAGTAAAAGTGTTATATTCGCCTGTGCCGAATCTTGTATACCCATCATCAAGTTGTACGAGAGTGCAGCTAATTCAAAATGTTGACCAAATGTGATATTGTTGGTAATATATTTGGACTAAATTCGGTTGCAGTGGTATAGTTACTATAGTTCAACATTTAAAAGTATCTAAGTAGGTTCATAAGTATTTACCTTGGAGAAAATGCTGTTATATAACTGAATATAGTTTAACATTAATAAGCTGTTTCGTTGTGCCATAAACATGTTGATAGCAACACGGCAGGTTCATATATTTTGTAAGGAGTTCCTAATGCATCTATAAAGTCTGGACCTAACATTGATTGATAGCTATCTTATTTCGTAGATGCAATCTTAATATACTGAATGTACCTCCAAAACTTTTTGATTGTATATATAAAAAGGGGATGTTATATATATAAGAACCACAGCCAAATGTTGACCGATTGTTACAAAATTAAATATACTGGCTGGTATTAAAATAATATTAATATATAGTTTATTTGTGCCAAATTTAGTGGCCATATCTGACATAGTTTATAATTAAATAGCTTTTAATTGGCGTTTGTGCCATTTTAGTGGTTACCGGGAGCAAAAAACTTCTCTGTTCTAAATTTAGTAGTCATAAATTTTACAATTTTATTCAATTTATCAGCGTTCATGTGTTTCCCGGGGCAGGGTTATATGGGAGCTCTAACTAAATGTGAACCGATTTCACCCATTTTCAGTACATAACTTTTGTTACATATTAAAAATACTTTTTTAAAATTTTGTCTCTCTAGCAAAAAATTTTGTCTCTGTAGTTAAGGACCTGTCGCGCTTTTATCTGACGGACAGACGGACATAAATCACCTTTTCTTTTTGTGTTTTTGTGTTTCCGTAAGTTTTTTATATGGGAGCTATGGTCAAATAATGGGTGTTTTTTTTAGAGGTATAGAACTTCGAATTGAAATAAAACACAAGAAAATCGTTTTAATGTCCATCAATTTGGCTTTATTGGAAGGATAATTTTATGCCATTAATGTTTAAATATGATTTCGGGCATGTGGCCGCCGCGGCTGGCTCGAATAAAGCCAATTCTACAAGTCTAATTTTCAACTACTTTTTCGAGCATATGGCAATAACGCCACGAATGTTGGCTTCCAACTCCCCTAACGTTTCTGGTTTGTTGGCGTAGACGAGCGACTTCACATATCCCCAAAGAAAATAATCTAGTGGTGTCAAATCGCACGATCTTGGTGGCCAATTGACAGGTCCATTCCGCGAAATTATGCGCTCATCGAATGTTTCCTTCAATAAATCAATTGTTACGTGCGCTGTGTGGCATGTAGCGCCGTCTTGTTGGAACCACAACTCATCCACATTCATGCCATCCAATTGGGGAACAAAATAGTCGGTTATCATGGCTCTATACCGGTCTCCATTTATGGTAACTGACTCTCCAGCATTATTTCGGAAGAAGTATTGCCCAATGACTCCACCAGCCCATAGAGCACACCAAACAGTCAGTTTTTGTGGATGTAATGGCGTCTCAAGGGTCTCATGTGGATTCTCTTCACTCCAAATGCGGCAATTTTGCTTGTTGACGTAGCCATTCAACCAAAAATGAGCCTGATCACTGAACAAAATTTTGCGATGAAAATCAGCATCGAGATCAATCTCATTTTCGGCCCATACACCAAAATCACGACGCATTGCATGGTCTCGCGGCTTTAATTCTTGCACAAGCTGGATCTTGTAAGGTCGCAAGCCAAGATCTTTGCGCAAAATCTTTCATAAAGTTGATGGACAAAGCTCCAATTGCTGTGCACGGTGGCGAATCGATTCATTCGGGTCCTCTTCAACACTTTGCTCTACAGCGGCAATTGTTTCTTCGGTGCGCACTGTTCGACGTCTCTGCGGATGCGTATTATCACATAGAGTAAACGTAGTGCGAAAACGATCCATGGTTAACCGAATTAATTGCTCTGATGGACGATTATGTCGACCATAAAATGGACGGAGCTTGCGGTAAACTTCGCGAACTGAACCATTATTTTCGAAATAAATTTGCACGATTTGCAAGCGTTGTTCTTTTGTCAACCTGTTCATGATGAAATGGCAAACCAAACTAAATATTAATCACTTGACAGCTGACAAAATGGCCGCCACTTAAAAAAGTGATGCCAACTTAAAGTTCTATACCTCAATAAAAAACACCCGATAGTAACCGATTGTAACAAAATTTTGCACACTGGCTGGCATTCATATAAGTCTTCCTTGTGCTAAATTTAGTGGCCAAAGCTATTACAGTTTATCATTTATTGGCATTTAAGTGAATTTCAGGTGGAATTTAGGCTGTTTCCGTAAGTTTTTTATATGGGAGCTATGATTAAATGTGAACCGATGAAATTTCATATGCTGCCTAGTGATTATGTAAAACTTCTAGATACCAAATTTTGTCATCATAGCTGTTATAATTTGTCATTCATTAGCAAATAAGCGATTAGTCTAGACGAGGTTATACGGGAGCTGTGGTCAAATGTTAACCGATTTTGCTCAATTTCAATACCAAAATTTTCTCATAGATAAAGAATGTTTTTACTAAGTTTCAGTGAGCTCGCTCCTTTCATTTAGGCGTTATCGTGATTTCAACAGACATACAGTGGACAAACAGATGGACATCGCTCAATCGTCAATATTAAGGAAATAACAAACGGAATGACAATCTCAATATACCCCCCATTCCTTTTGATGGTGGGTATAAAAAACAACAACAACTATAAACTTTATTATTCAACCTTCCACACCAACTTTTACTTTCAATAATATTGTCCTTTTGTATTTTATTTGAAGTTATACCAAAGGGTTATCCAGTTCGTGGTTTTAAAAGTATAGAACTGGAATTCGACATCTGTCAAACTAAGTTGTTAAACCAATTTTTTTTTAGTTGAAAGTCTGGCATTGACGAAAATGAATCGCTTAAGTATCATACAACGCATAAAAATTCTACATACTACAAAACTGGTGATTCTGCAACAGTCACATACGGCCAAATCCAAAAAACATTAAACCAAGGACAAAATTTCGTAACTGTCAGAATCACGTATTTGAGTGTATGAAAAAATTTACCATATATTAATCTTAATATATTGTTATCGCTGGCTGCGACGGTCGTTCGTTAAGGGCGAATTTAACCAACACCAAATAAAAGGCCTCAAATTTCTTCTAAATGGTGCAAACGTTTATTTCTAAATATACAAAATTACAAATTAAAATAAAATAATAAAAGTACAAGACGAACTTACCGCAGTGCTTTCCTTGAACGAACTAAATTTTCTTATTAAAATAATTTATGTTGGGCCACTATTCTTTATGTGTATAACACATTTAAAATAACGGTACCAACTTAACGAAACAAAAAGCACTGCAGTTGACTATAGGAACAAAGAGGAATTGATCAGTTTTGATAAACAAATGAAGACAAAAGGGAATACAATAAATAACAAATAACTGATCAAGGGACAAAACAAGTAAACATTAAGGTGGTTCACAGAACAACATTAATTGAAATATAAATAAATAAAGATAAATAAATAATCGTTTCGCTGGTCATGAGCCATCAAGCGACATTCCCACCCCCGTGGATCGGTCACGATTCACTTCTTCAAATCTAGGACGGCAAGTTTGGAAACAGGACGCATCAGGACACCAGTACTGGTACGGACGTTAACACGACGAATAACACCATCTTTGCCTTTGTACACTTCTTCCACTCGGCCACGTTTCCAATCTCTACGGGAGACTGCAGAATCACATATGAGGACCAAATCACCAACAGCAATGGGCTTTGTACGTTGACACCATTTGGAACGTCTGGTAAGTGTGGGCAGATACTCATGTATCCAGCGATTCCAGAAGTGATCTCGTAACTGACGGGAGATACACCACTGCTTCTTTATCATCAAGGGCTGACCATCTGTGGCTCCGGCTGAAGTTTGGGCTGTATTTGGGCAACCAAGCAAAAAATGATTAGGCGTTAGTGGCTCTTCATCTTCATGGCTCAACGGCAAGTGTGTTAAGGGACGGGAATTCACAATATTTTCTGCTTCCATCAGGAAACTTTGAAGCGTGTGTTCACGAGGGGCAGACTCTTTTAATGTCGACTTTAGCACACGTTTGACGCACTGAACCATACGTTCCCATATACCACCTTCTGCAGGATTATGTGGACAATTGAACTGCCAGTCAATACCTTTTGATGATAGTTCATCTTGGATTCGGGCCACGTCAAACACCTCATTAAACTTCTTTGCGACTTGGTCAACACCAACAAAATTTTTTCCATTGTCGCTTCTGATTCTTGTAGGCAGGCCACGACGGTTTATAAAGTTGCGAATGGCAAGAATACACGCATCCGTGGACAAATCGAATGCAATTTCTAAGTGGATCGCTCTGACGGTTAGGCAGGTAAATAGAGCAACCCATCTCTTCTCATGACGTCTTCCAATGGTTATAGTTAGTGGCCCGAAGTAATCTAACCCAGTGTAGGTGAAGGGCCGAATATATGGCGTTAATCTGTCTTCTGGCAAAGAACCCATGAGTGGTGGCACCGGCAATGTACGACGAAATCTGCAAATAAGACAATTAGAAACACGCTTATGCAAAATTTTTCTAAGGCGGGGGATCCAAAATGATCTTCTAATTTCACATATCGTGGCTTCGAAATTCTGATGTTTCATTTGTTCGTGTACATGGGCCACAAACAACTCAGTGACTGGATGAGATGACGGCAAAATAATCGGACGTCTAATTTCTATGGGCAACCAACTAGCTGCGTCCACACGGCCATAAACTCTTAGCAGTGAATTTTCATCCAAATATGGAACCAATGAAAACAATTCACTACCTTTGGGCAAACTTCCTTCAGATTTTAAAATTTCAATTTCAGCATTATATTTTTCTTGTTGGGCTTGGCGACAAATGTAAATTTCAGCAGTTTTTAGTTCGCCAACAGTTAGGGATGTTGTTTCATCAGGGCTCACTTTCTTTTTGCATCGGTTTATAAAACGCAACATCCAAGCGACCATACGTTTTATTTTCAAATAAGATGAAAATCTGCTGAAATCAATTAGAGGCGACACATTAATTAATAAAGTAAATTTTGGGCGTAGTTCTTCAACATCTAGGCTATTGGATATTATGTTGACAGCTTTAGGCCATTCGTCTTCACCACTATAAAGAAAACAAGGACCACTAAACCAATTGCACTCATTTGAAAAGTTAACCTGGGACTTCATTCTGGTAGTTTTATCAGCAACATTGAGATTTGTTGGCAGCCATCTCCAATCTGCTGGGCTAGTGGAATCCAAAATCTCTGTAATTCTATGGGCAACAAATGGCTTGTACCTACGACTTTCTGAGCCAATCCAATTTATTACTGTCGTCGAATCGCTCCAACAAATAGTTCGAGACACTTTAATGGAATGCTCTTCCAAAATTGTACCCATCAGTCTAGTACCTAAAACTGCAGCCTGAAGTTCGAGCCTAGGAATACTCATCGTCTTTAGAGGGGCACATCTAGTTTTTGCAGCTACGAAGGACACTTCAATTTTTCCATCAACATTAATGGACCTCCAATAAGACACGGCACCAAATGCATCCTCACTAGCGTCGACAAAAACATGTAGCTCCAGGCAACGAGGAACACCATTTACAAAATAATGGCGAGGCACTTTTACATGGACAACATTTTTCAGCTCAAGGCGCCAATTGTTCCAAACGTCATATATTTCTTCGGGCAAAACATCATCCCACCGGATGTCGTGTCTCCAGACTTCACGCATTAATAGTTTGGCTGTTATCATAAAGTTGCTCAAAAAACCAAGTGGATCGAATACAGACATAACCACACTTAACAACTCACGCTTTGTAGGGGACCTCAAACCTGCCATGACGTCAGCATTCACGTTGTGGAACTTAAGCTCAAACCTGAAAGTATCATCTTTTGGCTGCCAATACATACCAAGGACCTTTTCGGATTTTGGCTCGTTGATATCACTGGGAAAATTCACCGGTTTCTCCAATGTACCTTTAAGGGCCACAATTACCTTGGATGAGTTAGAAGAAAAATTCCGTAGCTCAAAACCTGCTGACTTATGGATGTCGCACACTTGTTGGGCAACCTCAATAGCTCTGTCAGAAGTTGGAAAACTGTCGACAAAGTCATCCACATAATGATGATCCACAATGGACTTTACAGCGCGAGGATATTTTTCCCGATAGCTTAGGGCGTTTGATTCTTTAACATAATGGGCTACGCAGGGCGAGCAAGCAGCACCAAATGTCATCACAAGCATTTCATATGTATCGGGTGGCTTCGCATCATCATCACGCCAAAGGAACCGTTGAGAACATCTGTCTTCAGGAGCCATGAGAACCTGGTGAAACATCTCTTTAATATCCCCACAAACTGCAACTGCTCCAACTCGGAAGTTGAACAAAATAGATGGCAACGGCTTATATTGCTGAGGACCCTTCAATAGTTTAGAATTTAATGAGACACCTTCAACAGACGCGGCCGCATCAAAAACCAAACGAAGCTTTCCAGGCTTATTAGGGTTGACCACTCCAAAATGAGGAAGGTACCAAGTCCTAGGGCAAACATCAAAGGCTTCATTAGATGACAATTTTCTTACATACCCCTTTTTCAAATAATCTCGGATGATCAACTTATAGGCAACACCAAATTCAGGCATCTTCTTCATCTTACGCTCAATACCAATGAGCCTATTTAGGGCCATGGAGTAACTGTCAGGCAGGACTATATCATCAGCGCTCCACAAGAGCCGAGTTTGGAACCTCCCATCGACCTTCACTGTAGAATTCTTCATAATTTGACGAGCACGGACGACCTCCTTAGACTCTATGACCGGCAAAACTTTTACACCAAAGTTTTCTGTTTCAAAATAATTTGCCACCAAATCATAGAGTTTCTCCTCTGGTTTAACGGACAGCAAACACAAATGGGAATTGGATGGCTTTCCCTTCATCGGACCAAAAACGACCCAGCCTAATGGTGTGTTGGCAGCATAAGGACCACTTTCTTCCAACGGCACAATTTCATCAGGAAGACCAAGATGACAGTGATCCAAACCAATAAGGACCTTAGGGACAACACCATTATATAATTTGATAGGTAGTCCAGGATGACCTCTCAAATCCATATTAAAACTCTGGGCCGGCAATTTCAAATTTGAGACTCCATATACATTTTTTAGGGCATATTTTCGCTGCTTACCAATCCCACTTACATGAAGATCAACCACAGATGTCGTTTCCTCAGAAGCCTTTCCAGCATACCAGTGCAAGTTCAATTTACTTTGTTGCCCCCGGAGGCCCAGTTGCCTCACCAAGGAGCTGTCCACCATAGTAACAGAGGAACCTTCGTCCAACAACGCAAAAGTTTCAACCTTGTTACTAGGACCATAAAGTATAATTGGCACAACCCGAAACAACAAAACACTCTTATCTGCAGCATTGGTCACGCAGCTAAGAACAGACGCACTTCCATTTGTTGAACCATTTAGAGCTTCCGACTCATTTGAACCATTATTATTTGGACTATCATGTAACAATTTGTTATGTTTTCTTAAGCAACCATCAATGTGACACTCTTTTCGATTACGACAATTTCTACTAGAATGTCCAGAGCCAAAACACGAAAAACATAACCTAAATTTTTTCACGTTAGACCACCGATCAGGTACGCTTAATGAAGAAAATTTTCTGCACTCAAACAACTTATGGTTACCCTGGCACATGGGGCATTCTTGTTTTCGTTGACCATCAGCGGCATGGAGGACAACTTTTCTTTTTGGTTCACTATTATTTCGATTTCCACTCACCCCTTGAATAATCTGCACCAACTCAGCAACATCTTTGAGCCACTTGTTGAAATCCAAAACAGTTGGATATGGCTTAATTGTTGACGCAAAACGAGCCCACTCCATCCGCTTACTCAAGGGAAGCTTTCCAACTAATTCATCTATTAGCGTAGGATTCGCCAAATGCTGTTGTCCATTTGCAGATTCCAAAAAGGCGGCAAGATTCTGCACCTTAACAGCAAAGGGCACAAGTCGATCAATAGCACCTTCACTAATGGGCTGAATTTCTTTTACTTGCTGGAGCTGACAACGGATTAGCAATTCTGGACGACCATAACGAAAACGCAATTGTTCCATGACCACATTAACATTGTCGGGATGTATGAGCAACGATTTTACACACTCCCTTGCATCACCCTTTAATGCCTTTTGGAGCCGAACACAATTTTCAAAATTGTTGTAATTATAAACAGCAGTCGTATTGTTAAAAGCTGTTGAAAACATGGGCCAGTCCTCAGGTGTGCCACTAAAATCCGGCAAATCATAAATTTTTCTTTGCACTGAAATCGGGCCACCGTTTTGAGACACAAGTACATTTGGCGGCAACATTTGTGTTGAAGGCGGCTGATTTGCACAAAAATCCGAATTATTTCCATTGCAGCTTGTCCAAGAAAATGGCGTACGACGATCAGCGCAGTCGACGTTGGCAGAGGCAGAGTTGTCAACGTTGGCATCAGTGGTAGCCGTTACTGTGGTCGCCATATTGGATGGCTGGGGTATGGCTGAGGATGGCGTCGCATTGGCATTGAGGGCGACGGACAAAGCTCTCTGGGCATTCAGCAACTGGACCTGGAGCATACTTATTTGGCTTTGCAGGCTTTCCAAATTATTGGCTGAGTTAGGCTGGGACAACGACAGCTGTCCAGTTGGACCAACAAAAACATCACTAAAATTTTGTTGGTTAGGTTGAACCGTGGCGGCAGAAATATTTGTAGCGGCAATGGCGGCGTTGGCTACGGCACCTGACGTTCCGGCGGCTATGGAAGCTGTTGGTACTCCGGTAGCAGAAGGAGCCACTTTTATTTGGTCGCTGGCATTTGCACTATTTGTACTTACATGAGTCACTTGCTTAGACGTTCTTGTTCCGGCGGCAGAGGAAGTGGTGGGCAACAAAGCAGCTCCAGCGGCAGTGGAAGCCAATTGTTGATATGTTCCGGCAGAAGGAGTACCACTACTGCTTTGACTAGATGTCAGCAACCGAGGACTTTTTCTTGCAGGTGATCGTTGCATTTTGAACCACAAAACAAACCAAAAATATTGTTCAAAAGAGCACACAAACTTATTTAATAATTGTTCTGGCAGAGCAACTTTAATTTTTCCAAAATTAATTTTATAAAACAGCAGGCAATGTTGAATAAAATTATTTGTTCCGGCAGACAAGGAACCACTTTAGCAAAAATGTATTTTATTTTCCCGTAGACATAGAAACAAATGTTCTGGTAGGCAAGGAACCCCAATATTATTTTTGCTGACACACAAAATGTTCCGGCGGCTAGGAACGACAATAATTTCCGCACAAAAGCTGCGAAATAAAATTTGTTATCGCTGGCTGCGACGGTCGTTCGTTAAGGGCGAATTTAACCAACACCAAATAAAAGGCCTCAAATTTCTTCTAAATGGTGCAAACGTTTATTTCTAAATATAAAAAATTACAAATTAAAATAAAATAATAAAAGTACAAGACGAACTTACCGCAGTGCTTTCCTTGAACGAACTAAATTTTCTTATTAAAATAATTTATGTTGGGCCACTATTCTTTATGTGTATAACACATTTAAAATAACGGTACCAACTTAACGAAACAAAAAGCACTGCAGTTGACTATAGGAACAAAGAGGAATTGATCAGTTTTGATAAACAAATGAAGACAAAAGGGAATACAATAAATAACAAATAACTGATCAAGGGACAAAACAAGTAAACATTAAGGTGGTTCACAGAACAACATTAATTGAAATATAAATAAATAAAGATAAATAAATAATCGTTTCGCTGGTCATGAGCCATCAAGCGACATATATTAATAAGAATATGTAATGGATACAATTTTTGGTTGCTCTCTACGTGAATGGCAGGGCACCCATCTCGAATTTTTATACATTTTTTAAAATAATGATTAAAAATGAGTGATATAAATAACGTTAAGTAAAAAAGGATTTACAGTGTGTAGCGTCCGTCACAGAAATAAAGTTTTTTTTTTTTAATTTGACTAGTGCAATTTTTCTTTTTTCTCCAATTGAAATGGGTTCGTAAAGAGAACTTATAGTATGCTTTACATTAGGCTAAAAATATATAGATGTTTATATAGCATTTTAAAGAATAATATGTTTAGGAAAGTGTGTAGCGTCCGTCACAGTATATATTTTTTACAAAATGATAAATATTGGGAATTAATTATTCGAACTTTAGAATTGATTGAAAAATTAGGTTTAATCAGGCTTGAGTTCATTTAACTTTCAAATTATTAATTTTGAAAATTTGAAAAGTAATTGTAAAGAAAAACTGAAAAAATTATTTTTGAACGCGGCTCAGTGGATTGCAATTTCTGTCCCGCCACAGGACGTCATCAGCACTTAGCGCCCTCGACCACAGTCGAGTTGTCAAATTGCAGAGATAATCATCAATTTAACTCATTGAGTTTGATCGAACATCACTACGTTTAATTAATTGTGTATTCTCCTATTACTTGTTTTGCTCGATCTTTTCACTTGCCGTTGGCATGTAGAAAATATTAATATTTACAAATGTTTTATAAAACAATATTTACGAACACATATCTGTCTTATTCATAAAGCAATAACACTGTTTATATCTACAGTTTAAATTTAAGATATTAGGTGTTAAAAAAATATACAGTGGGGCAAATTTTATGCTTTTGAAATTTGATTTTTGTTTGGATTTTTGGGACACTCTAACAGCCAGTCGTCTTGGGACGAAAAAGAAGATGTAAAAAATGAAAAACTTTAAAAAATATATGAATGTAGTCGTTTGTGAAATATTAAATTGTGCCCAAAAATCGCATTTAAAGCGCGAACATGAAAAGGAAGGAGATGAAATTCGGGAACAAATAAAACCATTATTTTCACTGATTAACGAATTCTTAAAAAAAATATGAATTTTTTCCTAATAAAAAACATTCAAGTAAAAACTGTATCGTTAGTCACGTAGCGTCCGCAACAGTTCATTTATGGATTTTTGGTGAAATTGGAAACTTCAAAATATTTTATAAAAGCTGTTTTGTTATCCTCTAATTTATTTATTTTTATTTATTTATTTAAGTCTATGGAAAATCCTCCTCTATCTTTAATGTATTTAAAATTTTTTTTATTTATATGACCGATTTGATGAAAATTGTAGAAACACGTTTTGAAAAAAAAGTCACTTCCATTTTTTGCAGCGTCCGTCACTGCACTTAAAAAGCAAATATCTTTTTCCTCCAAAAGAAGTATGTAAATTAACAAATGCCATTCGATAGTACAATCGATGGGCTAATATTATCGGAAATCTGTGCATAGATATATAGTGTAGAACGGCAATGGGATACATTTAAGTACAACAAAATCCGTACATATGTATCGTCCGTCACACAGGATTTGCCCATATCGTGCTTTAAGAGGAGATTATGGTTTACATAATCATCCAACTACGCAAGCAAAATTGGCAAAATTGTGAAGAAATTTGAAGAGACTGAAGGAGTTACAAATATTGTAAGGCCTGTGCATTATCGTTTCGCTCATTTCGCTGAAAATGTCGCTGCTGTAAGTGAAGTGTTGCCGAAGACCCGAATGTGTCGATTCCTCGTCGTTGCCACACAATTCGAGCGAATATGGCTTTATTGCTACTGACCACCAAGATCATGCGATTTGACACCATTAGACTTTTTTGTGGGGCTACGCGAAAGACTGTGTTTATGCAGATAAACTTTTAACTCTTGAGCGCTTAGAAACCAACATTCGTCAAGTTATGGCTAAAATACCGCCAAATATGTGTCAAAAAGTGGTCGAAAATTACTTCAAAAGAATCAATGCTTGCAACATTTCGAGTGGTGGTCAATTAAATGATGTAGTATTTCACACATAACGTCAACATTTAAACGTTTTAATAAAAAATAAATACACCTGCACCTCGGTTTACGCATATTCGAATTTGCGCTGGTTTTTAAATCCAAGAAATTACTTATATTTACTTTTATTGAAATTTTGGACTTTTAGGAAATATAGAAGATTGAAAAGATTTTAGTGCAAATCAATATAAATTGATTTTATTTTATATATTAATTTGCATTTTGAATTAAATTATTAAAAATAATTATTAAATTTATAGTTTTAGTATTTAATAAAGAAAAAATAACATTGGATACTGCCAAATTTTATTCAATGAACAATAAGAACAATAAAGCTAAATGAAGACTCAATTAAAACAAAGTGTATCAGCTGGAATGCACACAAAATAAAGCTTTAATTACTGAAAAATCAAGTGTAGTCAGCTGAATGCAGCAAAGATATTCTAAAATTAATAAATGAACTAGCATCCACAATATTTTCCTGAAATTATTACCCCAACGCCATAAAGCGCAGACATCATGTCTTCACTGCTGATGAATTCAAATTATTTTAGAAGAAATTGCCTCAGAGAAGCTTTCTGGCAAAACATAACAAATCAGCAAGCTGTATATCGAATATCGCCTAAAGGTTTAAATATTAATAATCTACCCATTTATTGAAAGCCCATAAAAGAACCCGAACATTGTTCAATGATTGGTTCCAATTCCCACGACATTCCAATTGGAACAAGTGATACTTCTTTCAGGGAATGACCTGCATCCGACTATTTTTTGGACTCATTGAAAGTGACCTACGTTCTACTAATCCTACTCCGAACGGCAAATGCCGGATAGCTGAGTTATGACGTGAACCGTTTTTTTTTAGAATATTTATTTTTTTCAAGTGGGTCTGACCGGGGATAGAACTTGGGACTTCTGGCATGCTAGGCGGATGACTAACCTGATATTCCACGGTGGTTTAAGTTGAAGTTGCGTTATTACCTCAAAATACGACTTTGTTGCTGCAGGCCCTCGAATAAGGGATAATTTTCACTTTCAAGGCCCTGCATATAAAAAATTCATTCGAATAACTATATTTTAGCTCATGTAGAAAATGAAGAATTATTGATGCCAAGAAAAAATGTACAATGTTAGATTGTATCAAGTCATTATTTGAAATGATTAAAGCGATTTTTATTGGAACGAGGTATAGGTGTATCATGAAAAAAATGTATTTACGTTCACTTTTGAAACCGCATGGATTACTCTGTATATAGATTTTTATGGAGAATATTTTGACGCAACAAAGCCATTTTCTATGGTAAATATTTGTTTGTTATTTAATCTCAAAACATAAAATGCACCCCTTAAAATAATAGAAAAACATGTACGTTTAATACAGTGGGCCGTTTTTGTTATTAAAGAATGAATAATTTCTTAAGCTCTTAAGTCTAGCTAATTACTCTGTGCTTGAATTTGGAACCCTTTTTTTAGTAAAAAGCAAGTAAGAAAGTAATATAGACTGTCAAGACCGACTATACGATACCCTTCACCGCTAAGGTCAAAGATGCTCTTTTTCCTGTATAAAGACAAATATTTGCTAAATTTTGCTTTCATACAAACATTTTATCAAAACTTATATTTACATTTAAGCTATTTTCGTCATTTGGACTTACATATATAAGAGCTATGGTCGAAAATGCACCAATTATCTCGAAATTTGACAAATTGATTACAGTTATTACAAAAATTAATAATAATAATAATAGTAACCACGACAACATTCCAATTGGAATAAGTGGTACTTCTCTCAGACAATGAACTGCATACGATTCTATTTTTAGACTTATTGAAAGGGGTCTACTTTTTAACTCCGGTTTCGAGCAGCAAATGCATTAGTTAGAGAAGTTTTACATTACACTAATACTCAATAACCAGTGGCTAG
This sequence comes from Stomorhina lunata, assembly GCA_933228675.1. Classification (NCBI taxonomy): domain Eukaryota; kingdom Metazoa; phylum Arthropoda; class Insecta; order Diptera; family Rhiniidae; genus Stomorhina; species Stomorhina lunata. Next base: position 94,430,657 of record OW121740.1, on the reverse strand, counting down.
CTGAGTTATGAGGTGAATTGAAAAATTTTATTTTTTCAAGTGAGTCTTGCCGAGTATTGAACTTGGGACCTCTAGTATGCTAGGCGGATGACTAACCTGCTATACAACAGCGGTTTACAAAAATTATGTATGCAAAAAATAAACTTAAAGTTTTCATTATCTTCAGATTTACGAGTGTTGTAGCGATTTTTGGCTAATTAAGAGCGCGTTGACAGAAGAGGTTGTATGGGAGCTATGGTCAAATATGGTCCGATTTGGTACAGTATTTTGGGTTTACGTAAGCAGTATATATTTTAAATTTCATGAAAAAAAAATAATTTTTGTGCCCAAAATATCAATTCCGGGAAGTGGGACCTATGAGAGGTACCATAAATAATGGACCGATTTTGACGAATTTCAATGGTCATAGTCCCACTATCGAATAGATTATCTGTGCTAAATTTCATCAAATTATCTTTAGAATAACGACCTGCAGTTTGATTACATAGTTTACATGGGGTTCCAGCCAGCCAGACGGACGGATGGACGGACATCACTAAATCGACTCAGAAACTGATTCTAAGTCTATTGGTACACTAAAAGGTAGGTCTAAGACAAATATTTCTTTGCGTTACATACATCAGCCCAAACTTATAATACCCTCTCCACATATGGTGGTGAAGGGTATAAATACGCTGAATTCAATGGTAGCATTTATTTTCCTATGCTAGCTCAGATAAGGATGATATTTTTTGTTTGGGAAACAATAAACATATTATAGTGGGTTTTTTATAAGATGTGTGTGGGTTTTCTATAGAAAACTTTTCCCTGGGATGAGTTTTCTGTAGAAGGGTTGCCCTGAGATGAATTTTCTATAAAAAATTGTTGTCCCTGGGATGAGTTTTCTATAAAAGGGTTGTTCCTAGGATGAGTTTTCAATAGAAAAATTGTCCCTGGGATGAGCTTTCTATATACAAGTTGTCCCTGGGATGAAAATTGGTTTGTATGGGTCCATTATCTAGTGTACCTTCCATATAAAAGGTTTCCAGAAATCGATTTCTTCTCGGCCTAAAGGTATGGTCCATAATAATCACAAAACTCAATATAGGTATATGTTATATATCGGAGGTATCAGAAATAATCAACTAAATTAAACCTGTTCCTGTTCCAAGAAGGCATATGAGCCAAGTTTCTTTGAAATATCTCCATAAGCAATAAATTTAAATATCTTTCTTATCTGAGCTAACATAGTAAAATGAACTCCTCCATTGAAATCAGCGTACGCGCATCATCTTTGATAGATATATTTCGTCTCTGTTACTTTTTCACATTAGCAGTGTTTTATTAGTTTGAATAATTTTTTTGAGTTACACTACTATTTAAATAAACGAACGATATGCACGTATATGCAAATTTATATATCTATAGGTATACAAAGTACACATATTCTTCTTTCTGTCTACATGTCGATGAAATTTATAGACCTATAATTTGTTTATTATGTTTGCAAAGAAGGTTAACCACAGGTTTCGTCCCTTACATAAAACGTACAATAACTTGCTATTGGAAACCCATGTCAAGTTTCACAACCTATAGCACATCACTATAGAGGGTGGAGACGCATTTGGGCTGATGTTAAATATTTTCATCTATAATTATGGCAACTCAACATTTTCAAAAATTTCTTTTTGTATTGCAACGTCAGCTGTGTATACACACATACATAGTTTCAACTTTGGAATGCAATGGTCTTAATTAGAGGTGGTTGAAGAAATATACGCATCTATGTCATATTGCCACTAATGAATGCTGTTACTCGTATATCAATCATACAGACGGGTAATGGATTTTTCGTAAAAAAATTAGCTAGTTTCTTTTAGGGGAAAATCCATCACAATATTTGCATTATGATCAGCAAACCATAGAATGCTTTTTCTGCTGTATATTAAGATTTCTCCAACTGAGATTTTCGAAAGTTGATAATGGTCATTTTGTTAAAGCCTTATATGTCAAATAAGTTTTTGCCTATTTAGTTTGTTTTGTAAACTCAGCAAAATTGCAAAAAAATCATTTCTGGAAGTATTAAAATTGTCGAAGTTGGAACAAAATCAATTCATATGCATTCCAAATAAATCACTTTGACCGTCACTGTAAATGGTGGTCGCTATTACCGATAATATTATATAATTATGATGAATTAATTATTATTATGGATTTGATAATCTGGACACTAACGAGTTAGATAAAATGTATGTTATAATTAAAAATTCCATATTCTTTACCAGCGATTTGAATACATCCCTCATATGGGTGATGTAAATTGGCTGCGATAGTACGATTCTACTACATTATACCTTTTCCATGTCATGGGTAAATAAGACTAAGCCTTCATCTCAACCGACTGACCTCTTCGAAATATATCACCTGGAGTTTAACAACTGTTAAAGCAGCGTACAAATAGTGCACCACGTCCCCCCATAAGAACGATAAAAATATGGGTTAGGACGTCAGACTATTAACCTAAAAATGTTCTACTATGAAAAAGGAAAAAATACTATTTAACTTTACACTCCTCGAAAATCATTTTGGGATCAGAGAGAACCGTTCTTGAGTTGATCTAGTCAACACAGTAAGAATAATACTAGAGCAATGTAATGAACTCCGCACCCCTTTTACCCAGCGTTTTTCGACTTTATGAAGGCCTTCGACAGTGTCAAGAGAAGTTATCTATGGAGAGTGTTAGAAAATCGTAACATGCCAACGTAAATTTTAAATAAAATTCGGGCAATGTAAATGGATTTTAAATGTTGAATCCTAGACAAGAGTAAATTTTCAAATCCGTTAGAAGTTACTACTAGAGTAAGACACCCAAACTTTGTATACCCACCATCAAAAAGAATAAGAGGTTAATTGAGATTGTCATTCCGTTTGTAATTTCCTTAATATTGGCTCTAAAACGAAAAGCGATGCATATTCTGAATCCTTATGAAATTCTAAGACGTTTGAGCGATGTCCGTCTGACTGCCTGTCTGTCTGTCTGTTGAAATCACGATAACGCCTAAACGAAAGGAGCTAGCTCACTGAAACTTAGTAAAAACATTCTTTATCTATGAGAAAATTGAAAATTGGTATTGAAATTGGGTAAAATTGGTTAACATTTGACCATAGATCCCGTATAACCTCGTCTAGTCTAATCGCTTATTTGCTAATAAATGACAAATTATAACAGCTATGATGACAAAATTTGGTATCTAGAAGTCTTACATAAGCACTAGGCAGCATATAAAATTTCATCGGTTCACATTTAACCATAGCTCCCATATAAAAAACTTACAGAAACACAAAAATACAAAAAGAAAAGGAGATTTATGTCCGTCTCTTCGTCAGATAAAAACGCGACAGCTCCTTAACTACAAAAGCTAGAGAGACAAAATTTTACAAAAGTATTTTTTTATGTAACAAAAGTTGTGTACTGAAAATGGGCAAAATCGGTTCACATTTAGTTAGAGGTTCCCATATAACCCCGCCCCGGGAAACACATGAATGCTGATAAATTGAGTACAATTGTAACAGCTATGACGACTAAATTTAGAATAAAGAAGTTTTATGCAACTATTGGTCAGTATATCACATTTTATAGGAATCGGTCCATATTTGATTATAGCTTTCATATAAAAAACACTCCCGGAAACCAAAAAATATTTAGCAAGGACCAGTTAAAAGCTATTAAATTAGAAACTGTGACAGTTATTGCCACTAAATTATGCAAAAATAAGCTATATATAAATACCAGCCAGTGTGTAAAATTTTGTTACAATCGGTGAACATTTGGCTATAATTCTTATATATATATTACATCCCATTTTTATATCTACAATCAAAAAGATTCGGAGGTACAAGCAGCATATTAAGATTATGTATATGGTAGATGCATTATAAACTCCTAACAAAATATATGGGCCTGTCGTATTACTAGCAACTTCTTTATCCTAACTAAATATTAGGCTAAACGAAAAGTATTTAACAACTTATTAATGTAAAACCATACCCGGTTACGATAACGATTTTTTTTCAAAGTAAATAAATGCTAGGGAAACCACTTACACACTTTTGGATGTTGAACTATAAAGCTACTGCAACCGAAGATATTCCAAATATTTTTTCCAACAATACCAACTAGCATGACAACTTTTTTCCAATTTGGTCCACGTTTTGAATTTGCTGCATACACGTAGATATATGAGACATGTTTCTAAATTTAACACAACTTGATGGTGGGTATATAAGATTCGGCACAGATGAGTATAACACTCTTATTTGTTATCCTTGTCATTGTCAATATTATGCGCACCCTTCAAAGAACTCGAGAACTAGGATATGATGATGTTTGTATGCTGACATTTGTCTTCTAAGCCAAAGCTTAGGCCACCTTCAAGAAAATACTAACGCTATCACTGTTGAATTTCGAGCAGCTGGACTGGAAATCAATATTTCCAAGGCAACAATACACATCAATGTGGATAACGAGGATATTGGAGGTGTAGGTACCTTCAATTATCTTAGAATTATAAAGGTGGCACCGACGAGGATATCTCTGCAAATATCAACAACAACCAAGTTACGAATATACAACTCGAATATCAAGACCACCTTGTATTACGGCTGCGAAACTTGGAAACGCACAAATGTCATCAATAAGCATGTCATCAATAAGGTTTGTACCTTCCTAAAAATACTTAATACATGGTGGCCGAACCGCATAAGAAATGAAGATCTGTTAAGTAGATCCTCATCTTCAAATCAAATCTCTGCTTTTGTAGGGGTAAGTCAATGGAAATGGTGATAGATGGGCCACACACTTCGAAAGCCAAGCTCTTCTTTTTAATCCACAGGGAATCCGTCGTGTTGGTGCACCTGATAGAGTGTGGAGAAGGTCAATTGAAGCGGATTTGCAAGCAACAAGCTATTCTTGGAATAACGCTGAAAGTCATGGATAACAGAAGATGTTTACGACTATAGTAAAATAATAAAGAACCATAATTTATTTGATGTAAGTACTCGATAAGTAAAATGTGATGTGACTATCATTCAGGAGGTGATATGGAATGGCCGCGGTTGATTTTAACGCAAGGATATGGGGGGAAAGTTTTCTGTTGTTAAGTTCAGTCTCGGAATGCTAATGGGATGCAGTTGTTGCCTGGGTTTCCTGATAACAGGTAATAACTGTATTCAATTCCTACTCACACCTCCTCGTGGTACATTCTGGAAACCTGAGCAACCTAGTTAAAGATGCGGCAAGCAACCCGAGTGGGATTCAGGGCTAAAATGAGAGGAAGTTATCTTGGAGCCATTTCGATGTATTTGGTCTATGGGCCTAAGATAATTGTACTTGGTAAAGTACGAAACTGTAGCGTCTGTTCAAAATGTTAGTTGCGGCTGCAAGCGGGAGTCTGTCTCGGATCGAGCGGCTCGCTATACAAACGTGGCTTGTGTCCTTGGACTCATCACCATCGACTTAGCACTTAAGATGATTTAGGCACAGCAAAAAACAACAGGGGTAATCAAGCGAGGAATCCCCCTGCTACGGCAGCTGGCACAAGGATTTTGGAGGTGGGGGAACATTCCGAAGAATGCAACCAATTCTATTTGAAGATATCGGACTATTAAACCAAATATAGGCATGAAGGAAAGCTTAAAGTTTGCTACGTGGAATGTGAGCACGTTATACGAAATTGTAAAATAAGAACAGCTTAGGCGTGAAATGTCGCGTTATAAAATTGATTTGTTGGCAGTACAAGAAGCAAGATGGACAGGGCAAGGGGAGGTAAGGAATGAAAATACTGTGTTTCTTTACTCGGGTCGTCCGGATGGCGATGATCATAGTAGGGGTGTGGGCTTCCTCATATCCAAAAAATAGCAAAGGCCATGATAGCATGGTATCCTATCAGTCAGAGGCTAATGGCAATCAAACTCAAGACAAAAGCTCGTAATTTGATAATTATCAATGTAGACATTCATCCAATTGAAACTCAGTCTGAAAACGATAAATATGAGTTATACGACACATTCAGCAGTTGGATGAATTACAATGTACACAACTGTGACATTTGTAATGTAACCTAATGAATAGTTAAATTATATAAGGTACAATGTGGCAGACAATAGTTACAATGAATCTTTACATCCAAGTAACCAGACGACATAATTTTAAAATTTAGCAATGGGAAAAAATAATTTACCGAACTTCTTCAGATCTCAACCCATAATTATTATCATCAAACAAACCACATTACTACACAATCGAAACACAGATTTAGGACTATGGGAGCCATTGAATTGCTAGCTATCAGCCGGATGGGGGGTTCGTGTCCCAATTCTAACATCTCGAATTTTCATTACATACTCTATTATAGACTCCCGGGTTTTAAAATAAGATTATGGACCAGAATGACTAGATATAACAAAAGAAAATTTTTTATTAAGCCCCAATCTAGTCAAAATTATGCAATGCTAAATGAAAGGTATCTTAGTTATATCGGTAATATGCCTAATTTCTGCGATCCTGATGTTCATGGACGCAGACGCCTCTTTACCCTCACCAACCTTTGTTCTAGTGGCGTATCACAAAATCTAGAACCCCTAACTAAATAAGACTACATCAACTCAATCTATCTCACATAATTCCGAATTAATAAGACCAAATATTTTGAATTTACTCCATATTACAAATTTTTATTAAATAAAGTTTTAAAATCTACTGTTTTTTTTTTAAATATAGCAATTTCTAAAAGAATTTCATTATTTCCTTTGTTTAACATACGATTAAATTGTAATTTTTTAATATGATTAAAATAAAATAACAAAATCTAAACTAAAGAATCCTAATCAAAGGAGTTTTTTAGTAAATTTTATGTTTGTTTTATAATTCAATATAATTTAAACAAGTTAAAGAAATATTTTAACAAATTTGAGAAAATTTTGTTTTGTACATTTTTTTTTTTTTTACTATTACCCATTGTGCAAAATAAATAAAGCAAATGCTAAAAGAATCATGTAAAGTTCATTGAACTCTAGCTAAAATATATAGGTCATGAAATTTCTCTATTTACCAAAATAACATAAAAAAAAAGGTAAACACAACTTGACTACTCATTTGTTTGAAACATTCAAACCCGATCAAACATTATTACTCTCTTTCGGTTGCAAAAAAATACAAATTATCAAACAAATTTATATTACTTTATCAGAGTTCTTTTGCATTTGCTTTATTTAGTAACGCAAAAGAATTGCAAGAATTTAGTTATGTTTAATGACTCACCGATCGATTGTCTGATGAAGGCCTTATCCGACTTCGATGTACGCTGCATTGCTAGGGAAAATTTTAAGTTTATAAATATTCTTGCATATTTCTTTTATTTTTTTTTTAATTCTTTTTTTTCTTTTCTTTAATTCATGGGTTTTTATTTTATATTGTAATAGTTTTTAAGTTGTTTTAACTGTAATTTTAATTACTAATTATATTAGACAAATTTTTTTTTTCGTTTTTTTTTTTTTTAATTATATTAGATAATTTTAGAATTAAATTTTTAGGTAATATTGTTGTTTTACGTTTTGGCATGCATTTAATTAAAATTTTGTTTTATATACATTTTTGTTTTTCATTGTTTCAAATTTTTTTAACATTTCTTTTTAGATTTGAAAATTTCATGTAAGTTTTACTTGCAATTCACAAACACTAACTGTAGAGTGTCACATTTATATTTTTCGATATTTTTGGTTTTTTTAAATATATTGCTTTTGAAAAGAATATTACATATTGTAGGGTACACAGTTTTTCATCGGAATTACAACGTTTTTTTATTTGGGAATCACTGTTGGTTGTTTTCTTTTTCTTTTATTTGTTTTTAATTTGATTTTGGTGGTTGAAAATATTGAGCATGATGGAGAGGAATCCGTAAAGAGGTTTAATTTTGTCTTTGAAGAATCCCAATTGTTTTTCCCCTTTTTGAGAGTAGCAGACAAGATTGTTTTTTTTTTCTGGCGGAGAAATTCCCTTCGAAAAGGAGAATTCTCTATCAGGTGTGGATATATCGATTCCAACCTGCGTGATTAATCAATTGTTCAAAAAAAAAAATCATTATTAAAAAAAAATTGATATATTTTAGAATGGGATTATCATGGACTTCAAAATTACCTGAATACTTTTCCCAGATAAACAAATTTTGTCCCCAATCAATTTTGTTTATTTATTATTTCTCAAATTCCACGATGATCAGCCCAGATATCCAAGTGGGTCATTGGAGAACAATTTTATTCCTTTTTCCGTAAAAAAAATTTTGAAATTTTTTTTATATTCTTTTTTTTTTAAGTAATTAGGGAATACTTTGTGGGATTTATTTAATATTTACCTGATGGTAACAATTTTGCGCTTGGCAAGAGGTTTTTTTTGAAATTTTTCTACAATGCCAAAGGATGTAAATTGAATTTAAAGATTTTTTGTGGCGTTATTACTACTTGATTGCTCAAAGATCTTCAGGAAAAGGAAGTTTTAACTCCAAATTCTGACCAAGAAAACTTTAATGCAAAGTCACATATGTCAGAAATTTGACATTTATTCTGTCAAAAAAATGTCATTTAGATAAATAAATAATTATCTTGGACATAAATCATCTTTGGGCCACCGGAAATATGCTATCATCATTGCCATGTAGGCTTAATTTTAAATGATGAAAAAAAACCTTCATGAGATTTATATAACTATCTGATCAAGGATATTTAATATTATTCTTATTGTAAATATCGAATTCTTATATATCTACTAGATACAATCTGTCATTTCAAATGATTTTGAGTTAAAAGATTTTTTGTTATAATGTTGGGTTTTTCCAACCCTGACTTATTTAGCTCAGACACTCTTATACAAAAAAAAAAAACACTTCCTCTCAATGTCTCAAACCAAAAAAAAAGAAAAATAAACAAAGCATAATCAAAACAAAGACATGCCAAACAAACAGCTGATCGCAAAAATTATTAAAATTTTGTGAAGTTGAAAACAAAAATTTTTTCGTCTGCCGCACTTTTTAGCTGCGCTTGTAATATTTGTGGAACAAATGTATAATAAAAATCACAAATTAGTTAATATTTTCTATTAATATATAATATAACAGTTTTTTAATAATATTATTAAAATATCGTGTAATAAAGAAAGAAAAATAAAGTTTTTACATTGCTAAAAAAAAAAAGAAATCAAGAGGAAAAGGCTACCCAATTTTGGAATTTGTATGTTAATAATTTCAATGAAGACAACATATGCGGAAGAGGTTTGAACCATTTGGACTTATTACCAGTCATAAGATCATGACTGATGAAGAAGGACGCTCTAAACGATTTGGCTTTGTGGCTTTTGAAAATCCCCAATCAGCTCTGGCAGCTGTTATCGCTTTAAATGGCAAACAATTGGGTGACAAGTACCTTTCTTTAGCTAGAGCTTTAAGTAAAATAGAGCGCCAATAAGAGGAACGTAAAAGACAGAAACCAGGTTAAGTATATATTTTTTTTTTTATTATTAAATAATGAAAGCAAAAAGAAAAAATATTGGTATCGCATAAATGACCATTACAAAACTAGATATTTTACAAGTTTTACGTTAGGAAAATAGCGAGAAAAAGGTTATTTATGGACGTATATCTTTACCATGGTATGTCCCCACTAATTTTCCCTGTAAGTCTTCTAAGATGTAGTAATTGTTACCGAGTTTTTCGCGAATTCTTGCCTTAATAAAGACTGGGGCAAGTTTTGCGTTAAAGCTCTTTTCCATATTGCTTTGGGCAAAGTTTCGTCTAAAAACCTCCTGATTAATACTAAAAGATTGGTGTTTAGCTCGTAAATTGTATTGATTTTGGTTCCGATCATAGGCTTCTTTTATGTACTTTCTTAAATTTTGCCGTATGATTTGGAGATTATCATCTCTTGAAACCTTAGCAATTGGTTCATCTAGCAAATAAAGTTTTCTGAGAAGATCGTACGAAGAAGCATGTGTTATCATGTCAAAGCCGAATAATGCGTGATAAGGTGAAAGATTAATGGCTTGATGAAAAGAGTTCCGAAGGGCACAACTAATCGCGCTGAGCTGCTGATCCCATAATCGATGGTCATTCTTCAGGTAGGCTCTTATTCCAGCAATAAGTGAGCGGTTTACCCTTTCGGATGCATTGGACTGAGGGGAGTAATACGCTGTATATGTATGTTTTATTCCATATTTTGTGAAGAATGCATTTAAATCGTTAGCTTTGAATTGGCTACCATTGTCACTAACTATGACCTCTGGGACTCCATACACATGAAAAATGTTGTTCTCCAAATAATTTTGTATGTTAATTGATGTGAATTTCCTCAGAGGACATAGCCAGTGAAACTTGGTTAGATGATCAAGAACTATCAATAGTCCTATATAACCAGTCTTACTCCTTGGATAAGGTCCTAAAAGGTCGATATAAAGCCTTTGGAAAGGCCTAATGGACATCACATGGTTTCCCATAGGTGGCTTCATAACAAAATTTGGCGCTTTTGTTGTTTTACATATGTCACAGTTTCGTACATACGTTCGAACATCGTTAATCAATCCAGGCCAGTAAAAATTTCGCCTTAATAAATCTATGGTTTTTAACATACCACCATGTGCCGACGTTGGGGAATCATGGGCCCGTTTAATTGTGTCTTCGCGTAGACGATATGGTATCCAGAGCTTCCAAGAAGAGTTTTCTTGCTCTTCTTCTCCAGAATAGTGATCTTTTCGGATGTAAACATATTTATCTTGAACCTTTATATCCGGAAATTTACTTTGGTTTTGAGTAACTTTGGCTATTAGATCTTTGTATTCTTGCTCTTCAAAGAATGGAGAATCAAGATCCACTTCAGGCTCTACGATTTCAATGGCATTCACTGATTCAATGGGAATTCTAGACAACGCATCTGGGACTATGTTGTCTTTTCCTTTTCGATGGCTTATAGAAAATTTGTAAGGTTGCAATTTGAAAACCCACCGAGCAAGTCTACCGCTCAAATCCGGCTGTTTCATTAACCAAAGAAGACTTGAGTGGTCTGTTACAACTTCAAACTCCTGCATTTCCAAATAACAACGGAACTTCTTGATAGCTTCTAGCGCCGCTAAGCATTCCCGCTCTGTGACGGAGTAATTGCGCTGCGCTGCATTGAGCTTTTTACTCATGTATGCAATGGGCTTTTCTTCTCCTTGTTCATCCAATTGCACCAGAACTGCGCCTATGCCATAGTCACTTGCATCACAGTGCAGGAAAAACTTCTTTGAAAAGTCCGGATTTGTCAGTACAGGGGCCGTTGTAAGCAGCAGTTTTACTCGTTCAAATGCGGTTTGAGCTTCAGGTGACCAGTAAAACTTCTTTTTGGTACACAAAACATCCGTTATGGGGCTAACTTCGGAGGAAAAGTTTTCAATGAACCTACGGTACCATCCTGCCAGTCCAATAAATCCTCTCACTTGTTTTAGGTTTTTAGGAATGGGCCAGTTGACAATCGCACTTATCTTGTCAGGATCAGTAGTTATGCCTCCGTCTCCAATAACATAACCTAAATATTTTACCTTCGTTACACAAAATTGGCTTTTAGATACGTTTAAGGTTAAGTTAGCCTTTTTAAACTGAAACGCAATTCTCAATAAGACTTCGAGGTGTGATTCGAAGTCTTCCGAAACGATAATTAAGTCGTCCAAATATCCAAAAACCGAATGTTTTAAATCCGCTGGTATTAACTCGTCGACCAATCTGCACATCGTTTGTGGCGCATTGCAAAGCCCAAAGGGCATCACAACAAACTGATACAGAGGTCTGCCGGGTACCGTGAAAGCTGTTAACGGTTTTGAAGCTTCATCTAAGCCGATTTGCCAATATGCATCTTTAAGGTCTAATTTTGTTATAATATTTGCTTTTGGCAATCTGGCAAAGATTCCACCTATGTTTGGTAATGGATATGCATCTTTTCTCGTAACTAAGTTTAACTTTCTTGCGTCAAGGCATAATCTGATCTTGTCTGGCTTTACTACTAGTCTCATAGGTGAGCTCCAGGCTGACGATGAGGGCTCTATCACTCCTAACGAAAGCATTCTATCAATCTCATTAAACATATGTTTTTCCACCGCTGGAGACACAGGATAAAAGCGCTGCTTTACTGGGGTCGCCTTTCCAACATCGATCTGGTGCTCTATCAGCTTTGTTCTACCTAAGCCCTGTTTATCAAAACTTGGAAATAAAGATATAACAGAATCCAGCTGTTTTCGTTGATCGTTAGTTAACGGATAGACGTTTTTGTCAAGAGGAATAGTATTTTTCGCAAAATCGTTTAAAACATCCGTTAAGCTATATAAATTAGTGCTATTTATCGACGAATTAGGGAAAGTATTTAAAGCAATAACATTTTCAGAGCCAATTAAGTCGGGACAAAGATTAAACAGCTTCCAAAAATCAAGACCAAGTATTAAACGTTGGGATATCGAAGGAACTATAAACAGTTTTAAACTTTTTGTATTATTTTTAAAAGTGATATCTGCATCTAACCATCCTAAAACTAATTGTGCCTTACCATCAGCAGTTTTTACATACGATTTACATTTATTAAAATTGGAAAATTTAGAAAAATCTTGTTTTGACAACTCAGCCCCTATACAGCTTATATTAGCGCCTGTATCTAAAAGGCCAAATTCTGTATATTTTAAAAATGAAACTTTTGCATAATACCGCATATCCGTGGAATTTGATACTATAGTAGATATCAGAAATTTTCTGCAAAATCTTTTCATCTTAAAGTACTTTCTCATTCTTAAAGTAGAACGTTTTGACTTCTTTGGTGAAAAAGAAGATATAGAATCTATATTGAAAATTTCGTTACGCTTTTCAATGTATTGTTTCCAACGCTGGTGGTATGGTAACCGAGGATATAAAATTAGATTTTTGCATTCCAAACTTTTAAAATCCATATCATTTGTACCAAGTTCATAACTATTGTCGTAAAAATTTCGTTTTAATACCTTTGTTTTGCCATATTCATAATCATTTTCCTTCCGTATCACAGTTCCTTTTGAATCGCATGGGTCAGTATCAAGAGTATTACGTTTATTAGAAAGATTTATTGAAGATTTTATTTGGTCTCTTTCGAGAACGGGGGTTTCGAGTTTTTTGGAAATGGTTTTCTCGCAGCACATTTAGCACAATTAGGCTTATAAATACGCTTTTCCCCACATCCATAACAAAATATCGACCTATCTTTGAGGCAATCTTGCCAACTGTGTCCAACTTCGTCACAATTCCAGCACTTGCCATTGAACTCGACATTGTGAAGAGCATCCACAGTCATATTTGGTTCATGTGCATCCTCCAATTCAATATTATCATCATCATTCTCAGAGAAAATTTCTGCAATTCGTTTAGGATAGTTAGTATGGGGTACACGAGAAGCTATATTCTTACGAACATGTTCTTCCGATAAGAAATTTTCCCGCATTTGGACTAACTTTCTAAGATGCGGTATGGAATGGACTGGGACATAAAGGAGGTCCTGCCGGATTTCTGGACGTAAGTTTCGGGCCAAAATTCCAATGAGTTCATGTTCTGACATCGGTGTTGGTAATTGGTCCAAAATTGTTGATAAGGCTTCATAAAACGCATCAAAAGTTTCACCCGGTTTTTGTTTTCTATTTCGGATATCCTCCCTAATATCGAATGACGATTTAAATCCACGGTATTGACACATGATTGCTTCGCAAAATTCTGTCCACTCAATCACATGTACTCGTTTATGATATCGCCAGTACCATTCTCTAGCTTTACCAGTCAAAAGAATGTGTAAGTTTCTACATATAATTCCAAAATCACCATTAAAGTAATCTTTAGTTAAAGTTCTTATTCTGTATAAAAATTCTTCAATGTTCAAGCCATTTGACGTGCCGTCAAACTTCACATTCCAGTTTTGAATTATTAAAGAGATTTTATCAGCGTTAAGTGTGATATGGGACGAATTTCTAGAATTATTGGATCTAAAGGGGGAATGACTAATATTGACGTTTGGTTGGTCAAACGAAAAGTTTTGCGAATTATCTAAATTTGATTGTATTGTTGGCATCTGAGAACCTTCGGAGTTATTATTAGGCATTAGATTTAGATTTGTTAACAAACGATTTAAGTTTTCTTGAATCATACGATTTATTGCTTCAAAATCTATGCCAGTACTATTTCCGGACAATGGATTGTTATTTGGCTGATTTGAAATTTCAGTAGATATATTAGGAGCATTATCATTAGGTACTTGTTCAACGCTAGGTTCTACAGTCATAATAGATTCGGTTGGGTTAAGGTTTCGACTAACACTCCTAGTTTGGTAATGTTTTTGTAATGCCCCTCTCGGTTTTGAACTCATTGTTGATCGAGTCAATGCACCCTTTGGTTGAATGACTAGTTTTCTTAAGTCTGAAAGCAAACAATTCCTTTTGCAAACCGGACATTCAGAGGATGTAGCTAAATGGTTTTCGATACATAATCGATGGAATGCATGACTGCATTCATTTAAAATCAAACATTCCTGCCCTTCGCTCATAGAAACTTTACAAATGCTACAGCATGAGGGTTCTATTTGAACGGGAGCTGTGGGCAATGGTGGAGGAAAAGAAAATGGGGGTGTTGTTGGCTCCGTAGCCATCGTATAGGTTAATTATATCGAAAAATTATTAAAAAAAATGTTAGACAACGAGATGCTGGTATTACTGTATGAACGCGATTAAATTCAATATTATAAATAAAATTTAAAGAAATATATATCTAAACAAGTTATTGAAAGCAAGTTATTTGGGGAAATTAGAAAATATTATTTCTCAAAACTCTAAGACTTCATAAAGTGAATATTGTAAAAAAAAAAAAAACTATATAATATAAACAATATTGGCAAATATCACAAACAATTTATTGAAAGTTTGTGGAAGATATCCAATTCAAATTGATTTTTTCTTAAAATAAGAAGTAACAAAAAAAAAACTTTTAGCATAAAGAGTTTTCGATTCGGTTTCCAAATCGTTTAAAAGAAAATTTTATAAACACTGTATTAAATAATGGTCTTTTAATTGGTCATATGTTAGAAAGTTTGAAATGATTTAGGCAAATATTATAGACATCAACTAAATATACAGGAAATAAATCTAGTCTATTGAGTTTGTTATCCTGTTTAAAAATTTATAAACCGAATCCTTTTAGCAAAACTTTAAAAATTTGTTTCCTATAAATCATCTTTTAAGCTGGTTATAAACTGCAAACAGCCAGATTATAAAATCCTTTTGAATAAAAGACTTGCTAATCTAATTCGGATACTACAGTTTTATAAAATCTTACACTGACAACAAACTACATAAAAGCAAAATTATTCTTATTATAATTCAGCTAAACAAAGAAAGTACTATTCAAAAGTAAACGGTTAGAATATTCGATCTGTTATACTCAAATATCTAAGTTTCCAGAGAACTTCGATTAGTTATTCTTTGTTAAGCTTCACCACAATAACAATATTTTGAATTTATGAAAAATTTTGAAATTTAAACAACTACTATGAAAGTTTGAGCCAGAAGAAACGAGCTATTCCTTCGGGCCCCACGTTGGGCGCCATTTTCTGTAATGTAACCTAATGAATAGTTAAATTATATAAGGTACAATGTGGCAGACAATAGTTACAATGAATCTTTACATCCAAGTAACCAGACGACATAATTTTAAAATTTAGCAATGGGAAAAAATAATTTACCGAACTTCTTCAGATCTCAACCCATAATTATTATCATCAAACAAACCACATTACTACACAATCGAAACACAGATTTAGGACTATGGGAGCCATTGAATTGCTAGCTATCAGCCGGATGGGGGGTTCGTGTCCCAATTCTAACATCTCGAATTTTCATTACATACTCTATTATAGACTCCCGGGTTTTAAAATAAGATTATGGACCAGAATGACTAGATATAACAAAAGAAAATTTTTTATTAAGCCCCAATCTAGTCAAAATTATGCAATGCTAAATGAAAGGTATCTTAGTTATATCGGTAATATGCCTAATTTCTGCGATCCTGATGTTCATGGACGCAGACGCCTCTTTACCCTCACCAACCTTTGTTCTAGTGGCGTATCACAAAATCTAGAACCCCTAACTAAATAAGACTACATCAACTCAATCTATCTCACATAATTCCGAATTAATAAGACCAAATATTTTGAATTTACTCCATATTACAAATTTTTATTAAATAAAGTTTTAAAATCTACTGTTTTTTTTTTAAATATAGCAATTTCTAAAAGAATTTCATTATTTCCTTTGTTTAACATACGATTAAATTGTAATTTTTTAATATGATTAAAATAAAATAACAAAATCTAAACTAAAGAATCCTAATCAAAGGAGTTTTTTAGTAAATTTTATGTTTGTTTTATAATTCAATATAATTTAAACAAGTTAAAGAAATATTTTAACAAATTTGAGAAAATTTTGTTTTGTACATTTTTTTTTTTTTTACTATTACCCATTGTGCAAAATAAATAAAGCAAATGCTAAAAGAATCATGTAAAGTTCATTGAACTCTAGCTAAAATATATAGGTCATGAAATTTCTCTATTTACCAAAATAACATAAAAAAAAAGGTAAACACAACTTGACTACTCATTTGTTTGAAACATTCAAACCCGATCAAACATTATTACTCTCTTTCGGTTGCAAAAAAATACAAATTATCAAACAAATTTATATTACTTTATCAGAGTTCTTTTGCATTTGCTTTATTTAGTAACGCAAAAGAATTGCAAGAATTTAGTTATGTTTAATGACTCACCGATCGATTGTCTGATGAAGGCCTTATCCGACTTCGATGTACGCTGCATTGCTAGGGAAAATTTTAAGTTTATAAATATTCTTGCATATTTCTTTTATTTTTTTTTTAATTCTTTTTTTTCTTTTCTTTAATTCATGGGTTTTTATTTTATATTGTAATAGTTTTTAAGTTGTTTTAACTGTAATTTTAATTACTAATTATATTAGACAAATTTTTTTTTTCGTTTTTTTTTTTTTTAATTATATTAGATAATTTTAGAATTAAATTTTTAGGTAATATTGTTGTTTTACGTTTTGGCATGCATTTAATTAAAATTTTGTTTTATATACATTTTTGTTTTTCATTGTTTCAAATTTTTTTAACATTTCTTTTTAGATTTGAAAATTTCATGTAAGTTTTACTTGCAATTCACAAACACTAACTGTAGAGTGTCACATTTATATTTTTCGATATTTTTGGTTTTTTTAAATATATTGCTTTTGAAAAGAATATTACATATTGTAGGGTACACAGTTTTTCATCGGAATTACAACGTTTTTTTATTTGGGAATCACTGTTGGTTGTTTTCTTTTTCTTTTATTTGTTTTTAATTTGATTTTGGTGGTTGAAAATATTGAGCATGATGGAGAGGAATCCGTAAAGAGGTTTAATTTTGTCTTTGAAGAATCCCAATTGTTTTTCCCCTTTTTGAGAGTAGCAGACAAGATTGTTTTTTTTTTCTGGCGGAGAAATTCCCTTCGAAAAGGAGAATTCTCTATCAGGTGTGGATATATCGATTCCAACCTGCGTGATTAATCAATTGTTCAAAAAAAAAAATCATTATTAAAAAAAAATTGATATATTTTAGAATGGGATTATCATGGACTTCAAAATTACCTGAATACTTTTCCCAGATAAACAAATTTTGTCCCCAATCAATTTTGTTTATTTATTATTTCTCAAATTCCACGATGATCAGCCCAGATATCCAAGTGGGTCATTGGAGAACAATTTTATTCCTTTTTCCGTAAAAAAAATTTTGAAATTTTTTTTATATTCTTTTTTTTTTAAGTAATTAGGGAATACTTTGTGGGATTTATTTAATATTTACCTGATGGTAACAATTTTGCGCTTGGCAAGAGGTTTTTTTTGAAATTTTTCTACAATGCCAAAGGATGTAAATTGAATTTAAAGATTTTTTGTGGCGTTATTACTACTTGATTGCTCAAAGATCTTCAGGAAAAGGAAGTTTTAACTCCAAATTCTGACCAAGAAAACTTTAATGCAAAGTCACATATGTCAGAAATTTGACATTTATTCTGTCAAAAAAATGTCATTTAGATAAATAAATAATTATCTTGGACATAAATCATCTTTGGGCCACCGGAAATATGCTATCATCATTGCCATGTAGGCTTAATTTTAAATGATGAAAAAAAACCTTCATGAGATTTATATAACTATCTGATCAAGGATATTTAATATTATTCTTATTGTAAATATCGAATTCTTATATATCTACTAGATACAATCTGTCATTTCAAATGATTTTGAGTTAAAAGATTTTTTGTTATAATGTTGGGTTTTTCCAACCCTGACTTATTTAGCTCAGACACTCTTATACAAAAAAAAAAACACTTCCTCTCAATGTCTCAAACCAAAAAAAAAGAAAAATAAACAAAGCATAATCAAAACAAAGACATGCCAAACAAACAGCTGATCGCAAAAATTATTAAAATTTTGTGAAGTTGAAAACAAAAATTTTTTCGTCTGCCGCACTTTTTAGCTGCGCTTGTAATATTTGTGGAACAAATGTATAATAAAAATCACAAATTAGTTAATATTTTCTATTAATATATAATATAACAGTTTTTTAATAATATTATTAAAATATCGTGTAATAAAGAAAGAAAAATAAAGTTTTTACATTGCTAAAAAAAAAAAGAAATCAAGAGGAAAAGGCTACCCAATTTTGGAATTTGTATGTTAATAATTTCAATGAAGACAACATATGCGGAAGAGGTTTGAACCATTTGGACTTATTACCAGTCATAAGATCATGACTGATGAAGAAGGACGCTCTAAACGATTTGGCTTTGTGGCTTTTGAAAATCCCCAATCAGCTCTGGCAGCTGTTATCGCTTTAAATGGCAAACAATTGGGTGACAAGTACCTTTCTTTAGCTAGAGCTTTAAGTAAAATAGAGCGCCAATAAGAGGAACGTAAAAGACAGAAACCAGGTTAAGTATATATTTTTTTTTTTATTATTAAATAATGAAAGCAAAAAGAAAAAATATTGGTATCGCATAAATGACCATTACACATTACAATAGTAATTGGCGACTTTAATGCCTAGGTAGGTTCAAACAATACCGATTTTTAGTATTACATTGGTAAGCACGGTGTCGGAGTACGAAAAATCCTGGGAGTCACACTCGACAGCCTTTTTACTACCTCATCACATGCCACAACTGTCGCGCATAAATTGCGATGTCGAAACAAGGTCCTTAAAGCACAAGCCGACAGTACTTGGGGAATGGACAAAGAAAGCTTGCTGTCTACCTATAAAGCGATTGGTCGGTTAGTGGCAAATTATGCTGCTCCAGTATGGTCAGCGTCGCTAAGTGATACTCAGTGGAGAATTATTCAATGCTGCCAAAATGCAGCCCTAAGAACTATTACAGGCGGCCTACAAATTACCTCACTGCATCATCTTCACGAGGAAATAAAGATCCTTCCAGTAAAGGAACACAATATTATGCTATCTCAGCAGTTCCTATTGGGATATCATCGGAGAAATCATCCAAACTTTAAGATCACACAGTTGGCATCTTCCCCGAGGCATGTCAGGAAAGATCTTCGCGTGTATGAGGATAGCATACGAAGATATTTACTTGATCCTTTAGATCATACCTCGTATATGGCAGCATTAAACAACATTCATAAAGACGCCACCAACTCCGCGATTTCAGGTTATCGCATGAATGTTGTATTAGGAGGCCGCCCATAGCAGAAGAAGAAAATAACCTGCCGCGGAAAACAAGAGTCGTTCTGGCTCAACTGAGATCGGGATGGAGCAATAGATTAAATATCTTTTGGTCCCGCATAGACCGTGCCGTCCCCAACATATACCCAGCTTGTGGTCAGGGTTCTCATGATATCCCCACATTTTCAACTGTACCGCCAACCCTACTTCACTTAGTCCTGAGGATTTGTGGACTCATCCAGTTGAAGTAGCACAATTTCTTGGCCTTGATTTCCAAATAGATCCCCCATAAAAACAAAATTTTAAAATTGTAAATGTTAGAGCTGTTACAACAACAACAACAACTGAACCTGCAAATGTCGAAAGACGAGAATCAATAAGTCTGATTGTGATTGATTATATGATTATATGGAAGCAACTTGTAATGACTTCAAGTGCGCCATTGTCGTATAGAATTAAAGTAAAACTGAATGTACAAAATGTCGCATCACACAAAAACGAAACCTCTACCCATTCACAACCAGATTTCCGCTTAAGCTATTGTGGAAAGCCTTTAAAATCTGTCTATGGGAATGTGTGATTTTTGTTGTGGCTAAGCCAACCAACCAGTTGCATTTGGGTCAAAAGTTGCTAAATGCCTTTTGGTTCACTGAATACTCTTAAATATCTAATGTTGGGTTCAAATTTCGCTACCCCACAATAACTACACAATACAAGCGACTCGCATTAGCTTCTACTCGTATATGATTCCATCGTATTAGTTAGTATAAATTCCTGTCCTTGAACGGACTTCAATTTATTGCACACATGCAACAAAAACACATTAGTTGTGTTGTATTTTCGTTGCAAAATTATAGAAGCAGTATCTTTTTCTGTTGAAATTCAAAACCTTATGTTTTGGTATGTGTCCATTTTTAAACTCAGTGGGAGATACTATTACTTAAACACACAAAAGATTCTTGCCTTCTTTGTATCTTTTTAATATTTCGAACTCGATGTATGTACGAGTATGTGGTGTTGGACTGCTGCAGTTTTAATCAATGGGTCATAAAACTATAATAATAGCAACACCCTTCCATCTGTCCATGCACTCACTCACTTACTTATTCATCCATCCATCCAGTCAGTCCGATGTCCTTTCATTGATTCATCTATAGAAACGGGACAACTGTTTGGCAAATTGAGAAGCAGTCAAGTGGCTATTCCAAGCAATAATTTGAAGTCACGTCTACCATGAAAAATGAGATTTTTCTTTATAACGAGTTTGGTCTATGTTTTGGTATCGGTTGTTGGCTGTTGTGCCCGGGCATGCAGCTGGTTATGGCCGAAACATTTACTTTACTTGTTGTTCGGCACAATGATTGAATGACTTTTCGATCACATGCATATGTATGTATTTATGTAGTAAAGAGTTGGCTATGAAAGTACTGGTAAAAGAGGTAACCGGATCCGTATGGAGAAGAAAAAACACGCACACATACGAAACATTTTCATCTTTATTGGTTGTATGCAATTACATTGATTAAATTGGCAAACTCGGCTAAATGAATATGTATTGATAAATACTGGTAAATGTCGAACATAATACGGGTTTACTTGTAGTACAAAAAATATATTTGTTTGTACTTATACAGGAGGGTTATATGAGAAATTCGAAAATATTAATGTTTTATCATTATTGGTAAAGCTACAAATTTGTTTTGTACCTTTAGATCTTATTTTAATTTCTGGTATTTAGTCCCGGCCGCTTGATTTAGGCTATGATGAATCAATCGTGAAAGGAGACAATATTTTTAAAACTAAAATTTTCTGAGTTATAAGTAGGTTTTTTTGACTATTGCCTTGGATCGGCTTGTTTTCTACGCCATTTTTTTATTTTTTTTTTATCAAAAACAATTTTTTAATCAAACATTTTTTCTATGCAAAACTTTTTATCAAAAATTTTTCTATAGAAAATTTTTTCTATCAAAAATTTTTCAATAGAAATTTTTTTATCAAAAATATTTCTATAGAAATTATTTTTTTTATCAAAAATTTTTGTATAGAAAATTTTCTTTTATCAAAAATATTTTAATAGAAATTTTTTTATAGAAATCTATTCTATAGAATTTTTTTCTATAGAAAACTTTTCTATATAAACTTTTTTGATAGAATACTTTTGTATAGAAAAATATTTTTATCGGAGATATTTTTTTTTTTAAATTCATGGAAAATATGTCTAGAGAAAAATATATTTATCGAAAATGTTTTATTCAATAATTTTTCTATAGAAATATTCTTATCAAAAACGTTTTTATCGGAAATTTTTCTACAGAAAAATATTTTTATACAAAGTTTTTCTACAGAAAAATATTTTTACCGAATATTTTTCTTTAGAAAACTATTTTTATCGAAAATTTTTCTATGGAGAAATGTTTTTATCGAAAAATATTTTGATCGAATATTTTTCTACATTAAAATAATTTTATAGATTTTTTTTTTTTTAATTATTTTGATCGAAAATTTTTCTACAGAAAAAATTTATTATCGAAGATCTTTCTATAGAAAAAATATATTCTTACCGAATATTTTTCTTAAGAAAACTATTTTTGTCGAAGATTTTTTTTAGAAACATTTTTTTTATCAAAAATTTTCTATAGAAAAATATTTTTATCGAAAATTTTTCTATAGAAAAATATTTTTATCGAAAATTTTTCTATAGAAAAATATTTTTATCGAAAATTTTTCTATAGAAAAATATTTTTATCGAAAATTTTTCTATAGAAAAATATTTTTATCGAAAATTTTTATATAGAAAAATATTTTTATCGAAAATTTTTCTATAGAAAAATATTTTTATCGAAAATTATTCTATAGAAAATTATTTTTATCGAAAATTTTTCTATAGAAAAATATTTTTTTCGAAAATTTTTCTGTTGAAAAATATTTTTTTTTTTTTTGAAAAATTTTCTATAGAAAAATATTTTATCGAAAGTTTTTCTATAGACAAATATTTTTATTTAAAATTTTTCTCAAAAAATATTTTTATCGAAATTTTTTTTATAGAAAAATATTTTTATTGTAAATTTTTCTGTAGAAAAATATTTTTATCGAAAATTTTCTACAGAAAAATATTTTTATCGAAAATTTTTTTATAGAAAAATAATTTTATCGAAAATGTTTCATTCAAACATTTTTCTAAAGAAATTTTTGTATCATTTTTTATCAAATGTTTAAAATTTAATTTTTAAATGTTTTTATAGAAAATTTTTATTAAACATTTTTCTACTGAAAAATATTTTTATCGAAAATTTTTCTTCAGAAAAATATTTTTACTGAACATTTTTCTTTAGAAAACTATTTTTTATCGAAAACATGTCTATAGAAAAATATTTATATCGAAAATTTTTCCATAAAAAAATATTTTTTTTTTAATTTTTCTATAGAAAAATATTTTTACAGAAAACTTTTCTATAGAAAAATATTTTTATTGAAAATTTTTCTATAAAAAAATATTTTTATCGAAAGAAAATTTTCAACGGAAATTTTCTACAGAAAAATATTTTTATCGAAAAATTTTCTTCAGAAAAATATTTTTATCAAAAATGTTTCTATAGAAAAATATTTTTATCGAAAAATTTTCTATAGAAAAATATTTTTATCGAAAAATTTTCTATAGAAAAATATTTTTCAGCAAGTAAGATATGATCCGGTATATGAACGAAATCGATCGTTTTCAAATCGATCAAATTTGGAAATATTTTCGAGATATTTTTCACCATTTCCACAAAAAAAAAAAAAGAAAAAATAAGATGATAGATAAAATACCAGTCAAAAGGATTAACTTCCAAACTTTATTTTTGTTTGGGAAAATAACAGAAAATTATAACAATAATATATCTGAAATCAATCGATTTGAAAACGATCGATTTCCATCACATACCGGATTGTGTGGTTTTCGCTCTGTTGTGATGTAGATTTCCACAAGTCATATAGGTTTGTCTTTAAATATATACTATTATATATATATATATATATATATATATATATATATATATAAATATATACCTATATATATATATATATATAACTTTAGTCGATACTGCACATGTATAGCGAATATTCTCAAGAATATCCCCCTGGATTGAGTTTTCCCCAGTATAACAAAGTTATTAATTCCAATTCACAATTCGAAAACTATACTTGTTTTACGACCCTCCATTACATATGAACATTTTGCACTTTTATCAATGTTATATTTTTAACATTTGTATTCTTGGATGCATGGGCTCCATTTTATTGGGTGTTTTTCAATTGGGCTTGATGCCTCATGTCTTTGTTTTGATATTTGATACCTATATATGAGTGAAAGTATGTATGAGCAATAGGGATAATCAATAACGTGTAAAAACGTTTTATTTTGAAAAAGCAAATATTTTTTTTTGTAAATATAGAATTTGTCTCGGACTTGATACAAATATACAATTTGTATCATGCCTATCCTAGAAGAGACAAGTTTAGAGACAAGTCGACGAGAGAAAGTCATTTATATAGATAAGTTGACGTCAGGAAGACTTTTCTAGAGAAAAGTTGACGTCAGGAAGACTTTTCTAGAGAAAAGTTGACGTCAGGAAGACTTTTCTAGAGAAAAGTTGACGTCAGGAAGACTTTCCTAGAGAAAAGTTGACGTCAGGAAGACATTTCTAGAGAAAAGTTGACGTCAGGAAGACTTTTCTAGAGAAAAGTTGACGTCAGGAAGACTTTTCTAGAGAAAAGTTGAAGTCAGGAAGACTTTTCTAGAGAAAAGTTGACGTCAGGAAGACTTTTATAGAGAAAAGTTGACGTCAGGAAGACTTTTCTAGAGAAAAGTTGACGTCAGGAAGACTTTTCTAGAGAAAAGTTGACGTCAGGAAGACTTTTCTAGAGAAAAGTTGACGTCAGGAAGACTTTTCTAGAGAAAAGTTGACGTCAGGAAGACTTTTCTAGAGAAAAGTTGACGTCAGGAAGACTTTCCTAGAGAAAAGTTGACGTCAGGAAGACTTTTCTAGAGAAAAGTTGACGTCAGGAAGACTTTTATAGAGAAAAGTTGACGTCAGGAAGACTTTTCTAGAGAAAAGTTGACGTCAGGAAGACTTTTCTAGAGAAAAGTTGACGTCAGGAAGACTTTTCTAGAGAAAAGTTGACGTCAGGAAGACTTTTCTAGAGAAAAGTTGACGTCAGGAAGACTTTTCTAGAGAAAAGTTGACGTCAGGAAGACTTTTCTAGAGAAAAGTTGACGTCAGGAAGACTTTTCTAGAGAAAAGTTGACGTCAGGAAGACTTTTCTAGAGAAAAGTTGAGACTTTTTTAGAGAAAAGTTGAGACTTTTTTAGAGAAAAGTTGACATCAGAAAGACTTTTCTAGAGAAAAGTTGACGTCAGGAAGACTTTCCTAGAGAAAAGTTGACGTCAAGAAGACTTTTCTAAAGAAAAGTTGGCTTCAGGAAAACGTTTCTAAAGAAAAGTTGACGTCAGGAAAACTTTTCTAAAGAAAAGTTGACATCAGGAAAACTTTTCTAAAGAAAAGTTGACATCAGGAAGACTTTTCTGGAGAAAAGTTGACGTCAGGAAGACTTTTCTAGAGAAAATTTGACGTCAGGAAGACTTTTCTGGAGAAAAGTTGACGTCAGGAAGATTTTCTAAAGAAAAGTTGACGTCAAGAAGACTTTTCTAAAGAAAAGTTGACGTCAAGAAGACTTTTCTAAAGAAAAGTTGACGTCAGGAAAACTTTTCTAAAGAAACGTTGACGTCAGGAAAACTTTTCTTAAGAAAAGTTGACGTCAGGAAAACTTTTCTAAAGAAAAGTTGACATCAGGAAAACTTTTCTAAAGAAAAGTTGACATCAGGAAAACTTTTCTAAAGAAAAGTTGACATCAGGAAGACTTTTCTGGAGAAAAGTTGACGTCAGGTAGACTTTTCTATAGAAAAGTTGACGACAGGAAGACTTTTCTGGAGAAAAGTTGACGTCAGGAAGACTTTTCTGGAGAAAAGTTGACGTCAGGAAGACTTTTGTGGAGAAAAGTTGACGTCAGGAAGACTTTTCTAAAGAAAAGTTGACGTCAAGAAGACTTTTCTAAAGAAAAGTTGACGTCAAGAAGACTTTTCTAAAGAAAAGTTGACGTCAGGAAAACTTTTCTAAAGAAAAGTTGACGTCAGGAAAACTTTTCTAAAGAAAAGTTGACGTCAGGAAAACTTTTCTAAAGAAAAGTTGACATCAGGAAGACTTTTCTGGAGAAAAGTTGACGTCAGGAAGACTTTTCTGGAGAAAAGTTGACGTCAGGAAGACTTTTCTGGAGAAAAGTTGACGTCAGGAAGACTTTTCTGGAGAAAAGTTGACGTCAGGAAGACTTTTCTGGAGAAAAGTTGACGTCAGGAAGACTTTTCTGGAGAAAAGTTGACGTCAGGAAGACTTTTCTGGAGAAAAGTTGACGTCAGGAAGACTTTTCTGGAGAAAAGTTGACGTCAGGAAGACTTTTCTAGACAAAAGTTGACGTCAGGAAGACTTTTCTAGAGAAAAGTTGACGTCAGGAAGACTTTTCTAGAGAAAAGTTAAAGACAGAAAGATATGTAAAGAGAAAGGCTATTTGACATCAGGGTGGTATTTCTAGAGATAATTAGAAGGTTGTAGTTAAAGTTGAAGAGATAGTACATCAAATTAATGGCACAAAGTCGATTTTGTGTTGGGATCGATTAGTGTTATGAAACATGAATCTCCCTACTCCTGATGGTCTAATGGTTTTTATTGCCATTCCATATCATTTATATTGTCCAATAATAGTCAGTCATTCATTTTTTCCTTTTGTTGCATTATTTCGGATGAAATGCTGTTGCCTCTTTTTCCACATCCATTGCCATGTAAACGTTTTTGACATTTATTTAACCACATTTTGTTATTTCAAATTATGGATAAAATATTCGTGACAAAAACAGCGGAATTGTTAAAATACAAATTATTTAGCAAAGGATGCAGGTTATTTGTAAATATTTTTTAATAGATATTCTGAAAATTAACTAAACTAATGAATAATTAAAATTTTGGACACTGAGAATCTTTTGAAACCAAATTTACATATGTTGTGGCCAAAATATTTCAATAGGGAACAATATGTTTCCGATATGATTCCTGTATTTTAACAAAACAAATGTCAACTGATTGGTTTTCATACAAATATAAAATGAAATGCTATAGAATTCTTCCACTAATTCATAAACAAAAGATATTGCTATGACAAGCTTATAATTAAAATTTATTATACTAAATTCCTACAATAAGACTTTGATAATTTTATAATTCGATTACTATCAATAACACTGCTCTGCAAAAATTCATTTTTTGGTCTTTTTCTATCAGATCTGGATTTTTTTCATGGGCGTGGCAAATTTTTCCCCTTAAATTAGTCAGGTACGGAGACCTATTTCGTCCTAACTCGAGAACGACTCATCCGATTTTCCGTATCTCTTATCGTTTTGGAGTTATTTAGAAATTAATGGAGAAATTTTTTTTTTCGTGCGAAATTCGTAAATTAGACTAAAATAAATGCAATTTTGTTATGTATCTTCAAGTGTTTTAATTTTGAAAATCGGATGAGTCGTTCTCGAGTTAGGACGAAATAGGTCTCCGTACCTGACTAATTTAAGGGGAAAAATTTGCCACGCCCATAAAAAAAATTCAGATCTGATGGAAAAAAACCGACAACGGATCTGAGTTTAGCGCATTAAAATCCATGTAGTCCACATAGTTTTATTAAAAGGAGGATTTGGCTGCAGAGCAGTGTAATAGAATATATAAAATGGCTATCTCGAAAATGGCTCTAAAGATAAAATTTGGACGATGGGTACCTTTTTTGTCGTTAAGAAGTAAGAAGAAATTTTGCTGCTAATTTGTAAAAAAGGGAAAAAAATCGAAAACATTATATCTTCTAAAGTAATAGGTATAGAAAAAACAGTATAGAAAAAACAGGTAAGAAAGTGCTATAGTCGGTCAAGCCCGACTATACGATACCCTTCACCACTAAGGTCAAAGATGCTCTTTTTCCTGTATAAAGACAAATTTGTGATAAATTTTGCCTTTAGACAAAAATTATCTCAAAGCTTATATATTTAAGCTGTTTCTGTCATTTGGACTCATATGAGAGCTAGGGTCAAATGTGGACCGATTATCTCGAAATTTGGCAATTTGATTACAGTTTTTACAAAAATTATGTATGTATGCGCAAAATAAACTCAAAATTCTTATTATGTTCAGATTTACGAGCGTTTTATTGATTTTTGTCTAATTTAGTGCGTTTTGACAGAAGAGTTTGTATGGGAGCTATGAATCTATACCCAATAGGGGGTAAAAAAGGGTAAAAATATTTTTGTTGGTACTATTTTAGACCCACTCTTTTGAACCAAAGAATAAAAAAAAGAAAAAAAAAATCAATAAATAATAAATGTGGTACTTTTTTGATTTGGGCGCAAAAATGAGGAAAAAGTGATAAAATCATTACTTAACATCTCATAAAGTAATATGAATAGGAACAATTGTAAGGCGTTTTAATGAAATGTTCCGAATTCAATTGGTACCAAAGAGTATAAAATATCCATAGGAACTTTTTTCAAATTAGGAGATAAAAAGGGGAAGGAATTGGTAACTTTATAACATTTAAAGAAGTAGGTATATATATATCTTCTATAAATATGTCATTTAGATAATACTAAACTATGCATTTGATCATTTTATGTTCTTTAGCAAAGTTGTTGAACATGAGCCGACGACGGTTTCTAAGTTCGTATGACTATTTTCCCACAGGTGACGCCACTGAAAATTACTCAAAATGATTTGAATAGTAAGGTGTAATGCTATGATCTTCTGCAAAGTTGTTACACATGAGCCGACGAAGGTCTCTTATTTGGAATGGCAAATTTCCGACAGGTGGTGCTTGTGCGTTTGATCATACTATGATCTTTAGCAAAAGTTGTTACTCATGAGCCGGCGAAGGTTTCTTAGTTTAAACGATCGATTTCCGACAGGTGGCGCCACTGAAAATTATTCAAAGTGTTTTTACATAGATGGAACATATTCGTAGTTTCTTGCTACCAAATGTGACGACGTTAATCCAGCTTATGGATCAAAACGTTGTCCGAATTATAAAGCGTATGATGAAAACACTTTAAACATTTTGAAGAAGTTGAGCATTAACGATGCAGTTATAGAAGTTTGGCATGTAATAAGGTTGATGCATCCATAATACAAAAGTGAACGCATATTTTCAGTTTTGAGAAAGAAAATGACCCGGTAGAAGATATTTCACTCAGTATTTTAAAACAAAACGACATTTAGCGCCTATTGATATGTTATCGATTTATTAAACGAATTAACGAATTGTGTTCAGATTTTACGAGAAGAGATTCAGACCCGGAATCATGCTATTTATTGCGGACCAGATAGAAACGCACAAATGCTATCGATAAACGACTGCAAACCTTTACAAATTTGTTAACAAATGCTTAAGGCAAACCCTTAATATATGGTGGCCAAATCGCATAAGAAATGAAGATCTACTTAATGCGACAAACCAAATCCCTGCTTCCACAGAGGTATGTCAACGGAAATGGCGGTGGATAGGCCACATACTTCGAAATATAAAGATCAAGAGCAGTACAGCTTAACAAAATATAAATTAAATATTTTATATTCTCTCGATTATGTGAACTTCTCCATTTAGTGGACAGGCTCTGTCTGAATTAGTTCATATAGCTAGTTCATGTATTTCGTAAATTTGCTCACGATCAAACTTCATTTTTATGGACTAAAATTCAATTTCATTTTTATAGAAATCGAGCAGTTCAATAGTTCAACTATTTATATATGAATATGGAGAAATTCTATCATATCTTTTATTATACGACATGCATACTATAGCTTTATTAGAGCCCTTTAACCAACTTGTCAATCACTCACTGTTAGTGTTATAAATATTTAGTCCCTTATTTGGAAAGCTAACATTGTCTAAACATTTCCTTTCTATATATTCCTTACATGTAAATATTTAACGTTGGGGTTTGCACTACATTCGTTGGCCAAAAAAGTCTGATTTAATTAGTTATAATTAAAAAATACGACTTAAGATATATAAAAAAAATTAAATGAAATTTAAATGAAAAACCAGCTGTCATCAAATGATGTCTGTTTGTCAGATTTGGTTGTATAAGAAAAATAAAAATAATGATGACAACAGACTTTAACTTTAAGATATGAAGTTTTTGTTGTTTGGCTCTGTACATATCGACGCCTCCGTTCTATAACATTCTAAGTCGAAAATGTGAGTTTTGAGTTACGAGGTCTCAAAGTTTTCACGCGATATCTCATAAACTATAAAAGATACGCCATTTGTTCTTTTACTGTTCTAAGTAGAATTTCAGTAGAATTTTTATAGTATTTTCTGAATTTAAAAATTGTTATTAGATCATAGCTAAAATGATAGAAAATGTTTTAGCTCGGTGAAAACATTGCCTATTGGTCTTCTAAGTGTACTTAGCATGTTTTTGATAGGTCTATTGTTTTTAAGTTAATCACCCAAGTATACATATAATATTTTAGTTTGGACAAAAATTTTAGAAAATTATATTTTCCTACATAAACGAATTTTATTTAAAATATTATACAAAAAAAAAACTATTATTTTCTTTTTAAATTAATTTTATTCGTAAAACAAAAAAGAATATTAAATATGTATAATAATTCAGTTCAAACAAAAAGTAGTTATAGCATAAATTCAAGGTTACTTAAAAATAATTATAAGAAATCAAATAGGTAGAAACTATATTGTATTATTTAGTCGTCATTATCTGACACGACTACATATTCTTTTCCATTAAAACCATTAAGTTGTCTGTAGAAATTTTGGTTAAATTTTGGAATTAAATTTTGATCACACAGATATAAAAGATCTTTTCGTTTTTCTTCCGTTATAGGAAATCGGGATATGTATGCTTTTGGTATTTCTTCAATAACAATTTTATTTTCTTATCGTCTCTTCCTAGTTTCATCATATATTTGTATTTCTTTGAAATTCTCATCAAATTCATATTAATAAAATAATTTATAATTTTGTTCTTTATAAACTCTTATTTCTCGGATTTTTGATAAACATAATTTTTCATTTTGTAAAATAAATTATGTAAAATAAATTATGTAAAAAAGTGTATATAAACATATGTACCTATTGCAGATAAATTATTCGATGTGTTATATTCGCAGTCACTCCGGGGATATGCTTCTAAAAAATCAATTGCTTAATATAAAAAAATTTAAATATATTTATATAAATATATCACATACCAAGTGAATCAGAATTTTCACTATTTTCATTATCAAATTTAGGCGACTTTTCGTTTGCTGGACTAGTCTGATTTTTATTTCCTGTCAAAAAAATCCATTATAAATAAACATAACATTTAACTTAAGTCGGTAATTTCTTACCAACACTTTCCTCACAATTATATGACATTGAACTTATACTTTTTATTTCACTTTTTCCTAATAAAAACCCTATTAAATATTTTAGATAATAATTGAAATCTAATAAATAATACCTCTCATGTTATTTCGTGCTAAATTTATCATTTGTCTTGCACGCGAAATGATTTTATATCCGAAAATACAAAAACTAGGCGTCCGATTTGGTTGACTACTTTTTCCAAACTAAAACATCTTATGTACACTTACACGCACAAAATTCTTTATTTAATTCGGGGAAAAACCTTTTAACTACACTTACAGACACTAAAAAAAGCACACTAAACATACTAAATACACATAGAAAACACAACGTTAAGAAATGTCCCTTCCATAACATACTAAGTAAACTTAGTTTTCAAGTCAATTTAAAATTGTCCAAGCTAAAGTATTCTAAGTGTACTTACTACATTTTAGAATGGAACATTTTTACGATAATGTGTGTAGTCTAAGTATATTTATGCCTATAACTTTGGAACGGATCGGCCCATCTTAACCAAATTTTGACAGTATTTAAATTAGAGAACGTAGGATTTAAAAATTCAAAAACATTAAAAACATTCTAAGTACACTTAGAACGTTATAGAATGAAGGCGTCGATATGAGGTATATGTTTTCATATTGTATGTTTCTTGTATACAATATATTTTTTAATAGCATCTAAAACATTTCCTTTGGGCTGTAATCATTAGAGTCTAATGTTAGTCTGTGTATCTGGTTTTGTAAGTGGGTATATACATAATGCATTTGGGTGGGATTTACTTTTAATGTTGACGACACTAAAAAAACAGAACCCGTTTTATTTTGGCTAAAGCATTTTATATCTTTATTGTCCAAATATAAAGATGTTGTGTAATTAATTACACTATACAACAAACATGATCGAAATTTTTGCTATTCAGGTATGTGATGGAAAACGATCGTTTTCAAATAGATCTATTTCAGATATATTTTTGTGATAATTTTCGGTTATTTTCCCAAAAAAAAATCAAACCAAATAAAAGATAAAATATCAGTCAAAAGGATTAAAGCCAAAATTTTAATTTTTTTGGGGAAAATATCCGAAAATTAGCTAAAAATATGTCTGAAATCGATCGATTTGAAAACGAAAAATGTTCATCACATACCTGATTATCTTAAAAGTTTTCTTTTTTATAAATTTTTTAAAATTTTTCGATTAATAACTTGTGATGAAAATAAAAATGAAAAAATATATACATATCTCCCTCCAATGACACAATATTTTATAAAGTGATTTCAATTTAACACATAAATTACACTGAACCTTCCAACACAGGTCTACAATAAAACTAACAAGTAAGAGTGTTATATTCGGCTGTGCCGAATCTTATATACCCAGAAACATATCTCATATATCTACGAGGGTGCAACAAATTCAAAACGTGTACCAAATTGGAAAAAAATTGTTACGCTTGTCGATATTGTTGGTAAAATATTTGGAATAACTTCGGTTGCAGTAGCTTTATAGTTCAACATTCAAAATTGTGTAAGTGGTTTCCCTAGTATTTATTTACTTTGAAAAAAAATTTGTTATCGTAACTGGGTATGGTTTTACATTAATAAGTTGCTAAATACTTTTTGTTTAGCTTAATAGTTAGTTAGTATAAAGAAGTTGATAGTAATACGACTGGTCCATATATTTTATTAGGAGTTCCTAATGCATCTACCATATACATAATCTTAATATACTGCTTGTACCTCCGAATCTTTTTGATTGTAGATATAAAAAGGGGATTTAATATATATATATCTTATATTCTTAAACGAGCAATAATTGTATGTATTTATATATATATATATATATATATATATATATATATATATATATATATATATATATATATATATATATATATATATATATATATATATGTATATATATATATATATATATATAGAATGGCTATCTCGAAAACGGCTCTAACGATTTTGATAAAATTTGGACAGTGGGTATCTTTTTTGATGTATAGGTCGAAGAAGAAGGAACTTTTTGAATTTTTCCTCTAAGAGGGTAAAAACCGGTAAAAAGGGAAAAAAATCGAAAACGCTATATCTCCTAAAGTAATAGGTATATAAACAAAATTAATATTACGTTTTAAGCAGCTATGAAAATAAGCGGACAGGTGTACTTTTTTGAAACTATGTCCGATAGGGGGTAAAAAAGGGTGAAAATAGTTTTTTTTGGCACCTTTTAACCCCACTCTTATATTTTAAACTAAAGAATACAGAAAGAAACTTGGTACTGCAATCAATAGATGTAAAAGAAACATGAAACACGTATTTGGTACTTTTTTGATTTTGGAGCCAAAATGGGTAAAAAAGGGATAAAATGATAACTTAACATCTCCAAAGTAATATGAATAGGAACATTATACATTATGTTAAATGCGTTTTAAAAAATGTACCGAATTCAATTGGCACCAAAAAAGTACCAAATATGCACATGGAACTTTTAGAAATTAGGGAATAAAAAGGGGGAAAATTAGTATTATTTTAAACAAATGAATGTTTGTCTGTATGTATGTTCTTTATAGAATAGTAAACTGTGAATTTGATCATGTTATGCTCTTTAGCGAAGATGTTGCGG
Source organism: Stomorhina lunata (assembly GCA_933228675.1). Taxonomy (NCBI): domain Eukaryota; kingdom Metazoa; phylum Arthropoda; class Insecta; order Diptera; family Rhiniidae; genus Stomorhina; species Stomorhina lunata. Next base: position 94,396,700 of record OW121740.1, on the reverse strand, counting down.
TGAAGGTTTTTAAGTTGAAAAGACTAATTTCCGACAGATGGCGCCACTGAAAATTACTAAAAATTAATTAAATCGTAAACTGTACATTTGATCATGCTATGATCTTTAGCAAAGTTGTAGCGCATGAGCCGACGAAGGCTTTTTAGTTGGTATGAATAATTTCCGACAGGTGGCGCTACAGAAACTTACTCAAAGTCAATTTAATCGTAATCTGTATATTTAATCATGCTACAATCTTTACAAAAGTTGTTGCACATGAGCCGACGAAGGTTTCTTACTTGGTATGAAGAAATTTCGACAGGTGGCGCCACTGAAATTTACTCAAAGTCAATTTAATCGTATGCTGTACATTTAATCATGCTATAATCTTCAGCATAGTTGTTAAGGATAAGCCGAAGAAGATTTATGAATTGGAATGAGCAAAGTCCGACAGGTGGCGCCACAGAAAATTACTCAAAGTGAATTAAATCGTAAACTGTGCATTTGATCATGTTATAATCATAAGCAAAGTTGTTACGAATAAGCAGACAAAGGTTTCTTATATGGTATGAATAACTTCAGGTGGCGCCACTGCAAACTTCTCAAAATGAATTAAATCGTAAACTGTGCATTTGATCAGACTATAATCTTTAGCAAAGTTGTTGTTCAAAGTGAGTTAAACTGTAAACTATGCAAACTATGTGTTTGTCGAACAAAGTAAATCAAATAATTCAAAATTAACTGAATATTTGTACAATGTCTTTCCTCTAAATTAATTTTAGCACTTTATAATATAAAATATATAAAAACTTTAAAATTTTCCTCAAAATGCTTATCATAAAGCTCCGAGCAAGGCTCGGTCAACCAGGTACTATAAGAATTATAGCCAAATGTTAACCGATTGCAACAAAATTTTGCACACTGGCTGGTATTCACATAAGACTTGCTTTTGTTAAATTTTGTTGCTGTAGCCCTTTTAATTAACAAAACTTTTGTTACATATCAAAAATACTTTTGTAAAAATTTTTCTCTCTAGCTTTTGTAGTTAAGGAACTATTGCGCTTTTATCTAACGAACAGACGGATGTAAACCCCATTTCTTTTTGTATTTTTGTGTTTCCTTAAGTTTTTTATATGGGAGCTATGGTAAAATGCTGAACGATTGTGACAAAATTTTGCACACTGACTGGCACTCACATAAGACTCGTGCTACATTTAGTGGCCAAAGCTATTACAGTTTATCAATTATTGGGATTTAAGGTGGAATTTAGGCTGTTTCCGTAAGTTTTTTATATGGGAGCTATGGTTAAATGTAAACCGATTTCAATAAAATTTCATGTACTGATTAGGGCTTATGCAAAACTTCTATATACCAAATAATATCATCATAGCTATTATAGTTTGTTATTTATTAGCAAATAAGCAATTAGCGTAGGCGAGGTTATACGGGAGCTATGGTCAAATGTTAACGGATTTTGCCCAATTTCAATACCAAGATTTTTTTAAGAGATGACGAATGTTTTTATCAAGTTTCAGTTTTTCAGCCAATATTAAGGAAATTACAAACGGAATGACAATCTCAATATATATAAGTGGCAATAGTTGTCACAGTTTCTAATTTAATAGCTTTTAACTGGTCCTTGCTAAACATTTTTTGGTTTCCGGGAGTGTTTTTTATATGAAAGCTATAGTCAAGTATGGACCGATTCCTATAAAATTTGATATACTGACCAATAATTGCATAAAACTTCTCTATTCTAAATTTAGTCGTCATAGCTATTACAATTGTACTCAATTTATCAGCATTCATGTGTTACCCGGGCGGGGTTATATGGGAGCTCTAACTAAATGTAAACCGATTTCGACCATTTTCAGTACACAACTGTGGTTACATATCAAAAAAACTTTTGTAAAATTTTGTCTCCAAACGCCAAACAGTTCTTAACCAAAAGCGATCAAAAACGATCAATCAAAGCAAAACATAACAATTTTCTTAAAAGTTGAATTGTACCACTTTAGACGAACTGCTTTTATATGAAGATATTTTTATATAAACTAGTCGGCAGAATTATCTTGACATACCAGTTGGTTTTCTTCTTTTTTTTCTTTTTTTTTTTGCAATTAAAAAAATAAATTAAAAATATTGAAAATAGTAAAAAATATTGTAATTTATTAGAAAACAAAAGACCTTTCATATTTTAAAAGTTTTGTATAATTTTTTTCTTTAATTGAAACTGGCGGTTCCATGAGCCATCATCAATATTTAAGAGTATTGAATCCGGCGATAAATTGATCGGAGAATCATTCATTTTCCAACAGGATAACGCTTTATGTCAAAAGAGCAAAATGATCACAAAATTTCTAACAGAGGCTGGTGTTTAAACTCTGGATTGACTTCCCCAAAGTCCAGTTTTTTATGTAATAGAAAATGTGTAGTCATACGTAAAGGAAAAAAGAGCTCCGGATTTGACAAGAACAAATGATAAAATGGTTATTGAGGTCGCAAATGCTTGGAAAGAGATTCCAATGAAGTTTCTACAGTTCTTGGTGGATTCTGTTCCGAACCTCCACTAAATCGTTTTAAATACTAAAGGAGAATATATTTTTCATTAATTTAAATAGTTATTATTAATTTTTGTTGACCTTGAAGCTCCCATTTTTTTTTTAAATTTGTAGAATTTAAAAAATATGTCAAAATACGTATGCCACATCCTAAAATTTCTTTTTTTAGTTTCAATTAAATAAGAAAAATTATATAAAACTTTTAAAATGTGAAAGGGGTTTTATTTTGTAATAATATACAATATTTTTTACTATTTTCAATATTTTTAATTTAGAAAAATAGCTGGTAAATATAAAATAATTCTGCCGACTAGTGTATCTACAATTTAAATTTTCACATAAAACTTTCACATTCAAATCCCATTGAATAACGATTTTTCTAAATACTTTTTTGACTTTAACAACTTAATTAAATACAATTTTATTGATTAGATACTAAAGACATTCTTCACATATTCCTCAATTACTTGAAACCTCTAATTCGTCATCATCTACTCAATAAAATTAAATAAATAAAATGTACAAAAATATTTTGGATAAAATGTATTTAAAAGCTGTAAAGTGATTCTGCAAAGGAAGAGATTAGGGATATAAAATTAAATTGAATTAAACCACAACCAAAAAAAAAGAAATTGTTTTATTTTATTGATCCTACAAATACCATAACAAAATTAACATGAGACCTTTGAGAAAGATTGATTTGAGTAGGAAAGGAAATGATAAAAATTACAGTGCGAAAGATGTCAAACGTATCTGCTACGTCAGGCAGATTTGTGTTTAATAAGAAAACTTACCTATGCAGGTATTGATACGAGTGTGTAGATACCTTCATGCCCATATGGTGACGCGTAAAAAGGAAATAAGTATTTTTACCGGGTAAATCCGAATTACAAACTAATACTTGAACTTGGGAATATAACCTACAGAATTAAGAAAACTAGCAACAACTTAGCATAAAATTTGTTTATTATGAAAGTTTTACAAATAGATTGATATATTTTAGGGCCAATTTGAATACTTAACAAACTCCAGTAAACAGATCTTTATACCCTTCACCACCATAGGTGGAAAGGGTATTATAAGTTTGTGCTGATGTTTGTAACGCATAGAAATATTTGTCTTAGACCCACCTTTTAGTATACCAATAGACTTAGAATCACTTTCTGAGTCGATTTAGCGATGTCCGTCCGTCCGTCCGTCTGGCTGGCTGGACGGCTGGCTGGCTGGACCCCCATGTAAACCTTGTAATCAAACTACAGGTCGCAATTCTCAAGATAATTTGATGAAATTTGGCACAGATCATTTCTTTGATAATGGGACCATGGCTATTGAATTTGGTCAAAATCGGTCCATTATTTATGGTACCTCCCATAGGTCCAACTTCCCGGAATTGCTATATTGGCCACAAATATCAATATTTTTTCATGAAATTTAAAACAAATACTGCTTAAGTCAACTAAAATCACTGTACCATTGAAATCGGTCCACATTTGACCATAGCTCCCATACAAATTCTTCTTTAAAAACGCACTAAATGAGACAAAAAATCACTAAAACACTCGTAAATCTAAAGATAATGGAAATTTTGAGTCTATTTTTTGCATACATAATTTTTGTAACAACTGTAATCAATCTGCCAAATTTCGAGATAATCGGTCCACATTTGACCCTAGCTCTCATATAAGTCCAAATGACGGAAACAGGTTGAATATATAAGTTTTGAGAAAATGTTTGTATGATGGCAAAATTTAGCAAATATTTGTCTTTACACAGGAAAAATAACACCTTTGACCTTAGTGGTGAAGGGTATCGTATGGTCGGCTTGACCGACTATATCGCTTTCTTACTTGTTTTGGTTTAAACTGAATATTCATCCGTTCGTCCACTTACTGGATTTTCTGGGCAGTACAAATTTTACAGAATTTAATTTTCTTATATAGAGTTTTGGGTAAACGAACGACTTTCAGTAATATTTTGTACAAAATATAGAGTAAACAAATGTTCCTATATATTAACAAAAATAAGACCATTATTTTTGCATACAGATACTATTACCTAAAGTTTTCTAATATATATATAATAAGAAAATAATTGAACTAAGAAACAAGTAAGAGTGTTATATTCGGCTGTGCCGAATCTTGTATACCCACCATCAAGTTGTACGAGAGTGCAGCTAATTCAAAATGTTGACCAAGTGTTGTATTGGTGGTAATATATTTGGACTAAATTCGGTTGCAGTGGTATACTTACTGTAGTTCAACGTTTAAAAGTATCTAAGTGGTTTCCCAAGTATTTACCTTGAACAAAATGCTGTCCCATAACCAAATATAGTTTTACATTAATAAGCTGTATCGTTGTGCCATAAACATGTTGATAGCAACACGGCAGGTTCATATATTTTGTTAGGACTTCCTAATGCATTTAATGTGTATAAAGTCTAACTAACATTGATTGATAGGCCATCTAATTTCGTAGATGCAATCTTAATATACTGAATGTACCTCCAAATCTTATTGATTGTAGATAAAAAAGGGGATGTTATATATATAAGAACTATAGCCAAATGTTGATCGATTGTAACAAAATTTAATATACTGGCTGGTATTAATATATAGTTTATTTGTGCAAAATTTAGTGGCCATAGCTGACATAGTTTATAATTTAATAGCTTTTAAGTGGCGTTTGTGGCATTTTAGTGATTACCGGGAGCGGTTTTTATATGAAAGCTATGGTCAAAAATTGACCGATTCCTATAAAATTTGACATACTGACTGAAAGTTGTTCAAAGTTTAGTAGTCATAGATTTTACAATTTTATTCAATTTATCAGCATAAATGTGATTCCCTCGGCAGGGTTATATGGGAGCTCTAACTAAATGTGAATCGATTTTACCCATTTTCAGCACACAATTTCTATAACATATAGAAAGTACTTTTGCTAAATTTTGTCTCTTTTGCTCTTGTACTTAAGGAGCTTTTCTCTGACAGAAAGACGGACATAAACCGTCTTTTCTTTTGTATTTTTGTGTTTCCGTAATTTTTTTATATGGGAGCTATGGTCAAATAGTAATCGATTGTAACAAAATTTTGCACACTGGCTGGCATTTACATTTACTTCCTTTTTGCATTTACTTCCTTTTGTAAAATTTTGTTGCTGTAGCACTTTTCATTAAGGCGGACAGACGGACATAAACCCCCTTTTTTTGTATTGTTGTGTTTCCGTAAGTTTTTTATATGGGAGCTATGGTCAAATGGTGACCGATTGTGACACTGGTTGGCACTGACATAAGACCTCCTCGTGCTAAATTTAGTGATTATATCTGTTATAGTTTTAGATTTATTGGCATTGAAGTGTATTTTAGGTGAAATTTTGGCAGTTTCCGTAAGTTTTTTGTATGGGAGCTATGACTAAATGTAAACCGATTTTGATGAAATTTTATATGCTGCCTCGGGCTTATGCAAAACTTCTATATAAGAAAATTTATATATAATATCATAGCTATTATAGTTTGTTATTTATTAGCAAATTAGCGATTAGCGTAGGCGAGGTTATATGGGATCTATGGTCAAATGTTAACCGATTTTGCCCAATTTCAATACCAAAATTTTCTCAGAGATGAAGAATGTTTCTGCTAAGTTTCAGTGAGCTAGCTCCTTTCGCTTAGGCGTCATCGTGATTTCAACAGACAGACAGATGGCCAGACAGACGGACATCGCTCAATCGTCTTAGATTTTCATAAGGATTCAGAATATATATCGTTTTTGATTTTTGAGCCAAAATTAAGGAAATTACAAACGGAATGACAATCTCAATATACCCCCCATTCTTTTTGATGGTGGGTATAAAAAAGATATTTGTATTTTGGCACGTAGCTTTTTCCAAAAATTAAACTCTAATTATTGTTTCGTTTATAAGTCCTGTTGTTCGAAATAACACAATGTCTTTTCCTACAACTTCGCGATTTTGACACTTGCCGGATTTGTCACATTTACACATCAAACTACATACAAGAATTCTAAACACGTGTAGAAAATACATCAAAATACAATGACATTTTTTTTACCTTTTACCACCACACAGTCGTTTAAAACCAAACAAAAGTGGTAATAAATCTGTATCTGTATTAGTTTGTATGAGAGAATTGTTACGGAGGACCCAAGCTTTCTATATTTTGGGTTTATGGTTACCCTGTGTTTACGGTGGGTTGACCGCGTAACTCTTTCAATTATTGTTCTATATGGTTGATTTTTATATTTTGGAATGAACTTAAAGAAACGAAGAAAAAATATACTTATTTGCTTAAATGTTATGGGTTGTAACAGCCTGTTCACAAAACTGTCATACGTCAAAAGGCAATCGAATACTAGCCTAACGATTAAGCTCTAAATTGAGTTCATTTTCTTTTTTCGTTTGGAAGTAAAAGCTTCGTAATGAAATATCAAATAATAGTATTGCCATGAAATATTTTATGACTTTTCTGAAAGCTTTTCCTGTAAAACTTAAGATTTTTGTAAAATTATGTCAACCCTAAAATTAAATAAAATCAAAAATAAATAAAAACAAAAAATAAAAAATTTAAAATTTTTTTTCAAAATTAAATTAAACATTTTTTGTTTAAGAAAGACAATATTAATATTTTTTTTAAGACAAAAAAAGTTCGGGTTTTAGGAACAAGTTCCCTGATTTCGATAGACCGATAGAAACGATAAAACATTGTGACACTCCAGTGGCTCAATAGAGTTGCATAACCACGAGCACGTTCGCCCTTTCTTACACTCGGTCGAGTAGCTCTTACAAAGACCCTCTTCTGGGACATGTATTGCGTAAGAAGATTTGAGTTTGGGAACGAGTTCCCTAATTTTTTTAGGGTACATTCCAAAGTAAAAACGATAGAAAAGTGCGACACTCCAGTGGTTCAATAGAGTTGGATACCATGCTGTCATCAATGAGCTCTTTCGCCAGATGCGTACCGGTCAAATGCAACTCTTATGTATGGGCCGGTGCTTCAAAGTTTATTTTGGAACTTCTTGACCGAGTACAGGAGAGAGCAAAAGTGCTCATCGGTAACAGTAGGTTATCCAACTCTATTGTTCTATTGTTACTACTTTGGAATGTGCTCTAACGAAATCAGGAAACTCGTTCTCGATACATGAACTTTCTTACGCAATAGACGTCTATCTGTTAGAACTCATCCTTTCATAGTCGATTGACCAGTAGACAGACGATACTCTACAGCTAGACGATACGCTAGCCATACAGTTCGTATGTAGATTTTGCTTCCCGCAGAAGTTTTTCCAACAAGTTTCAATATAGGGAAGTTTAAATCAAATGTCCACAAACCTATTCCCTCTCCTACCACCTTTTCCTAGTTTCAACACAATGCATTGTATTGTGTTCAGGTCCTAAACAAAAAAAAAAACTTAAATAACCATTTTTTTGTTTCCCAGGCGATTAGATTTTTTTAATTGCCTGATTTGACATTTACTTTCGTCTATACATTTCATTTACGAACCAAAATTTTAAAAGCTCTTTCTCGTTTCACTCAAAAATAGATTTCAAAAACCAAAAGTTCAATTTTTTTGTAAGTTGACGTACAATTTAAAAAATTTATAGTTTCAAAAACAGGCTGTAAGTTATTTCATTTCAAAAATAAAAAAAAATAATTTTTCTATTCGACTTTTTTAGTTTTTTGCCCATTGTGCATTCAATATTTAAGCCATATTTTTAAACTAACATACAACAAATAGTTGAGGAAACAAAATAATGCAAACTGTTTTGAAATATCATGAAACGTTTAACGTTGAGAAATTTCCAAAGTCAAAAATTTTTCGTTGATCGAAAAAAAAAACAAATTTTTCTCAATAAGATGCTATCAACTGTTTACTTTTTACGAAGAAGTTTTTTAATCGAAAGTTAATGTTTTATTTTATATTCGTAAAGAATGAGGTTCAAAGATGACTTTAGTACAAAATTCAAGTCAGTGCAACATTCCGTTTACGTACAGCATTGAACGATTTTTGTCCAATTTATAAGAACATTTTTGTGTTTCCGAACATATAACAAAAAAGTCAAGCCGATTTTGCAACTTTCTGAAAAGCAGTTATATAGTCACATATATTCTCTTTAGATTTCAGAAATAAAAAGTAACGCGAATTCATAAACGAATCCAGAAAATCTAATTATATAAAAAATGGCAAACTTTATAAAAAATGGCAAAACTATTTTAATTGCAAAAAAAGTCAATTGGACTATATAACTGCATTTCAGAAAAATGCGGAATCGGCTCGACTTTTTATACCCTTCAACACTATAGGTGGAAAGGGTATTATAAGTTTGTGCCGATGTATGTAACGCATATAAATATTCGTCTTAGGCCCACCTTTTAGTATACCAATAGACTTATAATCACTTTTTGAGTCGATTTAGCGATGTCAGTCCGTCCGTCTGGACGGCCGACTGGCTAGACCCCCATGTAAACCAAAGTACAGGTAGCAATTCTAAAGATACTTTGATGAAATTTGGCACAGATCATTTTTTTGATGTGGTACCATGGCTATTGAAATTCGTCAAAATCCGTCATGAAATTAAATTTAAATACTAAAATCAATGTACCAAATTTCGTTGAAATCGGTCCACATTTGACCATACCTCCCACACGAGACAAAAATGAGACAAAAATGAGAAGATAATGGAAATTTTAAGTTAATTTTTTGCACAAACATAATTTTTGTATCAATTGTAATCAACTTGCCATATTTCGAGATAATTGGTCCACATTTGACCCTAGCTCTCATATAAGTCCAAATGACGGCAATAGCTTAAATGTATAAGTTTTTAGAAAATGCTTGTATGATGGCAAAATTTGTCAAATATTTGTTTTTATACAGGAAAAAGAACACCTTTGACTTAGTGATGAAGGGTATCGTATGCTTGACCGACTATAGCACTTTCTTACCTGTTTGTTATAAGTTTGAAAATACAAAAATTTTCTTCAAATTAGACAAAATTTCGTTCAATGCTGTACGTAAGGGAAACTTTGGAAATTTTGGTTTAAAATCATCCTAGAATCCCATCCTATACGAACATAATAATAAAATATTAACATTAAATAAAAAACTTCTTCGTAAAAACTAAAAAATGTATACCATCTTATGGAGAAAAATGCACTTTTTCGATCAGCGAAAAATATTTTTTAAATTTTGTGTGTTTTTTTTTTGCAAAATTTGATTTGAAATTTGCAGTTATAAAGCTTATTTCATTGTTTATGTAAAACATTTTAAAAAAATAACAAATTAGTCGGGATGTAAATATTATTCAAAAAGAAGTGTATTTGCATTTGATCCCAAACCTGTTACATTTATTTATTAATGTAACAGATCAATTTATTGATAAAAAGCCAAAAAATGTTTGCGGAGAAACCAAATTCCTCGACGCGTTTCGATGGTTGGTAAAGCCATCTCTTCAGGAGGATTATCCCCAATTTAGACAGATCGAAAACCTCGCATTATTACTAAATTTACAAACATAACTATTAAGAATTATGTTCATAAACCAAAAGTAAAAGCGTAGATTATCGACTGAACAAAAACAAACATTTTTCAGTTTTCATCTACCTTCACTTCCCGCGTCGAGGAATTTGGTTTCTCCGCAAACATTTTTTGCAATAAAAATTTTGGTATATAGAAATTTGCCATTTTTTATAAAATCAAATTTTTTGGACTCGTTTATAAAATCGCGCTACTTTTTATTTTTGAAGTCTGATTTTTATACCCACCATCAAAAAGAATGGGGGGTATATTGAGATTGTCATGCAGTTTGTAATATTGGCTCAAAAACAAAAACGATATATATTCTGAATCCTTATGAAATTCTAAGACGATTGAGCGATGTCCGTCTGTCTGTCTGTCTGTTGAAATCACGATAACGCCTAAACGAAAGGAGCTAGCTCACTGAAACTTAGAAGAAACATTCTTCATCTCTGAGAAAATTTGAAATTGAAATTGGACAAAATCGGTTAACATTTGACCCATATAACCTCGCCATCGCTTATTTGCTAATAAATAACAAACTATAATAGGTATGATAGCAAAATTTGGTATATAAAAGTTTTGCATAAACCCGAGGCAGCATATAAAATTTCATCAAAATCGGTTCACATTTAGTCATAGCTCCCATACAAAAAACTTACGGAAACTGCCAATATTTCACCTAAAATACACTTAAATGCCAATAAATCTAAAACTATAACAGATATAATCACTAAATTTAGCACGCGGAGGTCTTATGTCAGTGCCAACCAGAGTCACAATCGGTCACTATTTGACCATAGCTCCCATATAAAAAACTTACGAAAACACAAAAATACAAAAAGAAAGTTTATGTCCGTCTGTCCGTCAGACAAAAGCGCGATAGCGCCTTAATGAAAAGTGCTACAGCAACAAAATTTTACCAAAGGAAGTTCTATGTAAATGCCAGCCAGTGTGCAAAATTTTGTTACAATCGGTTACTATTTGACCATAGCTCCCATATAAAAAACTTAAGGAAACACAAAAATACAAAAGAAAAGACGGTTTATGTCCGTCTTTCCGTTTATGTCCGTTAGACTTTATACACATTAAATGCATTAGGAAGTCCTAACAAAATATATGAACCTGCCGTGTTGCTATCAACATGTTTATGACACAACGATACAGCTTAATAATGTAAAACTATATTCGGTTATGGGACAGCATTTTGTTCAAGGTAAATACTTGGGAAACCACTTAGATACTTTTAAACGTTGAACTACAGTAAGTATACCACTGCAACCGAATTTAGTCCAAATATATTACCACCAATACAACACTTGGTCAACATTTTGAATTAGCTGCACTCTCGTACAACTTGATGGTGGGTATACAAGATTCGGCACAGTCGAATATAACACTCTTACTTGTTTTGTTATATGTTTGAAAAAAAAAGTTTGTATCATATTTTTTGGAGAAAAAAAAAATCACTTTTTTCGATCAGCGAAAAATATAAACTTTTGTTTATTTAAATCTTTCTTTGAACCCCCTTTATAACACTTTTGTCTTAGTCGCCAACAAAGCAACAACAAAAGTGTGGGAAATAAAGAAATGATAAAACTGAAAAATGTTTGTGTGTTTCTGTTCGGATGATAATCTGCGCTTTATGTTGATATTTGTTGGACACAATAATAATAATTCGTATTTATTCAGTCCCTCAAATTATACATAATGTGAGGTTTTCGCTCTGTCTAGAATTAGGGATAATCCTCCTGATGAGATGGTCTAACCAACCATCGAAACGCGTCGAGGAAAGGTTTCCCCACCAACATTTTTTGGTTTTATCAAAAAACTATTTATTACAATAATAAATAATTGTAATAAATTGGGATTCTTAGTGCAATACACTACAGTAAAACTTTTTAATTAAATGTTTGATGTCCCAAATTTTGATGTCTCAAGTTAGTGACCGTTTTATTTTTATGGGCCTCCAAAATTTCCTAATATTATCGTGATGCCTAAAAAAGGTGTCATCAGTTTTTACCAAATAGCTAATCAACACTTAAAAATATCGCTTAGCTATGTTTGGCAAAAATATAGCGAAGAGTATGGCGAATATTTTTTTGCTAAAATTTTAATATAAAAATGTATTTTATTGCAGACATTTTTTAAAATAGTAAAAGAAAAATTTTTTTGTTTTTAATTTTTTGATCATAACTTTTTGGAAAGCCTGATTTTTCCTACACTATATTTGGGAAAATTGTAGCCATAGCAAAGCTTAATAACTTTTGTGAACACACCATTATAATCTGAACGTGTCTAGATACCAAAAATAGGTCATATAGACTCCCTTGTGAAAACAAAATTTAATTTTATACTCAAATTTAAGCACATAAAAAATGTTGAAAATTGCTTTTTGATAGAATGGTTTGACGGTTAAAATGTTCCAAGTGGTACAAGAGATGATTTTTTATCACATATTAACTCCTGTTGCTTTAAATGCTATTAACATATTGAAATTTAAATGAAATCCTATAAAAAGTGTCAGATTCGGTGTACTATTGACTACTATTGCATCTAGATTTCTTATTTTTTGACGAAATTTCATCACAGACATCTCTTTTGAAAGTTTCTGACAGTACCTATGATTGCATTTCTAAAAATGTTGCAACAAATTGCCGCAAGTTTTTCGATGTTGGTACATTCAGAAAAAATTAGACCAAATACTCCTGAAAAAAGTTGCGGAACATGGTTAAACCATATTTTTTAGTTTTTGTTATTAAAAATACGATTTCAGTATGTAACCTCAAAATAGCGCCATCTTTTTATAGAAATCAGAAACAAAAAAGTCATAGAACAAACATTGATTTTATAACCTCAGAGATTTATTTTCCACAACAAAAAAGTTCTTTTTCGCAAAAATACGTTTTTGAGATATTTCTAATTATAAAATTTTAGTTAAAAATATATTTTTTTTGGCACAAGGGAGTCTTTATGACCTATTTTTGGTATCCAAATACGTTCAAATTATATTGGTGTGTTCACAAAAGTTGTTAAGCTTTACTGTGGCTACAATTTTCCCAAATATAGTGTAGGAATAATCAGGATTTTAAAGAAGTTATGATAAAAAAATCAAGAAAAAATAAATTTTTCTTTAACTGTTTAAAAAAAAACTTTAAAATAAAATACATTTTTATCATAAAATTTTAGCAAGAAATATTTGTCATACTCTTGGCTACATTTTTGCCGAACATAGTTAAGCGATATTTTTAAGAGATTATTGGCTATTTGGTAAAAACTGATGACACCTTTTTTAGGCATCATGCTAATATTGGGAAACTTTGGAGGCCCATAAAAATAAAACGGTCACTAACTTTTACAAACTGAGTATAGGGTTTTACTACATTTTGATCGTAGAATAGGACCCATATAGTCACGACCTTGCACTTTTCAAAAGATGTTCATGAATGCGGTTGATTTGTTCAAAATGTATGTAATTGCTTTGTAAGTGTTTTAAAAAATAAAAATGTATTGACTTTGATGGAGAATATATTAAAACAATAAGGCCATTTTAATAAGAAATATTTAACTATTGCTCCAATTTCAAAACATATAAGTTAATCCTCGAACTATCATTACAAATACAAAATCATAAACTTGTAACACATTAACACATTTTAAATTGAGTCTCGTAGTAAAGATGTTACATACAAAATTTCTGCAAAAATTTTGCCATTTTCTATTTAAGAATTAATTCCAAACAGTAGACTCTTCGCTTCCTCTTTCAAAGTGTTTGTCAGTGCCTGAATGTGTTTTTTGTCACATGAATTATACAGGTGTCAATCCCATCTTTAGCGGTGACGATGATGAGTCTAGAAAGCCCAAAAGAACTCATAAGAGGCAGCTACTAGATGCTGCTGTCAATTACATGTGAATTTGTTTCCTTACCAAGTGTATGACAACATAAGCTTTGAATCATTGGTGCCCAAAATCAAAATGCTTTTGTATTGGTGAGAAAATGAAAAAAATTGAAAGGTACTGTAAAACGCAAAAGTTAACGAAAAAGTTTTGATACAATTGTAATTAAAAACAAGAACAATATTTTTTATTTTAAAGAATCTTATCAAATTTTTAATCATTATGTATTTCCTCTTTTATCCATTATTTTAATTTTTTCAAATATATATTTTTCTTTTCGGAAGAAATCTAATTTTTGTCATCTTCATTATATTTTTGCATATCTAAAATGTCTTTTGATAACATAATCCCAGTGCCCTTTAAATGTTTTTAAACACAAAAGGCAATGAGGATTACCAAATCCATTATTTATCACGAAATGGTAACATCTTTTGTTACTCACTGTTTTTTAAAAACAAGCAAAACATCCGCTAAGCATGTGTCATATTTGGCGTCTGAAAGACAACTGAATTCAAAGAGCATAACAAAGTGGTGGGTGTCGCCAATAATCAATTGCTGTATGAAATGAGCACCTCTGCTTTGAATTCAGTTCAGTTGCGATAAAATGAGTTGATTTAAAATTGTTTTGAGAAGCTTCTTAACCCACACGACCATATGACAAAATCATTACTCTTGCAGAAGGAATTTCATTAGGAGGTTTTAAAAATGTTATGTACTCAAGTTAATATTGTGTGATTTGTTAAAAGCTTTCAGATTTTATTAAAAAAAAAAACACATACATTTCCGAGAGTTTAGTTGGGAGGTTCTTATATATCCAATATATTTATGTGGACTTAACACCAAATTCGAGATTATTGTAGCGACTGAAAATAATTTGTAATTGCACTTTAGCGTACATTAACCCAAACAAAAGTTTATTTCACATCGGATATTGGGAAATCGTCACAACTTGACGCCAAAGTTGGAACATGTCAGTTATATGGGCAAATAAGAAGTTTCTATAAATGTTTGAAAAAAATTCCCTTAGAATACTTTTTTAACCTTCATCTGCTCCTAAAAAAAATCACGTTGTCTACCTTTGCGTAGTTTTCTACGCATGCAATATTATTCAGAGTTTTTGGTACAAAATTTTAAAAATTTTGGGAGGAAACAGTTAGAAAAAGTTATTTATATTTTTTTTTTTTTGGTATACGAAAAAGCTTTTTTTGTATATCGAAGTCTTAAATTAGCTTTCTTACGGGAAAGACTATATGAGGAAAAACAATTACCCATTGTCATGAAATTAGTTCAAAACAATTCGTTGGTACTGATTTTGTTAGCAAAAGCTTATACTCTATAGTACGCCGGTCGAAAGATGGGAAATAGTAGTGGTCAGCGATGGACAGCATCCTAAAATAAAGCCTCGAATTTCGATAAAAAAAACGGCAGAAATAAAGTTGTACACCTAATATTTTGAAGGTTTGAAGGGTAAAAAGGTATCAAGCACCTTTTATATAACTAACAGATGTATCACTTTACTAGATTATGAAGCTTCTGGCACTAATTCTTCTTCATCTTCTTTTTCGTTTTTCTGGTAAATTGTATAAAAAAAATAATCAAAAAGAACTTTTCCATGTGTTAAAATCACAATGATTGACAAAAAAGAACCATCAAAGACATCAAAAATTCCCTCCAAAAACGTATGTTTTTCCCATATGGTAGACAACGTAACTTTTTCGATTCCATCAATAAAAAATAAAATTTCGGAGTAAAAAATGGTTTATATTATGAAAAATCATGTTACTTACAAAGTCAATAATTTTTTTAAATTAAAGCTAGCACTTCCAAAGAAAACAGAGAAATTGTGTACCGTTTGCGTAGTTTTCTACGCAAAGAACAGATGAAGGTTAAAAAAGTATTTAATACCATGGTACTGAGTACTAAATGGGCCTTCCAACGAGATATATTACTCTAAAATCGTTCAAAGGCGCCTTTAAATACATTTTTTTTACAAATTAACCCTTGCGTACCTATGGGCAAAGCAAGGTGACAATTTAGAGCCCATGGGTACGCAAGGGTTAATTTGTATAAAAATGTTTTAAAAGACGCCTATGAACGATTTTTTTTTAATTTTTACTGAAATATAATAACAACAAGAAAGAAAAGCTATAGGCGGTCAAGCCCGATTATATAATACCCTTCACTACTAAGGTCAAATGTGGACCAACAATTTAACAAGCTTCCTTAAGTCTTAGAGACATACATACATATACTATGTGCTATTTTTTAAAACTTCGAGATTTTAAGAGGTTTAGTCATTTTCGGCTAAGGGCCTGATTGTAGCTAGGGTCAATTGTGGATCGCTTGTTACCAAATTTCTGTTATTGCCTTATATTATTATTACAAAGTTTTAGTAATAAAATACAATTATCTTTTATAAGCGTTTTTGTGCTTTTATGGGTATTTAAACTATCGGGTTATCTATTTTGTGGTTTCAAAACACACATAGGTGGAAAGGGTATTATAATTTGTGCTGATGTATGTAACGCATTGACATATTTGTCGTAGACCCACATTTTAGTATACCAATAGGCTTAGAATCACTTTTTGGGTCGATTTCGCTATGTCCGACCGTCTGGCTGGTTGGAATCCATATAAACCATGTAATCAGGTTGCAATTCTAAAGATAATTTGATGAAATTTGGCATAGATCATGATAGTAGGACCAAAATCGGTCTATTATTTATGGTACCTCCCATAGGTCCCACTTCCCGGAATTGATAATTTGGCCACAAATATCAATATTTTTTCATAAAATTTAAAACAAACATAGCTTATGTAAATTTAAATCACTGTTGAAATCGGTCCACATTTGACCATAGCTCCCATACAAACTCTTTTTTCAAAATGCACTAAATAACACAAAAATCACTAAAACGCTCCTAACTCTGAAGATAATAAATATTTTGAGTTAATTTTTTGCAATTTGACCAATTTCCAGATAATCGGTCCACATTTGACCCTAGCCCCCATATAAGTCAAAATGACAAAAACAGCTTAAATATATAAGTTTTGAGAAAATGTTTGTATGATAACAAAATGTATCAAAAGTTAGACCATAGTGGTGAAGGGTATCGTATGGTCGGTCTTGACCGACTATAGCACTGTCTTACTGGTTTATAATAAAATTTGGAAGTTGACATTATGTGTGAAAAACTATATCATTTTAATGACCAACAAGCGAAATGTTGCAAGCATTGATTCTTTTGAAGTAATAGTCGACTACTTTTTGACACATATTAGGCGGTATTTCAGCCATAATTTGACGAATGTTGGCTTTTAAGTGCTCAAGATTTAAAGGTTTATCTGCATAAACACGGTCTTTCGCATAGCCCCACATTAATCGCATTATCTTCGTGGCCAGTTGATATCGCCATGGCGAGAAATTACGCGGCCAGAAAATGTCTCTTGCAATAAAGCCATATTCGATCGAGTTGTGTGCCATGTGGCACCGTCCTGTTAAAACCACATATTCCCCAAATCGTGTTGAGAATTTTTATGAGTTGTGTGATACTTAAGCGATCCATTTTCGTCAATGTCAAACTTTCAACTGAAAAGAAAAAAATTGGTTTAATAACTTAGTTTGACAGATGTCGAATTCCAGCCCTATACTTTTGAAACCACGAAATGGATAACCCTTTACATTTGAGAAGGTGTCTTGTATGGGAAGTAAGGTCAAATATGGGCTGACTCCTACAAAGTAAGACACACTGATTAAGGTTACCATAAGCAATATTTATGCTGAAAATTTTTAAAATAGAACTAAAGTTGTAGCTGTAAAGGACCAAAAACTCTATTCAAGGAAGGCATTCCTATGGGAGGTACCCGAAATAGTATTCCGATTTTGCACAAAAAGTATAGGAATCATCTATGAAGCAAAATATGAGCCTTACATGGTATCAAGACATATAATTTCTAGTACTTTTTTGAAAAAAAAAAACCACACATTATATAATATTTGAGGGACAGAATAAATACGAATTATTATTGTGTACAACAAATATCAACATAAAACGAAGATAATCATCTGAACAGAAACTCACAAACATTTTTCACTTATATCATTTCTTTATTTCCCACACTTTTGTTGTTGCTTTGTTGGCGACTAAGACAAAAGTGCTATAAAGGGGGTTCAAAGAAGATTTAAATAAACAAACGTTTATTTTAAAACATGGCACAGGTGCAGCCGTATATTTATTAAAAAGGTTTATCAAATATTTGGGACATCAAACATTTAATTAAACAGTTTTACTGTAGTGTATTGCACTAAGAATCCCAATTTATTACAATTATTTATTATTGTAATAAATAGTGTTTTGATAAAACCAAAAATGTTGGTGGGGAAACGTTTCCTCCCAAATTTATAATAAACTTTTTTAATAAATTTTTTTATTGCTTTTGCTCAGGTTAGTCTTCAAGAATGTAGAATATTTTGGAAAACCATTAATAATTAGAAAAGTTTTCAATCGATTCAAACGTCTAATTCTTACAAGTGCTGTTCAATTGTGTTTCATTAAAATTTTCACAACAATTGTAACTTTTTGGACTTGTAAACTATAATTTTTACAATTCTAAAATTACAATTTCTACAATTAAAAAAAAATATTTTGATAATTATATAGAGTCAAATAAAACATTTTTGAACTCGTACTGAACCACACCATCTACGATTTTCATGAAATTATTTACATTCTCCTAGCCTAGGCAATTTTTACACTTCTTCAAAATTTTTAATTTCGCTTTGGTTCAGATTTTATGGCGGTTCAAATTTCGTTTTTTTTTTTCAAGATTTTTTACGAAATATACCCACTTTATATGCCTACGGTTATCAAATTTTTATAAGACTAGGCTCATGTTTTAGCATATGTCCTGTAGTTTTATGTCATTTTGATTAAAAAATTAAATCTTGTATTCAAATTCAAAATTTGTACTGAAATATTATGAATTGTTTTAGAAAAAGTTTTTGTTTTCCGATCCACCATGGGCCCATTTTTTTGGCTTTCGCATTTTGTTGTCTACACTATTATCCACATTAGACCATACATACCCTTCACCACTATAGGTGGAAAGCGTATTATAAGTTTGGGCTGATGTATGTAACGCATAGAAATAATGGTCATAGACCACCTTTAGTACACCAATGGACTTAAAATTCATCAAACAAAATAAATAAATGGTCATTAATATTGATTTGATATTGTGTTAATTTTAACTAATTTTTATTAAAAGATAGTTAAAAACGAAATTTTTATTCAATTTATCATTCACTTGTAACTTGTAAATTTTTTTTTAAGAGTCTCAGTCGACCCTATGCTTTTTTCCTACAATTCTACAAGTGTACAAGTACAAATTTAGATTAGTGAAACAAAACCACTTGTAGAAGAAGCACTTGTAAACTTGTGAATTATAAAAATCACTTGTAGCTACAAACTTGTAATTGTATTTTAATAAAACACAATTTTTTACAATTTCACAATTTTACAGGCAAAAACACTTGTAATTGTGAATTGTAGCTTAGTGAAATAGGGCCCTGCTGTTAAACACTTGTTTGAATATGTATTCTAGGTGGCAATTTTTTTTAAACATTTGAAGAAACCAATAATTTTTCCTATACAACTGGCATGTCCAAACTTTGTCGTTAAGTCGGCATGCTTTCCCGATATCCGATCTGAATAAAACTTTGCAATTGGATTATTTGGGCCAAATCTTAAAAATAAGTCTTTCTGTAAAATGACTTTAACATTTTTGGGGCACTCTAATATGTATGTATACGAGTATATCTGAAAGGTGTTCTTATATTTTCGTTAAGTGCAAATACTTTGTCAAAAGTATTCCGACAAACAGACATATACAAAAATACACAATACTGACATTACCTACCCAATATGAAGAATATTAGAATTCAAAGCCTTCGAGCTGAACATTTTGCCAACTCAAGCGCTCTTTCCTATTAATGTCTTCACAAAATTGAACTTTGAACTCATATCTGGATAAAAATCATTTGGATTGTACACAGTAGGACATTGTGTCCAGGCGTTGACTTTTCGCTATTTAAAAATCATCCGATTTTGAAATAAGATTGAATGTATGCTAAAATTGTTAACCTCCTGAAAGTATACAACGAAATTTTCATTCAATTTTAGAATTATGCCTCCGAATTAATTATACAAAATTAAAAACAAAAATTTAGTAAAGATTTTAGTCCCATTAGAAAGTTGCCACAGCAGTACATATGTACATATATATAAATGCTCTATAGCATTAAACATCCTGAAAGTATACTACAAAATATTCTGTGAATGTTTGAATGACGCTGTAAAATGTTTTGAAATAAAAACTTTGGGCTCATTTAAAGTTCCTACAGTAAAATCTTTGATATTTTCCTGCTGTGTACTCAAACATTTGTATGTATTTACATAAGTATATAAGATTGTACAATGTACATACTCATATGCAGAGCTTCGAAAGGCTTAATTAAATATTAGCTTAATTCCTAGGAATTCAAAAATGATTTAACAATACCTTAAGTTTAATTCCCATAAAACAATTAAAAAAAATATGTTGATTTTTAATTCTTAGTGAATTGATTCACATGGGAATTTAAAATCAACTTGAATGAATAAAATGTTTCTTCATTCCTCTACTCCAATTTGAATTAACATTTTTTATTCTTAATTAAAACCAGTCCAAATTGAATTAAAATATTTTTTGGTAATTCATTTTGTGCAAATCATTAGGGTGGATATAAACTAAAGATACTTGATTTTAAATCAAAAACTTTAATTCTGACTTTTTCGAGGGAAAAGTTTTTTAAACTATACCACTCATTGAATAAAAGTATATCAAACCAAAAAACGAAAATTTAAGTTTTAATTTATAGGGTATTATTGGATCAAGTGCGATATACATTTTTTGTAAAAACCCTAGATATAAAATAGAACAAAATTTATCATAACCTATTAAAATATTCTTATGTTTTATCAGAAAGCATACACATTTAATAAAAGTATGCATGTATTCTTTAATGTTCGTTCAAAAAAACGGAACTACCCTAATGTGGCTATTTCACCGCAAACTTGTGTATATTTTGCGTTTATTTGTTAAACTATAACTTTTAAAAGATATTTAGATATGCAGGAATATAGTAATATTAATGGTCTTTCGTTTATAATGACCTAATCTTTACCAGAAATTCAATCAGTGAAGGAATCTGCTTAATTAAAAATTTTTTCTAAAAAAATTTATAAAAATAATTTGTTTTTTGTGACATTAGTTTTTGTAAATACATACATATACATGTAAAATGTGCTAATATGTAAGAGTATATTATCTCTGGTTTTGTTGTATTGCTGCGAAATAATGGATTTTATATGTTTTCGAATCTGGATGAGATTATAGATTATGTGTACAAAAAATCTTTAGTTTTATGTGTATCTATATTTTATTTTAAATAGTTTTTCTGATCTTATAACCAATAACAAGGAATTTTTTTAAAAAGTTTTACTGTAGTGTATTGCACTAAGAATCCCAATTTATTACAATTATTTATTATTGTAATAAATAGTTTTTTGATAAAACCAAAAAATGTTGGTGGGAAAACCTTTCCTCGACGCGTTTCGATGGTTGGTTAGACCATCTCATCAGGAGGATTATCCCTAATTCTAGACAGAGTGAAAACCTCACATTATGTATAATCTGAGGGACTGAATAAATACGAATTATTATTATTGTGTCCAACAAATATCAACATAAAGCGAAGATTATCATCCGAACAGAAACACACAAACATTTTTCAGTTTTATCATTTCTTTATTTTTTTAAATTTCGCCTAAGTCAACTTAATAAATTTTTGAATTTTTCTACAAAAATGTTATTTGTATATGCCCTGCAGTCTCTAAAAAACATCAGTCCCTTAGCAGGAAGATATATTATATTACATAGCTGAGATACATACACAATTATGATGGAATTAGAATAAAATTACAAAATTCAGTACAATTAGAAAATGCATATATACATAAATATGTATATATGTCGATAATGAATAAATCACATTTTAATCATATGACTTTTCATACATGTTTTTTAGACAAACCAAGTCCACGGTTTTGTTAAAATCGAGATGGAAATCATCTCAGCTTAAAAACCCTTTTTTAACCCAATAACTTAAGAAAGAGTCATTTCTTTATCCTCTAAAATGGGGACTTTTTTTCATGGGTATTAAATGATATTTAATCCCTTATGCAATCCTGAAACTTATTTTATGGTTAAGGACTTGTTTCGTTGAGATTTATTTTATTCCGCTCATTTATAGGTATTATATATTTTGGAACTGTAGGGTTCGTTTGAATACATTTATTTTTGTATGCCTTTACAAAATGATTTGTTTATAAAATTTTTAATTATTTTTGTATAAGATTAAGAATTGAAATAATTTAAATTAAATCTAACTGATTTTAAATTCCCTAAGAATTAATTCTTAAAAGTTAAGGCTTATGACTTGATTCAGGTGAATGTATTATGGGAATGATATAAACACTAAAATAAATTTGATTTTAAAATATGGAATTAGGAATTGAGCCTTTCGAACCTCTGCTCATATGCGATAATTTGTTAATGTAAGCAAAAAAGACAGTTATAGTTTTAGGCGCTCCAAAGACAATCTAATACTCAAACGAAAAAAAAATGTACTTAGAACAGATATTACAAACGTAAGCCATTTTATGGTCGTAACATAATCCTCTCTACACTCTAAATTCTGACAAGGTAAATTTTAATATGTTTCGTGAATACTCAAATACAAGGCGAAAACGACCTATGTCTACTAACTACTTAGAAGTGACTCAAATGAAAATACACTTTAATGTGACATGTCGTCGTAGGTGCTAAAATGGAATAAAATGAAATAAAAACGGAAAGAAATGTACGATTTCAAACAAAAAAAAAAACAAAAGAAAATGTGAAAATAAAATAAAATGTAACGGAAAACGCACGTGTCAAAATGTCATCTAATGTGTTGCCAACTATTGGCTTTTACTCATACTTAAACGAACTCATATCCTTGTACAAACACTGAGACATTCGTTCATTCGCTCGTTCATACAAAACAATAAAGTCGTTTGTAGCACTTGAAATTGAATGTTCTGAAGGATTTTGAAATGTTTTGAAATTAATTTTTTAGCAGCTGGTAGTATTCGTATGTTTTGTTACTTATTTAGTTCAAAATGTAAGAGATACAAAAAATGAGTAGTGACTGTGTTTGAATGTGATTGTTAGTTTCCTGTATACAAGGATATTTTTTGTAGATATACATTCGTATTTTAGCAATTTCTTAAAATGTCCTTATAAGTTTGTGGTTTGGGTGTAAGGCTGTAAATCTAGAAAAACTCACAAAATAATTTAGTTTATTGCCAAAATTTCTATGTACATTAGGGTGCACTTTATATTACGAAAGTATCAAATTGAACCGTAACTCCCCCAGAAATGTTCTACGTAACATAAAAACATACTATGCAATTTTTATACCCTTCACCACCATAAGTGGAAAGGGTATTATAAGTTTGTGCTGATGTATGTAACGCATAGAAATAGTTATCTTAGACCCATCTTTTAGTATACCAATAGGCTTAGAATCACTTTCTGAGTCGATTTAGCTATGCCCGTCCGTCTGGCCTTGTAATCAAACTACAGGTCGGACTTCTAAAGATAATTTGATGAAATTTGGCACAGATAATTTTTTTGATTACGGGATAATGGCTACTGAAATTCGTCAAAATCAGTCCATTATTTATTGTTCCTCCCATAGGTCCCGCTTCCCGGAATTTATATATTGGCCACAAAAATCAATATTTTTTCATTAAAATAAAAACAGAAACTGCTTATGTAAACTTAAATCACTGTACCAAATTTCGTTGAAAACAGTCCACATTTGACCATAGCTCCCATACAAACTCTTTTCTGAAAACTCACTAAATGAGACAAAATTCACTAAAACGCCCGTAAATCCGAAGATAATGAGAATTTCAAGTTTATTTTTTGCATACATAATTCTTGTAACAACTGTAATTAATTTGTAAAATATTTTAACCCTCAACAGATATGACCCAAAATATTTGTTGTCAAAAATTACATTTTTGGTCATAATGTTCGGCGATATCTCAGGTGTTAAGGTACCGATTTTGATGAAAGACAAATGGAATAATAAAATTCAAGAAAATTATGATAATATATAGGGTTATTCATTTTGCGGTTTCAAAAGTGAACGTAAATAAAACACATATAAAATATTTCTTTGCGTGATATTTCTTTTTTATTATAAAGTTTCAACGTTGACATTATGTGTGAAACACTTTATCATTTAAATGATCACCAAGCGAAATGTTGCTAGCATTGATTCTTTTGAGGCCACTTTATGACTCATATTGGGCGTATTTCAGCCAAAACTTGACGAATGTTGGTTTTTAAGTGCTCAAGAATTACAGATTTATCTGCATAAACACGGTCTTTCGCGTTAGACGATTATATAAACCATAATCTCCTATTAAAGCACGATATCTGGCTGTTGCAGAATTACCATTTTTTAAGTATGTTTTGATATTTTGTATGCGTTGTGTGATACTTAAGCGATCCATTTTCGTCAATGTCAGAACTTAGTTTGACAGATGTCGAATTCCAGTTCTAGTCGTTTGAAAAAGTTTTTATTGCGAAGTCCAAGTTTAATTAGATTTTCCATTTTCCATATACATACATATCGCACTTGATCAACAAGAATGTATTAACTCAAAATTAAAAAATTTTCAGTAGAGTCAAAAAACTATTTTATTTTACTACTATCGGGTGTTTTTTATTGAGGTATAGAACTTTAAGTTGCCATCACTTTTTTAACTGGCGGCCATTTTGTCAGCTGTCAAGTGATTAATTTTTAGTTTGGTTTGCCATTCCATCATGAACAGGTTGACAAAAGAACAACGCTTGCAAATCGTGCAAAATTTATTTCGAAAATAATGGTTCAGTTCGCGAAGTTTACCGCAAGCTCCGTCTATTTTATGGTCGACATAATCGTCCATCAGAGCAATTAATTCGGTTAACCATGGATCGTTTTCGCACTACGTTTACTCTATGTGATAATATGCATCCGCCGCGACGTCGAACAGTGCGCACCGAAGAAACAATTGCCGCTGTAGAGCAAAGTGTTGAAGAGGACCCGAATGAATCGATTCGCCACCGTGCACAGCAATTGGAGCTTTGTCCATCAACTTTATGGAAGATTTTGCGCAAAGATCTTGGCTTGCGACCTTACAAGATCCAGCTTGTGCAAGAATTATAGCCGCGAGACCATGTAATGTGTCGTGATTTTGGTGTATGGGCCGAAAATGAGATTGATCTCGATGCTGATTTTCATCGCAAAATTTTGTTCAGTGATGAGGCTCATTTTTGGTTGAATGGCTACGTCAACAAGCAAAATTGCCGCATTTGGAGTGAAGAGAATCCACATGAGACCCTTGAGACACAAAAACTGACTGTTTGGTCTGCTCTATGGGCTGGTGGAGTCATTGGGCCATACTTCTTCCGAAGTAATGCTGGAGAGTCAGTTACCATAAATGGAGACCGGTATAGAGCCATGATAACCGACTATTTTGTTCCCCAATTGGATGGCATGAATGTGGATGAGTTGTGGTTCCAACAAGACGGCGCTACATGCCACACAGCGCACGTCACAATTGATTTATTGAAGGAAACATTCGATGAGCGCATAATTTCGCGGAATGGACCTGTCAATTGGCCACCAAGATCGTGCGATTTGACACCACTGGATTATTTTCTTTGGGGATATGTGAAGTCGCTCGTCTACGCCAACAAACCAGAAACGTTAGGGGACTTGGAAGCCAACATTCGTGGCGTTATTGCCAACATACGGCCCCATATGCTCGAAAAAGTAGTTGAAAATTGGACCTGTAGAATTGGCTTTATTCGAGCCAGCCGCGGCGGCCACATGCCCGAAATCATATTTAAACATTAATGGCATAAAATTATCCTTCCAATAAAGCCAAATTGATGGACATTAAAACGATTTTCTTGTGTTTTATTTCAATTCGAAGTTCTATACCTCTAAAAAAAACACCCATTACTTTCATATAAAGAAGAGGGGTAAAACTGTAGTTTTTTGGCAAAATTATAGTGAAAATGATGTCAGATTTTTTAAATGGGTAGATAAGACTACTACACATCAATTTCTTCTAAAAAGTGAAAATTTAAAAATTTTGAGTTAATACCATCTTGTTGAACAAGTGCGATATGTATATTCCATATACATATTTTCTGATTAAAAGAAAATTAAAAATCAGAAAACGGTCGCGGTTCTAAAAAGTTCAAAAATATTCAATTTTATCTTAACTTAGTAAGCCTTTGAGTCCTTTTCAATAATAATTGGTAAATATTCCATCTTTATGTACGTTAAAATTGATTAATTATGGATATAAACGAAGTTCTTGGTTAGTTATCTAAAACTCTAAGGTTAGCGGACCGATTTGGATCAAACTTTTGTCAACCTATAGAAGCCTTAGAATCTTAGGGCATACGGAATTAGTGAGATTTTTAAATTGTTATCAGACCTATATTAGAAAAACTTAAGGTTATTAACGTTTTATATATATCGGAAAAGTACATAAATTTGTGTAATATAAAAGATGAATACTTAAGCGATAATATTTGGGAAGTATTATTTAGGTGTCCTTTATCGAACTATTTTAGAGTAGGCTCGTAATTGAATATATTATAAAAATATTTTGCTAAAGCAACTATTACTTTTAGATGTACGTGCAAAATAGACTTACCTAAGGCTGTCAATTTGACTAAATTATTTTCTGTGTAAATCCTAAAAGGACAACCCTAATTTCGATATACAACACTACAATACAACAATTTTATACAAATGAAGTCACAAAAGTTCTATTGTTTATTATTAAGAAATGTTATCTTGATTCTGGTCGCTTGGCGTGTCCCTATTGTAACAAGTTATATCAGAACTGCACTGAGGTGTATTTAATGCAAGTTCTGCGAGATTACCTACAATTTGATACATAATACTTTAAGTACCTGGTTGACCGAGCCTTGCTCGGAGCTTTATAATAAGTATTTTGTGCGAATATTCAGTCAATTTCGAATTATTTTAGTTATTTTTCCGATCAAAACATAGTTTGCATACCTTACAGATTAACTTATTTTGAAAAATTTTGGAAATTGGTCATACCAAGAGAGACCTCCCAAATGAACAGTTTACGATTTATTTCATTTTGAGTAATTTTCAGTTACGCCACCTGAAGTTGTTCATACAAACTAAGAAACCTTCGTCTGCTTATGCGTAACAACTTTTCTCATGATTATAACATGATCAAATACACAGTTGGCGCCACCTGTTGGACTTTGGTCATTAATAAACCTTCGTCAACTTATCCGCGACAACTTTGCTAAAGATTATAGCCTGATTAAATGTACAGCTTACGATTAAATTGACTTTGAGTAAATTTCAGTGGCATCACCTGTCGAAATTTCTTCATACCAATTAAGAAACCTTCGTCGGCTCATGTGCAACAACATTGCTAAAGATTATAGTATGATTAAATGTACAGCTTACTATTAAATTGACTTTGAGTAACTTTCAGTAGCGTCACCTGTCGGAAATTATTCACAACAACTAAAAAACCTTCGCCGGCTCATGCGATACAACTTTGTTAAAGATCATAGCATGATCAAATATACAGTTTACGATTTAATTAATTTTTAGTGGCGCCACCTAACGGAAATTAGTCTTACCAACTTAAACACCTTCGCCGGCTTATCCACAACATCTTCGCTAAAGAGCATAATATGATCAAATTCACAGTTTACTATTTTATAAAGAGCATACATACAAACATTCATTTAATTAAAAGTTATAACATTACTCATTTTTCCCCTTTTAATCCACTACTTTCAAAAAGTTCCATATGCTTATTTGGTACTTCTTTGGTACCAATTGAATTCGGTACATTTTATTAAGACGCAGTTAACATAATTCCTATTCATATTACTTTTGAGATGTTAAGTTATTATTTCATCCCTTTTTTACCCATTTTGGCCCTTAAATCAAAAAAGTACCAAGTACGTATTCAATATTTCTTTCACATCTATTGACTGCAGTACAAAGTTCCTTTCTATATTCTTTGGTTTAAAATATAAGAGTGGGTTAAAAAAGTACAAAAAAGAAACTATTTTCACCCTTTTTTACCCCCTATCGGATATAGTTTTAAAAAAGTACCAAACACCTGTCCGCTTATTTTCATAGCTGTTTAAAACTTAAATTTAATTTATACCTATTATTTTAGGAGATACGTTTTAGATTTTTCCCCTTTTTACCCGGTTTTACCCTCTTAGAGGCAAAGGTTCCAAAAGTCCTTCAAAAAAGGTACCCACTGTCCAAATTTTATCAAAATCGTTAGAGCCGTTTTCGAGATGGCCATTCTATATATATATAATATATATATATATATATATATATATATATATACATACAATTATTGCTCGTTTAAGAATATAAGATATCATACATACAATGGTTTCACAATGTTTGAATGTCAGACCACAAATTCATGTCATATGCAGTTGTTCATGTGAAATCACTTCGTAGAGCATCTGGAGGGAGTACTGACATGAAATTATATATAATGTTTTTGAACTCGTCAAAACACCAGACTTAATGTGGACCGGTTTCCTAAAATCTGATATGTAAATATAAAGGCCCATTATACATCATTATATTTTCTTTACAATGCTCAAAAGTCAGACCATTTGTTTAAGATATACGAGTATAAAATATCTCCGTCTGCTGAAATCAGTTTTGTTAAACTCCTAGAAAATACACCGACATGAATTATATATCAGCTTTCAGGACGTACTCCTACAATACACACTATTAAATTTCATTAAAATCGGCCCATAAACACCTGAGCAATTGCAAAAAAAAAATCAAATAAAGTTTTCTCAAAAATTTTGAATTTGCAATACATCGATTTTACTATTTTAACTATATCTTAGGTGTTTATTCATGAAATTCAATAGCGTACTTTGCGGAAGAATTTCCTAAATACTGATATATAATTTATGTGGCCCGATCGTCAAGGAAAATTGTTTTTCTTATTTTTCAATTTGGGGAACATCAAATGGGCCGATTTTGATGAAATTTAATACAGAACTTCGCGGGAGGATTTCCTATTATACAATATATAATTTATGAAGGCTAGTCCATCATGACTATGGTTTTTCTTTTTGAAATGTACTTTTCAATGAAAAATTTTATATGTCACGCATAAATCTTGGTATTTTGGCGATATCTCAGGCGCTTTTTTACCCGATTTTGATGAAATTTAATAGCGTGCTGCGTAAGAAAATTTCATAAAATCTTATATACAATTTATGTCGATACACTCTTTAATAGCTTCACAAACTTGATTTCAACAGACAGACAGACGGACACCTCTTAATCGATTCTCCTGCCGATTCTGAGTCAATCGGTATCGGTAAAATTACAAACTAAATTACAAACTTATAATACCCTTTCACCTATTGGTGAAGGGTATAAAATTTACTTGGGGAAATACAGTTCAATTTCACACTTTCGTAAAATAAGGTGCACCCTAATGTACTAGTTACAAATAGTTGTTTATATTTGCAATATGTGTAAAAATAAATATTTCTCTTTAAGTAACTAAACAATTTAATCTTCATTTACATTGATCACGATTTACACGGATTTTATTTTTATACATTTAACTAAATCATACAAGTGTCCATGTCCTAGGGGAGTCTCAATAATAAAAGTTTTATTGTTTGAAGGAATGGACGTATGGTTTGTCATATATATACAATACATATGTATTAGAGTGTCCCAAAAAATAAAAGTTATTTTTTTATTGCAAACAGAGGGTATATTGATGTAATGATGTCAAAACTACTGTAAAAAAATTTAACACTTATGACCACTGAAGTCAGTGCCACTATCTATTTAGTTGCAAAATCGGCTTGATTTTTTTGTTATATGTTCGAAAACACAATAATTTGCTTAAATATTATACACATTTTAACAAAATATTGGACTTTGGACATTTCTCGACATTAACTGAACTGTTGGCTATATGTCAGTATTTTTTCAGACTTTTTTATATTAAATTCTTTAATAGGAAGAGTTTTCAACAGGAAAGTCTTCCATGAGAAGAGTTTTCTATAGAAAAATCTTCAATCGGAAGTGTTTTCTATAAAAAAGCCTTCAATCGAAAGAGTTTTCTATAGATTAGTCTTCAATGCGAAGAGTTTTCTATAGAAAAGTCTTCAATGGGAAGAGTTTTATATAGAAACGACTTAAAAAATAAGAAAATTTTCAAAAATTTCTTATTTTTATAGGAAATTTTTTAAAAATTTCTTATATCCTAAGGAAATTTCTTAATTTTAAAGAAAATTTTCAAAAATTTCTTATTTTTATAGAAATTTTTTCAAAAATTTCTTATTTTTAAAGGAAAATTTTCAAACATTTCTCATTTTTATAGGAAATTATTAAAAAATTTCTTCTTCTTCTTCTTTAATAGAAAATTTTTCAAATATATCTATAAAATTTTTCAAAAATATCTTATTTTTATAGGATATTTTTCAAAAATTTCTTATTTTTATAGGAAATTTTTTAAAAATTTCTTATTGTTATAAGGAATTTTTCAAAAATTTCTTAAATTTATAAGAAAATTTTCTAAACTTTCTTATATTTATAAGAAATTTTTGAAAAATTTATTATTTTAATAGAAAAATTTTCAAAATTTGTTTAATTTTAAAGAAAATTTTTTGAAAATTTCTTATTTTTATAAGAAATTTATCAAAATTTTCTCATTTTTATAGGAAAATTAGCAATAATTTCTTATTTTTATAGGAATTTTTCAAAAATTTCTAATTTTTAAAGAATTTTTTTTTTTTTTTTTTTTTTTTTGAAAAATTTCCTTTAAAAATTAGAAATTTTTGAAAAATTCCTATAAAAATAAGACATTTTTGCTAATTTTCCTATAAAAAAAAAGAAAATTTTAAAAAATTTCTTATAAAAATAAGAAATTTTCGAAAAATTTTCTATAAAATTAAAAAAATGTTGAAAATCTTTCTATTAAAATAAAAAATTTTTGAACAATTTCTTATAAATATAAGAAAGTTTAGAAATATTTCTTAAAAATTTAAGAAATTTTTGAAAAATTTCTTATAAAAATAAGAAATTTTTAAAAAATTTCTTATTTTTAAGTAGTTTCTATATAAAACTCTTCCCATTGAAGACTTTTCTATTATTTCAAGCTTTTTTTATTTTTATAGGAAAATTTTCAAAAATTTCTTATTTTTATAGAAAGTTTTTAAAAAATTTCTTTCTATTAAAATAAAAAATTTTTGAAAAATTTCTTATAAATATAAGAAAGTTTAGAAATATTTCTTAAAAATTTAAGAAATTTTTGAAAAATTTCTTATAAAAATAAGAAATTTTAAAAAAAATTCTTATTTTTAAGTAGTTTCTATATAAAACTCTTCCCATTGAAGACTTTTCTATTATTTCAAGCTTTTTTTATTTTTATAGGAAAATTTTCAAAAATTTCTTATTTTTATAGAAAGTTTTTAAAAAATTTCTTTCTATTAAAATAAAAAATTTTTGAAAAATTTCTTATAAATATAAGAAAGTTTAAAAATATTTTTTAAAAATTTAAGAAATTTTTGAAAAATTTCTTATAAAAATAAGAAATTTTTAAAAAATTTCCTATTAAAATATTCAAGCTTTTTTATTTTTATAAGAAAATTTTCAAAAATTTCTTATTTTTATACAAAGTTTTTAAAAAATTTCTTATCTTTATAGAAAAATTTTTCAATTATATCTTTATAGAATTTTTTTTTAAATTCTTATCTTTATAGGAAATTTTTTATTTATTTCTTATCTTTAAAAGAATCTTTTTTTTATATTTCTTATATTGATAGGGAAATTTTCAAAAATATCTTATTTTTGTAGGAAAATTTTTAAAAATATCTTATTTTTGTAGGAAATTTTTTAAAATTTCTTATCTTTATAGAAAAATTTTTAATAATTTATAATCATTACAGGACATTTTTCAAAAATTTCTTATTTTATAGGAAACTTTTAAAAAAATTTTATTTTTATAGAAAATTTTTCAAAAATTTATTATTTTTATAGGAAATTTTTTCAAAAGTTTTTCATTTTTGTGGAAAATTTTTCAAAAATTTCTTATTTTTATTGGAAATTTTTCAAAAATTACTTTTTTAGGAAATTTTGAAAAAATTTCTTATATTGATAGAAAATTTAAAAATTTTTTTTTTATTGGAAAATTTTCAAAAATTTCCTTTTTTATAGAAAATTTTTCAAAAATTTCTTATTTTATAGGAATTTTTTCAAAAATTTCTAATTTTCATAGAAAATTTTTTAAAAGTTTTTTATTTTTATTGAAAATTTTTCAAAAATTACTTAATTTTTTAGGAAATTTTTCAAAGAGATCTAATTTTATAGGAAAATTTTCAAAATTTTTTTTATTTTTATTGGAAATTTTTCAAAAATTTCTTATTTTTATAGGAAATTTTTCAAAAACGTCTTATTTTTATAGAAAATTTTTCAAAAATTTCTTAATTTCATATGAAATTTTTCAATAATATCTAATTTTTGTTGGAATTTTTTCAATTATTTCTTATTTTTATAGGAAATTAAAAAAATATATATATTATATATATCCGGACTGGTATTTTTGAATACTATTGTATTTGGAATGAATTTAAAAACAAATTTTAAAAAGTTTTTGTTGTTGTTTTTCAATTGCTACTTTTCTGCAATTTGTAAGTACTATCCTCCAATGACATCCCCATGTTAATGGAATGACTTCAACAGCGAATGAGTAAGTAGTTCGTGTTCAATAGTTTAGCTGTTTAACTCATTATTAGGTAATAAAAGGTTTTGCTGGGTAGTTTGGCTTAATATGAGTTATTGAATAAGTAAAAAAAACACAAAAAATACAAATTTTACTACAGTAATTGAAGCAACTTAGAAATAATTTTAAAGTGTGTAAATTTTACATATTTTTAGCTTTAACGCATACTTTAAACTCTTTATACTTGATGTCAACAGTCTGTAGGACCTTTTTAACTCCGTTTACTTCCACAAACAAAAATTCGCTCCTAATCGCTTTTAAATACAAATAAATACATACATATAAATACATATGTATTTACATACTCAATTGTAAACTTTGTCAGATACATATCTATTGTACAAATATATACTCGTTCTATATCATTTACATGCATTTGACCGTGTTTTTGGCATTAATCCTGTTAATAATTTGTAAGACTTGACTGACAAAATGACTAATTGTCTCAAGGTGTCAAATGTTGGTTTAGCCTCTTCTGTGTTGTCACATAATGTCTGCTTAGAGTTAAATTCAAACATATTTGCAACATGTGGATACGAGTATAGCCACAAGATACAAGTGATGCATTAACTGGGGCTATATTTAATTCCTCGTGTCATCATGTCGAGTTAATGAAATTTTGAATACTATATATAGAAACCAGTAGAAAACCATAGGGTTATTGTACATAAAGACTTTGATACGTTTTGGTTTATATTTGGTGAAAAAGGTTAAACAAAATATACGTTGCTAGTAGACTAAATTCAAAATATGTTTACTTCAATTTGGAAACCAAAAGCCATAAGTAAAACCAATACATTAACTCATGTATTAGATAACATGTAAATATACAAATATTTTTACCAAAGTTAGTGGGAGGTTGCCATAGTCGGTCAAGCACGACTTTCTGCTGCTCTTCATCGCTAAATATGGACAAATAGTCAAGAAATTTACAAAATTTTCTTAGTTCTTTAAAAATATATCGGTGAAAAACTTTGCTATTAGAACCAAATTTCCCAAGTTTTCATTATATTTATGTCATTTCCGTCAGCGGGTCTTATGTGAGAACTAGAGTCAAATGTGGACCGATTGTCATAGATTTGCTTGTCTATTTAAGTTTAGAAAGACAAATCTGGTCAAACAACATTAAAACAAGTAAGAGTGCCACATTCGGTTTCGACGAATCTTATATACCCACCATCAAATTGTGTTAAATTTAAGAACATATCTCACATATCTAAGAGGTTGCAGCTAATTGTAAATGTAGACCAAGTTAAAAAAAAAGTAAGAAAGTGCTATAGTCGGTCAAGCCCGACCATACGATACCCTTCACCACTAAGGTCAAATCTGTTCTTTTTCCTGTATAAAAACAAATATTAGCTAAATTTTGCCATCATACAATCATATTCTCAAAACTTATACATTTAAGCTGTTTTCGCCATTTGGACTTATATGAGAGCTATGGTCCAATGTGGACCGATTATCTCGAAATTTGGCAAATTCATTACGGTTGTATAAAGACAAAAATTTGTTAAATTTTGCCATCATACAAACATATTCTCAAAACTTATACATTTAAGCTGTTTCCGCCATTTGGACTTATATGAGAGCTATGGTCCAATGTGGACCGATTATCTCAAAATTTGGCAAATTCATTACGGTTGTTACAAAAATTATGTATGCAAAAAATATACTTAAAATTCTCATTATCTTTGGATTTACGAGCGTTTTAGTGAATTTTGTCTCATTTAGTGCGTTTTTAGAAAAGAGTTTGTACGGGAGCTATGGTCAAATGTGGACCAAAATTTGGTACAGTGATTAAGGTTTACATAAGCAGTTTTTGTTTCAAATTTCATGAAAAAACATTGATTTTTGTGGCCATTACATCAATTCCGGGAAGTGGGACCTATGGGAGGTACTATAAATAATGGACCGATTTTGACGAATTTCAATAGCCATGGTCCCATAATCAAAAAAATTATCTGTGCTAAATTTTATCAAATTATCTTTATAATTGCGACCTATAGTTTGATTACAAAGTTTACATGGGGGTCCAGCCAGCCAGACGGACGGACGGATGGACATCGCTAAATCGACTCAGAAAGTGATTCTAAGCCTATTGGTATACTAAAAGATGGGTCTAAGACAAATATTTCTATGCGTTACTTACATCAGCACAAACTAATAATACCCTTTCAATGGTGGTGAAGGGTATAAAAAAAAATTTACTCTAGTTGGTAAAATCTTCGGTTTAAATTCGGTTTCAGTAGCTATATCATTCAACATTTAGAAGTATCTAAGTGGTATCCCTGGTATATACATTGTAACCGGTAATAGTTTTACATTAATAAGCTGGACCAAACACGTTGATAGTAATGCCGCTGATCCATATATTTTGTTAGGAGTACCTGATGCATCCACCGTATATAAAGTTTGGAACTAACATTGACTAATAGCTATCTTATTTCGTAGGTGCAATCTCAAT
The DNA here is from genome assembly GCA_933228675.1 of Stomorhina lunata. Classification (NCBI taxonomy): domain Eukaryota; kingdom Metazoa; phylum Arthropoda; class Insecta; order Diptera; family Rhiniidae; genus Stomorhina; species Stomorhina lunata. Next base: position 94,361,257 of record OW121740.1, on the reverse strand, counting down.
ATAATGAATGTACCTCCAAATCTATTTGATTGTAAATATAAAAGGCGATATTATATAGGTGGCATTATGGAATAGTAGCTTAAGTCGACATAAGAGAGAATTGAGTTAAGGCGTTTATTGCATTACAGAAGCAAAGGCGCTTAAATGTGTTTAGTTCGTTTTGAAAAATTCGGGGTTTTGTCAATGTTATGTACGTTTACTTATTAGCTTAAGTTTTTTGAATCAATAATACATTGATCAAAACAACTTATGTACACATATTTTTGTGTACGTATTCATATTTTTCTTTCATCATATAACGATTTGGCTTAACTTCACTTAAGCTGTATAAATAAATGTTGATCAAGAAAAAAGTCATTCTTTTCAAACAACTTATGTTTACATAAAACTACACAATATATACATATGTACTTTTTATTTAAACAGAACCGCTTAATGTAACTTAAGGTCCAGTTCAACGTAAATTTCAGTTTCGAAAAAGAGCTTAAGTAGAAAATAGTAAAATTTTCTGAATTTAACAATTTTTTTTTAAATATTCATCCTTCTTTTCTAATAAACCTATTACTAATATATGTATTTAATAATAAATTATTCACAGAAATCAGGCAGAAAAAAAATTACACAAAATGGATGATATCTCAAATCTTCAATTTTTGACTTAAGCTATTCTTTCATATTGCTACGGATATATATAAGAACTTTACGCAAATATTGACCGATTATAACAAAATTTTATACACTTACTGATATTTATGCAAGGCTTTATTATGCATAATTTAGTGGCCATAGCTGCTATAGTTTATAATTGAATAGCTTTTAACTGGCGTTCGTGGCACTTTAGTGGTTTTTATATGAAAGCTATGGTCAAATCTGGACCGATTCCTATAAAATTTGATATACTGACCACTAGTTGCTTTAAACTTATCTGTTCTAAATTTAGTCGCCATATCTCTTACAGTTGTACTCAATTTATCAGCATTAATGTGATTCCCGGGGCAGAGTTATATGGGATCTCTAACTAAATGTGAACCGATTTCGGCCATTTTCGGTACACAATATTTTCGAGATATCAAAAATACTTTCGTAAAATTTTGTCCCTCTAGATCTCTTTTTTAAGGCATACAAAAACCCCCTATATTTTTGGTATTTTTGTGTTTCTCTAAGTTTTTATATAGGAGATATGGTCAAATGGTGACCATTGCCTTAAGACATATACTATATACAATAGGGTGACAATTTTTTGTATGAATGAACTTTTTTTCTGAATTTCATAACTTTTACAACTGAACATTGTAACAATAGCTTCAAAAGTTTAGTTCTGAAAATTTGAGCCAAATCGGACAACGTTCTATGGGCGCGCATCGGGCCCAAAGTTTAAGAGCGCATTTGTATGGGGAAAATTGTTTTTTTTTTAATTTTTGAGAAATTTTAACTAAAAATAAATAATTTTTATAAGAACAAATAATGGTGTATTAAAGAAAGGCCCTATGTTCCACAAGGAATTAAAGAAATAAATATATATATATAAAGAAAACTAACACAGCTTTATTTCAAGTAGTCAAAAACAAAAATCCATGAAGCAGTTTTGAAGTTATTCCATTTTTCCCTTAAAAACGCGCCTAAGGATATGCACCAAAAATTGTATGTTGTAAATAAGAAATTTAAAAACTAGACATAATTTATCATTGAATGACTCGTTAGTATTGAACAGTTCAGTTTTGCTTAAATATAATCGAATTAACTTAGTTTTTTTCATGTTGGAAAATGGTATATTTTTCTCCGGTCGGTTTTAAAAATAATTTTTTAATTTTTCGGAATTTCGCGAAAATGAAAATTTTTGGGCCAAATTCCCGTAGATGCTCGGTAAATTTAACTTGTATTAAATTTTAACAAAAAATTAATTAATATTATTGCTTAGTTTATGGGAAACCTATGCTGAAAGGTTTTTCAATATTGAAAGAGATTAATCCTTTCTTCACCGGGGTCAAATGTCAAAATTTTGATTTCCTTGAAATTTTCATAGCGATATTACGAAATGGCAAGTAATAACTTCTGAATTTTAATAAGAAAGCATGAAAATAATTGTTTTTGACAAGATTAAGTGTTTACAGAAGTTTTTCATAGCCTAATACTCAATAACCAGTGGCTAGCTGAGTTATGAGGTGAACCACTTGGCCGGGGATCGAACCTGGGACTTTGGGTATGCTAGGGGGATGACTATCCTGCTATACCACGGCGGTTAACAAGACATAAAACTTCCTTGTACTAAATTTAGTGGCCATAGCTAGTATAGTTTATCATTTATTTGGGTTTAAGTGTAGCTGAGTTAGGTGCAATTTAGGCTGTTTTCGTAAGTGTTTTCTATGGGAGCTATGGTTAAATGTGAACCCATTTCAATCAAATTTTATACGCTGAGTAAGGATCATGTAAAACATTTTTGTGCTAAATTGTATCTCGCATCTGTTTTAATTTGTCATTTATTAGCGAATACGATTGGCGTATGCGAGGTTATACAGGAGCTATGGAGCTATCAAATGTAAACCGATTTCGCCCAATTTCAATACCAAAATTTTTCAAGTAATAAAAAATATTTGTGGAAAATTTCGGTGACCTACGTCCTTTGTTAAGGTTTTATCGTGCCGATAACAGCGGTGGATCGAACTTGGGACCTCAGGTATTCTAGGCGGATGACTAACCTGCTATACCACGGCGGTTCACAAGACATAAGATTACCTTGTATTAAATTTAGTGGCCATAGCTAGTATAGTTTATCATTTATTTGCGTTTAAGTTTATTTCAGGTGCAATTTAGGCAATTTAAGTGTTTTGTATGGGAGCTATGGTTAAATGTGAATCGATTTCAATTAAATTTTATACACTGAGTAGGGATCATGTTAAACATTTTTGTGCTAAATTGTATCTCACATCTGTTATAATTTGTCATTTATTAGCGAAGATAAATTAGTTTCTCTAACGGTCCAACATTTTTATTTCGAAAAGGCAGAACTATGAGGGGTTCCTGAAATATTAAAAGATTTGGTCCGAAAAGTGTAGGGATCACCTCAGGGCTTATATGAAAAGTAGAAGGTCAAAATTTTACAAAACTGTTAATCAACATTATTGAGCAGTCTATCAGGAATGTATGCCAATTGTTGTTTCTAAATTGACGCTTTCCCGGGGTCAAAGGTCTATCATCCGATTTTTTTAATCGGCAGCGAAAGTGTTTTAAATGATAACCTCATTTTTTTTACTTTAAATTCTTTGTTTGAATTAGTTAAAGGATCGGCTCATAGTTTCTTAGAGTCGAAAGGTATACTGGGAAAATTTGAGGTTAGGAAATAAATTTAAGGTTAGGAAGTAAAAACCAAAATCGTTCCAGAAACAATGAGATATCACCAAAAACCTATAAGATATCACCAGAACCAATACTTGACATCAAAAATTTGTTTAAATAAAAATTTCAAAATCTTCACAGGAATTGCAGGAAATACTATTTAGAGACGTCAGGACAACTAAAGCCCTAATATCCATTTTAAAATTGTGTATAATTTGTTCATCATCTTCTTATTTTCGATTTAAACGAGTGTATATTACCAACTCCAATATTTATTATTTTTATTTTGTCATGTTTTTCTTTTTGTCTATTACTGGATTGATTTTAGAAAGTATTTATTAATTTTATTAATGTATTGTATTACATGACATGTCTGACTGCCAGTTTTCCTTCCTCTGAATAGATACTTTTTGCTGATTCTTAACATTAACTTAAATACTTGATGTTTGCTCCTAAAATGATGTTAAACTTGATATTCCACGTCTGAGTCTGAGTTGGCGTATTAATAGGTACTTAGGCATTACATAAGTAATTTTGGTAATTTATCATTTTGTGCTTGACATTAAACCTGTTGCTAGGCAGGTTCATTTATTGCCACAAAATACAATTTTTTTTGTAAATTACAAAACTTTTTCTTTGTGTCATAAACATTAGAAAGTTTTAAGAATATTTATGTTTCTTTAATTACGTATTATAAATGTGTTATTAAATATTAATTAAATTTCATTATAATTAAACCGCAATTAATAAGCACTTTAAAAGTTTAGCATTTTTTATGCCATTAAAGACGATGATTTTATAATATTTAAACAGTATTTGAAATTAATTGGAAAATAATAAATGTCACACTTAATTGCTGATTGATTACTTGTAATAGAATAAATAATTGGAAATGAGTAGATTTAGAACTCTTTGAAGTTTTAAAATCAAACTCGAATATTACACATTTTTCTGTTTATTTGAACTAAAGAAAATCTAAACGTATAACTATCTACACGGTAGCTTGTGCTGGGTGGAACTATATTTCCTCACAAGAATATCCATAAATGCACTTGGGTGTCCCCAGATCATATAACCGAGTACCAAATAGACCACTTTGCAATAAGCAGAATGTGGAGAGGGTCTCTGTTGGATGTGAAAAATAAGAGGGGTGCTGATGTAGGAAGTGATCATCATCTGATTGTAGCTAAAGTTCGGCTGAAATTGAAAGCATTGTCACACAAACCAACTCCTAACAGGAAAAGTTTTGACTTACAGAGACTAAAGACATCTGATGATGCGGCTAAGTTTTCTAATGCCTTGAACAACTGAATATATCCCCTGGATATCGCTGCGTACCAGAATATATAAACTTACTGGAAAGATGTAAGATCTGACTTAACCACAAAAACTTGAGGCCATTTATGAACGAGCAGGGCGATTTGATCTACACTAGAGTGGTTCGAAAAAAAATGTTGAGTCAGTCACCCCCTAGGATTAAAGATAATGTCAAACTAAATCTAAAAATATTTTTTTTATTTTACCACGCCTATAAATACCGCCCTTTTTGTATATTGTTAACTGTATCGCCATCTTTCGTCCTATCATATATGAGGACCCAAATTTGTTATAAAATTGTGGACACACAGTGGTACCCAATAAAAGGGGAATTTGAATTCTGACATATGTAGTTTTCTGGTGGGTTAATGGATTACATCCATTTCAAGGGGGCAGATTGCATCTGCCAATGTGTCTTTTCTTTTCAGCAATTACAAAATGATGTCAAGGACAAGAGAAAGCCAAATGATGCCAAAAGAAGGAGGACAAGTGATACCCAGAGGAAAAAGCTAAGTGATGTCGAGATGAAGCCAAGACGAAACTAGAGGGTCAAGTGTAGAAGCCAACTTAAAATATAACGAGCTGCAACAACATGTGGATCAAACGTGTTGCTTCATTATTAATAAGTTTGATAAAATAAATTTAAAGTCATTACAACCGCTATCGGTTCACACATAGCGGGAAGTAATAACTACAAAACTACAAACTGTAGCCAAAATGTATTAGTATATAAGCCAGGGAAAATTAACGATGAGCTCTCTTGTATTTTTACAGCGGAAAGTGGAAGACGTGGTGGCAAGACAGGGACATTGGTAAGTTGAAATGAGAACATCATTTCAATTCAGAGTAGTGTAGTATAAGGGGGTAAACTGAATTGATAACATCAATTCAGATAGTAAGTTACTGGTTTACAATCAGTAAAGGGGTGAGATATTGGATTCGATTACATCGAAATCAAGCGTAGGACCAAGTTTAGAAGAAGGTGAATTTGATAACATCAAATTCCAGATTAGGGTGCTGGTTTCCCAATCAGTACAAGCAAGTATTAGGAGATAACTTCCTGGAAGTAATACTCGGAAGTACAGAGGGAAATTGTAGTCTAGGTAAAAGCTTGGAGTAACTAGTTCGTGTCCTGGAAGAAAACACTCGGAACGAAACTAGTTTAGGTTCTCTCGCCTTGCCAACACTCTGGTTCCCTACAAGATACAGCAATTCAGTTTCTCAATAAAAACCTAGTCTGTAAGAGTGAATTCAAAAAGTAAAACAATAAAGTGAAAAAAAAAGTGTCCATTAAAGAAAAGAGTTAAGTGTTTCTTTTAAATTTTATGTAAAGGAGCCTGGACACGACTGAGTTCTACCCCAGCTTCAAACCCGGACTAACCGGAGATTCCTTACACATATCACTTTATATATCGGTGTTCACGGCTCTGTAAGGGCTACATTTCTCCCTTTGATAGTTTTTTACTACTACGTCAATTTCTAGTCATAATTTTTGAAAATTCGATTCGTACCCACCCTAATCGAATCGAGTACAAATCTTGTTTTTAAAAGTTGTGACTATAAATTGAAGTGGTAGAAAAAAACTATCAAAGAGAGAAATGTAGCCCTTACAGAGCCGCGTACACCGATATATAAAATATTATGGCGACACAGTGAACAAAATACTAAAAGGGCGGTATCTGTGGGCGTGGTAAAAATCTAAACACAACTTTTTTTTCTTGTGTGGAAGGCGAACCACTCTAATCTACACTGTAGATCAACAGATGAAAATGTGGAAAGATCATTACTCAAAATTGCTGTCAGCCAATCCAGCTGAATACTCCAAAATATGTGATTGCGAGTCTATGTGTCACATAAATAATATTAATAATGAGTTTGGCACGTTACCACCAACATTTCAAGAAATAACAGCAGCAATCAAACGGCTAAAATCTGGTAAGTCTGCAGGTCCTGATGGGATACCACCCGAATTACTAAAAGTTAACACAGCTTTATCAACAATGTCGTTAAAGCCTCTAGTCACGAAATATTGGTCGGAAGAAAGATTGAAAAATGATCTCAGAGAAGTTCTTTTTATAAAACTGCCAAAAAAGGACTGTTCGAATTGGACTGTTCGAATTGGAGGGGTATTACCATTCTTAATATGGTTAACAAAGTTATAGCCCATATTTTACACTGCCGCATAGCGGCCATTGTCGTACCACAGCTAAGACGCGAACAAGCAGCCTTAAGACCAAGCAAATCATGTATTGATCTCATCAGCAGCTTAAGAGTCATTGTGGAGTAGTCGGTTGAGTTGCGATGCCCCCTCTATCTACTATTTATAGACTTTAAACGCGCATTTGACACATTAGAACACAACGCGATCTGGGAAGCTCTAAGATGTAAAGGAGTCCCTAAAAAGATTATACGACTCATCAAGGAGCTTTACAACAATGCATTCTGATGTATTCTTCATGAAGGCTCGCAGAGCAAAACCATTAGTGTTAGAAGTTCGCCAAGGAGTTCCACTACTATTCAACATAGTACTTGATGTTTTTTTGTGTCATTCGATGTCTAGCCAACATGGTATATCGATTAGATGACATCGACTACGCTGATGACGTATGTCTTTTTTCTTAACTTTCTCTGTAGTTAAAGAATTATGCAGTTAAAAATTCAAACCTTTGTCATTGCAATTAAACTCACTTAATGAGTCCAAATTTTATCTTGGAAATATGGTTGGCTTGGACATTTACTTAAAAAGCCAGCTACTGATATAAATCGTCAAGTCATCGAATATAATCCTCAAGGTTCCAGGTAGACCTGCAAACACGTGGAGGCGTCAAATTGGGAACGAGTTAAGAGAGTTCGTGGAACGATACTCCGAACTCTTGACTGCCGATAAACATACATGAAAAACATTTGTTGAGGCCCTATGTCCCACAACGAATTAAAGGACTAATCGGTGGCTACAAATTGCCACCGATTGCTCGCAACGAAAATATTTCTAGTTTCAACGACATCAGCACTCTATGGCAACATATTGCCAACTCTAGGAAAACTGCAGCAAAATCAATGTTAGAGTTTCAAAATCCTATTCCTAAAAACTCTTGGTTTGGCGAGAATTATGTTAGAATTGCAATAACTCGAATAAAAAATAACAAAGTCGGGGTTCCGATTGTTTGCTGGCAGAGCTTTTAAAGGCCGGAGGTGATTAGTTGATAAGGCGTATGTCCCAGCATATAGAAACTTTATGGATAGAAAAACGAATGCCAAATTGCATATAAGATCCTATCGACAAACTGTGTAAAAGGCTTAAGCCCAAAGAAAAGGAAACAATTGAAACCTTTCATTGTGGCTTAACACCAAATAAATCTACCACTGACCAGATCTTCACACTACATCAAATCCTGGAGAACACCAAAGAGAATCGAACAGAAAATTATGATCTCTTCTTTGAATAAATACAAAGCTGTTTTTGACGGTCCGATTCGAACGAAGTTGTTAAAACAATGACTGAATTCGACTGAATTGAATTGATTTGATGAAGCTCATAAATCGATAGTTTATCATGTGATCTCTTTAAGATTGCGAGATGCTGCAGTTAATACAACTGAAACAATTTTTAATAGAAAACACATTCTATTCGCGTTTGCTCATGACAGGTTATCAATGTATATGCCGTGAGTTGACTGCCGTCGTTTCAAGTATTATGTAGAATCATACTTGCCAACTGATGATATTTTGGCCTTAGTAGGCAACTGAGAAATACAGCTTTCTCAGTAAGAACTAAAATTACCCAGTAAAACTTTTCATTACCAAATAATGAGTTAAACAGTTAAACTATTGAACACGAACTACTTACTCATTCACTGTTTAAGTCATTACATTAACATGGGGATGTCATTGGAGGCAAGTACTTACCAATTGCAGCAACAACTTTTTTGTTGTTGTTTTATTAAAAACATATATTTTTAAACGAAATACAAATTTTTTTTATGATCCCATGGGGGCTCGAACCCAGACCCTCCAACTACTAGGCAGAGACTCTTCCACTGAGCTACTTCATATGTTTAAAACTTAGCAGCTTATAATTAATATAAACAATTTTTATTTTTAGGTCCAAAATCATGTGAAAATAACTTTGTTTTCCATGCTTTTTTTTGCTTTGTTGTAATTTTTGGAAAAATATTTTTTTTACGATTTTTTGTAATTATTTTAAAACTTTTTTAAAATTATTTTAAAACTTAAACAATTTAAATCTTCTTTTTTGTATAAGCTTTTACATAAGATTGACACTTACTTACTTAAATGTTACAACCTGTTAAGGTTAAAGTCCGAGCATATCTTAGAATTCCATGGATTTCGATCTTGTGCGAATATTCTCCAATTTTATAGGCCAAGCTTTCAAAAATGTTCCTCTACTTGGTCTTTCTATCGAAGTTTCGGACATCCTCCCCTAATATTAGGTAGTGGGACATTTCAATTCTAATTTTATCCTCTTCATTGTATTTTTTTTCAAGAGAGGTTTACGAGCCCGTAATCCTAACCCATTTTTATCGATCTTATGGGACAACTCTCGGAACATGTTAACTCACAATATTAATGGGTGTTAAACTAGCTCCCCGGGTGATACCATGAGGAGGTGTGTGTCCACAGTTGAGATGAAGGATGACCCAGATAAGTTGGGCTTACCAAGTTAAGACCAATTAGAATCGTGTTTGGTATTCAACATCGCCTATATAATCAAAATTGACTCATGATGGTATTTTTTCATTAACGTAAGTTAGTTTTACAATTTTTTTTACAGAAGATAATATTTAAGTTCTTAAAATTCAAAAATCATTTAAAAAGACTCTTTTAATAAAAAAAACTAAAAAAAATTGTTGCCCTTGGTGAGATTTGAACCGAGGCCATTCAGTTTAAATAACCATCTTAATTACAAATAAGTACTTCTGTAATAACTTATTATTTATTCGGATGGTATCTTGTAGTCGCTACAAGGTAACCAGTTATCAGAGTACTTGCTATTACCAAAGTTTTGCTGGGTAGCTCTTTAAAATCCTCATACTACCCGTGTTACTAAATGGTGCTAAATTATGGGCACTTGCTCAGGCAGATGAAGCGTTTGGAATTTTTGAGAGCTGTATGAGTTATACGCTGACATTGACATACCCAGTAAAACTTTTCATTACCAAATAATGAGTTAAACAGTTAAACTATTGAACACGAACTACTTACTCATTCGCTGTTTAAGTCATTACATTAACATGGGGATGTCATTGGAGGCAAGTACTTACCAATTGCAGGAAAGTAATGACTTGGGTAAGCAATTTGAAAGCAACAACAACAACAGCAACAACTTTTTTGTTGTTGTTTTATTAAAAACATATATTTTTAAACGAAATACAAATTTTTTTTTATGATCCCATGGGGGCTCGAACCCAGACCCTCCGACTGCTAGGCAGAGACTCTTCCACTGAGCTACTTCATATGTTGAAAACTTAGCAGCTTATAATTAATATAAACAATTTTTATTTTTAGATCCAAAATCATGTGAAAATAACTTTGTTTTTCCTTGCTTTTTTTTGCTTTGTTGTAATTTTTGGAAAAATATTTTTATACGATTTTTTGTAATTATTTTAAAACTTTTGTAAAATTATTTTAAAACTTAAACAATTTAAATCTTCTTTTTTGTATAAGTTTTTACATAAGATTGACTCTTATTTACTTAAATGTTACAACCTGTTAAGGTCAAAGTCAGAGCATATTTTAGAATTCCATGGATTTCGATCTTGTGCGAATATTCTTTTTTTTTATAGGCCAAGCTTTGAAAAATGTTCCTCTACTTGGTCTTTCTATCGAAGTTTCGGACATAATCCTTTAATATTGGGTAGTGGGACATTTCAATTCTAATTTTATCCTCTTCATTTTATTTTTTTTTCAAGAGAGAGTTACTAGCCCGTAATCCTAACCCATTTTTATCGATCTTACAACAACTCTCTAAACATGTTAACTCACAATATTAATGGGTGTTAAACTAGCTCCCCGGGTGATACCATGAGGAGGTGTGTGTCCACAGTTGAGATGAAGGATGACCCAGATAAGTTGGGCTTACCAAGTTAAGACCAATTAGAATCGTGTTTGGTATTCAACATCCCCTACATAAGCAAAATTGACTCATGATGTTATTTTTTCATTAACGTGAGTTAGTTTTACAAATTTTTTTTTACAGAAGATAATATTTAAGTTCTTAAAATTCAAAAATCATTTAAAAAAACTCTTTTAATAAAAACAAAACTTAAAAAAATTGTTGCCCTTGGTGGGATTTGAACCGGGGCCATTCAGTTTAACTTACCATCTTAATTACAAATAAGTACTTCTGTAATAACTTATTATTTATTCGGATGGTATGTTGTAGTCGTTACAAGGTAACCAGTTATCAGAGTACTTGCCATTACCAAAGTTTTGCTGGGTAGTTAAACACCTTAAACAGCAGCGGCTGCTTTGGCTAGGGATGTCGTCAGTTTGGGTTAAAATACTCCAGCAAGAAAAGTGTTTGAAAATGATCCTAAAATAACTCGTAGAAAAGGACGTCCGAAACTTCAATGGAAAGACCAAGTAGAAGAAAACCTTTCAAAGTTTGGACTGTGAAATCGGAGAATATGCCCACAGGATCAAAGCGCATGGAATTCTAAAATGGGCTCGGCTTTTGACCTTTACAGTTTGTAAATACTGGCCAATTAAGTAAGTTAGTAGAATCAGTTATATAAATTATTATTATGCAATAAAAAAATAATGGTGTACATGCTTACGAGGGCGGTTCAGAAACTTCTTAGCCTACCAATAAAAGAGTTTTTCATGAAAAAGTTTTTCAAAAATATTTTTATTTTTCAATATAGTCTCCTGAAACTTCAATACACTTAGTCCAACGCTTTTCTAGCAATTCTATCCCTTAATTAAAATAGTTTTCCTCAAGGTCTTCAAAATAGTGGTTTACAGCTGTAATTGCATCTTCATTTGAGGTAAAACGCTTGCCAGCAAGGAATTTTTTTAGATTTGGAAACAGGTCAAATTCATTGGGAGCTAAATCAGGGGAATAAGGTTGGTGGTCAAGCTCGTATTTTAATTCGTTGATTTTAGCCATCGCTGGTGCGTTATCTTGATAAAAAATTATTTTTTTGTATTGTAAGCCAGGACGTTTTTCTCGAATTCGTACATTTAATTGATCCAAAAGGTTGCACTAGTACTCTGAATTTATTGGTTTACTCTTCTGCAGATAGTCAATCAATAAAATACCTTTGAAGTCCCAAAAAATCGTTGCCATAACCTTACCAGCCGATTGAATTGCTTTTGCCTTCTTTGGAGCACTTCCTCCAGCTTCAGTCCATTGTTTGGATTGTTCTTTTGCCTCTGGAGTATAGTGGTGGATCCATGTCTCATCAACAGTGATGAAACGACGCTTAAAATTCACTGTTCCACCAAATGTTCACTCTTATGCATTTTTGGTCGATTTTTGGCAAACGCGGCACCCATGTTGCAGAAAGCTTTTTCATCTGTAGTTCTTCATGCAAAATGAAATGGACTAGATCATTTGAGATGCCCATGATATTAGCTATTTCACGCACATTTATTCGTCGATCATTTAATACCATATCATGCACTTTGGCTACAATTTCTGTTGTTGTTGCTGTTTTTGGAAGTCCACTACGTGGTTCATCTTCAATGCTTGTACGACTACGTTTAAATTCCGCAACCCAATTTTTTACTGTTGCATATGAAGGAGCACTTCATCTAACACATTCACCATATCATTATGAATTTCTTGTCCCGATAAACCTTTTTTATGTAAATATTTAATGACACCACATATTTCTAATTTTTCCATTGTAAAAAAATAGCGAATGCGTCTTCTGTCAACACCTGTTTCTATATGAAGGAGTTACCAGATCGAAACAAAATTTAACATGTGTTTATAGCAGAGATGGAAGTTTCCAAAACACTTAACTTTTTTCTGTTTGTACCACGCTTTTTGTGCTAGGCTAAGGAGTTTCCAAACCGCCCTCGTACACTATTGTTTTATTGATGTGAGGATATATACCTACAATTAAGAAGCTGTGTTAATTACAACGATCTTGCACAGATCAGATATCAATATAGCAACTATTTATGTAGGACTCACCTTGACAACAAAAAGTGAGTGTAAGGCTAAAAATTCTATGCGTTACAAACATCAGTATAAAACCATCCTTAGAAATATGGTAGTGAAAGGAATTCGAATATGCTACTTGTTGCTCTCTTTTTTACACACAAGTCCTGATATATCAGCTTTAAAAGTATAAAATGATTACGCGGCTTAAGTCTGAACTTGTGCTTGAAAAAAAAGAAATGCTTTGTTAAAAAAATAAATCGAAATCACTACCTGATAAAGCAATATTAAGACAATCGTGTAGTACAATTTAAACTTATAATTCATATCAACAAATAACACATAATTCTCGATTTATCTTTCCAATTTAAATATTGATTTCCTTATACATATGTATGTAATTGTTTTCCTCAATTAAATATTAAATAATATTTTCTGCGAAATCTTAAGAGATCTCACAAATCTAATTAATATTTGGTTAAATATTTTCAATTCCTCCTAACTTTACTATTATTCAAAATCAAAACTCACTCTATTCATTAAAACAATAATTATAATCAAATCACTGGAATTTGATAAACGAAAAAAAAAATACTCTATCAATGTCTAATTATCATAATGCATGAGAGTATAAATTAATGTAAATATATAAGAACATATTAGAAATAAATGACAAACATTAAGTAATTGTTATTCATAATTTGTCTTCTTTTCAAGAACCTACACACATACTTATTTATGTACTTGTATTTGTTTAAAATTTACATTTTACATTTAATTAAATCAAATTTTCCATAAAGAACGAAAGTAATGAAACAGTAATGAAAATATTATTTGCTTCTGGGAAAATAAAAACCAAATTTGTTCAAAAAATTTGGAGCGTAAGATTACAATATGCAATACCATACAATACATTCAAATTAACAAGGATCTGGCAGAGGAGATCAAAAAAGAATACAAGTCGTTTTAGAAGAGATTTTAAAGGGTCTATTTTTGTAATTTTTTTTAAAAATATCTCAACTTTTTTACTTAAAAAGAATTTAAAAGAATAAAATCTATAAAGACAAAAATACTCTACTTAAGGTGAAAATCGAAATTAAAACGAAAACACTGAACTTTATAGTACTTTTTTGATATCATAATAACTCCTAAACTGTATTCGAGATTAACTTATTTTCTTCTGCAGGCTAAAACCAAGGCTACGTATCTTAATTAAATCGACATCAAGATTATTATTGTTAATTATTTGCTTCAAAATTTTTCGACAATATCAAAAATCAAATAAAACATAAAATTAGAATTGTTAAAGAAAGTCGGTTTAAGAAAATGTTCATGTTAAATATGCGATTGGTATAGGTATAAAGAAAACTGCGCCATTTGGATAAGCGCAGCTAACTGAAGGCTGATAATTGATTTGACACTTGCTTTTTTGTTTTCTTATTGGCCGAAGTTGGATGCAGTTGGTTAGAGATAGACTTTGACATGTCAGTAAAGGAAGTAGGGTTCACAGTGGAGGGGTATACCAATATTGTCATTCCTTTTGTAACTCCCATAATATGGGTTTAAAAACCAAAAAGGAAATTCAAAGACGGACTAAACGGGCCTAAACGGAAAAAGTTAGATCAAAAAAATTTGGAAGAATATGTCTAATTTCTTGGACAATTTTGGAATTGAATTGACAATTGACCATAGTATCCATATAAACAACCTGCGGTAATAGCAAAACTTCAAACAAGAATAGGGGTATCTGTCTGTCTATCCGTCAATTGAAATAATGATAGCGCCTAAGCGAAAAGAACTGGAGCAAAATTTGCCAACGGTATTTCGGATGTTTTGAAAAAGTTTGAAAATTGAAATTGGGAGAAATCGGTTTACATTTGATTAACTTCCACATAACCCAGCCCTGCAATCGCTTTAATACTGAAAAATGAAATTGAATTATTAAAGATATGACAGGTTAATTGGAGAAGTTAATTGGAGAAGTGCTAATAAATATCAAACTGTAGTAAATATGATACTAGAATTTGGTACAGATCAAATTTTTATAAATGTCTGCCGGCGTTTGAAATTCTTTGAGAATCTGTCTACTTTGATTGTAGCTCCCATATAAATCCTTATGCTGTAAACACAATCACGACTGCAGGCTGCGAGCTACAACCTATCAAATTTATAATACACGCATTTAAATGGGAATGATTATTTTAGCGTCGACACAGCCACACGACTACCTACCATTGTTGTAGCTGTAGCCAAAATAAACTTGGTTATACGTGTTGTATAAAATACGTTATATAAAAGAGCATACTTATATCTTTGTTGTTTTCAGATATTCGCATTCAAAAAAAAAGTCAGTTGCAAAAAAGTTGTTAGTATATGTACTCTTGATCCATTATATATATATCATTTGAAAGGCACCACTTATCAACAGCTGTTTCTGTTTTAATCATTTTAATTTATTTTATTGTCGTATATGTATTTTTGCTTTATTTGGTAACTTTGTTAATATTTTCATAATACTTAGTACCTGGTTGACCGAGCCTTGCTCGGTCAATATTTTAAATTTTTATATATTTTATTTTATAAAATAGTAAAATAAATTTAGAGAAAAGACATTGTTTAAATATTCAGTTAATTTTGAAATTCTTTCGAAATTTCTTCATACCAACTAAGAAACCTTCATCGGCTCATATGCAACAACTTTGCTGAAGATTATATCATGATTAAATGTACAGCTTACGATTAAATTTAATTTTCAGTGGCTCCACCTAACGGAAATTAGGCTTACCTACTTAAAAACCTTCTCCGGCTTATCCGCAACATCTTCGCTGAAGAGCATAACATGATCAAATTCACAGTTTACTATTCTATAAAGAACATACAAATATCCATTTGTTTAAAAGTTATACCATTACTCATTTTTTCTCCTTTTTATCCCCTACTTTCAAAAAGTTCCATATGCATATTTGGTACTTCTTTGGTACCAATTGAATTTGGTACATTTAATTAAAACGCAGTTAACATAAGTCTTATTCATATTACTTTTTGAGATGTTAAGTTATCATTTTATCCCTTTTTTACCCATTTTGGCCCCAAAATCAAAAAAGTACCAAATACGTGTTCAATATTTCTTTCACATCTATTTTTGGTTTAAAAAATAAGAGTTGGTTAAAAAAGTACCAAAAAAACTATTTTCACCCTTTTTTACCCCTATCGGACATAGTTTCAAAAAAGTACCAAAGATTTGTGCGCTTATTTTTATAGCTGTTCAAAACCTAATTTTAATTTTGTTTCTATGCCTATTACTTTAGGAGATATAACGTTTTCGATTTTTTCCCCTTTTTACCCGTTTTTACCCTCTTAGAGGCATAGGTTCCAAAAGTGCCTTCTTCTTCGACCTACACATAAAAAAAGGTACCCACTGTGAAAATTTTATCAAAATCGTTAGATCCGTTTTTGAGATAGCCATTCTATATATATATATATATATATATATATATATATATATATATATATATATATATATATATATATATATATATATATATATATACAATTATTATTGCTCGTTTAAGAATATAAGATTAACATATTTCAGGTGGTAATATGGACTAGGATGAAATGCTGATTGAGGAATGTAGTTAAAAATTATTAAGTATTTGACTACGAGGCGACGATTGCAGCCAACGACTTTCGTGTTCGTGTAGCCTGCTGTTGTTATTGTGTTTACAGCAATAATCGAAAACCAATTAATTGCTAATAAATATTAAGTTATATTAGCTATAAATAAGGCTAGAATTTAGTGCTGATCTGTTTTTTTCAGAGTTGGACCAATTTAAAAATTTTATAAAACCAAACGCACATTTAAAGATGTAAAACGTGTCCGTTATTGAAAGCTAAAGGCAGTTGTCAAAAAAATCGACAGAATTCTATTCTTTTTTTGTAGGAACAAATATCTGATCCTGGATCTCTCATTGCCATAGTAAAGTACTTTAGTTAAATCGCTTTATCGCCTTGTTTGTTATCCTTAAGTTGAGCCTAGTACAGTTGAGTCCTACTATAGAATAAAATATACTGTAATAAACGCTTAACTACACCTTTTAACAAATCCTCTACTTTCGTCATAGTTCAGTTTTATCTATCGAGTGGTTCAATTTCAAGGGCCGATGTTGATTTTGAATAAAACACAAACTATTTAGGAAATTATTGTAATTTTATTTTATTATTATATATTCGTATTACTCAATTATGTATGGAACAAAATATAGGCCAAATGGGCGCCGCGACCACGGCAGCACAACTCCATCCGATGGTCCAAATTTTCGATGACCCTGAGGCATAATGGAGGTTCTATGCCGTTAATGTGCCGAATTATCTCATCCTTTAGCTCTTGAATTGTTGCTGGCTTATCGAAATACACCTTTTCTTTCAAATAACCCCAAAGAAAAAAGTCTAACGGTGTCAAATCACACGATCTTGGCGGCCAATTGACATCGCCATTACGTGAGATAACACGGCCATTGAATTTGTTGCGCAAAAGAGCCATTGTTTCGTTAGCTGTGTGGCAAGTGGCACCGTCCTGCTGAAACCACATATCGTCCACATCCATATCTTCCAATTTAGACCATAAAAAGTACGGTATCATCTCACGATAGCGAACACCATTCACAGTAACTGCCTGACCGGCCTCATTTTGGAAAAAATATGGCCCGCCAGCCCATAAACCGCACCAAACAGTCACTCTTTGTGGGTGCATTGGTTTTTCGACAATCACTCTTGGATTCTCATTCTCCCAAGTGCCGCAATTCTGTTTATTGACGAATCCACTGAGGCGAAATGTGCCTCATCACTGAAGATGATTTTCTTCGAAAATTGATCATCCACTGTTGCCAATTCTTGCCACCATTCAGCCCATTCACGACGTTTGGAATGGTCAAGAGGCTTTAGTTCTTGAGCCAAGTGCACCTTGTAAACGTGTAAATGCAAGTCTTTATGCATAATGTTCATCAACGACTAGCGTGAGAGGTGCAATTGTTGGGCACGACGACGAGTTGAGGTGGACGGCTCTTCAACCACACTATCGCGAAAAGCAGCAATATTTTCTGCAGTACGAACTGTACGAGCATGCAATCGTGTTCTCACATCTTCTACAGACCCGGTTTGCTCGAATTTTTCCTCAATTTTTGCGATTGTACGCACATTTGGATGACCAAATTGACCAAAAAAATCACGAAGTGCACGATATGCATTTAGATTTGAACGCCAATTTTCACAATAAGCCTGGATAGCTTTAACACGTTGTTGGATTGTGTATCTCTCCATGGTTTAAATTGAGTAAGTCTGAAATAGAGAAATATCAAACAGAATTCGGAAAATAACTTGGCGTTTAGGTGTGGTTCACATTCAACATCGGTCCTTACAATTTAACCACCCTTTAATAGAGCTATCCAGACGATATTTCGCTTCACATTCAGTTAAAACATATTTTAATAACGCACATTTATTATTTAGGTAATAAATTCGCTTTTAATTTTTCAGAAAAAAAGTTTGTTATATTATTATTTGCATATGTGTAAAAATATATACAACTTTTGAAGGCAATATAATATCTTTACTCCCTATGTTCTCCTTTCTCACCATTCGCATAGGCTGGGATAGTTTTGTTGAGATTAAAAAACTTAAACGTTCTTTTCATAATACACTTTGTGCACAACATGTTGCATTTAAATATATAATTTATGCATGAACTTAAAGCTTTTCGTATTTACCCGTAAGTATATAAAAGTGCAACTGTTTGTATTTGTTTTAAAATGATCGACAAACGGTGAAATGTTAAGTTATGTAGACACTATATAGTTTATTATACCCTTCACCACCATAGGTGGAAAGGGTATTATAAGTTTGTGCTGATGTTTGTAACGCATAGAAATATTTGTCTTAGACCCACCTTTTAGTATACCAATAGACTTAGAATCACTTTCTGAGTCGATTTAGCGACGTCCGTCCGTCCGTGTGGCTGGCTGGACCCCCATGTAAACCTTGTAATCAAACTACAAGTCGCAGTTCTAAAGATAATTTGATGAAATTTGGCACAGATAATTTTTTTTGATAATGGGACCATGGCTATTGAAATTCGTCAAAACCGGTCCATTATTTATGGTACCTCCTATAGGTCCCACTTCCCGGAATTACTATATTGGCCACAAATATCAATATTTTTTCATGAAATTTAAAACAAATACTGCTTATGTAAACCTAAATCACTGTACCAAATTTGAAATCGGTCTACATTTGACCATAGCTCCCATACAAACTCTTCTTTAAAAACGCACTAAATAAGACAAAAAATCACTAAAACGCTCGTAAATCTAAAGATAATGAAAATTTTGAATTTATTTTTTGCATACATAATTTTTGTAACAACTGTAATCAATTTGCCAAATTTCGAGATAATCGGTCTACATTTGACCCTAGCTCTCATATAAGTCCAAATGACGGAAACAGGTTGAATATATAAGTTTTGAGAAAATGTTTATATGATGGCAAAATTTAGCAAATATTTGGCTTTACACAGGAAAAATAACACCTTTGACCTTAGTGGTGAAGGGTATCGTATGGTCGGCTTAACCGACTATAGCGCTTTCTTACTTGTTTATGTAGGTGTTAGTTCATAAATATTTTACCCAGAATATGTAATTCGTAAACTTGAGCATTTTTATACCCACCATCAAAAAGAATGGGGGGTATATTGAGATTGTCATTCCGTTTGTAATTTCCTTAATAATGGCTCAAAAACCAAAAACGATATATATTCTGAATCCTAAGACGATTAAGCGATGTCCGTCTGTCTGTCTGTTGAAATCACGATAACGCCTGAACGAAAGGAGCTAGCTCAATGAAACTTAGTCAAAATATTCCTCATCTCTGAGAAAATTTTGGTATTGAAATTGGGCAAATTCGGTTCACATTTGACCATAGCTCCCGTATAACCTCGTCTATATATATATATATATTATATATATATATATATATATATATTAAAATCGGTTCACATTTAGCCATAGCTCCCATACAAAAAACTTACGAAAACAGCCTAAATTTCACCTAAAATACACTTAAATGCCAATAAATCTAAAAGTATATCAGATATAACCACTAAATTTGGCACAAGAAAGTCAATGCCAGCCAGTGTGCAAAATTTTGTCACCATTTGACCTAGCTCCCATATAAAAAACTTACGAAGACACAAAAATTCAAAAAGAAAAGGGGATGTATGTCCGTCTGTCCGTCAGATAAAATCGTGATAGCTCCTTAACTACAAAAGCTAGTAAGACTAAATTAAGCACAAGGAAGTCTTATGTCAATGACAGCCAGTGTGCAAAATTTTTTCACAATCGGTCACAATTTCACCATAGGTCCCATATAAAAAACTTATGGAAACACAAAAATACATAAAGAAAAGTTTGTTTATGTCCGTCTGTCCGTCAGATAAAAGCACGAAGCGCCTTAACGAAAAGAGCTAGAGGGACAAAATTTAACAAAAGTATTTTGGATATCTTGCAAAAGATGTGTGTTGAAAATGGACAAAATCGGTTCAAATTTAGTTAGAGCTCCCATATAACCCCGCCCCGGGAAACACATTAATGCTGATAAATTGAATACAATTGTAATAGCTATGACGATTAAATTTAAAATAGGGAAGTTTTATGCAATTTTTGGTCAGTTTATCAAATTTTATAGGAATCAGTCCATATTTGGCTTTAGCTTTCATATAAAAAAAAACTCACGGAAACCAAAAATTTTAACAAAGGCCAGTTAAAAGCTATTAAATTAGAAACTATGATAGCTATGGCCACTAAATTTGGCAAGAATAAGCTCTATATACATATATACCAGCCAGTGTGTAAAATTTTGTTACAATCAGTCAACATTTGGCTATAATTCTTATATATATAACATCTCCTTTTTATATCTACAATCAAAAAGATTTGGAGGTACATTCATTATATTAAGATTGCATCTACGAAATTAGATAGCTATTAATCAATGTTAGGTCCAGCCTTTATACACGGTAGATGCATTAGGAACTCCTAACAAAATATATGAACCTGCCGTGTTGCTATCAACATGTTTATGGCACAACGAAACAGCTTATTAATGTGAAACTATATTCGGTTATGGAACAGTATTTTGTCCAAGGTAGATACATACTTGGAGAACCACTTAGATACTTTTAAATGTTGAACTATAGTTACTAGACCACTGCAACCGAATTTAGTCCAAATATATTACCAACAATACCACATTTGGTCAATATTTTGAATTAGCTGCACTCTCGTACAACTTGATGGTGGGTATACAAGATTCGGCACAGCCGAATATAACACTCTTACTTGTTACTGCTTTTATTATATTTATATATTATTTACACATACTATTTTAACGTTATTACGGCTTTATACATACTTTTTCACGTTTTTAACAAAGATTCTTTTTGGTAAAATATAAAAGTATAAAAATGTATGAAATTTTTATTTAAGAAGATAAAAAGATCTGTTATCATTCTATATTCAAAACTGGCAGACTCCCTTCAACACATCGACCAGAGTCAAGGTCGCCGCATTTGATCAAATCAAGAAAATCGGATTATATATAGACTAGCTTTATAATACGCTACTTCGTTAGCGGTACAATTTGAGTTAACAAAGTTACAATAAACAAGTAAGAGTGTTATATTCGGCTGTGCCGAATCTTATATACCCACCATCAAGTTGTGTTAAATTCAGAAACAGGGTGCAGCTAATTAAAAATCTGCACCAAAACTGAAAAAATCGCTAAGCTAATTGGTATTGTTGGTAAAACCTTTGGACTAAATTCGGTTGCCGTAGCCTTATAGTTCAACATTTAAAAATATTTTAGTGGTTTCCCAAGTATTTACTTTAATCAAAATTCGGTCTCACAACCGGGTATAGTTTTACATTGATAAGTTGTTAAATACTTTTCGTTGTGCTTAATATGTAGTTAATAGTAATACGGCAGGTCCATATATTTCGTTAGAAGTTCCTAATGCATTAATCATATATAAATCTGGGCTGAACATTGATGCCTATCTAATTTAATAGGTGCAATCTTAATATAATGAATTTACCTCTAAATCTTTTTGACTGTAGATATAAAAAGGGGATGTTATATATATATAAGAATTATATCCAAATGTTGACCGATTGTAACAAAATTTTACACACTGGCTGGTATATATATTTAGTGGCCATAGCTATCATAGTTTCTAATTTAATAGCTTTTAACTGGCCTGTGCTAAAATTTTTGGTATCCGTGAGTGTTTTTCATATGAAAGCTAAAGTCAAATATGGACTGATTCCTATAAAATTTGATAAACTTATCAAAAATTGCATAAAACTCTCCCTATTTTAAATTTAATCGTCATAGCTATTACAATTGTATTCAATTTATCAGCATTAATGTGTTTCCCGGGGCGGGGTTATATGGGAGCTCTAACTAAATTTGAACCGATTTTGTCCATTTTCAACACACATCTTTTTCAAGATATCCAAAATATTTTTGTAAAATTTTGCCCCTCTAGCTCTTTTCGTTAAGGCGCTATCGTGCTTTTATCTGACGGACAAACGGACATAAACAAACTTTTCTTTATGTATTTTTGTGTTTCCATAAGTTTTTTATATGGGAGCTATGGTCAAATGTTGACCGATTGTGACAAAATTTTGACATAAGACTTCCTTGTGCTTAATTTAGTCTTACTAGCTTTTGTAGTTAAGGAGCTATCACGATTTTATCTGATGGACAGACGGACATAAATTCCCTTTTCTTTTTGAATTTTTTGTCTTTTCGTAAGTTTTTTATATGGGAGCTAGATCAAATGATGACCGATTGCGACAAAATTTTGCACACTGGCTGACATTGACATAAGACTTCCTTGTGCCAAATTTAGTGTTTATATCTATTATACTTTTAGATTTATTGGTATATAAGTGTATTTTAGGTGAAATTTAGGCTGTTTTCGTAAGTTTTTTGTGTGGGAGCTATGGCTAAATGTGAACCGATTTTGATGAAATTTTACACGCTGCCTAGGGCTAATGTAAAACATCTATATACCAAATTGTATCACTATAGTTGCTATAATTTGTCATTTATTAACAAATAAGCTATTAGCCTAGACGCGGTTATACGGGAGCTATGGTCAAATATGAACCGATTTTGCCCAATTTCAATACCAAAATTTTCTCAGAGATGAAAAATATTTTTACTAAGTTTGAGTGAGCTAGCTCCTTTCGTTTAGGCGTTATCGTGATTTCAATAGACAGACAGAGAGACAGACAGACAGACAGACACACATACAGACAGACAGACAGAAAGACATACAGACAGACAGACAGACAGACAGACAGACAGACAGACAGACAGACAGACAGACAGACAGACAGACGGACATCGCTCAATCGTCTTAGAATTTCATAAGGATTCAGAATATATATCGTTTTTGGTTTTTGAGCCAATATTAAGGAAATTACAAACGGAATGACAATCTCAATATACCCCCCATTCTTTTTAAAAAAAAAAAATTTACCAAAATAATTTTTTCTTTTGTTTTCCGATTCCGATATAAATTAAATTTAATGTGTATTAGTTCTAAAGATA
Source organism: Stomorhina lunata (assembly GCA_933228675.1). Lineage (NCBI taxonomy): Eukaryota > Metazoa > Arthropoda > Insecta > Diptera > Rhiniidae > Stomorhina > Stomorhina lunata. Next base: position 94,337,805 of record OW121740.1, on the reverse strand, counting down.
CATGTAGGTCAAAATAAATACCTATCTTCTGCTGGTGCTATTTCCAAAAAAGTTCTAAACACGCCTCCCTTATTTTCGTAGCTGATCAAATTTTGATTGCTAACCCAATTTAATTCTTGTTCTTGTCGCTTTCGATTTTGAATTTATAATATATAATATATTATATTAGAAAGTTTATTGTTTTACCCGTTTTTTGTCCCTAGTCGGCCAAATTTAAAAAAATACTGTCTTGATATTTTTATTGCTGATCTTAACTCCATTTTTGTTAAGAAGGTATAATATTACCGATTTTTCTTTTTTTAACCACTAAATTGAAAAAAGTACCAAACACCTGTCTCATATTTCTTCAATGTCAATCGAACAGTGCATAAATTATTATTCTAACTTCATTGAGTTAAAAAAATATATGTATAGTTTAAAAAGAAAAAAACTATCCTTAAATTTTGGAACCGTTTTTGTCCTTTTCTAACCCATTAGTCGAGAAAGTACCAAACATGTGTTTAATACCTTTTTGATGTTTATCGATTGCGGTATAAATTTTGTTTCTATAATACTTTGCAAAAAGTTTCGAATACTTGTCCCTTAATTTTAAGTGCTGAAATAAGATCATTTTAGTGTTTTTATCACTTTTGGTTTAGAAGATATAAGGTCATCAATTTTTCCCTTTTTTACCCCATTAATTGAAAAACGTACCAAACACTTATTTTAGTTTTCTTCAATGTGAATCGACACGTTTCTAAATTATTCTTCTGACTTTATTAGCTTAAATGATATTCATAGTTAAAAAACAAAAAAACCTAACCTATACCTACCCATATTTTCCCGTTTTCACCCTTTTGAACCCCATTTAATATTTTTTGAATACTTATTGATTGTTGCATAAAGTGAGTCTTTGTGTTTATTAGTTCAAAAGATACGTATGAGCTAAAAAAAGTACCATAATATAGTTTTTACCATTTTTTACCCGTTTTAGTGCCATTTCCAAAAAGTACGAATACATGTCACCTTATTTTTGTAGCTGATCCAAATTCAACTTCAACTTTGTTTTTAGCTGTTTGTTTCGGATATATGATAATAATTTATTCATTTTCTACCCTGCTTTACCAATAAACGGCCAAATTTTACAAAATTACCAAACCCGTGTCCCTTCATTTTTGGTGCTTATCATAGACCAATTTAATTTTTGTTTCTATCACTTTTGATTTAGAAGATATTACTTTACCGGTTTTCTTTTTACTCCAAAAATTCTGGCTTGATTTTTTTAATGATATTCATAGTTAAAAATAGAGTGCCTACCCTTGAATATTTACCCGTTTTTACTCTTTTGTGCCCCATTTATCGTAAATTGCCAAACACATACTTAATGGTTTTTTAGTAATTACCAATTGTGATGTAAATTGAGTCTCTATATTTATTAGTTCAAAAGATACCAAAATATAGTTTTTACCCTTTTTTACCCTTATGTTTTTCCAGCCGATCCGAAACAAATTTGAACTTTGTTCCTATCGCTTCTAATTTCGGAGATATTACGTTACTAGTTTTTCCTTTTTTTGTCCTGTTTTAACCCCAAAACGCCCGAATTTACAAAAAGTACCGAATACGTGTCCCTTAATTTTAAGTGCCGATCCCAGACCAATTTATTTGTTGATTCTATCACTTTTGGTTAAGAGGATATATGTATATACCGATTTTTACCCCCAAAATTAAAAAAGTACCAAACACGTTTTTTATTTTTCAATATCAATTGACCAGTAAATAAATAATACTTCTGGCTTCCTTAGCCTAAAAGATATTCATAGCTAAAAATCAAAAACATACCTTTGAATATTTTCCCTCTTTTACCCTTTTATACCCCATTAATCTCAAAAGTACCAAATGCGTATTTAATAGTTTTTTAATACCTATCGGTTTATTAGTTCAAAAGATACATATGTGTTAAAAAAAAGTACCAAAATATAGTTTTTACCCTTTATATCCTTACTATTTTTAAAAAAGTATCAAACAAGTGTCCTTTTTTTTTTAGCCGATCCAAATCCAATTTAAACTTTGTTTGTATCGATGTTGGTTTCGAAGATATGATGTTATTAATTTTTAACTTTTCTACCCTGTTTTACCTTCTAATTGGTCGAATTTAAAAAAAGTACCAAACACGTGTCCCTTAATTTTAAGCGTGAATCTCAAACCAATTCAATTTTTGCTTCTATCGCTTTTGGTTTAGGATTACCGATTGTTGCCGATTTTGCCTCTTTTACCTTCTAAGTTGAAAAAAGTGTTGGCCATCGACATACTTATTACTTTTGTTTCAAGTGATATACAAACATAAGGAAGAATGAACCTACCCTAAATATTTTTTTTCTCCATTTTTGTACAAAACACGTATTTGAGAATTTTTTCTTGTTTACATTCTCCGTTTTAAATGTTGTTTCTGTTGATTGGTTACAAAAGGGCTACAAAAAAGTACCAACAATTCATTTTTACCCTTTTTATGCCCTATTTGTCCCATCTGCCAAAAAGTACCAAGCACGTGTCTTCTTATTTTTGAAGCTGATCCCAATGCAATTTTACCACATTTAGTTTAGGAGATATAGCATTACTGATTTTTCCCTTTTTTACCACCTTAGCGGCCAAATTTCCAAAAAAAACCCTTCTTAGTGGATCTATACTTTGAAAAAGGTACCCCCTGTCAAAATTTCATCTTCCTAGCTTTAGCCGTTTGGGCTGGGCGATGATAAGTCAGTCAGTTCGTCACATTAGAGTTTTATATATTTAGATCAGATATTATTAAAAATTCGGTGCTGTATGGGACAAAAATTTAAAATTTTAATTTTTAAAGTCGAATATTTTCAAACAATTAGAGATTTTTGTCTGGGTCTGAGGTGGTCTGCTTGGGGGGACGATTGTGCCGCCCTCGTATTATCTAGGCTTTCCGGGTTCAAACCATAAGCTCCCCAACACTTTTGCTATATGCACACACAATTTATTTAAAATCCGCCTAACGGTTTGGAAATTATAAGCTTATGTATTTCTATTCTATACCTTCGTATAAAGATAATCAAAAATAAGAATTATAATTGTATACGGGGAAAAGCTTTCCCTTTAAAAATGGGATAGATATTGGACCTTGTAAGTATAACATTAACTACATTATAAATTTCATCAAAATCGGATAACCCAGTTATAGTTATTGTACTTGTTATAGTTATTGTATTTGTATAGGGGAAGGGGCCATACCCTGCTCCGATCCTTTTTATTTTTTCTGAATACAGTCATTGGTGAGGAATTTGCTGTCATTAAGTTTGAAGTTTCCATCGAATATTCAACGATTCTGCACTATTTACCCTTCACGAAAATCGGTTAAGGCGATAAAATGAACAAATTATAAATACCCATTAAGAAAAAAAGGTTTATTCTCAAATTGAGGATGATTTGAAAATAAATCTTTTTCCAAAGATCAAGCGTTTGATACTGATTTGAGAATAATAGTGTTCTTAACAAAAAGGGAATTTTATTCTAAAATTGAGAAATGCCTTTATTCTCAAATCATTATCAAACCTCATTCTCAAAGGTTTTTCAAATGTGTATATCATCTACATGTGGAACATAAATAAAATGGCGTTGTATTATTGAGTTTGTTTATTTTGTTTTTGAAAACGGTGCATCATATTTGAATTCTTTTGCTTAAAATATAATTTTTTTATTGTTAGGTAAAAAATTTTAAGAAACAAAGAAAATTGACTTATGCATATGAATATTATTGAATTTTTAATCTTGACATTTTTTAAGCAAGGTTTTATGGTCAAATATGGATCAATTTTAGAAAATCCAAAAGAAAACGAATTTGTTTGAAATGCAATGCCATTCCATTAAAATATCTTAAACATCAATTTTATTTAACATTTATAACAATTTTTTTTAATGTTTGAAAAAAAAAAATTGAAATAAGGTTTGATATCAAATTTATATAACATCATTTTTCAAATTATTCTCAAATCATCTTAGGGTTTGATAATGATTTGAGAATAAACTTTATTCTCAATTTGAAAAACTATAATTTTTCAAACGTTTATTCTCAAATGAACCCTCATTTGAAAATGAATGTGAATCTCAAACATCTGTTTAGGTTTGAAAAAAGTTTGAAAAAACATTTGATATCAAATGTAAAAGTCATCATATTTCAAACGTTTGACACTGTTCTTACTGGGTATGAACAAATCTCAAGGTCATGTGTCGCAAGATAATATCTTATGTAAATAAAAAAATATGGAGGATTATCCACAAACACGACCAAATATAAGAACAAATTATGTATTTGTTTTATTTACATTATTTTATTTTGTTGCAATAAAATTTTGCCACACTGTGGATTTAAATATTTGCATATGTTTCGTTTGTTCAAATACAAATACACAAGTATCATAACGCAAACATACAATCAGACAATTTAACAAAAGGATACAAGTACGAGGACATGCATGTTTACAAATGTACAAAAATGTACGAGTATGTCTAAGATCATGTGTAAACTTGTGTATTTAAATAAGTGTAAAAGTACCTACATATGTATTCAAATATGATACATAAGTATTTACATATGTTATGTATGTGCATTTGCTCTGGTGCAAATGTTTGTTTAAATAATCTTGGTATGAAAATTTGATTTGTCGTATTTCGTTTTTATATCTTTTTTTTATGATTTAAAACATATGGGCAAATCCTGCGTGACGGATGACACATTTGTACGGATTTTGTTGTACTTAAATGTATCTCATTGTCGTTCTACACTAGATAGCTTTACACAGATTTTAGGGAATATTAGCCCATCGATTGTGCTATCGAATGGCGTTTTTCAGTTTGGGACAAAATTTTCTATAGAAAATTCAGTTTGGGACAAAATTTTCTATAGAAAATTTAGTTTGCGACAAAATTTTCTTTAGGAAATTGAGTTTGGGACAAAATATTATATAGAAAATTTAGTTTGCGACAAAATTTTCTTTGGAAAATTTAGTTTGGGACGAAATTTAGTTTGGGACAAAATTTCTATAGAAAATTTTGTTTGGGATAAAATTTTGTATAGAAAATTTAGTTTGGGACAAAATTTTCTAGATAAAATTAAGTTTGGGACAAAATTTTCTACAGAAACTTATGTTTGGGACAAAATATTCTATAGAGAATTATGTTTGGGATAAAAATTTTATAGAAAATAATGTTTGGTATAAAATTTTCTATAAAAAAATTATGTTTGGTACAAAATTTTCTATCAAAAATTATATTTGGGACAGAATTTTCTATAAAAAATTATATTTGGGACAGAATTTTCTATTGAAAATTATGTTTGGGACAAAATTTTCTATAGAAAATTATGTTCGGGACAAAATTTTCTATAGAAGATTTATAAAATTCAGTTTGGGACAAAATTTTCTATATATAATATAATTTAAAAATTGTGTTAAAGACAAAATTTTCTATGGAAAATTAAATTTGGGAAATTTTCTATAGACGATTAAGGTTGTGACAAAATTTTCTATAAAAAATTAAGTTTGGGACAGAAAATTAAGTTTGGGAAAACATTTTTTATAGAAAATTGAGTTTAGGACAAAATTTTCTATAGAAAATTCTGTTTTAGATTAAATTTTTTATAAATTTTTTATAAAAACTTTGTCCCAAGTTTTTATAAAAAATTGAGTTTGGAGAAAATTGTTGTTAATTTTTGTTAATTTACATACTTCGCTTTTAAAGTGCTGTGAGGGATGCTACAAAATATGGAAGTGACTTTTTTTTCAACACTTGTTTCTGTAAATTTTATCAAATCGTTCATAGTAACAAAAAACTGGAAAATCAGAAGATTACAAAACAGCTTTTATGAAATATTTTTAAGTTTCCAATTTCACCAAAACTCCATAATTGTACTGTTGCGGACGCTATGTGACGGACGATAATCAGTGAAAATAATGGATTTATTTGCTCCCAAATTTCATCTCTTTCTTTTCATGTTCGCGGTTAAAATGCGATTTTTGGTCACAATTTAATATTTCACAAAACGGCTAGATACATACATTTATTTACAGTTTTACGGTCTTATGCAAAAGAAAATCTAAAATATTGCTTAAAGAACACGTTAGTTACCAAATACTTTAAGGCTAACAAACGATTGTTACAAAATAGTATCCAAAAACAGTTCTTTAACTAATGAATACGTCAAGTCAATTTAACATGTTAATGCTGGCAACTTATCATTCTCTCTTGTCTCTTCATAGTTAAAGATACAAAACAACGAATTAATTATTCATTGTTTCCTTCGGGTAGTCGAATATCTAAATCATGTTTTGTATGTTTTTAATATAAAAGTACCTGGTAGACCGAGCCTTGCTCGGAGCTTTATGATAAGCATTTTGAGGAAAAATTTTAAATTAAATTTTAAAGTTTTTATATATTTTATATTATAAAGTGCTAAAATAAATTTAGAGGAAAGACATTGTAGAAATATTCAGTTAATTTTGAATTATTTGATTTATTTTGTCCGACCAACACATAGTTTGCATAGTTTACTGTTTAACTCATTTTGAATAATTTTGGAAATTATTCATATCAACCTCTGTCGACTCATGCGCAACAACTTTGCTAAGGATTATAGTCTGATCAAATGCACAGTTTACGATTTAATTCATTTTGAGTAGTTTTCTGTGGCGCCACCTGTCGGACTTTGCTTATTCCAATTCATAAACCTTCTTCGGCTTATCCGTAACAACTTTGCTGAAGATTATAGCATGATTAAATGTACAGCATACGATTAAATTGACTTTGAGTAAATTTCAGTAGCGCCACCTGTCGAAATTTCTTCATACCAACTAAGAAACCTTTGTCGGCTCATGTGCAACAACTTTGCTAAAGATTGTAGCATGATTAAATGTACAGATTACGATTAAATTGACTTTGAGTAAGTTTCTTCAGCGCCACCTGTCGGAAATTATTCATACCAACTAAAAAGCCTTCGTCGGCTCATGCGCTACAACTTTGCTAAAGATCATAGCATGATCAAATGTACAGTTTACGATTTAATTAATTTTTAGTAATTTTCAGTGGCGGCATCTGTCGGAAATTAGTCTTATCAACTTTAAAACCTTCGCCGGCTTATCCGCAACATCTTCGCTAAAGAGCATAACACAATCAAATTCACAGTTTACTATTCTATAAAGAACATACATACAGACAAACATTCATTTGTTTAAAATAATACTAATTTTTCCCCCTTTTTATTCCCTAATTTCTAAAAGTTCCATATGTATATTTGGTACTTTTTTGGTGCCAATTGAATTCGGTACATTTTTTTAAAACGCATTTAACATAATGTATAATGTTCCTATTCATATTACTTTGGAGATGTTAAGTTATCATTTTATCCCTTTTTACCCATTTTGGCTCCAAAATCAAAAAAGTACCAAATACGTGTTTCATGTTTTTTTTACATCTATTGATTGCAGTACCAAGTTTCTTTCTATATTCTTTAGTTTAAAATATAAGAGTGGGTTAAAAAGGTGCCAAAAAAACTATTTTCACCCTTTTTTACCCCCTATCGGACATAGTTTCAAAAAAGTACCAAACACCTGTCCGCTTATTTTCAAAGCTGTTTAAAACGTAATTTTAATTTTGTTTCTATACCTATTACTTTAGGAGACATAGCGTTTTCGATTTTTTCCCCTTTTTATCCGTTTTTACCCTCTTAGAGGTAAAAATTCCAAAAGTCCCTTCTTCTTCGACCTATACATCAAAAAAGATACCCGTTTTCGAGATAGCCATTCTATATATATATATATATATATATATATATATATATATATATACAATTATTGCTCGTTTAAGAATATAAGATAAATATGTTGGAATTTTTTATAGGTTAAATCTTAGATATTTTCAAAACATTTGTATAGCATACTTTAGGGATAATACATCTATTGATTGCAGTACCAAGTTTCTTTCTATATTCTTTAGTTTAAAATATAAGAGTGGGTTAAAAAGGTGCCAAAAAAAACTATTTTCACCCTTTTTTACCCCCTATCGGACATAGTTTCAAAAAAGTACCAAACACCTGTCCGCTTATTTTCAAAGCTGTTTAAAACGTAATTTTAATTTTGTTTCTATACCTATTACTTTAGGAGACATAGCGTTTTCGATTTTTTCCCCTTTTTACCCGTTTTTACCCTCTTAGAGGTAAAAGTTCCAAAAGTCCCTTCTTCTTCGACCTATACATCAAAAAAGATACCCACTGTCCAAATTTTATCAAAATCGTTAGAGCCGTTTTCGAGATAGCCATTCTATATATATATATATATATATATATATATATAAGAATGTTTAACAATATAAGATAAGATACAATTATTGCTCGTTTAAGAATATAAGATAACATTTTTACTCTTTTGTTAATGTAAAATTATGTTTATGTTATTTATTATGTTATATAAAAACAAAAACTAAACACATTTATAATACAGTCAAATAATAAATAGACAAATTTTTATTAAGGGCTTGAGTAGATATACATCACTATAAAGTTTTTTGTAAATTTTATTGACCGATGTCTGCTTTTTTGTTGAAAAAGTGAATTTTTGTTAAAAATTAGAATTTGTGTTATCAATTTATTTGAAAAGTTTGATTTTAGTATGAAATATGTAAAATAGAGTATGAAATGTCATTGAAATTATATTTTATAAATTCCCCATGCCCGAAACCTTTTATATGATAAAAAAAAAAATAGCAAATCATAAAAAACATGATAACGAAGTTTAGTAAAAATATTATTAAAAAAATTTGAAAACTTAAATATTTTCATTAAAAGTTTTCACAAAATATTATTTATCAAAACAATAAAATATTTAACGTAGCTTTAAATTATGTAAACAGCTACTTTAAATTATTTGATGTTAACAAAAGATTAACATCGGTTTGTTTAGCTAACAATCGTTTTTGGATAATACTTTAAGGAATTTTACTTAACTTTAGTTTACCAATCGTTGTTAAATTTTTTTGCATAAGACCGTTACACTTTTAACATCTTCTTTTTCGTCCCAAGAATACTGCTGCTACCTGTAAAGTATCCCAAAAGTAAAAAAAAATCAAATTTAAAAATTATCAAATTTGCCCCAATGCATATTTTTTTAACACCGAATATCTTAAATTTAATCTGTAAATATAGGCAGTATTATTGCTTTATGAATAAGACAGACATGTGTTCGTAAATTTTGTATTAAATAAATATAATTTTGTAAAAAATATATACTGTGACGGACGCTACACACTTTTCAATACATATTATTCTGTAAAATGCTATATTAACATCTATATATTTTTAGCCTAATGTTAAGCATACTATAAGTTCTCTTTACGAACCAAGTTCACTTGGAGAAAAAAGAAAATTGCACTGGTCAAATTAAAAAAAAAACCTTTATTTTTGTGACGGACGCTACACACTGAGAGCTCTTTTTTACTTGACGTTATTCATATCACTCCAATTACTTTTGATGGGGTCTTTTCCATCTAATTGTATAAAATAAAGCAGACTTTCAGCCCCTACTGAAACTTGATATCTAAATGGATGTTTTTGTGATTTTTATGAACTTCTAAAAAAAAACTATTTTTTTTCAAAAAAATGCATAAAAATTCGAGATATGTGCAAAAAAAAAACCTGCCATTCACGAAGAGATCAATCAAAAATTGTATCCATTATATATTCTAAAATATCAATATATGGTAAATTTTTCTATAAACACAAATACGCGATTTTGACAGTTTTAAAATTTTGTCCTTGGTTTAAGATTTTTCGGATTTGCCCATATTCCAGTTCAGTATTATTTTCTTTTTATATCCCTTTTTTCTTTTCTTTGAATATTAAAAGTATTTTTATAAAATACATGTTTAATATTTGCAAAGAAAAATCAGGTAATAAAAGTATTTCAGAGTCATTCACTTGCATATTTTATGACAATAATTTTCTGGAAAAATGCTTATGCTAAAGCAAAGCTAAATACTTAAGTTTTATTTTAAAGTTTCGTTGAAGAATTTTTTTTATCAGAATTGCAGGTGGGCTGAAATGTTTGTAGGCAAAAAGAGACAAACAGTCTGGCACATCATTTTTATACCCACCAACAAAAAGAATGGGATATTGAGATTGTCATTCCGTTTGTAATTTCCTTAATATTGGCTCAAAAATCAAAAACGATATATATTCTGAATCCTTATGAAATTCTAAGACGATTGAGCGATGTTAGTCTGTCTTTCTGTCTGTCTGTTGAAATCACGATAACGCCTAAACGAAAGGAGCTAGCTCACTGAAATTTAGTAAAAATATTCTTCATACCTGAATTGAAATTGGCAAAATTGGTTCACATTTGACCATAGCTCCCGTATAACCTCGTCTAGGCTAATCGCTTATTTGTTAATAAATGACAAATTTTTTCGCATATAGAAGTTTCACATAAGCCCTCGGCACCATTTAAAATTTCATCAAAATCGGTTTACATTTAGCCATAGCTCCCATACCAAAAACTTACGAAAACAGCCTAAATTTTACCTAAAATACACTTAAGTGCCAATAAATCTAAAAGTATAACAGGTATAACCACTAAATTTGGTACAAGTCTTGGATCAATGCCAGCCAGTGTGCGATAGAGGAACTAAATTTTACAAAAGTATTTTGGATATCTTGAGGAACTTGTATGTTTTATCAAAAATTTTTCAATGAAAATTTTTTATCGCTTTTTTTTTATGAAAAATTTGTCTATAGAAATTTTTTATATCAAAATTTTTCTATAGACATTTTTTGTCTGAAAATTTTCTATTAAAAATTTTTTTTATCAAAAATTTTACAATAGAAAATTTTTTTGTAAAAAATTATTTAATAGAAATTTTTTTTATCCGGAATTTTTATACCCTTCACCAATAGGTGAAAGGGTATTATAAGTTTGTGATTCCGTTTGTAATTTTTTTATTAGTGATCGTAGACCCCATAAAAATTATACCGATCGACTCAGAATCGGAAGGAGAATCGATTAAGCGATGTCCGTCTGTCTGTCTGTCTGTCTGTCTATCTGTCTGTCTGTCTGTCCGTCTGTCTGTCTGTTGAAAACAAGTTTCTGAAGCCCGTGGAGGATCGGTTTATAAACACCGAAAATATCGAAAAAATACCAAAAATTAGACGAAAATTTTAAAATTTTTGATTGAAACACACTTTTAAATAACAAGAGAAAAAAGATACTCCTGGTGTACATGTGATAATATGTTATATATCAGATTGTAGGAAATATTTTCCCAAAGCACTCTGTAAAATTTTATCAAAATCGGTCCATAAACAACTGAGATATCGCCAAAACACTGAATTTGATGTATCGCAAATTGCCCAAAGTACACATTAGAGAATGTTTGTTGAAAAAATTAAATGCAGAAATAGGAAAAACTATCCTCCTTTAGTACGGACATACATAAATTTTATATAAGATTTTAGGAAATTCCCCCACCAAGCACGTTATTAAATTTTATCAAAAGCGGTCTATAAACAATTGAGATATCGCCATGTACAGCAATTGCCCAAAGTACGTGTCTAAGAAATTTTGTTTACATTTTGTAAGTATTGTTTCAGCGATATCTCAGGTGTTTATGGACCGATTGTGATGAAATTTGACATCGTTCTTTATGGGAGGATTTTCTAAAATCTGATATATATACTCTACAAATCTGATTATGAATACCATTCAAATTGTACCGATCAACTCAGAATCGGCACAAGAATCGATTTCTCGACCTCCGTTCGTCTGTCCGTCCGTCTGTTTGTTTGCCCGTCCGTCCGTCTGTTTGTTTGTCCGTCCGTCTACATGTCCGTCCGTCTACCTGTCTGTCCTTTTTTCTGTTGTAGTCAAGTTTTTGGAGCTCCTGTTTTGTCGATATCTCAGATGTTTATTTTGATGAAGTTTAATAGCGTCCTTCGCAGGGGATTATCTAAATCCTGATGCATTCTGTAATTTGTGGTAGATATAATTTAGCGTTTAAGCAATGGTGTTTTGATCGACAATGATAAAATTCAGGGTGGGACAATTAGGGAGCTCCACAAATCTGGTTTTAGCAGACAGACACACTAGATTTATCTTAATTTTGTGTCTGACTTTTGAACATTATGATAACATTTGAGAATGTATTATATATCAAATTATAGGTAATCTTCCTAGGAAGTACAAAAAATGCAGCTAATTACATGATATCCGTTCAAAACCTACATATGTATGTAAGTATCTCACATATCAGCGAAAATTTAAATTTTTTAATTGCAATTGGGAGAAATCCGTTCACGTTTGACAATTGATCCCGTATAACTTCGCCTAAGGCAATCTCTTAGTAGCTAATAAATGACAAATTATAATAGATACGATGATGACATTTAGTATAAAGACGTTGTACAATATTGATATTCAGGGCAATAGCGCATAAAATAAACTTTCTAGAGGGACAACATTTGACAAAAGTATTTCTGATCTCTTGAAAAGTTCGATATTGAAAATGGGCGAGCTCTATTCACATTTAGTGAAATATCCCATATAAACCCGACCGGGAATCGATTTAATGCTGATAAATTAAATCACATTAAAATTGCACAAAGAACTAGAGCAAAACTTTCCAAACATCCATCGGACAGATCGAAAGAACTATACATCCCAAATATTATTGATGAAGTGTTCATTTTAATTAATTAACTAACTTCAAATTAATAAGTAAACTTTTCCGACAAAGCTGATAACCATCCATTCAAAAGCTATATATTTCACGTATGTATCTAAAACTAAGAGTGTATACCCTATAATTTTAAGGCTTGTATACATTGACAATCATTGTTAAAGCTTTGACCTAAATCAGTCCGCTAACTTCATAGTTTTACATAACTAATCAAGAACTTTTACTAGTTGGATAATTCGTACGAATTAAAGTGCACAACCCTCACTGGGCACAGCGTTTTTGGGTTGCATGTCAGACTACTTAAACTTCATAAAATCGATGTGCTATTGCAAATCTAAGGGCATCTACATTTTGAAGCATCTTTTCTGCATGGTTTATCTGGTCTATCGAACTTTATTAAATGTTCGTAAAATATGTGTCTATTTTATTTCGAAGCTACTGGCTGGCTTAAATATAATGATTACTAGACTTGTAGTCTAGTAATCATTATCTTTAACAAAGGGACCACTTTAGAACCCAAGTGAAGCTTCCCTAGACATCAGCCACCTGCCCAACCTAACCTTTGGGTGCATAACTATTCTAGATGATGACGCCACCGAAAAGCTTTTCTTTTTCCGACTCTTAATATTAAAGACTCTTTGCATATAATACTAGTATAACCAAATTTTGCTAGGAATTACATTAAGTACTTTTGCAACGCCATTGGTGAAGGGTATCCAAGATTCGGCAAAGCCGAATATACCACTCTTACTTGTTTTATAGAAAATTTTTCCATAAAAATTTTTCTTATTATTTTCCTATAGAAATTTTTTAATCAATATTTTTCGAGAGAAAAAAATTTTTTTATCAAAAATTTTTCTACAAAAATTTTTTTTATCAAAAATGTTTCTACAAATTTTCTTTTTATCAAAAATTTTTCTATAGAAATTTTTTTATCAATTTTTTTCTAGAATTTTTTTTATCAATTTTTTTCTAGAATTTTTTTTTATTAATATTTTGATAACAAATTTTCATAGAAAAAAAATTTTATTAAAAAATTTTCAATAAGAAATAATTTTTAGCAAAAAGTTTTCATAAGAAAATATTTTTGACAAAAATTTACAGAAAAAATTTGTTTATCAAAAATTTTTCTGAAAATTATCCTTAAAGTATGCTACACAAATTTTTCTGAAATATCTTACATTTCGATCGATATCTAGTGCGATGTACTTCGATCCTAGATCCTAATTCAGAAATATTTTCAAGAAAATCATGTAGCATACTTTCTGGACAAATGGACGAAATCGGTTTAAATTTAGTTAGAGCTTCCATATAACCCCGCCCCGGGAAACACATTAATTCTGATAAATTGAATACAATTGTAAGAGCTATGACGACTAAATTTAAAATAGGGAAGTTTTATGCAATGTTTGATCAGTTTATCAAATTTTATATAGAATACGGACTGATTGATTTGACTTAAGCTTTCATATAAAAAACACTCACGGAAACCAAAAATTTTAGCAAAGTCCAGTTAAAAGCTATTAAATTAGAAGCTATGGCCACTAAATTTTGCAGGAATAGGCTCTATATATACCAGCCAGTGTGTAAAATTTTGTTACAATAGGTCAACAATTGGCTATAATTCTTATATATATAACATCCCCTTTTTATATCTACAATCAAAAAGATTTGGAGGTACATTCATTATATTAAGATTGCGCCTATGAAACTAGATGGGCATTGAACTATAAAGCTATTGCAATAGAATTTAGTCCAAAGGTTTTACCATCAGTACGAATTAGCTTAGCGATTTTTGTAGTTTTGGTCCACATTTTGAATTAGCTGCACCCTTGTAGAATATATGAGATATGTTTCTAAATTTAACACAACTTGATGGTGGGTATATAAGATTCGGCACAGCCGAATATAACAGTCTTACTTGTTAAAGCTTAGGGCAATCTACACAAAATATGTATTTAAAACTAGTAGATCCATCTTTGTGTCAGCCTACAAACATTTCAGCCCACCTATATTCCAATAATGTTTACTTTATATCGAGAAATGATAAATTACACTTTATTAAGTTTAAATAAACTCTGACCTTCATGGCCTCAAAAGAAGGAAAAAAAAAACAATTCTGCAAAAATTTATTGCCATAAAATTTAAGAAATTAATAAAATCGTTTACATTTATTGTTTCAATTTTTGTGGCAAGAAAATATTTAAATCTAATTTATTTATTACTTAAGTCATTCGGTCCTTCCTCAAGGTTGATGGAGGTTTACATAATTGTCGTACCACCTGCTGTTGCTCCTGTTCTCTGTAATAAATATGAAGATTAATGGCTGTTGGTTCAAATAAAAGGGTTATTTTAAGAACATGACTCTTTTGGAAGAATTTTTGTATTTTTAAGTATTTAAATGGAGGTTTAGTACTATTTTACGTTATTTAAAGGTAAGAATGTTATTTTTATATGCATCTTTTTGTCTGAAGACAATCCTGTTATACGTCAAGAAAATATTTACAAATTTTATACTGTTACTTTAAAAAGGTTTAACTTCTTATTTTCATTTTCTTAGAACTTTTAATACAGAGGATTTCGTTAAATACGTTAAAATATATTTTATTATCAAAAATCTGTTTATCAAAAAATACCCAGCAAAACTTTGGTAATAGCAAGTACTCTGATAACTGGTTACCTTGTAACGACTACAACATACCATCCGAATAAATAATAAGTTATTACAGAAGTACTTATTTGTAATTAAGATGGTAATTTAAACTGAATGGCCCCGGTTCAAATCCCATCAAGGGCAACAATTTTTTTTAGTTTTTTTTTTTTTTATTAAAAGAGTCTTTTTAAATGATTTTTGAATTTTAAGAACTTAAATATTATCTTCTGTAAAAAAAATTTTTAAAACTAACTCACGTTAATGGAAATCATGAGTCAATTTTGATTATGCAGGGGATGTTGAATACCAAACTCGATTCTAATTGGTCTTAACTTGGTAAGCCCAACTTATCTGGGTCATCCTTCATCTTAACTGTGGACACACACCTCCTCATAGTTCCGAGAGTTGTCCCATAAGATCGATAAAAATGGGTTAGGATTACGGGCTAGTAACCCTCTCTTCAAAAAAAATAAAATTAAGAGGATAAAATTAGAATTGAAATGTCCCACTACCTAATGTTAGAGGAGGATGTCCGAAACTTCGATAGAAAGACCAAGTAGAGGAACATTTTTCAAAGCTTGGCCTATAAAATTGGAGAATATTCGCACAAGATCGAAATCCATGGAATTCTAAAATATGCTCGGACTTTGACCTTAACAGGTTGTAACATTTAAGTAAGTAAGAGTCAATCTTATGTAAAAATTTATACAAAAAAGAAGATTTAAATTGTTTAAGTTTAAAAATAATTTTAAAAAAGTTTTAAAATAATTACAAAAAATCGTATAAAAATATTTTTCCAAAAATTACAACAAAGCAAAAAAAAGCAGGAAAAACAAAGTTATTTTCACATGATTTTGGATTTAAAAATAAAAATTGTTTATATTAATTATAAGCTGCTAAGTTTTCAACATATGAAGTAGCTCAGTGGAAGAGTCTCTGCCTAGCAGTCGGAGGGTCTGGGTTCGAGCCCCCATGGGATCATAAAAAAAATTTTGTATTTCGTTTAAAAATATATGTTTCTAATAAAACAACAACAAAAAAGTTGTTGCTGTTGTTGTTGTTGCTTTCAAATTGCTTACCCAAGTCATTACTTTTCTGCAATTGGTAAGTACTTGCCTCCAATGACATCCCCATGTTAATGTAATGACTTAAACAGCGAATGAGTAAGTAGTTCGTGTTCAATAGTTTAACTGTTTAACTCATTATTTGGTAATGAAAAGTTTTACTGGGTATGTATAAGAATTATAGCCAAATGTTGACCAATTGTAGCAAAATTTTACACACTGTCTGGTATTTATATAAAGCTTGCGTTTGCAAAATTTAGTGGCCATAGCTGTCATAGTTTCTAATTTAATAGTTTTTAACTGACCTTTGCTACATTTTTTTTGGTTTCCGGGAGTGTTTTTATATGAAAGCTATTACAATTGTATTCAATTTATCAGCATTCTTGTGTTTCCCGGGGCGGGGTTATATGGGAGCTCTAACTAGATGTGAACCAATTTGGCGCATTTTCAGTACACAACTTCTGTTACATTCAAACTTTTTTCTCTAGCTCTTGTAGTTAAGGAGCTATCGCGCTTTTATCTGACGGACATAAACCGTCTTTTCTCTTTGTATTTTTGTGTTTCCGTAAGTTTTTTATATGGGAGCTATGGTGAAATAGTGACCGATTGTAACAACATTTTGCATACTGGCTGGCATTCACATAAGACTTCCTTTTGTAAAATGTTGTTGCTGTAGCCCTTTTTGTTAAGGCGCTATCGCGTTTTTATCTGACGGACAGGCGGGCTTAAACCTCCTTTTCTTTTTTTATTTTTATGTGGGAGCTATGGTCAAATGGTGACCGATTGTGACAAAATTTTGTATACTGGCTGGTTTTCACATAAGACTTTCTTGTGCTAAAGCTATTACAGTTTATCATTTATTGGTATTTAAGTGTATTTCAGGTGGAATTTAGGCTGTTTCAGTAAGTTTTTTGTATGGGAGCTATGGTTAAATGTGAACCGATTTCGATGAAATTTTATATGCTACTTAGTGCTTATGTAAAACTTCTAGATACCAAATTTTGTCATCATAACCGTTATAATTTGTCATTTATTAGCAAATACGCGATTAGCCATAGGGAGCTATGGTCAAATGTGAACCGATATTGCCCGGTTTCAATACCAACATTTTCCAAGAAATGCGCCAAATTTCAGTGATCTATATCTTTTATTTAAGGTTTTATCGTGCCGACAACAGACAGACAGACGGACATCGCTCATCGGCCAGGTTTGTTTTAAAGGACGGATTACTAGTTTTACTATTCAAGTCTATTGAAAGAGATTTTCATTGATCAACAGTTCTTAGTCTGACACATAGATGACATTAAAATGATTTGACAGCTGTCGATTTACTAGTTTCTGAGATATAGCATTTTGAGTAAAATAATTTTGCTTGTTTAAAAAAGTGATTAAAAAACAATTTTGTATGTTTAAAAAGCAGTCGTTTTTAACGAAAACAAATTCTAGATAGTTTTCTAAGTTTATAGAAATTCAGAGAACGATACAGGTAGAGAACGCCCAAAAGCAGCTATTATAGCCAATAGGTACACAAAGTAATTTTGGATTACCGTAAAGTAATCGATATAGGTTAAGCTTTAAGGATATCAATGGATCATATTTAAATGTGATGTTTCAATTACATATACAGCGTATGCTCTTTCTGTACTCTTGACTCCCAGTAGAGTATATGGCCTCAACCATCCTTTTATATCGGTCTATAATGCGAGATGTTAGACATATGACATTCCATGAATAGTATAATGCCTGCAACTACACATCAATTGGACTTCTCCAAGTTCTAGCAGCTGCACCAACACGACGGCCGCTTCCCTGTGGATTCCAACGAAGCGCTTGTCGAGCAATGATGATATTTGGCCTTCGAAGTTTGTGGCCTATCCACCGCCATTTCCGTTGACATACCTCTATAGAAGAAGAGATTTGGTTTGTCGCGTTAAGTAGGTCTTCATTTCGTTGGACTTATCGCAAGAATTTGTTTGTAAAGATTTGTACTCATTTAGCGATGCCATTTGTGCGTTTCCAACATTCGTTACCGTAATACAAGATAGACTTTGCATTTGAGTTGTATATTCGATATTTGCCGAGATTTTCAAATAGCTTGAAAAATGCCGAATACTAATTTTCCTTATTAATACGCTATTCAATATCCTCGTCGTGGCCACCTTTTATAGATACCAAACTTTCAAGATAATTAAATGTACCTACGCATACAATACCCTCATTATTAGCATTGATGTGTGTCGATGGGTTTGCGCCATATCCTCCAGGCATAATTTTTATCTTGGAAATATTGATTTCCAGCCCAGCTGCCCGAGATTCAACAGCGATAGCGTTGGTGTTTGCTTAAAGGTGACCTGAGCTTTGGCTTAGAAGACATACATCATCGGCTTATTCCAAGACCTCGAGTTGTCTAAAGATTGCCCATTAAATACCGTGTCTATCATTCAGGGCCGTGTGCATTATGTAGTCGATGATGAGGATAAAAAGTGGAGGTGACGAGATCATCTTAGCCTTACTAAAGTAAAAACTCCGAATGGATTCACCCGAATCAAGTTCAGAATTTTCGTTGATATGATACAATTTTCTAAAATTCTCCATAGACTGCTCCTAATGACACTGCATATGTTAGCTTTCATTGTCCGATATCTTTGGATAGAATTCATCAGAATGTGTTTGCAAAAAATAAAATAATTACCCCTTGGAGTAGTTTATTCTGTAATGTTGTTTCTTTCCATGCTTAAAACATCGTAGTGATTAGTCGATAGGTGATGAGTCCAAAGACGCAAGACACGGTTATATGCAAGCCGCTCGATCCGAGACTGACGCCCGCTTGCATTAGCAACTAGCATCTTTAACAGACGCTGCAATTTCGTACTTTACCAAGTTTAATTGTCTTAGACCAAATATGTTGGAATGGCTCTAAAATAACTTCCTCTCTTATTAGCCCCGACCTAGAATCCCACATGGGTTGTTTACCGCATTTTTAACTAGGATGTACCAAGAGGAGGTTAGAGTAGGAATTCAATAGAGTTCTTACCTGGTAGCCGGAGCAACAGCTGCTACGTAGTATCTTTGTTCCATTCTCAAACCTTAAGGCTTATCGTTGGAAACAAGTTACACACCGAGAAAGAAGAAAGGCCTATTTTGAGGCTAAAGATAAAACTAAAAAAACAACAACATCAAAAAAATTTTTTTGAAAACGACCTAAAATTACAAATATAGGTGACTGAGAGGCCCGATTTTTCTGAAATTTTGATAGTATGTTAAGGTGTGACCGATGGATAAAACGGGCCAGATCATTTTTTGAAATCTCAAGTGGGCGTGACCCCTCCCATATAAGTCAAATATTAAAAATGATGAGGTCATCATTTTTAATATTTGACTTATATGGGATTTTTGTAAAATTTTCTCAGTATGGTAAGGTGCGACCGGTGGTTAAAATAGGCGAGGTTCTTTTTTTAAATGTCAAGTGGGCGTGTTAAGTGGATAGCGGAACATACCGATTTTTCTGAAATTCAGACAATATGATATGGTGTGACCAGTAGTTAAAATGGACAAGGTCTTTTTCTCAAATATCAAGTGGTCGTGACCTCTCCCATATAACTAATATTTTAAAAACGACAAATATAGATGACCGACCGGACCGATTTTTTTGAAATTTTGATAGTATGTTAAGGTGTGGCCGGTAGTTAAAATAGGCAAGGT
This sequence comes from Stomorhina lunata, assembly GCA_933228675.1. Lineage (NCBI taxonomy): Eukaryota > Metazoa > Arthropoda > Insecta > Diptera > Rhiniidae > Stomorhina > Stomorhina lunata. The sequence goes on along the minus strand of OW121740.1, from coordinate 94,317,672 downwards.
TGTTTTTTTAAATTTCAAGTGAGCGTGACCCCTCCCATATAAGTTAAATATTAAAAATTACAAATATGGATCACCCTGCAGACCGATTTTTCCGAAATTTTGACAGTATGGTGAGGTGTGACCAGTTGTTAAAATGAACAAGGTCATTTTTTCAAATCTTAAGTGGGCGTGACACCTCCCATATAACTTATATATTGAAAAAGACAAATACAGATAACCGACCGGACCGATTTTTCGGAAATTTTGATAGTATTTTAAGGTGTGACCGGTGGTTAAAATAGGCTAGGTTTTTTTTGGAATTTCAAATGGGCGTGACCCCTCACATGTAAGCCAAATATTTCTGAAATTTTGAGAGTATGTTAATGTGTGACCAGTGGGTAAAATAGACCAGGTTGGTTTTTTAATCTCCAGTGGGCGTGACCCCTCCAATATAAGTCAAATATAAAAATTACAAATATGGATTCCCGTTTTCTTTAAAATGCATCACTTTAGAACGGCTGGACCGATCAGGACATTTTTTCTACATGTTTTCTTTAGTCCAAGTTAGGATTCTACATAAAGAAAAATTTACAATGCCCACATTTACGCCCTTATTTTTTGATTTACCTAAAATCGAAAAACGGCTGCACGGATATGAGAAATATGATTAATGTTTGATAATAGATTGACTGACGATTGTTTAAAGATTTTTCGTGATTATTTGATGGCTGTTTGACGATTGTTTGACAGTTGTTTGATGATTGATTGACTGATGACTGTTTGAAGATTTGTAATAATTGTTTGATAATTGTTTCACGATTAACTGTCGATTATTTGACTGTTATTTGATTACTATTTTACGATTGTTTGATAATCTATAAATATTATAAAATATTCGAGTCTGTGTTGTATGTTGTTTGACATTTATGGGCCCATTGCAAGCACACATTAATGTGCAGTACTGCCAATTACTAAAGTCAATTAAATACATATGCAAATACATTAATAAAAGATTCAGGTAAAAAATTAATAAAAAAATATTTCATAATGGTTAATTTTTAAAGAAATGGCTAACACAGCAATAAATAAAATCGTTTACTATAAACCCGGGCAACGCCGGGTACAAAATAAACTTATTTAATTTATTTAATTGTGAACCACCATTTTATGGTAGGTTAGTCATCCAGAGGTGCCAAATTTGATCTCCGGCCAGACCCACTTGAAAAAACTAAATTTTCAAAAAAGCGGCGGTTTAACTCATAACTCAGCAAGCCATTGGTTATTGGGTATTAGGCTATGTAAAACTCCTCTAACTAATGCAATTGCAGTTCGGGGCCCGAGTTAAAATGTAGGCCCCTTTCAATGAGTCTAAAAAATAGAATTGTAGAAATAGAATTGTAAATCCTGTCATACATTGGAATTTCTTTGCAATAACTCCAAATCTTCTACTTTAGCTCTCTTTAATAAGTAAATAAAATTTTTTTATTTAAATTATATATATTTTAAATTTACTTAAAACGAGTTATAATTGCTACGATTTCGTGGTGACCTTGCAGTGTAACCATTATTAACAGTAATTTGGTTAATATAAAGCACGTGTAAAGTATTTAAATACCCTTAACTTTTGAAGTCAACACAATCAAATATCCATAATACAATAAACTGTTATCGAAATAAAATCAAAACGAAAGAGGCAGTTCGTCAACCTAACAAAGTTAAAATTAAAATTACCATACTCTGTACACAGACTTTTAAATTTTTTTATAATGATAATTAAACAATTGGCATGTGCGTGCCAAAACCCTGGTCATACAAAATTCAAACCTATTTTTAAATAAAACAAGTAAGAAAGCGCTATAGTCGGTCAAGCCGACCATACGATACCTTTTACCACTAAGGTCAAAGGTGTTATTTTTCATACAAACATTTTCTCAAAACTTATATATTCAACCCGTTTCCGTCATTTGGACTTATATGAGAGCTAGGGTCAAATGTAGACCGATTATCTCGAAATTTGGCAAATTGATTACAGTTGTTACAAAAATTATGTATGCAAAAAATAAACTCAAAATTTTCATTATCTTTAGATTTACGAGCGTTTTAGTGATTTTTTGTCTCATTTAGTGCGTTTTTAAAGAAGAGTTTGTATGGGAGCTATGGTCAAATGTGGACCGATTTCAACGAAATTTTGTACAGTGATTTAAGTTTATATAAGCAGTATTTGTTTTAAATTTCATGAAAAAATATTGATATTTGTGGCCAATATAGCAATTCCGGGAAGTGGGACCTATGGGAGGTACCATAAATAATGGACCGATTTTGACGAATTTCAATAGCCATGGTCCCATTATCAAAAAAAAAAATTACCTGTGCCAAATTTCACCAAATTATCTTTAGAACTGCGACCTGTAGTTTGATTACAAGGTTTACATGGGGGTCCAGCCAGCCAGATGGACGGACATCGCTAAATCGACTCAGAAAGTGATTCTAAGTCTATTGGTATACTAAAAGGTGGATCTAAGACAAATATTTCTATGCGTTACAAACATCAGCACAAACTTATAATACCCTTTCCACCTATGGTGGTGAAGGGTATAATTAAGAATAACACAAATACTCTTTCTTTTTGAATAACAAAAATATTTTTTTGTCCTTTTTTATATTTCATAGTTACATATTCTCAGATATAAATAGCAAAAAATTAAAGCGACAATTAAAAAAAAAGTAATAAAAATAATATTCAGTGAATACTTTTATGGTCATTTTTATATTGACGCGGCCTCAGGTCAAACAATAAAATAATAAAAAAATGAAGAAAGAAAGAAAACCAACAACCACCACAAACAAAATTGACCAAATCTGTTGTGAATACACAGACTGATTTAAGCCAAATATTAAATAATCACAACACACTCACACGCACACACACTCACAACAATAATAAAAATAATGAGCAGCTGAAAACAGCCTGTTGCTTCTAAAAGAAGGTCAAGACGCATGACAAACGTTGCCAACAAATATTTTCCAAAAGGACAAGAATACAACTGAACAAAATACTCACTCATACACCCGCACAAAAATATTGAAGCGTAAACAGGCAACAACAGGAGTAACAAGGCGAAATGCCAAAAGTGGAAATGATTCCAGTGAGAGCGTTTATCCGAATGGGCTAAGAGAAACATTTGAAAAGAGTAAATTGTTATTTGTGTGGAAAATGGCTTTAAAAGGAACAATAAAAAGTAGAAATTGTTGCTTTTAAAATGAATGAAAACATGAAAAGAAACAACAATAAAATAATTGTGTCATACAAAAGGCAACAGTTACAATTCGAATGGAGCGAAAAGATTGAAAATGATGGCATTTTAAAAGTGCCGTCATTAAATATGTAAACTTTTCGGTTAAAATGTTTAGATTTTCTTTAATGAAAAAGTTACTTTTATAAAAAAATCAGTAGTTTTAAAATTTTTTGAAAAACTTTTGTAAAAAGGTTATGAAAGTGATGCCACTTTTTGGAAAACCTATAAACTCAAGATAAAATTTTTAAAAGAAGTTTTTTATTTATCGTAAGGGCTTTTTAAAAGAAGAAGTTTAAAATCGAAAACATTCCGGTTGTGAGTAACAAAAGTACACTGGAAACTGTTTTTGTGCGATTTTTTTTGTGCGATTTTTTTTATGCGACTTCAAACAATCTTTGTTATACGCAATTAGAAACCTCAATACTAGTCTGTTACATAACCCAAACTATTAATGCGAAATCACCACGAAAAATTATACAATTGTTCCCAATTTGAAAGCTTATATCAATGCTCCTCAAATGATATCAGCGTTAGTTAGGTTAGGTAGGCAGCCGATGTAGGTCAGTGTCACTTGGGTCCAAAAAGCGGTCAGCGTTAGTTAGACTGTACTACATTTGGTGAACAACATCGCAAAAACCTTTTAATAAACAATCAGTAATTAAATGACAAATGAATGTTTAGTCGGCGGAGATCACCGCGATAAATCGAAGTCTTAAGAGTATTTTTCATCTTGACGAATTTTCATACGGAACTGCACCTATATCAACACAAGCTTGATAAGCAACACACCGATACACCGACCTTTATAAGAAACCATAAATTGTATATTTTTATACCCACCATCAAACAGAATGGGGGGTATATTGATATTGTCAATCCGTTTGTAATTTCCTTAATATTGGCTCAAAAATCAAAAACGATATATATTCTGAATCCTTATGAAATTCTAAGACGATTGAGCGATGTCCGTCTGACTGTCTGTCTGTCTGTTGAAATCACCACTTGACCATAGCTCCCATATAAAAAACTTACGTAAACACAAAAATACAAAAAGAAAAGGGGGTTCATGCCCGTCTATCCGTTAGATAAAAGCGCGATAGCGCCCTTACTAAAAGGGCTACAGCAACAAAGAAAGTCTTATGTGAATGCCAGCCAGTGTGCAAAATTTTGTTACAATCGGTCATCATAGCTCTCATATAAAAAACTTACAGAAACACAAAAACACAAAAAGAAAAGGAGATTTATGTCCGTCTGTCCGTCAGAGTAAAGCGCTACAGCTCCTTAACTACAAAAGCTAGAGAGGCAAAATGTAACAAAAGTTGTGTAGTGAAAATGGACGAAAACGATTCACATTTAGTTAGAGCTCCCATATAACCCCGCCCCGGGAAACACATGAATGCTGATAAATTGAGTACAATAGTAATAGCTATGACGACTAAATTTAGAATAAAGAAATTTTATGCAACTATTGGTCAGTATATCAAATTTTATAGGAATCGGTCCATATTTGACTATAGCTTTCATATAAAAAAAACACTCCCGGAAACCAAAAAATATTTAGCAAGGACCAGTTAAAAGCTATTAAATTAGAAACTGTGACAGCTATTGCCACTAAATTTTGCAAAAATAAGCTTTATGTAAATGCCAGCCAGTGTGTTTGTTACAATCGGTCAACATTTGGCTATAATTCTTATATATATATATTACATCTCCTTTTTATACCCTTCACCACCATAGGTGGAAAGGGTATTATAAATGTGCTGATGTATGTAACGCATGGAAATATTTGTCTTAGACCCACCCTTTGTATACAAATAGGCTTAGGATCACTTTCTGAGTCGATTTAGCGATGTCCGTCCGTCCGTTTGGCTGGCTGGACGGCTGGCTGGAACCCCATGTAAACATTTTAATCAAACTACAGGTCGCAATTCTAAAGATAATTTGATGAAATTTGCACATATCATTTTTTTGATAATGGCTATGAAATTCGTCAAAATCGGTCCATTATTTATGGTACCTCCCATAGGTCCCACTCCCAGAATTGATATATTGGCCACAAATATCAATATTTTTTCAAAAAATTTAAATCAAGTACTGCTTATGTCAACTAAAATCACTGTACCAAATTTCGTTAAAATCGGTCCACATTTGACCATAGCTCCCATACAAAAAAACTAAATGAGACACTAAATGAGACAAAAATCACTAAAAAGTTCGTAAATCTGAAGATAATGGGAATTTTAAGTTTATTTTTTACATACATAATTTTTGTAACAACTGTAATTTGCCAAATTTCGAGATAATCGGTCCACATTTGACCCTAGCTCTCATATAAGTCCAAATGTCGGAAGCAGCTTAAATATAAAAGTTTTGAGAAAATGTTTGTATGATGGCAAATTTTAGCAAATATTTGTCTTTATACAGAAAAAATAACATTTTGACCTTAGTGGTGAAGGGTATCGTATGGTCGGGCTTGACCGACTATAGCACTTTCTTACTTGTTTATATCTACATTAAAAAAGATTATGAGGCACAAGCAGCATATTGAGATTATATATATGGTAGATGCATTAGGAACTCCTAGCAAAATATATGGACCTGTCGTATTACAATCAACTTATTTATCCTAACTAAATATTAAGCTAAACGAAAAGTATATAACAACTTATTAATGTAAAACCATACCCGGTTACGATAACGAATTTTTTTCAAAGTAAATAAATACTAGGGGAACCACTTACACACTTTTGAATGTTGAACTATAAAGCTACTGCAACCGAAGTTATTTCAAATATTTTACCAACAATATCGACAAGCGTAACAATTTTTTTCCAATTTGGTCAACATTTTGAATTTACTGCACCCTCGAAGATATATGAGATATGTTTCTAAATTTAACACAACTTGATGGTGGGTATATAAGATTCGGCAAAGCCGAATATAATACTCTTATTTGTTTATCCCAATATCAATTAAAAAAAAATAAGTAATCTTGATCATGGTTAAGTTATATAACAAACTGAACATGTTTAACAGTAACATGTTACACGAAAACAGTTAAGCAGTCAAAAACAATGTTTTATGTCTAACATTAAAAAAAAAAAAATAAAAGCTGCTTGCATATTTCTAGGACTCAAACAAACCTTTATCATGTCTTTTTGGAGAGAATCTTTTAGAAAAAGAGCAAAATTGAAAAAAAAAAACAAGTAAAAAAGTGGCATTGAAAATATTAAACAAAGACAAATTGAAGCAACAAATGATTTTGTTTTGAAAAAAGCTTTAGAAAAAAAGCTTTAGCCAAAGGAGAAATTTATACTTCCATTGAACATTTTGTCACAAACTGGAAAGAGAAACGAGAGAGAGTAAAATACAAAAAAGAGAAATAAGATAAGAAAATAGAAATGGCTGGGAAAGTTTAGTAAAGGACTAAAGATTGTATAGTATAAAACGAATAACATCTGTTCCGTTAACCGAATGTTAGACACATACACATATACACATTAACATTCCCAGACCATGAAATACTCAAGTGGGTGTTGTTGCCAAGAGTGTGTTGGTGTATGTGGGGGGATTTTGTTAAAATAATTTTCCCTTTTAACATTAAAATATCACGCATACACTCACACACTGTGTACAATATTTACTCATTCACTCACTTAAGCTCTTATTTGTCCTGTGAGTGATATTTAGCTTGTGTCAGCTTTCCAAAAACAGGTTTTATGCCCGTCAGTCTAGGATAAACGCTTAAGACGGCACAACAAGTGCACGCGTGTAAATACAAAAAAAGAAAAGAACACAGAACAAAGGAGATACCAAAAAAAAGAACCTAATACAACCAACAAAACATTTTAACAAACGCGGTCCATACATAAACCCACTCACCTTCATTAGAAATACTAAAAACTAAACTAAAAAAAAACACATACTTTCACTCACTCGCTTGTGATTTGAAGTTCATTTAGAAGAAATAAAAAAGAATAAAAAAGAATTGAAATTGATATAAAACTCGTTTGTTCCCAGTTTAGGAGTCAACTTTATAATTAAAGCATAAATTCCTTTTCTTCTAAAACTCAGCGCAAATAAGGTTTTGAAAAAAATTACATAAATTTTGTCAATTGCTTTAAGTGCTAGAATGTTTTAAATATTTACCTTAAATATTAGAGAATGTGTGAAAAAGTGTTTGCTATATCTTATGTAAAAGTTTTACAAGCCTAAAATATTTTCCAAACAACAAATTTGTTAGGAAATTCAAGGTAAAGCTAAAAAAGGAAACGGAAACAGTTAACAAGTTTATATGGTGTTATCAAAAAAATAAAGAGTGGAAAAGAATTTTATTTCAAAAATTATTAAATAAATCACTTAAGTTTTTAACAAAGAGCAAAAGTTTTGAAAAAAAAATAAAAAATTAAAAAAATTTTAATAATATTAAAAATCAAAGTTTTTGAGTTAAAAAAATTGTTTAATAAAAAAAAGTTTTGTGAGAAAAAAACTAAATTACATATTAATTTGGCTCTTGGTAAAAAATTAGAAAAAAAGTTAAAGTAAAATGTGCCAAACAAATTTCAAAAGCAAAAATTAAATTATCAAGTTTTTGCTTATTAAACCAAATACAATCATATTTGTTTCTTAAGTCCCCAAATAACCCCTCCAAATTTAAAAAAACAAAATCTCTATAAATAAAATAATACTATAATTAAAAATCCATCAAACAAATCCCTTTTGAATATAATTAAACAATAAGTTTCTGTTTTAAAATCCTAAAGAGAAAGTTTCATAAGCAACCACCGATTTTCTTAATCAAATCAAACAAGATTTCAAACTTCGATAATAAATAGATAAAAAAATACTAATCATTAAATCTGAAAACAAATGTTGTGAATTTTAAATATATTTTAAAGAAATTTAAGAAAATTTCTACAAAAAAATAAAAAATCAATCAAAGAAAACGAAAGTGTTTAGATAATTGATGGAAATTAAAGTGAATTGATTTCAAAAAGAAAACAGTTTTATTTTAAAAGTGAATAACAAAAAAGTAAAATAACAAAATTTAAAAAAGTTATAAAATTTGTGAAAATTTTGTGTTTATTTCCAAAAAAAATAATAATCTATAATTTGTGTGTTATATTTCTTAATAATAGTATAATTTTGAGATTCCTTTATTTCTCTAAGAAATTTATTACAAAATGCCTCAACTTTGGATAATCATTTTATGGTTAGGATTACTTGCTTTCAAACCAATAGGTAAGTGATCAGATATTTTATACTATAAAGAATTTAATTTATATTTAAATACATTTTCAATTAAAGAAATGTTTAATTTAATTCATAGCAAAATTTTTAATTCCGTATTTTCAAAAATTTTCCAAAATTTTTAGACCTAAACTTGAGGCCATCGATGACTGTAGAAAATATTTAAGAAAATATAGATAATAATACAGATATAGAAAACAAGTAAGAAAGTGCTATAGTTGGTCAAGCCCGACCATACGATACCCTTTACCACTAAGGTCAAAGGTGTTATTTTTCCTGTATAAAGACAAATATTTGCTAAATTTTGCCATCATACAAACATTTTCTTAAAACGTATATATTTAAGCTGATTCCGTCATTTGGACTTATATTAGAGCTAAGATCAAATGTGGACCGATTATCTCGAAATTTTGCAAATTGATAACAGTTGTTACAAAAAATGTAAAAATGTAAAAACTAAACTTAAAATTCTCATTATCTTTAGATTAACGAGCGTTTTAGTGATTTTTGTCTCATTTAGTGCGTTTCTAAAGAAGAGTTTGTTTGTAAATGTGAACCGATTTCAACGAAATTTAGTACAGTCATTTTAATTTATATAAGCAGAATTTCTTTTAAATATCGTAAAAAAATATTTATATTTGTGGCCAATATATCAATTCCGGGAAGTGGGACCTATGTAAGTACCATTTATAATGGACCGATTTTGACGAATTTCAATAGCCATGGCCCCATTGTCAAAAAGACAATCTGTTTCAAATTTCATCAAATTATCTTTAGAATTGCGACTTGTAGTTTGATTACAAGGTTTACATGGGGGTCCAGCCAGCCACACGGACGGACGGACGTCGCTAAATCGACTCAGAAAGTGATTCTAAGCCTATTGGTATACTAAAAGTTGGGTCTAAGACAAATATTTCTATGCGTTTCATACATCAGCACAAACATCTATAGTGGTGAAGGGTATAAAAAATGTTCGTAATATTATTGTACAGTTGGCGTACCAAATTAAACAACTGCTACCAAAAATTATTAATTTTCACAGCATTTTTTTCTGTGAAAATTAGTTTGAAAATGCAACTTAATGGATTATTTTAAATAATAAAATTATTTGTTTTAAATAAAAAATCGATAACATAATAATAATAGAGTTTCAGGGACAAAAAGTTTAATTTTTATAAATGAGCTAACTACAATACAAATTAACTTTCGAATTCTGGATTGATTTATTTGAGTATAAGAATGCGAAAATCCATTTTAGAATTTGGCCTCTTTTGTAATTAATTTTCTAATTTTGCCATTAAGTAATTTTCAGTGGAATGAATCTATTAAAAATCTCATGGGTTTCAGATATACTTTTGCTGAGGTATTTATGTATCCCTTGCAAATAATTAAGCATCGTAGCATTTGCAAATCGGTATAACATCTTAAAAAATTTTCATTTAATTTTAGTAGAAATTTTTTTATTTGTTATGTCGATTTGCAAATGCTATGACGCACAGTTGGATGGTTTTAAAATAGAATGGAAATAATTCTGTAACTTCTAAACCGTTGGGGCGGTAGAATCGACCCCCAAATAAGGGAACCTCGGACTCATGAATCACTTAAAACTATGTATAATTGTCATTTCCCAACCGATTTGAAAGCTTATACTATATAACAAATATATAGGTCAAGATCTATAGAAAAAGCATTGCTACATGCCTATGCTATCTTTTACGGTTTAAAAGATATTCGAATTCAAAGTATACAATTTTAAAACTTTTTCCAATAGTGTACCGATTAGTTACTAATATCTGATCTATATATATACCAATTTTCTTGATTTTTTATATTTTACAAGCAAGAAGTGTATTAAAAGCTAAACTATGAAAAAAGTTACAAGTGCTTTAAGTTGATATAAAAAAAATAAAGCATTTCCCCCGTTTTTTTTTCGTTAAAAAGTATTTTAAGTGTTTTTTAGTTATTTAAATAATTTTTTTAAGAAATGTATAACATATTTGCAAGAAAACTTCATAAAGTTTATAATTAAAGAAATTAATTTTATTTGAACTAGAAATTATGTTATGATGGTCGTGAGTTCGAGTCGGGCTTGGGTTCATTTCATAAATTAATTTTTGCAAATTTTTATGATTTTAAATTAGATCAATAATTACTAGGAATACTGAAAAAACTATGTAACACTTAGCAGTGTGAAATGCTGCATTTTCTGTCCAGCTACGGACTTCGTCAGAACACCGTGTCACCAACTGTTAGATGTCAGTAGTTGAGATCATCTATTTAACTGAACCCTTAAGCGAAATGGAAAACGAGAATTATATTAACACTCATTTCTTATTCACCTATGACCATATGATCGATTTAATTAGACGAACTTATCCAGAATAGTTTTTTCCTTTATGTTTTATAATTAAGTTAAAAAATAAGTCTCTCGAATTAGACCTATTGTTTACGGAAATTTCAATTTTGATCCATAATTCCTCGGAAGGCACGCGAGCTGTAAAAAAAAATTACAAAAAGTTACACTGCTAAAGTACTTTGTCGCCCTGAAAGTGGCCAAGTAACTAGAGCAAAAAAAACTTAAACATTTTTGAACATTTTTCAAATCTTTTTAGGAATTATGGGATTTGTGTTGCTAAAAATATTTTTTTTTTATTTTTTACTTTTTTCCTAAAATTTTTATATCATTGCAAATTTGTCATTAAAATATATTTATAAATAATTTTTCTAATCCAAAATCTATTATTGCTAATGCAGATAAAACTAACATTTAGGCTGTTTTCATGTTTTCTACCAAAAATGTTATTTGTTTTTTTAATTTTTAATCTTTTTATAATATTTTTGTACGAAGAACACAATTGCCTTTAGATATATATTATATGTTATGATATATAATAAGTCGATATTCCCAACTATTTAAAATGTACGTATAATGTAAGATTACTTAAAACTCAAAATTTTGCTTTGAATTTTATCAGCCATTAGGTAGTATTAGAAGTGACGAAATTAAAATTTAGAGGGTAATGGATTCATCCCCCAAGTGTGGTGTCTATTTCGTAAAACAACGACGTGGGTCCAAATGTTGAAACAAATGAAGAAGAAGACGAAATATGAAAAAAAACGTGAATGCTTCAATCATTTCTTTACGTTTTTTTTTAATTTGCATACCAAATACGATATTGTGTTCAGTATTTCAGGTATTCTTGAGAGTTCAAAATCTTTAATTGGATTTTCCGAATTCCTAAGAGTAAAAAAATAAATCCAATTCAAATTCGGTTTTAAAAGAATTAAAACTGTTTGATTTTTGCCCATATACAAAGTTTTATCGATTTCGGAGATGATGTGGTTCAGTACGTGTTTAAAATCTTTTATATGTCTATGTACTGTTTGTTTCGAATAAAAATCATAATTGTGAATAGGTAAATGAAACTCAAGTCGTGCTTTATAAAAATTCTCACCATTGAAAAATTAATTGAAATATTGCATAAACTCGTCTGACATTGAAATGTTGACATATCACTTAGGCTATATAAATATATAGTTTTTTTTTCCAAAGGATTTTATAGTGGACAACCCCCTTTAAAAGTAGTTAGTCTACTAACGCTTATATTCGGACATGTTTTCCTGTGTTCTCAACACTTCTTTTACAAAAGCCAAATACTTTTCCACAGACACTACAAAACAAATTAACATCTTTTAAAAAAAACAAGGTCGTGACTATATGGGTCCTATTCTTCTATCAAATTGTATTAAAACTCAGTTTGTCCAAGTAAGTGACAGTTTTATTTTTATGGTTCTCCAAAGTTTCCCAATATTAGCATGATGCCTTAAAAAGGTGTCATCAGTTTCTAGCAAATAGCTAACCATCTTTTAAAAATATCGCTTAACTATGTTCGGCAAAAATTTAGCCAAGAGTATGGCAAATATTTCTTGCTAAAATCTTTTTATAAAAATGTATTTTATCTTAAACTTTTTTTAAAAGTTAAAGAAATTTTTTTTTTTGTTTTTAATTTTTTGATCATAAATTTTTGGAAATCTTGATTATTCTTACACTATTGTAGCCACAGTAAAGCTAAATCACTTTTGTGAACACATTAATATAATCTGAACGTGTCCAGATACCAAAAATAGGTCATAAAAACTCCCTTGTTCCAAAAAATTTATATTTTTAACTCAAATTTTAGCACGTAAAAAATTTTGAAAATTGCTGATTGAATAGTTTGTAGGTTAAAATGTTTCAAGTTTTACTGGGGAAACCCCACCAACATTTTTTGGTTTTATCAAAAAACTATTTATTACAATAATAAATAATTGTAATAAATTGGGATTCTTAGTGCAATACACTACAGTAAAACTTTTTAATTAAATGTTTGATGTCCCAAATTTTGATAAACCTTTTTAAAAAAATGTTTCAAGTTGTGTCAGAGATGAATTTTTAGATTCCTAATTGTTTATCGAAATTTCATCAGAGACATCACTTGTGAAAGTTTTTGGCAATATCTATTTTTGCTTTTCTAAAAATGTTGCAACAAATTGCCGCAAATCGCGGTGTTGCCATGTTTCTTGCAAATGTATTGTATACTCTTTACATTTTAGTAGAAAATTATATCAACAACTTTATAAATAGCGTAATTGGACTTCGAATAATTTTAGATAATTAAAAATATTTTTAGTGGATACGTATGATTAATAATTAATTCGTGTCACCCATAAAAAATTGCTCATACGCAACAGATGTTTTTTATGAGAACGTAAACAGCATCGAATAAAATTTACACTGTGCATTAGGGGTCATCGATTTTTTCCCGAATGAGACCAAATGGATATGATAGAAGGCAATTAGTAGAGCAAAACCCTAAATGGATTTTGAAAAGTTACCTCGAGTTTTGAAGTTACAGCTTTTTGAAGTTTGGTTATTTGGGTATAAAATTTCCCATATAAGTTTCATGTAGAATAAAACAGTGAATAAATTTAACAGTTGAAGCTGCATGTTTTAGTCTTAATACAATTTTATAAATTACTTTCTATAATTTTTGTGAATTTGTATTATACTTTATTCCCCATTTTTCCATATTTATACTATAATTAGAAGAAATTTACAATATTGAGTATTTAACTTTTTGCTGAATCTAGTAACATTTCCTATTTTAATTTTTTTGGTATGTGTTAAATTAATTGTGGAGGGGTCTTATGTAGTTCCTTATTATTAAAAGTAATATACTCCAAATTTGCTAACCAGAATCGATTCAGAACTCAAAAACCGGGTGAACTATATAAGTTTTAATATATTTTTTCTCTTAAGAAACATTTTTCATTTTAAGAATAAAGTCTAATCCCACTAATTTATAAACAAATAATAAAATTATCAAAGCTTTATAGTAGGAAATTTCTATGGAAAGTTTGATTAATAAGCTTGTTATATCATTAGGAGGTAACACTTAAGACAACATTTTCTACATGAAAACAATATAAGCGTTTAGTCAATTTGTATGATTCAAAACTGGAAATTACTGTTATACTATTCGGTAGCATTTAACCAGAGACCGGAGATCGTTTTATTTTTTAAATCCATCAGGTATAAATATCATTACCGATGAAAATTTATTTTCATTTCGATCGAAAAATAAAACAAGTAAGAGTGTTATATTCGGCTGTGCCGAATCTTATATACCCACCATCAAGTTGTGTTAAATTTAGAAACATATCTCATATATCTACAAGGGTGCAGCTAATTCAAAATCTGCACCAAAACTGGAAAAATCGCTAAGCTATTTGGTATTGTTGGTAAAACCTTTGGACTAAATTAGGTTTCCGTAGCTTTATAGTTCAACATTCAAAAATATTTTAGTGGTTTCCCCAGTATTTACTTTGATCAAAATTCGGTCTCATAACCAGGTATAGTTTTACATTAATAAGTTGTTAAATACTTTTCGTTAATATGTAGTTAGGCTAAACACGTTAATAGTAATACGACAGGTCCATATATTTCGTTATGAGTCCCTAATGCATTCATCATATATAACGTCTGGGCTGAATATTGATTGATGCCTATATAATTTCATAGGTGCAATCATAATATAATGAATGTACCTCCAAATCTTTTTGATTGTAGATATAAAAAGGGGATGTTATATATATAAGAATTATAGCCAAATGTTGACCGATTATAACAAAATTTTACACACTGGCCGGTATATATAGAGAGCTTATTCTTGCAAAATTTAGTGACCATAGCTATCATAGTTTCTAATTTAATAGCTTTTAACTGGCCTTTGCTAAAATTTTTGGTTTCCGTGAGTGTTTTTCACATGAAAGCTAAAGTCAAATATGGACTGATTCCTATAAAATTTGATAAACTGATCAAAAATTGCATAAAACTTCCCTATTTTAAATTTAATCGTCATAGCTATTACAATTGTATTCAATTTATCAGCATTAATGTGTTTCCCGGGGCGGGGTTATATGGGAGCTCTAACTAAATTTGAACCGATTTTGTCCATTTTCAACACACATCTTTTTCATGATATCGAAAATACTTTTGTAAAATTTTGTCCCTCTAGCTCTTTTCGTTAAGGCGCTATCGTGCTTTTATCTGACGGACAGACGGACATAAACAACCTTTTCTTTATGTATTTTTGTGTTTCCATAAGTTTTTTATATGGGAGCTATGGTCAAATGGTGACCGATTGTGAGGAAATTTTGCATACTGGCTGGCATTGACATAAGACTTCCTTGTGCTTAATTTAGTCTTACTAGCTCTTGTAGTTAAGGAGCTATCACGATTTTATCTGACGGACAGACGGACATAAATCCCCTTTTCTTTTTGAATTTTTGTGTTTTCGTAAGTTTTTTATATGGGAGCTAGGTCAAATAGTGACCGATTGTGACAAAATTTTGCACACTGGCTGGCATTGATATAAGACTTTCTTGTGCCAAATTTAGTGGTTATATCTGTTATACTTTTAGATTTATTGGCATTTAAGTGTATTTTGGGTGAAATTTAGCCTGTTTTCGTAAGTTTTTTGTATGGGACCTATGGCTAAATGTGAACCGATTTCGATGAAATTTTATATGCTGCCTAGTGCTTATCTAAAACTTATAGATACCAAATTTTGTCATCATAACTGTCATAATTTGTCATTTATTAGCAAATAAGCGATTAGCCTAGACGAGGTTATACGGGAGCTATGGCCAAATGCTAACCGATTTTGCCCAATTTCAATACCAAAATTTTCTCATAGATAAAGAATGTTTTTGCTAAGTTTCAGTTAGCTAGCTCTTTTCGTTTAGACGTTATCGTGATTTCAACAGACAGACAGACAGACAGACAGACGGACAGACAGACGGACAGACAGACGGACATAGCTCAATCGTCTTAGAATTTCATAAGGATTCAGAATATATATCGTTTTTGATTTTTGAACCAATATTAAGGAAATTACAAACGGAATGACAATCTCAATATACCCCCCATTCTTTTTGATGGTGGGTATAAAAACAGGGATTTATATTTGAAATATAAATATCCCTCATGATGAAAATTTTAAATATCTATAACGATAAATATCCGAACAGAAAAATATTTTATTGATTGTTTTATTTTTGAACTTCTGTTTTGACTTTGAAAAAATAAAATGTTTATGAAATTTCAAAATTTTCAACAATGAATGTATGAATGTTTTTAATTTGTTGCAATGTTTAAGGACATCGAAGTTAAAGATAATAATTCTAATGGTAACTATTGGTGGTTTCTTTGATTCGCGTCGCTATTTCTAAAAAAATTAACTTTTAAACGTTTTAAACGCACTTACCCAACGACCATTTGTTGCCCGAACCAATTTCGATATAAAATTTGCAAAAATAATTGAATTTATTGCTATTTAAACGTCCTAAAGGTGCTTTATACCCGAACAAATACAGAAATAAAATTTGAATTTTTTCTATCAAAATTTATTTTCATCGGATGAAAAAAGATGAAAATTATTTTGAACTGTACGGATAAATATTCCAAACGATTTTTTTATATTTTATTTTTATCGGATTGAAAAAAGAAACAAAATTTTTGAACAAATAAAAATCATGAGGGATTTTTAATATTTTTTTAAACTTCAATGATTGGTTTTTTATGGATTTAAACATGAAAATATTGTTTTAAAAGTATTAAATTCCGGTCTCTGCATTTAACGTTTTATTTATTTTTTATTGAAAGATATATTTTGTCAGTAATATAAAACTTCTTTTCTAATTCAATGAAACATTTCTTAATAAAGATTTATTTGAAAATTTAAAAAAGTCCTATTTTTACCCAATGCTTAAAACTTATTTCAATGTTCAGTTCTGGTTCCGACAAATCGATTTACATAAAATTTCGGGTCTATTTGACTTAAAAACTAATTTACAAAATATTTTCACTCCAAGGCCAATTTAACTTTTTGTGGGCCGTTATAGTAAATATTTCACCAATTTATTGGAAATTCTCCAAAATTTTGCGAGAAAATGAGATACAACTTAAAATTAAATTCATGAAAATTATAAAAATTAGTAAATATGATTAAAATATGATTAAAATATGATTAAAATACTCAATTATAACATTTACATTTGTTTGCAGATTTACTCCACATAGAAAATATATTGAAAATATTTTTTTAAATAACACAACTTTTAAGAGCTTTAACTTAAAAATTCGAGCTAACTTTTCAAAATCCTTTAGGGGTTAAGCTCTACTAGTAGGCTACTTTCACTTACAATTGGTGTCATTCGGGAAAAAATTTCTTGGCGCTAAAATAAAATAAAATTTGCGATAAAATATAAAAAATCAATTGCATTAAATAACCAACAATTACATATATCGTTTAAAGAATTTGTTCTTAGAAACAAACTCTTAGGTGTGATTTTAATGTATTAAAATATCACAATTTACAAGCACTTACAGTTGAGAAGATCTTTAAAACAATTTTTCTGTGAATAAAATCTTTTGGGATTTATAGAAACAGCATATGATTAAAAATATTTTTATTTTTTGTTTTAGAAATTGCAAGCACTTGTAGAAGAGAAGATATATGAAATTAGTTTTCTTGGAATAACAATCAGCAATTCTAAGTATAAGAAACTGATATATCCGATATTTCTCATTTTTATATTGTGGAATCTTGAATTACATTTTATAAGACTGAGACTTACTCGGAATTATTTTTAAGCATAAAGTTATTTCTTACTTCGTTTTCATTTAACCCGAATTCTACAGGATAAGCTGAAAGTATTTCTGAGAAGCTTTCTGATTGCAATATATATTAAACTTGTTTTAACATATGACACATTTAATATAAGTCAACAACTTTACTTATTTTGTAAAGTGCACCATAATTTGAATTATACATTTTAATGTCTTATAAAATCATGTTTAAGCGAATATTTCTATAATAACTTTTTCATCAAACTTTCAAAGTCGCCAATCACACCAAAATAAGCTTCCACAAATCTTTTATAGTTTTCATAAAAAATTGACATTTCATTTTCTGAGGATTTACTGTTTGAGTGAAAAATTATTAATGACCAATCAATGTTCGTGCTTAAAGGTCATTAAAGACAAAAAAAGACAAGCTCTTTATATATTTGATGTATTTATAATTCAAAGGGACATAGGGCAAGGACAGAAGTTAAAGTTCGAAAATAAAATTATTAACTGTTTCTTATTTATAGAGTGTGTATGTTATTAATAGTAGCTATTTTGGTTATAAATTATATTTTGAATTGATTTTTATGAGTTTTGTTTTGTATATGTTCATAAAAATATACTAAAAAATCATAACGAATATATTTACCAAATAAGAAATAAAGACATTAAAATATGAAGTTTTGGTTAAGTTTGGGTAATTGTCTACAAACTAATAAGTAACAAGTAAAAGTGTTATATTCGGCTATGCCGAATCTTATATACCCACCATCAAGTTGCGTTAAATTAAGAAACATATCTCATATATCTACGATGGTGCAGCAAATTCAAAACGTGGACCTAATCCGGAAAAAGTTTTTACGCTAGTTGATATTGTTGGTAAAATATTTGGACTAATAGTATGTTTCCCTACTATTTACTTTGAACAAAATTCGTTATAGTAACCAGATATGACTTTACATTTATAAGTTGCTAAATACTATTCGTTTATCTAAATATTTAGTTAGGATAAAAATATTGATAGCAATACGACAGGTCCAAATATTTAGTTAGGAATTCCTAGTGTATCCACCGTATATAAAGTCTGGACATTGGTGCAATCTTAATATGCCGCTTGTACCTCCGAATCTTTTTGATTGTAGATATAAAAAGGGGATATTATATATATGTAAGAATTATAGCCAAATGTTGACCGATTGTAACAAAATTTTACACACTGGTATTTATATAAAGCTTATTATTGCAGAATTTAGTGGCCATAGCTATCATAGATTCTAATTTAATAGCTTTTAACTGGCCTTTGCTACATTTTTTTTTTTGTGGTTTCCGGGAGTGTTTTTTATATGAAAGTTATAACCAAATATGGACTGATTCCTATAAAATTTGATTTACTGACCAATAGTTGAATACAACTTCTCTACTCTCAATTAAGTCGTCATAGCTACTACAATTATATTCAATTTATCAGCATTCTCGTGTTTCCCGGGGCGGGGTTATATGGGATCTCTAACCAAATATGAACCGATCTCGGCCGTTTTCAGTACACAACTTCTATAACATATCAAAAATACTTTTGTAAAATTTTGCCTCTCTAGCTCATGTTGTTAAGGAGCTATCGCGTTTATCTGACGGACAGACGGACATAAAATCCTTTCCTTTTGTATTTTTGTGTTTCCGCAAGTTTTTTATATGGGAGCTATGGTCAAATGATAACCGATTGTGATAAAAATTTGCACACTGGCTGGCATTCATATAAGACTTTTTTCCATAAAAATTTGTGATTGTAGCCTTTGCGTTAAGGCGCTATCGCGTTTTTATCTGACGGACATAAACTCCTTTTCTTTTTGTATTTTTGTGTTTCCGTAAGTTTTTTATATGGGAGCTATGGTCAAATGTTGACCGATTGTGACAAAGTTTTGCACATTTTCACATTTTGTTGGCATCGACATAAGAGTTCCTTGTGCGGAATTTTGTGGTTAAAGCTATTACAGTTTATCATTTATTGGCAGTTAAGTGTATTCTAGGTGGAATTTTGGCTGCTTCCGTAAGTTTTTTGTATGGGAGCTATTGTTAAATGTGAATTGATTTGGATGAAATTGTATATGCTGCCTAGGGCTTAAGTAAAACTTCTATATACCAAATTTTATCATCATAGCTGTTATAGTTTGTTATTTATTAGCAAATAAGCGATTAGAATAGGCGAGGTTATACGGAAGCTATGGTCAAATATTAACCGATTTTGCCCAATTTCAATGCCAAAATTTTCTCAGAAATTAAGAATGTTTTTGCCAAGTTTCAGTGAGCTAGCAACTTTCGTTTAGGCGTTATCGTGATTTCAACAGACAAACAAACAGACATACAGACGGACGGACATAAGGAAATTACAAACGAAATGACAATCTCAATACACCCCCATTGTTTTTGATGGTGGGTATAAAAACTTGTTAAATATGTTTAAAGAGTAATTCAAACATCGTCTGCATTCCGGCTGAAATGAAATTTTTGTTTCTTTTTAACAATATTTCAGACAAAAGGACTTTTTTCTCTAACAAATTCAGAGTTGTAATGATGCACATTTACTTATATTTAAACAGAAAAAACCTTATTGGAAAAAATAGACTTATTGCAATATCAAATAAACCCGAAATTTCAAATAAATATTGTTACGTTTTTCCTTTAAAAACGTGGAAGGAATTCTTTTTGCAAACAACCGTAATCAAATTAAGAAACTTGTAGTATGTAGTTTTACAAAGCAATACTTTTATTAACTTTAGAGTTAATCACTTAAAACACACTTTCACAAATACTGTAAACAAACTTCACAAAACTGCTTTACAAATACTCTTAGTCACACTGTTCTCTTTATACGCGTCTTAATTAAAACTGTTCCCACAATACTCGTCCATCGGCCTTAAATAGTAGAGAAGAGAGTTTCTAGCAATTTCTGCAGACTTAAACAAAGAGCAGCTGTAGTTGATTACACTAACAATGTGGCTTACGAAAGTTCATGTGTGTTCCACTACATTCTCACATGATCAAGAACACACTCACACATACGTTGTACAAACAGATTATCTGAAGTTAACAGTAACAGAGAGAGAGAGAGAGAGAGAGAGAGAATGTAGATAAAAGAGAAACATGTTGATATGCTCTTTACTGTACTGCTTATTTGACATAAACAGAATAACAACAACACCAACAGAAACATCTAGAAAGCGAGGGGAAGAATTATAAGCAGTGAACCTTGCACAATGGGACGGATAAATTTAAGTTCGTCACAATATAAATTTTATATTTTTAAAGAGTCAATCAGTATGAATTGGATTACGGTCTGCTTTATATTAATTAATTCTGTAATTGCATGTCATATCTATTTTTAAAACAGTGAAGATGCTTCATTAGTTGTTATTTAGACGCACTGTTCAATCTTTTTGTTTTACAGCCAATTTTATTTATTATTCATTGACTTCTCACAGTGGTTTGAAACAAAAAAAAAAAAACAAAAACTGGTAATAAGTCTGTATCTTCTAAACTAGATATAAGTCTGATTGCATAAGTATGTATGAGCAAATTATTAAGGAGAACCCAAGCTTTCTAAACTTATTGTTATTTTGTATTTACACAGATTGAATCATTGGGCGTCAAAGTGGACCACCTCAGAAGTAAAAAAGCTTTTGGCCCACGTAGCTTTTTTAATTACACAGGTCAACAGCAAAAATGTGCTCGAGTAACCACTATATACATTTGATGTATCATGGCTACCTTAGTACAAAAATGGTAAAATTTGTAAATTCTATGGCAAGATTTTTTTTTTTTAATTTTTTTTAGACGTTTCTTCAAATAATTAATGATAACTCAAAATGAGCGAATTCACTAAATTGTGAATAAATTCGAAAAAAAATCAATCGATTTTTATGGTCGATATCTCATTTTGTTGCTATTATATGTCGCTATGCGATAAAGTAATAAATCTGGAAGTTTTTTGCCGTTTTTGATTTTTCATGATTTTTTTAAAACGAAAATTTTTGCCATTTTACGTAAAAAATATATTTTTTTCTTAAGTTTTTTATTATAACTCCGATACTATTGATCCGATTGACGAATTAAAGGCTATGTAAATCTTAATTTTTCTGATTTTATTTTAATAATATCGGACTAGTAGTTTTTGAGTTATCATTAATTATTTGAAGAAACGTCTAAAAAAAATTGCAATTTAAAAAAAAAAAAAAATTTTAAAAATCTTGCCATAGAATTTAAAAATTTTACCATTTTTGTACTATGGTAGCCATAATACATCAAAATTGTATAGTGGATTTAAGAGCACATGTATTTTTTTTTACTTTGTTGTGCTGTGTTATTGTCTGACGTGGTTGTTTTTTGGAATTTTGGAATGGGCTTGAAGAAAAAAAGAAAAAATAAGCTTACTTTAAAATTACAACTGTTAAGGGTTTTATGTTATTTCATCTCAAAAAATAAAAAAATCATTTTTCTTTTCGACTTTTTTTAGTTTTTGTCCCATTCGATATAAAACCCATATTTTTTAGAAAATAATGACATTCAGCCAACAGTTGAGGAAATAAAATAGTAAAAACCGTTTTTAAGTACCTTGAACTGTTTAATCTTGAGAAATTTCCAAAATCAAATATTTTTCGCTGATCGAAAAAAGTGCATTTTTTCTCAAAAATATGGTATCATTTTTTATACCCACCATCAAAAAGAATGGAAGGTATATTGAGATTGTCATTCCGTTTGTACTTTCCTTAATGTTGGATTAAAAAAGAAAAGCGATATATATTCTGAATCCCTAAAAAATCTAAGACGATTCAGAGATGTCCGTCTGTCTGTTAAAATCACGATAACGCCTAAACGAAAACTGAAACTTAGGTCCCATACAAAAAACTTATGAAAACAACCTAAATTTCACCTAAAATACAGTTAAAAGCCAAAAAATCTAATACTATAACACATATAACTACTAAATTTGGCGCGAGGAAGTCTTATATCAATCCCAGCTAGTGTGTGAAATTTCGTCACAATTGGTCACCATTTGACCATAGCTCTCATATAAAAACATACGGAAACACAAAAATACAAAAAGAAAAGGGGGTTTATGTCCGTCTTTCCGTCGGATAAAAGCGCGATAGTTCCTTAATTACCAGAATTTTATATATTAGAAATTTTATTTATTTAGAATTTTATTTATTTAGAATTTGATTTATTTAGAAATTTTACAAAAGTATTTTCGATACGTTATAAAAGTGGTTTTTATATGAAAGCTATGGTCAAATACAGACCGATTCCTGTAAAATTTGATACACTGACCAAAATTTGCATAAGGATTCTCTGTTCTATATTTAGTTGTCATAGATATTACAATTGTATTTAATTCATCAGCATAATTCTGATTACCGGGGAAGGTTTATATCGGAGCTCTAACTAAATGTAAACCGATTTCGCCCTAAATGTAAACCGATTTTCAGTACACAACTTCTATAACACATCGAAACTGCTTTTGTAAAATTTTGTCTTTCTAGCTCTTGTAGTTAAGGAGCTATCGCGCTTTTGTTTGACGGACAGACGGACATAAAGCCCCTTTTGTTTTTGTATTTTTGTGTTTCCGTAAGTTTTTTATATGGGAGCTATGGACAAATGGTGACCGATTGTAACGAAATTTTGCACACTGGCTCGGATTGACATAAGTCTTTCCATTTTTATGCAGATAAAACTTTAACTCTTGAGCATTTAAAAACCAACATTAGTCATGCTATGGCTGAAATACCGCCCAATATATATCAAAAAGTGGTCAAAAATTACCTCAAAAGTATCAGTGCTTGTCACATCTCGTATGGTGGATAACCATAACCCAATACTTTCTTACTTCAAATTGATAGGTTTAAAATTTATAAAATATCCTTGAAAAATATCCTTGAAAATTTTAAATTAAAGTTGAAAGTAGACAACATATGTACATACATATATATGTATATATGTAAAGTCCTTAAATTCTAATGGGATGTAATAAATATTTTTATAGCTAAATCCAAATGTTTTTGAGTAGTGAGAATAGTATTTTGTACTCTATATTTATATATTGAGAAAATTTTCCATTAACACTAAAAATATAAAATGGAAATTTTCTATAAATGGTAATGGATATGGATTAGACTATGAAACTAAACAAAAAGAACAAAAATATTAAAGTAAATATTTTTATAAGGATTTGTTTTATTAGTCACATGAGTAATACATTTCAATTAAAACTAACTAAAAGGATAATAAATTATTTTAGTATTTTAGACTAAATGAAAAAAAGTATAGAAAATTTTAAAAACACTTTTAATTATTATTTGAAAAATTTAATAAAAAGCCCTTTAAAATTTTTAAATTTCACACATTTTGAAATACTTTATTTTATGAATAATAAAAACAAAACGTCCACATAATTATTTACTTTAGTGACTGATTTTTCCACAATTTTTCCTACGTGTTAAATAAATGTTTTATTTATAACAATAGTTAATCGACATTTTAATTAATAATGACCTTTTTATAGGCCATTAATTTTGTTTTTTTACATTTTTTTCTGGCTGACTTTTTATTTTGTAATTTATTGCACTCAAATTATAATTTAAGCTTTAATATCATACAAATTAATAAGTTTTGGCTGTATAATTAAATATTTCAATAATGAAGAAACAAAAGAAAAATTTAAAAGGAAAGAGTAGTTGATTAAATGACAAATTTTCTATAATCGACTGCTGTTAAGCTAATTAATAATTATAATGTTAGTGTTAAAATTACACTGATTTACGAAGAACATGTATTAAAGTGCTATAACATTACCCAACAAATGAACATATTTTGAAAAGTGCGAGGTCTTGACTATATGGATGCTATTCTACTATCAAATTGTAGTAAGACCCTGTACTTAGTTTGGCCATATCAGTGACTGTTGAGCCTCCAAAGTTTCCCAATATTAGCATGATGCCCAAAAAATGTGTCTTCAGTTCTTACCAAATAGCTAATCAGCACTTAAAAATATCGCTTTACTATGTTCGGCAAAAATGTTACCAAGAGTATGGCAAATATTTCTTGCTAAAATTTTATGACAAAAATGTACTTTATTGTAAACTATTTTTTAAAAAAATTAATGAAAAATGTGTTTGTTTTTATTGAGATTGTCATTCTGTTTGTAATTTTCTTAATATTGGCACAAAAACCAAATCCTTACGAAATTTTAAGACGATTGAGCCATGTTCGCTTGTCTGTCTGTCTGAAATCACGATAACTCCTAAACGACAAGGGCTTCACTGAAACTTGGCAAGGATTTTCTTCAATGCTGGGAATTGAAATTGGTCAAAATGGATTTACATTTGAAGTTGAAAAATTTACTATTTTTATACGAAGTTTTTCAAAAATTTACTATTTTTATTGGAAATTTTTCAAAAATTTACTATTTTTATAGGAAGTTTTTCAAAAATTTACTATTTTTATAGGAAATTTTTCAAAAATTTACAATTTTTATAGGAAATTTTTCAAAAATTTACTATTTTTATAGGAAATTTTTCAAAAATATACTATTTTTATAGGAAAATTTTCAAAAATTTACTATTTTTACAGGAAATTTTTCAAAAATTTACTATTTTTATAGGAAATTTCTCAAAAATTTACTATTTTTATAGGAAAATTTTCAAAAATTTACTATTTTTATAGGAAATTTTTCAAAAATTTACTATTTTTGTAGGAAATTTTTCAAAAATTTACTATTTTTATAGGAAATTTTTCAAAAATTGACTATTTTTATAGGAAAATTTTCAAAAACTTACTATTTTTATAGGAAATTTTTCAAAAATTTACTATTTTTATAGGAAAATTTTCAAAAATTTACTATTTTTATAGGAAATTTTTCAAAAATTTACTATTTTTATAGGAAATTTTTGCAAAAATTTACTATTTTTATAGGAAATTTTTCAAAAATTTACTATTTTTATAGGAAATTTTTCAAAAATTTTCTATTTTTATAGGAAATTTTTCAAAAATTTCCTATTTTTATAGGAAATTTTTCAAAAATTTCCTATTTTTATAGGAAATTTTTCAAAAATTTCCTATTTTTATAGGAAATTTTTCAAAAATTTACTATTTTTATAGGAAAATTTTCAAAAATTTCCTATTTTTATAGGAAATTTTTCAAAAATTTCCAATTTTTATAGGAAATTTTTCAAAAATTTCCAATTTTTATAGGAAATTTTTCAAAAATTTCCTATTTTTATAGGAAATTTTTCAAAAATTTCCTATTTTTATAGGAAATTTTTCAAAAATTTCCTATTTTTATAGGAAATTTTTCAAAAATTTCCTATCTTTATAGGAAATTTTTCAAAAATTTCCTATTTTTATAGGAAATTTTTCAAAAATTTTCCTATTTTTATAGGAAATTTTTCAAAAATTTCCTATTTTAATAGGAAATTTTTCAAAAATTTCCAATTTTTATAGGAAATTTTTCAAAAATTTCCTATTTTTATAGGAAATTTTTCAAAAATTTACTATTTTTATAGGAATTTTTTCAAAAATTTTCTATTTTTATAGAAAATTTTTCAAAAATGTTCTATTTTTATAGGAAATTTTTCAAAAATTTACTATTTTTATAGGAAATTTTTCAAAAATGTTCTATTTTTATAGGAAATTTTTTTTAAAAAATTTCCTATTTTTATAGGAAGTTTTTCAAAAATTTCCTATTTTTATAGGAAATTTTTCAAAAATTTCCTATTTTTATAGAAAATTTTTCAAAAATTTCCTATTTTTATAGGAAATTTTTCAAAAATTTCCTATTTTTATAGGAAATTTTTCAAAAATTTCCTATTTTTATAGGAAATTTTTCAAAAATTTCCTATTTTTATAGGAAATTTTTCAAAAAATTTCCTATTTTTATAGGAAATTTTTCAAAAATTTCCTATTTTTATAGGAAATTTTTCAAAAATTTCCTATTTTTATAGGAAATTTTTCAAAAATTTCCTATTTTTATAGGAAATTTTTCAAAAATTTCCTATTTTTATAGGAAATTTTTCAAAAATTTCCTATTTTTATAGGAAATTTTTCAAAAATTTCCTATTTTTATAGGAAATTTTTCAAAAATTTCCTATTTTTATAGGAAATTTTTCAAAAATTTCCTATTTTTATAGGAAATTTTTCAAAAATTTCCTATTTTTATAGGAAATTTTTCAAAAATTTCCTATTTTTATAGGAAATTTTTCAAAAATTTCCTATTTTTATAGGAAATTTTTCAAAAATTTCCTATTTTTATAGGAAATTTTTCAAAAATTTCCTATTTTTATAGGAAATTTTTCAAAAATTTCCTATTTTTATAGGAAATTTTTCAAAAATTTCCTATTTTTATAGGAAATTTTTCAAAAATTTCCTATTTTTATAGGAAATTTTTCAAAAATTTCCTATTTTTATAGGAAATTTTTCAAAAATTTCCTATTTTTATAGGAAATTTTTCAATAATTTCCTATTTTTATTGGAAATTTTTCAATAATTTCCTATTTTTATAGGAAAATTTTCAAAAATTTCCTATTTTTATAGGAAATTTTTCAAAAATTTCCTATTTTTACAGGAAATTTTTCAAAAATTTCCTATTTTTATAGGAAATTTTTCAAAAATTTCCTATTTTTATAGGAAATTTTTCAAAAATTTCCTATTTTTATAGGAAATTTTTCAAAAATTTCCTATTTTTATAGGAAATTTTTCAAAAATTTCCTATTATTATAGGAAATTTTTCAAAAATTTTCTATTTTTATAGGAAATTTTCTATTTTTATAGGAAATTTTTCAAAAATTTCCTGTTTTTATAGGAAATTTTTCAAAAATTTCCTATTTTTATAGGAAATTTTTCAAAAATTTCCTATTTTTATAGGAAATTTTTCAAAAATTTCCTATTTTTATAGGAAATTTTTCAAAAATTTCCTATTTTTATAGTAAATTTTTCAAAAATTTCCTATTTTTATAGTAAATTTTTCAAAAATTTCCTATTTTTATAGGAAGATTTTCAAAAATTTCTAAGGTACGTTTAATTGTACTATCTAAACAAAGTAGTATATTTTTTAAACTAAAAAAAGCAACTCAGTTTATTTTAATTTCATAAAAAAAGCATCGAAATTGTTTTGACTTTTATATTTCAATATGGCGGCATTTACAGACAACCGATACGTGAGGGCTGTCATATTGAACAGCTGATTCTTTCCCATCTATTTGAATCTATCATATTTACCTGTAGCACAGTGTAATTACCGTCAAAGTGTCAAAATTATAAATAGGATTACGATTATAAACTTTTATTAATGAAAAAGTAATAATTATTAAAATTATATATTAAAATATTTAATATCTTAAAGAACTCAAAAGAAATTCCTAATGGAATTCTTTAAGCTTTTAAATGTTCTAAAGAAACCTTTTAAATTTTAATTCCTGGTTTTTGATGGACAACTTTCATTGTAAATAATTTATTACTTTAGTTTTATACAAAAAAAAAAACAAAAAATAAAAGTGACAAAAATAAAACGTAAATTCTTTATCCTATAAAATATTTTTGTTTTTTTATAACGAAAAAAGTAAAACGTTTTACAACCTAACAAATTTGTTATACTATTTTTTTTTTTTTGTTAATAAACTTTTTTCTTTATACTTTTTTTCCGTTAAAAGTAAAACAAACAGAAAAGGAAAAAAATTTAAGCAAAAAAAAAAACTTTAAATACAATAAGAAAATGCTAAAAGGAAGAGAAAAACTTAATTTGTTACATGTTCGAAAATATGTTGAGAAGGGACTGTAATGTATTTTATACTGATGTCCTTCTATTTTTTGTTTCCTTGTCCTTGTCAAGCAAATAATCGAAATAAATTGTATGAATTATTCATAAACTAAATGAAAAGTTGGTTGAATTTATTTGAGTAGTAGCTGCGAATACTTGTTCTGTATATTAAATTGATATATAGGATATAAAGGACATAAAGGACACAACAACATGTTGTGCATCATCACATTCATTTCTTTTAATCAATATAACAATATACATATAAATCAAATCTTTTTAGAAATTAGAAGTTTGGGGGAAAATATTTACGAATATAGATTGATATATTTGTTAAATAGAATTTCTGCGTAAAGGCCTTAAAGTAGATGAATTTGGAAAACAACAAATTGTAATGTTGATTTTTCCAATAAACTCAAAAATATAGTATCTCAATGGTATTGTGCTGAAATAGATAAAAAATTATTTAGTATTACATGAAAGAAATTCAAACATATTAGGCTAAAATATATAAACATAAATATATAAATAGTACCTGGTTGACCGAGCCTTGCTCGGAGCTTTATGATAAGCGTTTTGCGCAAATATTCAATTAATTTTGAATTATTTTATTTATTTTGTCCGATCAACACATAGTTTGCATAGTTTACAGATTAACTCATTTTGAAAAATTTTGGAAATTGGTCATACCAACAGAAACCTCCGTCGACTCATGCGCAACAACTTTGCTAAATATTATAGCCTGATCAAATGAACAGCTTACGATTTATTTCATTTTGAGCAATTTTCAGTGGCGTCACCTGAAGTTGTTCATACCAACTAAGAAACCTTCGTCTGCTTATGCGTAACAACTTTTCTAATGATTATAACATGATCAAATGCACAGTTTACGATTTAATTCATTTTGACTAATTTTCAGTGGTGCCACCTGTTGGACTTTGGTCATTCCTATTAATAAACCTTCGTCGGCTTATCCGCAACAACTTTGCTAAAGATTAAAGCATGATCAAATATACAGATTACGATAAAATTGACTTTATTCATGCCAACTAAAAAACCTTCGCCGGCTCATTCGCTACAACTTTGCTAAAGATCATAGCATAATCAAATGTACAGTTTACGATTTAATTAATTATTAGAAATTTTCAGTGGCGCCACCTAACGGAAATTAGTCCTACCAACTTAAAAACCTTCGCCGCAACATCTTCGCTAAAGAGCATAATATGATTAAATTCACAGTTTACTATTCTATAAAGAACATACATACAAACATTCATTTGTTTAAAAGTTATAACATTACTCATTTTTTCCTCTTTTTATCCACTACTTTCAAAAAGTTCCATATGCTTATTTGGTACTTCTTTGGTACCAATTGAATTCGGTACATTTTATTAAAACGCAGTTAACATAATTCCTATTCATATCACTTTTGAGATGTTAAGTTATTATTTTATCCCCTTTTTACCCATTTTGGTCCCAAAATCGAAAAAGTACCAAATACGTGTTCAATATTTCTTTCACATCTATTGACTGCAGTACAAAGTTCCTTTCTATATTCTTTGGGTTAATAATTAAGAGTGGGTTAAAAAAGTACCAAAAAAACTATTTTCACATTTTCTTACGCCTTATCGGATAAAGCTTCGAAAAAGTACCAAACATCTGTCCGCTTATTTTCATAGCTGTTCAAAACGTTATTTTAATTTGGTTTCTATACCTATTACTTTAGGAGATATAACGTTTTCGATTTTTTCGTGTTTTTTTCCATTTTTACCCCTTAGCGGTAAAACTTCCAAAAGTCCCTTCATATTCGATCTATACGGCAAAAAAGGTATCCATTGTCTAAATTTTGTCAAAAGCGTTAAAGATGATTTCGAGATAGCCATTCTATATATATGTACAATTATTGCTCGTTTAAAGATTTAAGACAAAGTCCCTACTAATCTATGGAAATTTATAATATACAAAACTATTTTTAGAAATACTCGTAGTATTCCAATCTTTAAATAAAGATAGTAAATTTTTACCCTCATATTTATTAACAAAAAGTGTTATTAGAAACTTACAAATCAAATTTTCCATACAAAATTCCTACGATAAGCCTTCGATTATTTTATAATTCTTTTATGAACTAGGGGATTCTTATGTATTTTTAGTACCAAGAAAATAATCATGGTAACTTATAAATTATCATTGAGCCTAAAAATAGAATCGAATGCAGCTCATTGTCTGAGAGAAGTACCCCTTGTTCCAATTGGAATGTTATCGTGGAATTATATATATATATATATATATATATATATATATATATATATATATATATATATATATATATATATATATATATATATATATATATATATATATATATATATATATGTATATATATATATATATATATTACTTATAAATTATTGCTAATTAAACGAAAGTGTGTATGGGAAATTATTATTCATTTGAAAGACATATTAATAGAACTATCTTTACATTATTCAAATTTCTGTGGTTTGTGGTTTATTCGCATACATTTGTGACTTTAAATAGCCCCAAAAGAAACAAGTAAGAGTGGTATATTCGGCTTTGCCGAATCTTGGATACCCTTCACCAATGGTGTTCCAAAAGTACTTTATGTAATTCGTAGCAATATTTGGTTATACTAGTATTATATGCAAAGAGTCTTTAAAATTAAGAGTCGGAAAACGAAAACCTTTTCGGTGGCGTCATCATCTATAATAGTTATGCACCCAAATGTTAGGTTGGGCAGGTGGCTGATGTCTAGGGAAGCTTCACTTGGGTTCTAAAGTGGTCCCTTTGTGAAAGATAATGATTACTAGACTACAAGTAGAGAATGCATATTTAAGCCAGCCAGTAGCTTCGAAATAAAATAGACACATATTTTACGAACATTTAATAAAGTTCGATAGACCAGATAAACCATGCAGAAAAGATGCTTCAAAATGTAGATGCCCTTAGATTTGCAATAGCACATCGATTTGATGAAGTTTAAGTATTCTGACATGCAACCATGTGACATGTGCACTTTAATTCGTACGAATTATCCAACTAGTAAAAGTTCTTGATTAGTTATGTAAAACTCTGAAGTTAGCGGACACATTTAGGTCAAAGCTTTAACAATGATTGTCAATGTATACAAGCCTTAAAATTATAGGGTATACACTCTTAGTTTTAGATACATACGTGAAATATATAGCTTTTGAATGGATGGTTATCAGCTTTGTCGGAAAAGTTTACTTATTAATTTGAAGTTAGTTAATTAATTAAAATGAACACTTCATCAATAATATTTGGGATGTATAGTTCTTTCGATCTGTCCGATGGATGTTTGGAAAGTCTTGCTCTAGTTCTTTGTGCAATTTTAATGTGATTTAATTATCAGCATTAAATCGATTCCCGGTCGGGTTTATATGGGAGATTTCACTAAATGTGAATAGAGCTCGCCCATTTTCAATATCGAACTTTTCAAGAGATCAGAAATACTTTTGTCAAATGTTGTCCCTCTAGAAAGTTTATTTTTGGCGCTATTGTCCTGAATATCAATATTGTACAATATCTTTATACTAAATGTCATCATCGTATCTATTATAATTTGTCATTTATTAGCTACTAAGAGATTGCCTTAGGCAAAGTTATACGGGATCAATTGTCAAACGTGAACGGATTTCTCCCAATTGCAATTAAAAAATTTAAAATCTTGTTGATATGTGAGATACTTACATACATATGTAGGTTTTGAACGGATTTCATGTAATTAGCTGCAATTTTGTACTTCCTAGGAAGATTACCTATAATTTGATATATAATACATTCTCAAATGTTATCATAATGTTCAAAAGTCAGACACAAAATTAAGATAAATGCAGTGTGTCTGTCTGCTAAAACCAGATTTGTGGAGCTCCTGAATTGTCCCACCCTGAATTTCAACATTTTCGATCAAAACACCATCGCTTAAAAGCTAAATAATATCTACAGAATGCATCAGGATTTAGATAATCACCTGCGAAGGACGCTATTAAACTTCATCAAAATAAACATCTGAGATATCGACAAAACAGGAGCTCCAAAAACTTGACTACAACAGAAAAAAGGACAGACAGGTAGACGGACGGACAAACAAACAGACGGACGGACGGGCAAACAAACAGACGGACGGACAGACGGACGGAGGTCGCGAAATCGATTCTTGTGCCGATTCTGAGTTGATCGGTACAATTTGAATGGTATTCATAATCAGATTTGTGGAGTATATATATCAGATTTAAGAAAATCCTCCCATAAAGAACGATGTCAAATTTCATCACAATCGGTCCATAAACACCTGAGATATCGCTGAAACAGTACTTACAAAATGTAAACAAAATTTCTTAGACACGTACTTTGGGCAATTTGCTGTACATCAAATGTAGTGTTATGGCGATATCTCAATTGTTTATGGACCGCTTCTGATAAAATTTAATAACGTGCTTGGTGGAGGAATTTCCTAAAATCTGATATAAAATTTATGTAGGTCCATACTAAAGGAGGATAGTTTTTCCTATTTCTGCATTTAATTTTTTCAACAAACATTCTCTAATGTGTACTTTGGGCAATTTGCGATACATCAAATTCAGTGTTTTGTTGTTTATGGACCGATTTTGATAAAATTTTACAGAGTGCTTTGGGAAAATATTTTCTACAATCTGATATATAACATATTATCACATGTACACCAGGAGTATCTTTTTTCTCTTGTTATTTAAAAGTGTGTTTCAATCAAAAATTTTCAAATTTTCGTCTAATTTTTGGTATTTTTTCGATATTTTCGGTGTTTATAAACCGATTTTAATGAAATTTAATAGACTTCATTGCGGGAGAATTTCCTAAAATCTGATATATAATTTATGTAAGTCCATCCTCCAGGGGCTTTAGAAACTTGATTTCAACAGACAGACGGACGGACAGACAGACAGACAGACAGACAGACAGACAGACAGACAGACAGACAGACAGACAGACGGACATCGCTTAATCGATTCTCCTCCCGATTCTGAGTCGATCGGTATAATTTTTATGGGGTGTACGATCACTAATAAAAAAATTACAAACGGAATCACAAACTTATAATACCCTTTCACCTATTGGTGAAGGGTATAAAAACTTAACAGGAACAAACCGCACGATTAAACCAATTTACCACACCACTTTGTAACTGTTTTTATACCCACTGTCAAAAAGAATGGGGGATATATTGAGATTGTCATTCCGTTTGTAATTTCCTTAATATTGGCTCAAAAACCAAAAGCGATACATATTCTGAATCCTTATGAAATTCTAAGACGATTGTGCCATGTCCGTCTGTTCGTCTGTCTGTCCATCTGTCTGTCTGTCCGTCTGTCTGTTGAAATCACGATAACGCCTAAACGAAAGCAGCTAGCTCACTGAAACATAGCAAAAGCATTCTTCATTTCTGAGCAAATTTCGGTATTGAAATTGGGCAAAATCGGTTAACATTTGACCATAGCTTCCGTATAACCTCGCCTATTCTAATCGCTTATTTGCTAATAAATAACAAACTATAATAGCTATGATGATACCATTTGGTCTATAGAAGTTTTACATAAGCCCTAGGCAGTATATAAAATTTCATCCAAATCGGTTCACATTTAACCATAGCTCCCATACAAAAAACTTACGGAAACAGCCTAAATTCCACCTAAAATACACATAAATCACAATAAATGATAAACTGTAATAGCTTTAACCACAAAATTTAGCACAAGGAAGTCCTATGTCGATGCCAATCAGTGTGCAATTTTGTCACAATCGGTCAACATTTGACCATAGCTCCCATATAAAAAACTTATGGAAACACAAAAATACATAAGAAAAGGTTGTTTATGTCCGTCTGTCCGTCAGATAAAAGCACGATAGCGCCTTAACGAAAAGAGCTAGAGGGACAAAATTTTACAAAAGTATTTTCGATATCATGAAAAAGATGTGTGTTGAAAATGGACAAAATCGGTTCAAATTTAGTTAGAGCTCCCATATAACCCCGCCCCGGGAAACACATTAGTGCTGATAAATTGAATACAATTGTAATAGCTATGACGATTAAATTTAAAATAGGGAAGTTTTATGCAATTTTTGATCAGTTTATCAAATTTTATATTAATCAGTCCATATATGACTTAAGCTTTCATATAAAAAACACTCACGGAAACCAAAAATTTTAGCAAAGGCCAGTTAAAAGCTATTAAATTTGAAACTATGATAGCTATGGTCACTAAATTTTGCAAGAATAAGCTTTATATAAATACCAGTGTGTAAAATTTTGTTAAAATCGGTCAACATTTGGCTATAATTTTTATATATATAACATCCCCTTTTTATATCTACAATCAAAAATATTTGGAGGTACATTCATTATATTAAGATTGCACCTATGAAATTATATAGGCATCAATCAATGTTCAGCCCAGACTTTATATATGATGAATGCACTAGGAACTCCTAACGAAATATATGGACCTGTCGTATTACTATTAACGTGTTTAGCCTAACTACATATTAACGAAAAGTATTTAACAACTTATTAATGTAAAACTATACCCGGTTATGAGACCGAATTTTGATCAAAGTAAATACTGGGGAAACCACTAAAATATTTTTAAATGTTGAACTATAGAGCTACGGCAACTGAATTTAGTCCAAAGGTTTTACCAACAATACCAATTAGCTTAGCGATTTTTTCAGTTTTGGTGCAGATTTTGAATTAGCTGCACCCTGTTTCTGAATTTAACACAACTTGATGGTGGGTATATAAGATTCGGCACAGCCGAATATAACACTCTTACTTGTTTATATCTACAATCAAAATATTCGGAGGTACAAGCGGCATATTAAGATTGCACCAATGTCCAGATTTTATATACGGCGGATGCACTAGGAACTCCTAACTAAATATTTGGACCTGTCGTATTACTATCAATATTTTTATCCTAACTAAATATTAGGATAAACGAAAAGTATTTAACAACTTATGAATGTAAAACCATATCCGGTTACTATAACGAATTTTGTTCAATGTAAATACTAGGGAAACCACTTACATACTTTTAAGTGTTGAACTATAAAGCTATTGGAACCGAATTTAGTCCAAATATTTTACCAACAATATCAATTAGCGTAAAAACTTTTTTCGGATTTGGTTCACGTTTTCAATTTGCGTTAAATATGTTCCTAAATTTAACGCAACTTGATGGTGGGTATATAAGATTCGGCCCAGCCGAATATAACACTTTTACTTGTTTATTTAGATTTTACATCAAAGTGCTTTAAACTTAAATTAACTAAAAAAGAAAAAATCCTAACAATAAAATTCTGTAATAAACAAAGATATTTTAATTGCTAGTTTTCATGCTTCGAATTTATTTATTTCTATACTCGAATTTAACACAAAAATCAATATATTTTTGAATTGTATCTCTAAATGACCAAAACTTTTATTCAAATTAAATTCTGATTAATGAGAAATTAATAGCTTTAGTGATAACAAAACAATTTAATATTCATATTATTTTCTTTATTAAAATACTTATCTTTACTAGTAAATTATATATAAAGAACTTTAACAAATGTTCAAGAACACAAAAAAACTAAACATTAGGCTTTCGTAATTAAGCCAGTAAAATCTAAAAAAAAACTCAGATAATTATGGGAAAAGTACTGGCAGGTTACTCAATGCGGTGAAGCAAAATGAAAATCTGATTTTATCCAAAAATAAGCATATATTAGTGAAATTATAAGATACTCAAGTAGAACAACCATTCAAATCCCTGGTACAATTTGTTGTGATTGTTGTACTTCTGTTTCACAGATAATTCAATTTTAGATACATTCTGTTATGCATTCAATGAATCTACATCAACATCTCGAACATTTTGTATTTTTACATAATATTAAATTGTCCATTCATGACATCAACTTTCAATGTTGCCTTCATTGTCTTTATATCTCAAAAAATATATGTATATACATATACAAAGACTGAGTGACATTCATTCACTCATTCATAAAATCAAGTGTGTGGGAGTAGATGAGTATTTTTACTGTCATTACATTTGATGTTTGATGACGATGATGATTTCAGACGTGTATGTATGCATATATGTATACTATATAGATACATTATATATTGCATGGACTTATAAATGATCCAAAGGAAAAAAATTTAGTCTTAAAGCCTTGAAAAAGAATATGTTACTTCGCAAATTATTGGCCAAATAGCCGCATTCGATGTCGTTTGAAAACTCAGACTTTTTGGCAAGTATTGTGTAACATACTTTAGGGATTTTCAAAATAATTTATTTTGCAAAATCTATATCTATTAAAAAATGTTGGCGTCTGTTTGTATGTTGTTTGTTATGAAAGATCTCCGAAACTAGCGGACCGATTTCTGAAATTTTGACAGTGTGGTATGGTGTGACCGGTGGTTAAAATAGTCTAGGTTTTTTTGAAATCTCTAGTGGGCGTGACCCCTCCCATAAAACTTATATATTAAAAATGACATATATATAAGGACCGATTTTTCTAAAAATTTTGACAGTATGTTAAGATGTGATCGGTAGGTAATATAGGCAGATTTATTTTTTGAAATCTGAAGTGGGAGTGATCCCTCCCATATAAGTCAAATATTAAATATTACAAATATGGATAAACGAACTGACCGATTTTTCTGAAATTTAGATAGTATGGTAAGGTGTGACCGGTAGGTAAAATAGCCGAGGTCTTTTTTTGATATCTAAAGTGGGCGTGATCCCTCCCATATAAGTAACATATTAAAAATTACAAATATGGATAACCGAACTGACCGATTTTGCTGAAATTTAGATAGTATGGAAAGGTGTGACCGGCGGGTAAAATAGCCCAGGTCTTTTTTGAAATCTCAAGTGGGTGTGACTCCTCCCATATAAGTCAAATATTAAAAATTACAAATATGGATGACCGAACCGACCAATTTTTCTGAAATTTAGACAGTATATTAAGGTGTGACCGATGGAAATCTAAAGCGGGCGTGACCCCTCCCATATAAGTTAAATATTATAAATTATAAATATGGATGACCGAACCGACCGATTTTTTTGATATATAGACAGTATGTTAAGGTGTGACCGGTGGTAAAAATAGGCTAATTTTTTTTTATAAAAACTTAAGTCAAATATTTTATGTTAAAATATAGATGACCGATTTTTTAGAAATTTTGACTGCATGTTAAAGTGTGACCAGTGGGTAAAATAGGCCAGGTTTTCTTTTAAATCTCAAGTGGGCGTTCCCCTCCTATATAAGTCAAATATTAACAAATATGGATGATAAGATCAAAATGATTTAGTTGAATTAATTAAAGTTTTAAATATGGATATTTTCATACTAAAGGATAGTTTTTCGCTTTTTAAATTTGAAAATGGATCAAGGAGGACCTGGGAATTGAATAATGTTGACAAAACTCCCTTTTTCTTGAAAACTGCATCACTTGAGAATGGCTGAAACGATGAAAACATTTTTTATTCTTATTAAATGTTTTTTTAGTCCATGTTAGGATTCTATATAAAGAAAAATTGACCATGCCCATTTTTACGCCCTTTTTTTTGATTTATTTAAATTCGGAAAACGGCTGCAAGGATAGTACTTATATGATTGGTGTTTGACAATAGTTTCACTGATGATTGTTTGATGGTTGTTTGAAGATTTTCATGATCATTTGATGATTGCTTGACGATTGTTTAACAGTTGTTTTATGGTTGATTGACTGATGGCTGTTTAAAGATTTTTTATGATATTTTTATAATTGTTTCATGGCTAACTGGAGATTTTATGGCGGTAGTTTGATGATTTTTTGACGATTGTCTGATGATTGTTTGATGATTCTTTGATGATTGTTTGATGATTGTTTGATGGTTGTTTGATGATTGACTGATGACTGTTCAATAACTTTTAATGATTGTTCTATAATTGTTTCACCATTGACTGACGATTGTTTGACAATTATTTGATTAGTATTTGTCGATTATTTGATAGTTTTTTGATCATCTATAAATATAAAAAAATATTCGCGTCTGTTTGTCTGTCTGTATGTTTTTTGATATTTATGAGCCCATTGCTTTCAAAAACGTTTAAAGCACCACAATAATGTGGAGTACTGCCATACACTAAAGTCAATTAAGTACATATGTAAATTTTAAAGTATTTAAAAGGTTTAATAAAAAAATTAATAAAAACAAGTAAGAGTGGTATATTCGGCTTTGCCGAATCTTGGATACCCTTCACCAATGGTGTTCCAAAAGTACTTAATGTAATTCGTAGCAATATTTGGTTATACTAGTATTATATGCAAAGAGTCTTTAAAATTAAGAGTCGGAAAACGAAAACCTTTTCGGTGGCGTCATCATCTATAATAGTTATGCACCCAAAGGTTAGGTTGGGCAGGTGGCTGATGTCTAGGGAAGCTTCACTTGGGTTCTAAAGTGGTCCCTTTGTGAAAGATAATGATTACTAGACTACAAGTAGAGAATGCATATTTAAGCCAGCCAGTAGCTTCGAAATAAAATAGACACATATTTTACGAACATTTAATAAAGTTCGATAGACCAGATAAACCATGCAGAAAAGATGCTTCAAAATGTAGATGCCCTTAGATTTGCAATAGCACATCGATTTGATGAAGTTTAAGTATTCTGACATGCAACCATGTGACATGTGCACTTTAATTCGTACGAATTATCCAACTAGTAAAAGTTCTTAATTAGTTATGTAAAACTCTGAAGTTAGCGGACTGATTTAGGTCAAAGCTTTAACAATGATTGTCAATGTATACAAGCCTTAAAATTATAGGGTATACACTCTTAGTTTTAGATACATACGTGAAATATATAGCTTTTGAATGGATGGTTATCAGCTTTGTCGGAAAAGTTTACTTATTAATTTGAAGTTAGTTAATTAATTAAAATGAACACTTCATCAATAATATTTGGGATGTATAGTTCTTTCGATCTGTCCGATGGATGTTTGGAAAGTTTTGCTCTAGTTCTTTGTGCAATTTTAATGTGATTTAATTATCAGCATTAAATCGATTCCCGGTCGGGTTTATATGGGAGATTTCACTAAATGTGAATAGAGCTCGCCCATTTTCAATATCGAACTTTTCAAGAGATCAGAAATACTTTTGTCAAATGTTGTCCCTCTAGAAAGTTTATTTTTGGCGCTATTGTCCTGAATATCAATATTGTACAACATCTTTATACTAAATGTCATCATCGTATCTATTATAATTTGTCATTTATTAGCTACTAAGAGATTGCCTTAGGCGAAGTTATACGGGATCAATTGTCAAACGTGAACGGATTTCTCCCAATTGCAATTAAAAAATTTAAAATCTTGTTGATATGTGAGATACTTACATACATATGTAGGTTTTGAACGGATTTAATGTAATTTGCTGCATTTTTGTACTTCCTAGGAAGATTACCTATAATTTGATATATAATACATTCTCAAATGTTATCATAATGTTCAAAAGTCAGACACAAAATTAAGATAAATGCAGTGTGTCTGTCTGCTAAAACCAGATTTGTGGAGCTCCTGAATTGTCCCACCCTGAATTTCAACATTTTCGATTAAAACACCATCGCTTAAAAGCTAAATAATATCTACAGAATGCATCAGGATTTAGATAATC
This sequence comes from Stomorhina lunata, assembly GCA_933228675.1. Lineage (NCBI taxonomy): Eukaryota > Metazoa > Arthropoda > Insecta > Diptera > Rhiniidae > Stomorhina > Stomorhina lunata. The sequence continues at coordinate 94,277,449 of OW121740.1, read as the reverse complement.
ACCTGCGAAGGACGCTATTAAACTTCATCAAAATAAACATCTGAGATATCGACAAAACAGGAGCTCCAAAAACTTGACTACAACAGAAAAAAGGACAGACAGGTAGACGGACGGACAAACAAACAGACGGACGGACGGGCAAACAAACAGACGGACGGACAGACGGACGGAGGTCGCGAAATCGATTCTTGTGCCGATTCTGAGTTGATCGGTACAATTTGAATGGTATTCATAATCAGATTTGTGGAGTATATATATCAGATTTAAGAAAATCCTCCCATAAAGAACGATGTCAAATTTCATCACAATCGGTCCATAAACACCTGAGATATCGCTGAAACAATACTTACAAAATGTAAACAAAATTTCTTAGACACGTACTTTGGGCAATTTGCTATACATCAAATGTAGTGTTATGGCGATATCTCAATTGTTTATGGACCGCTTCTGATAAAATTTAATAACGTGCTTGGTGGGGGAATTTCCTAAAATCTGATATAAAATTTATGTAGGTCCATACTAAAGGAGGATAGTTTTTCCTATTTCTGCATTTAATTTTTTCAACAAACATTCTCTAATGTGTACTTTGGGCAATTTGCGATACATCAAATTCAGTGTTTTGGCGATATCTCAGTTGTTTATGGACCGATTTTGATAAAATTTTACAGAGTGCTTTAGGAAAATATTTTCTACAATCTGATATATAACATATTATCACATGTACACCAGGAGTATCTTTTTTCTCTTGTTATTTAAAAGTGTGTTTCAATCAAAAATTTTCAAATTTTCGTCTAATTTTTGGTATTTTTTCGATATTTTCGGTGTTTATAAACCAATTTAATTGAGTTCATTGCGGGAGAATTTCCTAAAATCTGATATATAATTTATGTAAGTCCATCCTCCAGGGGCTTCAGAAACTTGATTTCAACAGACAGACAGACAGACAGACGGACGGACAGACAGACAGACAGACAGACAGACAGACAGACAGACGGACATAGCTTAATCGATTCTCCTCCCGATTCTGAGTCGATCGGTATAATTTTTATGGGGTCTACGATCACTAATAAAAAAATTACAAACGGAATCACAAACTTATAATACCCTTTCACCTATTGGTGAAGGGTATAAAAATATATCATACTTGTTCATTTTTAAAGTAAGGGTTAACATAGCAATAAATAAAAAACTTTTACTATTAACCCGGGCAACGCCGGGTTACAGAAGCTAGTATTTAATAAAATATCCGTTTGTTTGAAGAAGACTAATTTGTATGATTTCGTCGGATTTTCAAAAGTAATCCCTTTCTGAGTGATTCCTTTCTATAAAGACATATTTAATTTCAATTGGATTAGAAATCAAAACATTTATCTATTTGGGGATACAAAAAAATGGTGCCTTGCAATTTGTTACCTCTTAAATATCTTTCTATATAAGTATGTGTGTGTGTGTGCGTATAGTGAGTTTCCTGTTTCCCGTTATACTTGTTAGTTAGAAATACAGTTTATTTGTTTTAATATATGAAGGTAGAAAGATAGATGTAGAAAGATATAGCAGAGACGTTATCATTTAAATGAACTAAATATAGTCCATAAACATATCCTTGCAAACATTCGCTCATAGTTTTTCACACAATGACCACATCTAGATGATATGTTCAAGTAAATGTACAGGTGGATATCTGTACAGTTAGAGATACATCATAGTCATCATCATTGATAAAAAAACAGCAATAGTATTGTGTTGTTCGGAGAAGTTCTCTTAGGTAAACCGCATACATTTACGGTACAATACCAAAGTATTTTGGAATTCCAGCTACAAATACAACTACACGTAGATATTCATTTTGTACCTTGAACGTTGCTAGATTTATATCTCTAAACAGACTTCCTGTACTCATACCCCGACTGATAGTAGGTACTTTATCGATTTTTGTTTTTATCCCATAAAGTACAATATGTGTATCTATCTATTAAAGTTTGTAGCTGTCTCTGTTGTCAGCCAATTAAATGGATTTCTTCTACTATTTAAGGGTTCGTAATAAAATTCATTTTAATACTTTTTTTTCCTTTTTTCAATTGCAAACTGTGGAAAAAATATATTTTTAACGGTTGACTAATTAAGAGAAAGTGCATTTTTATTTTCAAAAATTAGTTCAATTTTTTTAGCCAACAATTAAATTGTTTAAGTGATTGAGTGCCAATTAAAGCATTTTAAATAAATGATGAATTAAGGGCAATTTGGTAAATAACAATTTTAAACTAAAACAGTGAAAAGTTGAAATAAAAGTCTATTTGATTTAAATCTTTAATATGGAAACCTTTGAGGACAATACAATGGTTTTTGCGGTCACATAACTTTATGGTACAACTCTGAAATACGATGGAGATGAGATAAGGTGAAAACAGAAAAAGTTGCTGGAATACTGTGAAGTCGGAAGTATAACAAAACCAAAATCATGTAATTTTTCCATTGTATACATTTACTTGTAATATGTACAAGTATTATAGGTACATTAATTTCCCCATTTTCATATGTTGCATTTTTTCCACTTCACTTACAGTCATTCTATATTACATGGTGAGACTTTTTGATATTTTGTACATTGAGTCTTGCTATGGGAGGAAGATCCCTCCCGCTTTAATTTATCAGATATTACTCTAAAGACTAAGAAGTAAAAACTTAAATTTTTCGGGCTTTATCAGGTCTCTTAAAATTTTCAATTCTAAAAACCTCAACATTAATAAATGTCCCGAATCGGATGGAATAAAAACAATAAAGAATTTTGAAAATTTAAACTTTAATAGACTTAAATTGCGTATTTTACAGTACTTAGAAAATAACAAAAAGAAATATTCAGAGGTGTATGTTTTGAAATGTATGTATGTAAATACTATATTTAGTACAATAGGCGCTTACTGTTTCATTTGAAATAGCCAAGTCCACTAAGTAAGTAAACAAGACCCTTTACCATTTCTTACCTTTCACAGCAATTCGGTGCATTCCTATTGACTAGTACATCTGATCTATCCTTCCCATAGCTTTTTTGTAATTTTTTAGAACTTGAGGCATGCTTCCGTCAACTTTTTGCTTCTTCATAGAATACCATCTTTTAACTTTTCCGATTGACTCAATGACATAAAAACATTATTATTACATTTCTATCTAATCACAAGAATTTCATTTATCCTTTGATGAAGTCAATGGACATCGCTTAGTTCGGTTTACGCGCAAGGTTCCGGTTGCTTTGTATTTAAGGCTCTTCAGGTCTACACGAAAAACGTAATTTGTAAAAAAAATTATCGAAGTACAACATGTTCTTCTGGTTTTCTTGCCGCCTTTGACTTTACAAAGACTTTACATCTCGAGAGCTAAGAGGCTCAATATCACCGATGATTATTATCGGAGCCGGGCAACGTCCAATTACGATAACCGAATCGTACAGGTTTCTTCTTCCTCTGTTATCCTTGACTCCCAGTGGAGCATAGGGCCTTATCCATCCTTTAATATCGAACTCTATTGTAAGATGTTAGGCATACATCATTCCATGAATAGTTTGCTGCTTGTAACTCCGCATCAATTGACCTTATCCATATTCTAGCAGGTTTCACCAACCAGACGGCCGCTTCCTTGTGGATTCCAACGAAGCGCTTTCCGTTGACACACCTCTATAGAAGAAGTGATTTGGATCGTATTGGTTTGCCCATAATAAAATGTTTGGCTGAATGGTGGCCAAATTATTTAAACATTGATTTGTCAATCAATAAATTTTTATGTAAGATTGCAAAATGACAAAATTGTTTTGCAATACATCAAGAAGTGGATGCATTTTGATCGTTTGGAGAGTATTATCGTCATCGCTACTCCATAGATTTTCGGTCCGTCGGTGATAATATTAAGATCAGGGGCCAAGTTACGGCATCCGATATCGATCGAAATCTTAGATATTTTCAAAACATTTGTATAGCATACTTTAAGGATAATCAAAATTATTTAAAAGATGCACAGTTTACTATATTTTTTTGAAGTTATTTGCCAAAAGAGGAACAATAGTAAAAGTATTTTAATTGAACAATATATATTTTTAAAAAGGAATCAAAATGGATACCAAATTTCAAAAAACTTTTTGCATCGAAGTAACTTTGAACATCCCTAAAGTATACTTCACAATATTCGTTTAAAAGTCTGAGTTTTCGATTGATATCGAATGCGGTAATTTGGCCCCTGATCGTAGAACAAAGTTCAACATTTTCTGAAAAAGTCAAATAAAATATTACGCATAATATAAGCAAAAAGTGTTGCTGTCATTTAGGCGTAACTTTTTAATCAAATTATATTAAAGTGTTGTAAAGTTGGGGCCAAATTGCCGCATTCGATATCGATCGAAAGCCCAGACTTTTAAGCAAATATTGTGAAGTTTACTTTAGGGATGCAAAAAGTTTATTGAAATTTTATATCCATTTTGATTCATTTTTAAGAACATATAGTTCAATTAAAACTCTTTTACTATTGGTCATCTTTTGGCAAATAACTACAAAAAATAAAGTAAACTGAGCATTATTTAAATAATTTTGATTATCCTTAAGGTATACTATACAAATGTATCGTTTGTGTGGTCGTTGGGGTTGGTTGTACAAAATATCAAATAGTTTTGATCTTTTGTACAACCAAGTTGAAGTTAAGCAATAAGAATGAAACGTTTGTGAACATGTGTGTGCAACATTATTCTGTTTTGTTTCTTATTTTCGCACGGAAGTTGTGCAAACAATCGCAGTGTGAATAGGAGTAGTTGACGTATTTCAACCAAAACGTGTGGAGCTCTTTTTTGAGTCAACTTATAGACGTGTGCCGAATTTCATAAAATTCTGTTGAGAATTGCGGCTTAAATATTGAAAAAAAAAAAAATGAAAATGAGAGTCCAAGACCAATATCAACCAAAATTAGTAGAGCTCTTTTCTAAATTTTAAAAATTGCGACTTGTTCATTGAAAAGAAAAATTGGTGAAAAATTGGTGGTCCAAGGCAGGTAACCCAAGGTACCTGTTTAGAATTGCGATTTGTAAATTGAGAATAAAAATAGGTGAAAATTTCTAAAATTTTTTGAATTTTCCTTATGAATATAAAACTGAACAAGTGTGCAAAATTTAATAGTTGTAGGATCACTTTTTCTATATGCACCGTGACCATTTCATCTTATTTTCTGGATATAATTGTTTTCGTTCGTATGGGAGAACTCGCGGCACTTGTTAGCTAACGACATTAACGGGTGTTAACATAGCCCCCCGGGTGATACCACGACGAAGTTAGTGTCCACATTTGAGTTGAAGGATAACCAAGATAAACCTGGGCTTACCAAGTTTTGGCCAATCAGAATCTGTTGTTGCCTAACATCCAATAAATCACATAAGCTTTTTGTAGAAAAAACTCAAATCGAAAATCATGTTACTTAAGCTTTTTTAGCGGTTATGGCTTGTTATAATGGGTCGACTGTTTCTTCTTGCCAATTTTTGCTATTTTTTAATTTATCCTAAAAGAAAAAAAAAACAAAATTTTTTATTTACCCCATTGAAAATATTATTTTATGCGCATACATTTTTAACAATAATATTATATATTCTAAGTTCTTTTATGCATAAATTTCAGAGAAAATTAATATTTAGCTTTTGTATTAGCAAAACTCCAAAAAATGTCTCGAGGTAATAAATGTTTTTCTCTAAAATACACAAAACCCTTTGTCATGTATAGAATTTAGTCAAATACATACGAAGACAGAGAAATGAATTTCTATTTAAAACCTAAAGCTAAAATAAAGAAAATTAAAAAGGAAGAAAAAAAAGAATGAGTTGAGAGTGGTTTAATTACAAGTCATATTTTATGCAATAAAATGAACATTTCAAGATCTTTAAAATGCTAAAGATGTCTTTTATTAATTTGAGAAAAAGATAAATTATTTAAGAAAACCAATTTTTCATTTCTGATGTCAACGAAACTTGTTGAAGAATAACAAGAGAAAAAGAAAAGATACAAAACAGAAAAACATCTTTAAGCCAGAAAATGCACAAACAAAAATAAAAGAAGTGTTAACAAAACAATTTGTTTAACTTAAAGATTTTAACTCCACAATGACTCTTTTCTGCTGCTGGTTCTGGGAATTACGAAAAAAATAAAAAGAAAAGCGATGAACAAGATGAATGGACTTTTAAGTTAAACAAATTGTTAACAATACAAAACAATTATTAAATATTTACCCGAATAGTTTAATACTTTTGGAACAACAGCAGCATCAGCATCAACATAAAAATAGCAACATCTTCTTACTAAAATAAAAGAGTTAATTTATCTTTATGGCAGAAAATGAAAACGATAAAATGAAGCATAAAATAAGTTTGAAATTTTTCAAATAGACAAATGCAAAAACTTTCCAACTGAGACGAGATGAGTTGAGTTGAGTATAGAAACAATAGAAAGTTTAATTTCATATTCTGAGAAATGAAAATAGTAATTTTCTTTAATATTTAAGTCAAAAGAAGATTATCATATGAATGAGTTGTTATCGTATGGATTCTTTGTAGAAAGCAATAACTAGAAATTTGGGATTATATACATATGGGCAAATCCGAAAAACTTTAAACCGAGGACAAAATTTTAAAACTGTCAAAATCGCGTATTTGTGTGGAAAAATTTACCATATATTGAGCCTTTAGAATATATAATGGATATAATTTTTGATTGCTCTCTTCGTGAATGGCAGGTCTCTATTTGCAACCATCTCGAATTTTTATTAATTTTTAAAAATAATAAATTTTTAAAAGTTTATAAAAATCATAAAAACATCCATTTAGATATCAAGTTTCAGTATAGGCTCAAAGTCAACTTAATTTTATATAACTAGATCTAAAAGACCCCATCAAAAGTAATTGGAGTGCTATAAATAAACGTCTCACAGTGTGTAGCGTCCGTCACAGAAATAAAGGTTTTTTTTAATTTGACAAGTGCAATTTTTCTTTTTTCTCCAATTGAACTTGGTTCGTAAAGAGAACTTATAGTATGCTTTACGTTAGGCTAAAAATATATAGATGTTAATATAGCATTTTACTGAATAATAATGGGTGTTTTTTTTTAGAGGTATAGAACTTCAAATTGAAATAAAACACAAGAAAATCGTTTTAATGTCCATTAATTTGGCTTTATTGGAAGGATAATTTTATGCCATTAATGTTTAAATATGATTTCGGGCATGTGGCCGCCGCGGCTGGCTCGAATAAAGCCAATTCTACAGGTCCAATTTTCAACTACTTTTTCGAGCATATGGGGCCGTATGTTGGCAATAACGCCACGAATGTTGGCTTCCAAGTCCCCTAACGCTTCTGGTTTGTTGGCGTAGACGAGCGACTTCACATATCCCCAAAGAAAATAATCCAGTGGTGTCAAATCGCACGATCTTGGTGGCCAATTGACAGGTCCATTCCGCGAAATTATGCGCTCATCGAATGTTTCCTTCAATAAATCAATTGTGACGTGCGCTGTGTGGCATGTAGCGCCGTCTTGTTGGAACGACAACTCATCCACATTCATGCCATCCAATTGGGGAACAAAATAGTCGGTTATCATGGCTCTATACCGGTCTCTATTTATGGTAACTGACTCTCCGGCATTATTTCGGAAGAAGTATGGCCCAATGACTCCACCAGCCCATAGAGCACACCAAACAGTCAGTTTTTGTAGATGTAATGGCGTCTCAATTGTCTCGTGTGGATTCTCTTCACTCCAAATGCGGCAATTTTGCTTGTTGACGTAGCCATTCAACCAAAAATGAGCCTAATCACTGAACAAAATTTTGCGATGAAAATCAGCATCGAGATCAATCTCATTTTCGGCCCATACACCAAAATCACGTATGTGATTGCGTATTATCTCATAGAGTAAACGTAGTGCGAAAACGATCCATGGTTAACCGAATTAATTGCTCTGATGGACGATTATGTCGACCATAAAATGGACGGAGCTTGCGGTAAACTTCGCGAACTGAACCATTATTTTCGAAATAAATTTGCACGATTTGCAAGCGTTGTTCTTTTGTCAACCTGTTCATGATGAAATGGCAAACCAAACTAAATATTAATCACTTGACAGCTGACAAAATGGCCGCCAGTTAAAAAAGTGATGCCAACTTAAAGTTCTATACCTCAATAAAAAAACCCGATACATATAGAAAAGTGTGCAGCGTCCGTCACAGTATTTATTTTTAACAAAATTATATTTAATTAATACAATATTTGCGAACATATATCTGTCTTGATCATAAAGCAATAACACTGTCTATATCCACAGATTAAATCTAAGATATTAGGTGTTAAGAAAACCAAACAGTGGGCAAATTTGATGCATAGCCGCAGCATTCATTAGACGAAAAATAAGATGTAAATAGTGAAAAACTATTAAGAAATATATGTATGTAGCCGTTTTGTGAAATATTAAATTGTGCCCAAAAATCTCATTTTTACCGCGAATATGAAAAGGAAGGAGATGAAATTCGGGAACAAATAAAACCATTATTTTTACTGATTAACGAATCCTTAAAAAAATATGAAATAGGAATTTCTTCCTAATAAAAAACTGAAACTGGAAAACTTAAAATATTTTATAAAAGCTGTTTTGTAATCCTCTGATTCTCCTCTATTTTTAATGTATTAACAATTTATTTATTACTATGATCGATTTGATGAAAATCGCAGAAACACGTGTTGAAAAAAAGGCCACATCCATTTTTTGTAGCGTCCGTCACAGCACTTTAAAGGCGAATATCTTTTTCCTCCAAAAGAAGTATGTAAATTAACAAATGCCATTCGATAGCACAATTGATGGGCTAATATTACTGGAAATCTGTACAAAGATATCTAGTGTAGAATGGCAATGGTACGAGTATACATTTGAGTACAACAAAATCTGTGCAAATGTATCGTCCGTCACGCAGGATTTGCCCATATATGAATTTATTTAGAAAATATTTTGGCATTCTTCAATATGCTGAAAGTAGTTTCTGTCATTTTTTCGGCAAACTTTACAGCTTCCAAATGTTGTTCATTAAATTACCATTTTTACAAATACTCACACACACAACGAATTACAATCTGTTTTCACAATGGGCTAAAATATTGTTATTGCTCTTTTCGAATGCAAATTATTTAGTCGTTTACAGGAAAAAGCTAACAGTAGACAGAGGTAGGGCTAAAAGTAGACAAAGACAGGGCGAAAAACCCACTGCTGCACTAGACGTGTGTAATTAAGAATTTGAAAAACAATAGGGATTAGGACCGGTCTAGTGGAGGGTTCTTTAGAAATTCACGTACCGCATGATACTTGTAGAAGTTCAGTGAGTAGCAAGTCTGTATATCACTGTTGTGCTTCGCCCATTGGGGCGTTTGTTTACAAACTGTTGCTTCTGAGTCAGACAGATTAAGAGTGATATCTAAGAGATAGAACAATAGAAAAATTCACAGCATAATTTTAAATATAATATACTTGATATACCAAGTACCATTATATATATATAATCCCCCGCCAAATTCCAATTGGAACAAGGGGTACTTCTCTCAGACAATGAGCTGCATCCGATTCTATTTTTAGACTCATTGAAAGGGACCTACGTTTTAATTTCGGCTCCGAACGGCAAATGCATTAGTTAGAGAAGTTTTACATAGCCCAATTCTCAATAACCAGTGGCTAGCTGAGTTTTGAAGTGAACCGCCGCTATTTTTTGAAAAAAATTTTTTTTCAAGTGGGTCTGGCCGGGGATCGAACTCGGGACCTCTGGTATACTAGGCGGATGACTTGAATGCTATACCACGGAGGTTCACAAGTACCACTAATTACACTATTTTTGACAAAAGTAAGCTTATAACAAATAGGGATGCAATGCAACTTGAAACTCCGTATAAATGCCGAATATTGACTTCTACCTTGACTTAGTAATCATGAAGATTTCGGGATCTACTATAAATGCCTGCAGCTTAATAACGCGTAAAAGTTACCGAAACTTTGGATATAAAAGTGGTAGAATATTGGCTGAGATGTAATGTTTCAAATGTAACAAAACTTTTCAAAGTCAAGTACAATAAGTCTCTGTATTTTGTCTTTCTGAATTTAACATCAGTCGTAAATTGCCTCAGATCTTTCAACAAAATGGCGCAGCTGTTCGGTGTTTATGTATGTTATATGATAAGTCATAAGAATATACCAAAAAACTATAGAGCAGACGAGTTAGCAAGACATCGGACTCTGGCCTCTTGTAAGCTTCTGCTGCGAAAAAGATCATGAAATTCAACAAATGATAAATGGGCATCTATTTGGGGTACTAGTATATTTTCCAGGCAGATGTTATTTTATTTAAAATTCTGTCACTATCAAAACCGAATGTATTCTTAGGGGCTGTTCTAAAATTACTTAACGCTATTTTCGCAGGTTTTTTACCTCCCCCCTATGTAACACATTTTAACAGAAATACACATACGAAATTCCTTCTCCGTAACCACTGTCATACCTTCCCCCACCAAGAGTGTTTGTCAACAACCCCTTACTTGTATTTTTCAAGAAAAAAACTTATGTTTGATTGGAAGGTTTGGTTAAAGGTCTTCTCTGCACTTTCCCTGCTTCCCTTTTTACAGCGGAGCACTAATACTGGACTCTTACCTTTTTAGAGACCTTGTCGATCTGGCTAACATAAATATTAGAATATCTAAAACAATGTTGGGCAAGGTCTCTCTAATTTTGAATTTTGCTAATCCTAGGGGTAGCAAAATTCAAAATAAGAGAGAACCAGAGAGACTTTGCCCAATATTGATCTAAAAGCTTTTCAAAGCTATTCGGATTTTTCAATCTGTAAAGCCAGCTTTATGTTATTTTATGGATTCAGTGCAAACATAATGGACTTTATAGTCTTGGAGAACCACACCACCACACTAACCTACCTACCTATTAGTAACAGTAGGGTAGCCAACTCTATTGAATTGCTGGATCATCATCGTTGTAATGATGTTTTATCCATACTTTTAATAAAATCAGGTACCTTGTTTCCAAAGCCTAAACTTTTTTTGAAAGTAGTATGTCTTCTAGGTTTGATCAAAATTGATTTATAGGAGTCCTTTAATAGAGACAACTGACAATATCCTTCATGTTAAAGTCACACCTGTCCAATTACCAATCGAAGGCAAGAGCAATTTTTTCTTATTAAGAAGAAATAAAAAGTTTTAACCATGACGCCAAATTCTATACAAAAACCAACAAAAAAGTCGAATTTAAGTTGAAAGCGATCTAAATAAGGTTTTTGAGCCCCCAATGAATGGCGATATATAGTAGGAAAATCGGTTAAGTTATATCTCCAAAACTGAAAGAAATAGAACATTGAATTTCAATGGACCAGAAATGAGCACGCTTACCTCCTTTCCGATTAAATAGATCAAATAGACTTTAAATTGCATAAAAATGTCTCACAAAAAAACAGCTTACAGAAGCACTAGAACCTGTTTTTATGAGCTATAATCTTTCTTAAAATATAGAAGTTGGAATTATTATCGAATACACCAAATCTCACAAGTCAACCAAATTTTGCGGAATGAGATTTTTTTACCAAATCTTTCGAATTAGCTCAGTTTTTCAGATGTTATTTTTTTTTTGAAAAACAGTTTTTTTTGCAAATGGTTTTAATATAACTCAAAACGGCTGGTTGTATTGAACAAACAGGAAAAACCGATATTTGAAAACAATTTTATCTTTAACTCGTCTTCACATTTTTCTGAATCCGCTTAGTCGTTTTAAAGATATCATAGAATTTTCACCAAAAAAAAAAATTCTTTTAAAATTTTTTCGTTTTCAATTTTGTATCTAAATACTATTATACCATAAGTGGATTCGTTTTAAACAAAAAAAACTATATCCTACTACAGTATCCGATAATGTGGTGACAATTGATCCACAATTGACCCTAGCTCCTACATGAGGCCCTTTGCCGGAAATGACATCTTCTGTTATCCTTGACTCCCAGTGGAGCATAGTGGCTCATAGGGCCTAATATTTGGGATTCAAATGAGATGCAGTTGTTGCCTGGGTTTCCTGCTAATAGGTGGTACATCCTGGAAACCTGAGCAACATAGTTGAAGATGCGGTAAACAACCCGAGTGGGTTTCAAGGTCAGGGCTAACGTGAGACGGAGTTATCTTGTATCTATTCCAAAGTATTTGGTCTAAGGGTCTAAGATAATTGTACTTGGTAAAGTACGAAACTGTAGCGTCTGCCAACATGTAAGTTACGGCTACAAGCGGGCGTCTGTCTCGGATCGAGCGGCTCGATTTACAAATGTAGCTCTTGTCTTTGGACTCATCATCTAATGACTTAGCATTCACGATGTTTTAAGCATGGAAAGAAACAGCATTACAGAATATACTACTCCAAGGGGCATGCGAGAAATCCCCCTGCTACGGCAGCTGGCACAAGGATTTTTAGGTGCCTAATCTATCTTCAATGTCTCCTTAGTTTTTGTGATTAAAGCTAAAAGGCTGCTTCCAGAGCAATATCAAACTCATAACCTTCCGAAATAAAAGCTGTGTTACCTACTATCATGCACTTCTGAATAAAGTATGTGAAGTGTGACCAAGATTGTCCATATTGAAAATAAAAATGCCAAACTCTTATATATTTTTCTTGACGAATATTTATTTAAATCATTTATATAAATGAATTTGGCCTAATCTTTTAAAAAGGAATATGCCACCGAATTCTACAGACCAAAATTATATTGTGGAGTCTCGACATTTTCTGTATCATTTTGACGAACTTATAGCAAGACTAAAAGTCTATGGACTATGGCATAAAGACCTTGATAGACCTATTTATTCCACGACATTGATTGTACTTACCCATTGTGCGTCGAATATCAGGTTTTTTGGAACTGTAGTTTAGTGAGCACTTTAAAAGAAGACATAAGTAACTAGTTTTGTACAGTTTTTTAAAAAATATCATACAACTAAACTGCAATATGGACATGGACTCTTTAAAATGAACTTGTAACAAATCAAATTCCTTGAAATGTTTTAATATTTTCTACAATAATATTTTTATTCTATGACCTTCAAACCTCATTTCAACTCGTATATCCTTGAATTCAAATCAGTTTCATTTTAGAATAGCATAACATACTTTAGAATATTTCTAACATGTTGCATGGCTCACATGCAGATAGACTGACAACTGTACACATGCATATCTAATGTTCAAATGGATTTCAAATTTAAGCTTTACATTTATTTGAGTTGATATTTGTGTAAGAAGACTTGGCATTGCTCATGTAATGCAATATTTGCCATAAGAATTTCAATTTTTTTTTTGTAGTTGCAGATATAGTTGGTTTTGTGGAATAAAATTACAGCAGAGATGAAGTAAATAAAGTCTTTTGCAGCATTGCACAATGGGGTAATAGATTTTATGGAATCGATAGAAATTATTTTAAACTATTTTAAAAATTTCCAAAAGTGTAGCAGTTAAGTTGATTTCACTTATAGTGTTCAAGAAATTAGTAAACATTATAACCGATAAGTCAAGTCAAATATGATGAGTTCTGTTAATTCTCAAGAGCATATACAAATTATTGCCAAATTATTTGAAATCTTAACCCATAGTTCTCACAAATCAAGCCAACAATAACAGCAAATAAAAAACGTAAAATAAAACTAAGTTGTTACAGGAATTCGTAATGAATACAACGTGATGTGTAACATGTGGCAAGTAACTGTGTTCATTTTGCTCAATGCTTTTTATTTGACTACTTCTTCTTTTCAATTGAAATAGTTGACTAGAGAGTTGAGTTTTCCTTATTCTATACAAATACATACATATATTTTTTACACTTTTGCCAAAGAACGTTCTAGCAGTAATAAATTTTTTCTAGTCTATTTTCTAAAACGTTTTATATGTAATTGATGTTGTTGCAGCACAAAAAAAAAAAAACGTTGAATTCATCTTTATTTACAGCAAAAAAGAAAACAAGAATTTAGAAAATTTACAAAGAAAAACTTTAAAAGTTTAGACAAAATTGCTTATGTGTGTGTTTAGCGTTAGTCTCTTTGTTTGTGTGAAATGTGTGAAAAATGATTAAAATATAAAATGTTTAACAAAATACAGCAAAACATTTATAATTTTACCCAAGAATTACACTTGTTTTTGTCTAAATAAACAAGGAAGTTAAGCTGTTGGTTTTTGTTGTTGCTGCCGCTGTAAGAGTTGTTGTTATTATTTGTTGTTTGTACTACTAAATGTGGCAGTTAGCATGTTGCATGCATCATGCACTTAATACAAGTGCATGTTAAATGAAGAAAGTTAAGTACTTGTTCATAAACATTATTTACAATTATGAAAAACATTTTTTTACACAAGCTTCAATTAAGCTTCAAGTTTTTTTCATATTTAGATTTTTGTACACAAAGTTACGAGTTATAGAATATTTTAGGAGTTTTTTTGTTATATTGTTTTTTTAAATGACTATGTAAAATTTGTTTATGTAATAGTTTGTTTACATGTTTTTATGCATGTTTTTTGTACAATGCAACTCAATATTTATGCGTATCATGTGACGTATAAGTAATGGAATGGAAAATGTTTAAAATTTTAACACTCATACGCTCCGTAGCATTTCATAATAATTTAACACTCATACGCTCCTTAGCATTTCATAACAAATTAAACCTCTGCGACAAAACTAGAAAGTATTTTTTTCCAAAATTATTTTTGAACTTTGACGTATAATTTTTAAAATTCTATAGAAGGTACAAAAATAATTCTTTGCATTAATAAAGTTTATTTTATTGATTATGTAAGACAATTTAAATAATTTAACAAAATAAACCCTAACCTTTTTTGCAATTAAGATGATGGTGTATGGAAATTTGTAATTTTTTATAAAATCATCTTTTCCGAATTTGTTTATAAGACTGAGCTCCTTTTTTTTGATGAAATAAAAAGAAAATGTACGGGGCTTGACTATTTGGTTATATGTTTAAAAAAACAAAAATTTCTATAAAAACGAGTAAGAAAGTGTTATAGTCGGTCATGACCAACAATTTGACACCCTTCACCACTGAGGTCAAATGTCTTTTCGTTTTTTGCATATCTGCTAAATTTTGCTATTTCTGTTATTAGGCTTTACATACGAGTTTGGATCAAATGTGAACCGATTGTCCGTTAAATAAGTTGATTATAGTTTATACAAAAATTATGAGAGTCTTATGATTTACGAGCATTTTTTGATTTTTCAAGCATTTAAGTGACTTTTGACAGAAGAGTTTGAATGGGAGCTATGGTCAAATATAGACCGATTCTAACCAAACTTGGTACAGTGATAAGCTGTATTCAATTTCATAAAAATATACTGAAATTTAAGTCCAAAATCTTAACTCCAGATAACCATATCGATGGTAGGTACCAAATATAATGGATTTTACATGGGAGTCCAGGAAGCCAAATTCACATAAGATAGATAAAGCTGCAGTGTCTTAAGCAGCAAGAATTATATATACAAAACCGACATAAACTAGAACAAATCACGTAACATTGAAATATAAATATTAGGTCTAAAGTGGCCTGCCGTATTCACAAAATGTGCTGGGTGCCAGCACAATATAACGAAATTGCGGATGAATTGGCAGCTGATGGAGCAATCATGAATATTAGAAATACTTTTGAGGATGTATACTCTGGTATTAACTTTATTTTTTACAATATAAGATCCTATGAAAAAGTCAACAAAGTTAGTCAACTTTTACATTAGTCAGGTTTGGATAAGCCAAAGTCTTGAATTTGTATGAAAAAAAACTGACAGAATTAAAATTGAGCAAACCTGACCGTACTATCAAGTTTACGAAAATTTTTAAATTTGTTTGAAATTTAAGGAAAATAAAATGAAAACTGGTAAAGAAAATGATTGTGTATAAACGAAAATGCAGGTTCAAAAGAAATTTAAAAAAAAACTGATCAAGAAAACCTGATTCGTGTGAAACGGGACTTATATACTAAAAATAAATGCAAAGAATAATGGAAGCTTACGGCACACAGTGTTTTGAAACAAAAAAAAAGTGGTAATAAATCTATATCTTCTAAACTGTAAGCTTGATTTTATCAGTATGTACGAGAGAAATTTTAAGGATAACCTATGTTTTCTAAATTTTGGATTTACGGTAACCCTGTATTTACACAGGGTGAATCATTGAGCTTCAGATTTGTCCACTTCAGAAGTAAAAAAGCTTTTGGAACGAGTAGCTCTTTCAATTATTGTCCATTATGGTTGGTTTTTTACATTTTGGAATGAAAAGAAGGAAACATTTTACTATAATAACTGTTATGGGTTTTAAGTTATTTCTTTTCAAATATAAAAAAATCATTTTTTTCTTCGAATTTTTTTTTGTTTTTAACCCATTGTGCATTCGATATTTAACACATCAGTTTTTAAATAATACTGACATCAGAGCTTCGAAAGGCTTAATTAAATATTAGCTTAATTCCTAGAAATTCAAAAGTTATTTAATTCCCATAAAACAATTCAACCAAATGTGTTGATTTTTAATTCTTACTGAATTAATTCACATGGGAATTTAAAATCAACTTGAATGAATAAAATGTTTCTTCATTCCTCTACTCCAATTTGAATTAACATTTTTTATTCTTAATTAAAACCAGTCCAAATTGAATTAAAATATTTTTTGGTAATTCATTTTGTGCAAATCATTAGGGTGGATATAAACTAAAGATACTTGATTTTAAATCAAAAACTTAAATTCTGACTTTTTCGAGGGAAAAGTTTTGAAAACTCTACCACTCATGGAATAAAAGTATATCAAACTAAAAAAACGAAAATTGAAGTTTTAATTTATAGGGTATTATTGGATCAAGTGCGATATACATTGTTTTTAAAAACCCTAGATAAAAAATAGAACAATATTTATCATAACCTATTAAAATATTCTTATGTTTTATCAGAAAGCATACACATCTAATAAAAGTGTGCATGTATTATTTAACATTCGTTCAGAAAAACGGAATTACCCTAATGTGGCTAACTTTTAAAAGATATTTAGATATGCAGGAATATAGTAATATTAATGGTCTTTGGTTTATAACGACCTAATCTGACGAAAAATGAAGGAATCAGCTTAATTTAAAATTTTTTCTAAAAAAATTTATAAAAATAATTTATTTTTTGTGACATTAGTTTTTGTAAATACATACATATACATATAAAATGTGCTGATATGTAAGAGTATATTATCTCTGGTTCTGTTGTGTTGCTGCGAAATAATGGATTTTATATGTTTTCGAATCTGGATGAGATTATAGATTATGTGTACAAAAAAATCTTTAGTTTTATGTGTATCTATATTTTATTTTAAATAGTTTTTCTGATCTTATGACCAATAACAAAGAATTTTTTTATTTTTTCAAATTTCGCCTAAGTCAACTTAATAAGTTTTCGAATTTTTCCACAGAAATGTTATTTGAATATGCCCTATAGATATATGGAATATGGAATTAGGAATTAAGCCTTTCGAATCTCTGACTGACATACAGCCAGCCAACAGTTCAGGAAACAAAACAGTGAAACCAGTTTTTAAATATCTTGAACCATTTTATGTTGAAAAGTTTCCAAAATCAAATATTTTTCGCAGATCGAAAAAAGTGATTTTTTTCTCAAAAGATGGTATCAATTTTTAACTTTTATGAAGAATTTTTTTATTGAAGTTTATTATATATTCGTAGAGAAAAAGGAATTCTAGGATAAAATTCAAGTCACTGCAGCATTCGCTTTGCTTACAGCCTTGAACGAAATTTGTCAAATTTTTAAGAAAATTTGTGTGTTTTCGAACATATAACAAACAAGAAAGAAAGTTCTAAAGTCGGTCAAGACCGAACATACGATACCTTCACCACTAAATAAGGTCAAAGATGTTCTTTTTCCTGTATCCTGACATCATACAAACATTTTCAACAGACTTATATATTTAAGCTGTTTCTGTACTTGGACTTATATGAGAGCTAGGGTCAAATGTAGACCGATTATCTCGAAATTTGGAAAATTGATTACAGTTTTTACAATAATTTCGTATTCTCATTATCTTTAGATTTACGAGCGTTTTTCTGATTTTTGTCTCATTTAGTGCGTTTTGACAGAAGAGCTTGTATTGGAGCTATGGCCAAATTTGGACTGATTTTAACGAAATTTGATACAGTAATTTTGGTTTACACAAGCAGTATATATTTATAATTTCATGAAAAAATATTAATTTTTGTGGCCAAAATATCAATTCCGGTACTTATAAATAATGAACCGATTTTGACGAATTTAAATAGCCATGGTCCTACTATCAAACAAATTATATGTGCCAAATTTCATCGTAACCGGCAATTTTCACCAGTATTTCAAAAAATAAGCACAACTCTATTATTTGACACAAAAAAAGCTTCACAAGTTTTGGTTGAAATCCGTCAACTCTTGGACCCCCATTTTTTCATTTATTTTAATTCTCAAAGTATAAAACGCAATTTTTAATAGAATTTGATAAAGTTTGATACACTTATATTTTTTTTTTTTTTGGTCCAAAAATGAACTCCAATAGTTTTATCTGAAATCCGTATACTCCTTGGGGTACCTCTCTCGGACCCCCAGTTTTTCACTTATTTTATTTCTAAAGGTAAAACCCGCAATTTTCAATATAATTTGATAAAATTCTGCACATTTTTATTTTTTCAACCAAGAAAGAGCTTTACTAATTTTGGTTGAAATCCGTCGACTTCTTGGGATACCTGCTTTGGACCTCTATTTTTTCATTTATTTTTATTCTCAATGAATAAGGCGAACTTTTCAATAAAATTTATTGAAATTCTTCACATGCCTATTAGTTGATTCAATAAAGAACTCTACTAATTTTTATTAAAATCCTACAGGTTCTTCGTAAATCTCAAGATAATTTAATTTTAACTAATGTAGGATTAATAACTGCAATTTGATTAAAAAATTTAAGCCTGAAGGTATGCAATGCTTTTTTATTATAAGCAATATTCCTTACTTTTTTTTTAATAAATTTTGATTTTTTCAAAAGATTGACAAAAGTTGGTACATTTTTTTTTAGCTAATTCAAAAGAAAAGCCCTTTGCCTTTCATATCAATAAATCGACTTAGAAAGTGGTTCTAATATATATAGTAAAAGGTTGGTCTAAGACAAATATATCTTTGCGTTATATAGCACAAACTTATAATACCCTTTCCACCAATGGCGGTGAAGGGTATAATCTACTTTAGGGAAAAAATTCTAAAATAAGCGATTTTGGGGTTATGAAACTGTTTGTAATTTATATATCACTTATAACTTATAATTTTTGTGATTTGGTAAAAAAAAAAAATTTTGCAAAAAATTTTTTTTCGAAATGACTGCTCGGAATAAAAAGAAAATAGTCATACTTAAAGATAATTTTGTTGCCGAATTTGAATTCAATTAACTAAACAGTTTTTGAGTTACGCAAATATTTATTGCGCAACCTCCTCCATTTTTTAATAACACTATATCTAAAAACCTAGAGCTAACCTTAAAAACGGTTAGTACCATTGAATTTTGCTCTAGCCGTCCCGTTTTGTCTACATAAATAGTCAGTCCTCTAGCAAGCTAGATGGACGGATTGACATTTTTAAATCTAATTGGGAGGTCTCAGACCAATACTTTTATGCCATACATACAAATATCAGCACAAACTTATTAAAAAATTTTACCTATGGGTGACCGTCATTGGTGGTGTTGTTCTCAATTATTCAATATTCATACAAAATAAAAAAATATTGAGGGAAAGTTGTTAAAAAAAACTAAATATGTATAACAAGAAAATAATAAAATAAAAATGCTTCATAAATTAAAACTATTGAAACTTTTTAATAAGGTCTTTAATGACGATAATAAAAATATGATGAAAATTAATATAATAACGAAAAGGAAAAACTAGAGTGATAAAACCACAACATCTAACGGCAATAAAAGTTTGTTAAAACCAAGGGGGAAAAATTAAAATATCAGATGAACACCTACTCGAAGTTGTTAATTAACATAACCATTTATGGGGTATATAAATCAAAATGAACAAGACATTTTATTAAATATATATGGGGTGATTTTTTAGGAACTTTCTACTGTTTTTAGTAGCTCAGATATTGGTATGTAATAAAATACTGTCAAAAATGTTCAGTATAATCTATAACACTGCTCTGCAGCCAAATCCTCCTTTTAATAAAACTATGCGGACTATATGGATCTTGATGCGCTAAACTCAAATCCGTTTTCGGTTTTTCTCCATGAGATCTGGATTTTTTTATGGGCGTGGCAAATTTTTTCCC
The DNA here is from genome assembly GCA_933228675.1 of Stomorhina lunata. Lineage (NCBI taxonomy): Eukaryota > Metazoa > Arthropoda > Insecta > Diptera > Rhiniidae > Stomorhina > Stomorhina lunata. The sequence goes on along the minus strand of OW121740.1, from coordinate 94,257,034 downwards.
TTAAATTAGTCAGCTACGGAGACCTATTTCATCCTAACTCGAGAACGACTCATCCGATGTTAAAATTTTACTTTACTAAATAACTCCAAAACGATAAAAGATACAGAAAAAATTTTGAAAATTGGATGAGTCGTTCTCGAGTTAGGACGAAATAGGTCTCCGTAGCTGACTAATTTAAGGGGAAAAATTTTCCACGCCCATAAAAAATACAGATCTCATGGAGAAAAACCGAAAACGGACTTGAGTTTAGCGCATCAAGATCCATATAGTCCGCATAGTTTTATTAAAAGGAAAGACAAAAAATAAATTTTTGCAGAGCAGTGTAATTAAACCATGAATCGATTTTCAAACATACAAACGCTCATTATTATTTCATGCTCGTAAACGGTCTATTAACCGCCTAAAATGTGCTTTTTAACGCCTTTAGACAAGTTAAAGTGGGGTCTTTTAAGGTTAATAGTTATAAACAAAAGCCTACAAAGGTTAAAACACTGGAAGCCAATTTTGTAGAGTTTTATTAGTGAGTATGTCAAATTTGGACCCAGCGTATCACAAAAATTGTTCTATCGATTCTAATAAAAAATTTTATTTGTTTTTCTTAATCAAAACCAAAACCTCTTTAAAAATCACCCAGTATAAAGCTTGTTCTTTTTTTTACTAATATACATGTAAAAACAGACGTTCAATATAAATACTTACAATTATACCCAAACAAATTTATTTAGTAATCGATACAATTTAATTAAAATTTTATTAAAAAGTATTTATATTAAAAAAAAAAAAAACAAGAATCAAATTTTCCCCCCACTCTAAAAGTGTTTTCAATTTCATTACACCTTAATGAAGGCAAGTTTTAAATTACATGTAAAGTTTATTTTTTATAACAGCCCCATAATTGGTTTAATACCCGCCCCTCCTGCTTTTTTGTGGTTCGAATACAGTTGTTAAAATTTTCCATTAAACCAGCAGCAGAAGCTTCAGCTAACCAACATTTGTGCGAGCAAGTCTGCTAATGTGTGAAAGAATATCAGGATATTTGTTGTTTAATGTCCTGGTAGCTTGACTGGTTCGAAATTGAAATACAACCCCAACAATATTGAAAATGTATAAGATTTTCGTCTCGTTACAGTCAGTCAGCCAATAAACGTTATACTTGTGGGGAAGAAATAAATTATGTTGAGAGGAAAAAAGAAATGAGGAAAATTTATTTTTTTGGAAAAGTAATAGACTATTTAGTTTGGCACAGTGGGTTGGAAATTTCAATCAAATTTCAGCTTTTAATTAGTTAACTGAAATTAAAATGAAATTTTTCTTAAGTTTATTATTAGACTGATTTTAATTACTCTTAAAGAATATAGGATATACTTACCTTAATGGAGACAAGCCCTATTATTCCAAATTTCTACAAACTAAGATCAAAATTCATTGAGTACTCTAAATTGAGCTTTTAATATCATAGTTATTGAAAACCAATCCAAGTGTCAAAATACCAATGAAAGGCCTTGGTTTCTGTTAATCGGAAGAATAGATACTTGACTCCATCTCCATTTAACTTCTTACTTTTTTATCTATGCCATAATTAAAGTGAGCGTGATTAAAAATATTTTAATTACATCAGGTCTCTTACATTTGGCTTTACCGTTATGACATGTTGCCTATAAGCAACTCTGGCCATTGCTAGTACATTTGAAAACAAAAAAAAATGGGTATTTTTATGAATTTTATATGTGATATGAAACAAAACTATTTCTAACTTGATCCAGACTTATGATTTCCAGATCTTAGATTAGATCAAAAAGGGATCCCACAGCTTTTAAAAATAACAAAAATTAAGTGAATTATGACTAACACATTACAATGTTGCTTATAAGCAACAAATGGCATTAAAGGTTTAAACGGAAATGGAATACAACTCTTTTATATAGGTCTATGCTTCAACGAAATTTATGTGGGTAGGGTACTTTCTATTGATATACTAGAGCATACTTGCAATGTGCGGTATCCTACGCTACACAGTGGATTGGTGGAAAATAAAATTTCTAAACCGTTGGAGCGATTTTAACAAAGTTGTGTGTGCGTATATCATAATGTTTTAGAAAATATATTTTAATGAAAATTTGCGATGGTATAAAACTTGTAAGTCAAAAAATACAAAAAATTAAAAAAATAGATTTCGTAACAGAAATCCCAGGACTTAAAAATTTCCAAAAATGAGTATTTTTAGTTTTTTGCTCCAGTTGCTTCACCCAGGGACGGAAAATACTAATTATTTTTGAATTTTCACAGAAAAAAGCAATCATATGGAAATATCGCAGAACTAATTCGAAAACATAATTTTTCTTGTTTTCTTCAATATTTTCAGAAAATGAAAATGCTTTTTGAATTTTTATACCCTTCACCATCATAGGTGGAAAGGGTATTTATTATAAGTTTGTGCTGATAAATGTAACGCAAAGAAATATTTGTCTAAGGCCTACCTTTTAGTATACCAATAGACTAGAATCACAGATAATTTTTATATTGGGACCATGGCTATTGAAATCCGTTAAAATTGGTCCATAATTGATGGTACCTCCCATAGGTCAAACTTCCCGGAATTAATATTTTGGTCACAAAAATCAATATTTTTTCATGAAACTTAAAACATATACTGCTTATGTAAACCAAATATACTGTACCAAATTTCGTTGAAATCGGTCCACATTTGACCATAGCTTCCATACAAAGTCTTCTGTTAAAACGCACTTAATGGGACAAAAATCACTAAAACGCTCGTAAATCTGAAGAAAATGAAAATTTTAATTTTATTTTTTGTAAATACTGAAATTAGTTTGCCAAATCTCGAGATAATCGGTCCACATTTGAACCTAGCTCCCATATAAGTCCAAATGACGGAAACAACATAAATATATAAGTTTTGAGAAAATGTTTGTATTATGGCAAAATTTAGCTAATATTTGTCTATATATAGGAAAAAACACATTTGATCTTAGTAGTGAAGGGTATCGTATAGTCGGGCTTGATCGACTGTAGCACTTCCTTACTTGTTTTTGTAGGTTTTGACCTAGGTGTTTGTTGTATATGATTCTTCAAATCCGTTTCGAAGTGACAATTATATATCGTTTTAAGTGAATTATGAGTCTGAGGTGCACTACTTTGGGGGCCGATTGTGCAGCCCTGTAATATCTATGCTTTCCAGGTTCAAAAATTAACATTTCTGCTGTATGCACACAAAATGAGATTTCTATTATATTTTGCACCAATAGATGGCGCTAAATTACAGAGAAAATGTATAAAAAGCTTTCTATATTTTTCCTTCCATCTAAAGTTTTAATCAAATGTCAACAAAACTACTTAAAAAGTACTCCTTCTATCCTCCTTCTCATAAAATATTTAGATTTTCTCAGTCGATGCTTTGCATAAGTAGGGGTCATGCTTAGAGAGCCCGAGAAAAATAATGGATCTAAGCTAAAATATAAACTAAATATATTTGATAAATGTCCATGGTCAACTACGGTAGTAAAGTTGTCGGTCATACCTAAAATGATATTTAAATAATTTCCGGAAGTATATGGGGGCTCGTATAGGAGCTATGGTCAAGCATTAACTGTTTGTCATGAAACTTTTTACTATGCTTTTAGATTAGCTTTATAAAAATATTCCATATGACTTTGCTAATTATATTTAGACCCATGTTTATGTTCACTATAACTAACGGGTGTCCCAACTAGAACGCAATTTTTAAATTTTAAATAAAATACAGATAATTATTTCGATGATTCTTATTTGACCTTTTTCTTAACAAGTTTAAAACTTTATGATATCGTAAAACTTTATTATGTCGTAAAGTAGATAGAATGAGGTTATGTATGGAACAAGATATCGTGCGGATGGCCGCCGTGGCACACACGCGATCTTTTAATTAAATTTTCAATGACCTATTTGCATAAATGCTGCGGCATTTCATTAAAGCAGCGTCCAATTTCCTCTCTTAAGGCCTGAGTCGTCGTCGGCTTATTCGCGTAGACCAGCAACTTCAAAAAACCCCAAAGAAAAAATCTAAAGGAGTTAAATCGCATAATCTAGGCGGCCAATTCTGGTCTCCAAAACGCGAAATAACACGACCGAGAAATGACTGATGTAGCAATTGAATTGCTTTCTCTGGCTGTATGGCATGTGGAGCCGTCTTGTTGAAACCACATGCCCTCTATATTCATTTCTTTAGTTATAGGCAAGAAAAAACTGGTTATCATTTCACGATACCGAACACCATTGACTTTTTGCGCTTGACCTGCCTCATTTTCATAAAAAATGGTTCCTCCAGCCCAAAAACCACACAGTGACACGTTGAGGACGCATTCGCTTCTCGTGAATTACTCGAGGATTTTCCTCACCCCAAATGCGACAATTCTGTCTAAAGCCATCAAGATGGAAATGGGCCTCGCCACTGAAGATGATTTTATCGGCAAAATCAGCATTTTCATGTTGTCTCTCCAATACCCAATTAACGAACTCCCTTCGCTGTAAATGGTCATCTGGCTTCAGTTTCTAAGTCAATTAAGCTTTGTATGCTTAAGATGCAAATATTTCGTCAAAATTCGCTGCATAGTGGAGTTGGAGACACCAATTTGCCGAGCTCGGTGTCGAATTGAGGTGGATGGAGTTTGAGCTACATCATCACGTACAGCTGCGACATTTTCTGTCGATCGACCTGGTCGAAGGCGCGTTGATGTCGTTATATCACTAACAGACCCAGTTTCGGCAAATTTATCCGTTAATCTCTTTAAAGTTGACATTTTTGAAGCATTATTGTGACCCCAAATTGATCGCAATTTGAGTAATGTAGCCGCAAAACTTTCACCATTTTGGTAAAACAATTTCACAATAAAAACGCGTTGTTCATTCGTGTAGTGCTCCATTTTTACTAACCTCGTACCTTCTACTAGCAAACGATGACAATTGTTCAAATATCAAACAATAATACTTTAAATCGCGCCAAATTTAAAATTTGCGTTCTAGTTGGGGCACACTTTATTAGTATCTGTAGAAATTGTTTAAATTTCATTTTGAAAACAATGAAATTCAAACAATTTTATACAAAACTCGACTAAAAGCATAAAAATCGCAATTTCTTAATAAGTCACAGTATCCCCACTGTGACAAAAGTTTTAAGGGGAAAATCAAATTTGGGTAAAAATAAAATTTTAACTAAACTTTAACAAAAAATATAAATGTATGTATAAAAAATACAAACACAAGCCCTCGTCCTGCAAAGAAACATAAACTGATAATGTTGAGAAATAAGCACGTTCAAGCAATTTTCGTTCTTAAATGACTGACTGTCAACTACCTTCTGTTGCTGCTACAAGTCTGAAGTGCTACTGCTATTTTTGATGTCAGTTAAATGCTGTAGTCTTTTTTTTACATACATAAGTACATAATGTATACGTATATGTTTGTAAGTCTGTCTGTTTATCTGGTTGGAAAAAAATAACAGGCTGTTGAATTTTTGGTTTGTTATTTTGTTTCGTTTTTATTTTCCATTACAAAATATTCATTTTATTTATTATTTTACAACTCCTACTTCTTCTTCTTTTCACTCTGTCTCGTCTTCATCATCAGCGGCAGTAGCAATATTATCATGATATAATATAAAAAGTACGAGAGTATTAACAACATTTACAAAATCAATTTCAAGTCATTAAATGAAATGTGGAAAAAATGTTTTTCTTTTAACATTAACAAGAGAAAAACAATATATCAGAATGATATTTAATATTGTGAGGGGTTGAATCTTATGGGTGGGGGGTAGGCGGATAATTGAGTTGCCCAAATTGAAAATGTTGTTTTATTTTTTGCACAATTTTATGCCACTTTGATAAACGAGTCAAAATATGTCACTTTTCGGGGAGTGAGCTTATTTTTTATATTTTTTGTTGGCATTTTTGGGGTTTTAAAAATTAATTGATTGTTCTTTTTTTCGTTTTTTATACCTTATATTTTTTTAATAATAAAATCTATACAAATTGATTATTATTATTTTTAGGCTTGAATGGGTAGAGTTTTTATATTGTCACTGCGGTTTAAATATTAGACCTTATCTTAGGTACAAAAGCTCAGTTTAAAATTACATTCAAGAAAAATTAATATAATTTCTATATAAGACCGATCTTTATGTTCCATTTTTAGAACGAATATATGCAGAATTTCGTCCTGATCTTCATTATTTAAGATTCTTTACAATTTATCACATTCGCCTAGTTTTTATACCCTTTACCACTATAGGTGGAGTGGGTATTACCAGTTTGTGCTAATGTATGTAATGCATAGAAATATTTGTCTTAGACCTTTTAGAATGCCAACAAACTAAGAATCACTTTCTGAGTCGAATTAGCGATGTCAGTCAGTCCGTCTGGCTGGCTGGCTGGACCCCCATGTAAACCATTTTACAAAGAACAAGTCGAAATTTAAAAGATAATTTGCTGAAATTTAGCACAGATAATTTTTTTAATAGTGGAACCATGGTTTATGAAATTCGTCAAAATCGCTTAATAATTAATGGTACCTCCCACAGATCCCATTTTCCGGAATTGATACTTTGACCACAAATATCAAAATTTTTTTCATGAAATTTAAAACAAATACTGCCTATCTATTTCTAAATCACTGTACCAAATTTCGGTCCACATTTGACCATAGCTCCCATACAAACTCTTCTGTCAAAACGCACCAAATGAGACAAAAATCACTAAAACGCTCGTAAATCTGAAGATAAAAAGAATTTTGAGTTTATTTCTTACATATATAATTATAAGTGTAAAAACTGTAATCAATTTGCCAAATTTCGATATAATCGGTCCACATTTGACCCTAGCTCTCATATAAGTCTAAATGATGGAAACAGATTAAATATATAAGTTTTGAGAAAATTTTTGTATGATGGCAAAACTTATCAAATATTTGTCTTTATACAGGAAAAAGAACACCTTAAACCTTAGTAGTGAAGGGTAGCGTATGGTCGTGGATGACCGACTATAGCACATTCTTAATTGTTTTTATAGCCACCATCAAAAAGAATGGGGGGTATATTGAGATTGTCATTCCGTTTGTAATTTCCTTAATATTAGCTCAAAAACCAAAATTGAAGTATATTCTGGATCCTTATGAAATTCTAAGACTATGTCTGTCTGTCTGTCTGTCTGTCTGTCTGTCTGTCTGTCTGTCTGTCTGTCTGTCTGTCTGTCTGTCTGTCTGTCTGTCTGTCTGTCTGTCTGTCTGTCTGTCTGTCTGTCAGCCCGTCCGTCCGTCTGTCCGCCTGTGCATCTGTCCGTCTGTGCGTCTTTCTGTCTGTTTGCCCGTCCGTCTTTCTGTCTGTCTGTCTGTCTGTCTGTCTGTCTGTCTGTCTGTCTGTCTGTCTGTCCGTCCGTCTATCCGCCTGTGCATCTATCCGACTGTGTGTCTGTCTGTCTGTCTGTCTGTTGTCGCCACGATAAAACCTTAACGAAAGGATATAGGTCACTGAAATTTGACATAACTATTCTTCATTTCTTGGAAAATTTTGGTATTGAAATCGGGCCAGAGCTTCCATACAAAAAACTTACGGAAACAGCCTAAATTCCACCTAAAATACACTTCTTCTGTTATCCTTGACTCCCAGTGGAGCATAGGGCCTCAATATATAAAATATAAATATATTTAAATGCCAATAAATGTTAAATTATAATAGCTTTGGCCACTAAATTTAGCACAAGGAAGTCTTATGTCAATGCCAGCCAGTGTGCAAAATCGGTCACAATCGGTCACCATTTGACAATAGCTCCCATATAAAAAAAACTCCGAAGTCAGAAAAACACCGGCTCCGAACGGCAAATGCAGTAGTTAGAGAAGTTTTACATAGTTTTGAGGTGAACCGACGCTTTGTTGAAATTTTCTTTCAGGTGAGTCTGGACGGGGATCGAACTTGGGACCTCTGGTAGCGGATGACTAACCTGCTATACCGTGGTATTAAAATCTTTTTTCCTAAGTAAAGCTAAACGAAAAGTATTTAAAACTTATTATTGTAAATTTACACCCGGTTACAATAACGAATTTCGTTCAGAATAAATACTAGGGAAACCACTTACATGCTTTTAAGTATTGAACTAAAAAGCTACCTTTGAGGTGATCTACTTTGACGCCTAATGATTAACCCTGTGTAAATACGGGGTAGCCATAAATCAAAAATTTAGCTTAGATAATCTTTAACAATTCTCTCATACATACTGATGGAATCGAATTTACATTTTAGAAGATACAGATTTATTACCATTTTTTTTTTTTTGTTTCAAACCACTGTGCGTCCGGCTAGTAACTCACTGCTGGAAAAAACAATTACTATGAAAATTAGAATGCAAACGGTCCCCCTTATGTTGGAAGAAGACGTCCGGAACGTCAATGGAAAGACCAAATATAGTGAAATCTTTCAAAACTTGGCCTACGAAATTGGAAAATATGCGCACAAGATCGAAGATCAAGTATTTCTAAAATACGATCGGGCTTCGACCTTAAAAGGTTGTAAATATAGTCAATTTAAGTAAGTAAGTTGTAGGGTTGTAGCTAGTCAATACGATCGTAATTACTTAGCAGAGACCTTGTATTAAGACAGATCAATATTTCGAAATTCCCTGTATTTGGTCATTAATACACATTTGTACTTTAAATCGTGACGAAGTTCAAAAAATTCCCTTTATTTATTAAATAGTAAAAAACAACAAAGCTTAATTTTTGTGTTTATTATTTTAAGCATCAACCTTTTTACTGGCCCAGCCACGCTTTATCGTTCCTGCCAATAAAATATGTATATATAAATTGTTAATATGTAAATCTACCCTCAAAGTAATTTATTCGTTCTAATTTTAAGTGCAAAAATACTTCACTCAGAGAAAATTTAGCTTTTGTGCATAAAATTATACCAATAACAAATAAACAAACAGTTCAGGTGTCAAAAGCACTTCATGACAAGTGACAATAAATAATTCCAATGGCAAAGTGATAAATTAAATAGTTTGAATTATTTAGCAAAATTCTAATTTGTTTAGAAAGCACAAAACAAAACTGTAGAATTTGAGAAGTTTTACCACAACTAAAAATGTATGGTGAGATAAGCTTCGAATATACAACATAATAAACACCCTACTCTAATACTTACAAGCTTATAATAAAAAAATTGTTTTCTAAAAAACTTATACAATTTAAAGACGTCATAACAAAATCTTTTGATATTAAATTACTGTTCGAAATACCTGCTTGAAAATCTATTTTCAGTTACATAATTTCTAAATGGCTCAAATTTCAAAACAAATTAAAAATCAATTAGAGGTTTTATATTGAAACTAATTACTGAAAACTTTGTTTGCTACTTGAAAGAATAGAATGGAATAAGTGACTCAATAAATATTTTATTAACTCAAATAAAACATTTGCATAATTTTCATTAAATTTACAATGAAAATCAATTTTGTTTTAAATTGTTAACATAAATTAAAACAATTCTAAAACTCATTAGAAAGAAACATTTGAACAGAGATTAAAAATTCACATACATGCGTACATTAGAGTATTCCGTACTTGTATGAAAAATATTTTCTTTTCGTATGCAGATATAAATACCCTGCATTTCTTTTCTTTTGGTTCCAATAACAGTGCTCTGCAGCCACATGGTCCTTTTTATAAAACTATGTGGACTACATGGATTTTGATGCGCTAAACTCAGATCCGTTGTCGGTTTTTTTCCATAAGATCTGGATTTTTTTTATGGGCTTGGTAAATTTTTCCCCTTAAATTAGTCAGGTACGGAGACCTATTTCATCCTAACTCGAGAACGACTCCTCCGATTTTCAAAATTAAAACACTTGAAGATAACAATATTGCATTTATAACAAAATTGCATTTATTTTAGTCTAATATAATTTTTCTGTATCTCTTATCGTTTTGGAGTTATTTAGAAAATAATAAAGTTTTCTTCTTTTTTTCGTGCGAAATTCGTAATTTTTTTCATGTTAAAAATGTAATTAAAAACAAGTAAGAGTGGTATATTCGGCTTTGCCGAATCTTGGATACCCTTCACCAATGGTGTTGCAAAAGTACTTAATGTAATTCCAAGCAAAATTTGTTTATACTAGTATTATATGCAAAGAGTCTTTAAAATTAAGAGTCGGAATAAGAAAAGCTTTTCGGTGGCGTCATCATCTAGAATAGTTATGCACCCAAAGGTTAGGTTGGGCAGGTGGTTGATGTCTAGGGAAGCTTCACTTGGCTTCTAAAGTGGTCCCTTTGTGAAAGATAATGATTACTAGACTACAAGTAGAGAATGCATATTTAAGCCAGCCAGTAGCTTCGAAAAAAATAGACACATACTTTACGAACATTTAATAAAATTCGATAGACCAGATAAACCATGCAGAAAAGATGCTTCAAAATGTAGATGCCCTTACATTTGCAATAGCACATCGATTTGATGAAGTTTAAGTATTCTGGCATGCAACCCAAAAACATAGTGCCCAGTGAGGGTTGTGCACTTTAACTCGTACGAATTATCCAACTAGTAAAAGTTCTTGATTAGTTATGTAAAACTCTGAAGTTAGCGGACTGATTTAGGTCAAAGCTTTAAAAAGCTCTAGTTCCTTGTGCAATTTTAATGTGATTTAATTTATCAGCATTAAATCGATTCCCGGTCGGGGTTATATGGGAGATTTCACTAAATGTGAATAGAGCTCGCCCATTTTCAATATCGAACTTTTCAAGAGATCAGAAATTCTTTTGTCAAATGTTGTCAATTTAGAAAGTTTATTTTAGGCGCTATCGCCCTGAATATCAATATTGGACAACGTCTTTATACTAAATGTCATCATCGTATATTAGGCGAAGTTATAAGGGATCAATTGTCAAACGTGAACGGATTTCTCCCAATTGCAATTAAAAAATTTAAATTTTCGTTGATATGTGAGATACTAACATACATATGTAGGTTTTGAACGGATATCATGTAATTAGCTGCATTTTTGTACTTCCTAGGAAGATTACCTATAATTTGATATATAATACATTCTCAAATGTTAACATAATGTTCAAAAGTCAGACACAAAATTAAGATTAATGCAGAGTGTCTGTCTGCTAAAATCAGATTTGTGGAGCTCCTGGATTTTACACAAAATTTTAGGATATTGTCAAACCCTGAATTTTATCATTGTCGATCAAAACACCATCGCTTAAACGCTAAATTATATTTACCACAAATTACCGAATGCATCAGGATTTAGGTAATCCCCTGCGAAGGACGCTATTAAATTTCATCAAAATAAACACCTGAGATATCGACAAAACAGGAGCTCCAAAAACTTGACTACAACAGAAAAAATTACAGACAAACAAACAGACGGACGGGCGGACAAACAGACGGACAGACAGACAAACAGACGGACGGACGGACGGAGGTCGCGAAATTGACTCTCCTGCCGATTCTGAGTTGATCGGTACAATTTGAATGGTATTCGTAATCAGATTTGTGGAGTATAGATTTTAGAAAATCCTCACACAAAGAACGATGTCAAATTTCATCACAAGCACCTGAGATATCGCTGAAACAATACCTACAAAATGTAAACAAAATTTCTTAGATACGTACTTTGGGCAATTTGCTGTACATCAAATGTAGTGTTATGGCGATATCTCAATTGTTTATGGACCGCTTTTGATAAAATTTAATAACGTGCTTGGCGGGGAAATTTCCTAAGATCTGATATAAAATTTATGTAGGTCCGTGCTAAAGGAGGATGGATTTTCCTATTTCTGCATTTCATTTTTTCAACAAACATTCTCTAATGCGAACTTTGGGCAATTTGCGATACATCAAATTCAATTCAATTTCAAAACAATTTCCTACAATCTGATATATAACATATTATCACATGTACACCAAGAGTATCTTTTTTCTCTTGTTATTTAAAAGTGTGTTTCAATCAAAAATGTTAAAATTTTCGTCTAATTTTTGGTATTTTTTCGATATTTTCGGTGTTTATAAACCGATTTTAATGAAATTTAATAGCGTTCATTGCGAGAGAATTTCCTAAAATCTGATATATAATTTATGTAAGTCCATCCTCCAGCTGCTTCAGAAACTTGATTTCAACAGACAGACGGACAGACAGACAGACAGACAGATGGACATCGCTTAATCGATTCTCCTCCCGATTCTGAGTCGATCGATATAATTTTTATGGGGTCTACGATCACTAATAAAAAAATTACAAACGGAATCACAAACTTATAATACCTTTTAACCTATTGGTGAAGGGTACAATAAATTGGTAAATTGGTAATAAAATTCACATTTTTAAACCGATTTTATGGTGTTTTAATTTTGAAAATCGGATGAGTCGTTCTCGAGTTAGGACGAAATAGGTCTCCGTACCTGACTAATTTAAGGGGCAAAATTAGCCAGATCTCATGGAGAAAGACCAGATTTGAGTTTAGCGCATCAAGATCCATATAGTCCGCATAGTTTTATTAAAAGGAAAGACAAAAAATTAATTTTTGCAGAGCAGTATAATCGAAATATGAAATATTATTGCAATCGAATAAAGTTTAACCGTACCCACTTGTCATCAAAGTTAAAGGTAAAGGCCGGTATGAAAGTCGTATAAAAAGTATTGAACTTTAACCCGTCTTTTAAATTAGCTTGGATCATAGATATTTACTTATTAAAATTTTGCTTATACTAGTATTAAGTACTTTTTAAATCCCTTAGTTTTAAAACCATTTTGGTCGAAAATGTAGATAGCACTTTTTGAATATAGAGCGTCGATATACCAAAATATTAATTTCAAAAAGTGTCAATTGGGTTTTCCCTTTTGAAATTTTTTAAATTGGTATACATAAAGAATAAAATAAGCTTTATAACTGCAAGAAATTATTTATGTATCCTGTACAGTTTTTCAAAAATTTAAAGTCAAATTTTGCAAAAAATACACTTTATTTTTTTTTTTTTGTGGTATAAAAAAGACATTAAACACTTGTGGCAAAAAGTGTATTTTTTATATTTTTTTTCTAAAGATAAATTTGCTGCTCCATATCCTTAAACATGCCATCAAGAACACGAAATTTCAGGGGGGAAAATGGAATGACTCCAAAACTATTTCATGAATTTTTGGAATTTTGGAACTATGGGGAATGCTTCTTTAGTTATGTTTTAGATTATATTATATTGTGACGAATTTTAAACTTATCCATCCCATTGTGTAAAGTTCACAGCTTATAATTCTTCCCTTCGTTTTGTAGATGTTTCTGTTGGTGTTGTTGTTCTGTTTTTGTCTATAAGCAGGACAACAGTTTTCTCTTAATGTTTTACTGTAAAGAGTATAGTAACACTTTTCACTGTATGTATGTATGTATATATCCCTCTCTCTCTGTTACTTAACAGATGATCTGTTTCTATAATGTATGTGTGAGCGTGTTCTTGATCATGTGAGAATGTATTGGAATATACATGAACCTTCGTAAGCCACATTGTTAGTTTAATCAACGACAGCAGTTCCTTGATTACGCCTGTAGAAATTGCTAGAAACTATCTTCTATACTATATAAGGCGGATGGACGAATACTGTGGGAATAGTTTTAATTGAAACTCGTATAAGAGAACAGTGTGACTAAGTTTTTGTGAAAGTGTGTTTTAAGTGATTAACCCTAATGTTAATAAAAGTATTACTTTGTAAAACTATATAAAGTGTTTTTAATTTTGTGTTCGGTTGTTTGCAAAAAGAATTCCTTCCACGTTTTTAAAGGAAAAACGTAACAATATTTTCTTGTAAATATAAATCCGTGTTAGTGGGAATTTAGCTAAAAGAAAAAATACTCTTGTGGTTTCCCAAACCCTTTTGGTCAATGGCTCATTGTGCTAATGTCCGCACTGGTTTCCGTTGTCCTAGGAGCACCAATTTTTTTTATATTTGTTTTGATATCATATTCAAAATAAGAGGGTCTGCATATCAAAATAATAACTTTTACTTCTTAGGGATACTCTGACGTCCATAAGTTCAATCATATAGAAAAAGTTTAGAAAAATTCTCTATAAATTTAGAAGAAAAATCAAAACAAATTATATTAACATAATTTGTGAATCTTTTAAGTGCTTAATTATAAATTTTAACAAGTTTTGGGTGTTTAAATTAAAAGAATAGATTCTAAAGGTTAGATTTATTTCCTGGCCAGAGGCATTGAAATTGGCTTGTATTGATTTCTTATGGTTTTCAATACTTTAAACAAGTAAAAGTGTTTTATATCCCATTGTCGGATCTTTTAAGTATGTATACATATTTAGCTATTTTAAAATGTTAAATATTAACTCAGTACAACTACAAATTTTATTAGGAATACTCCTTAAACTCATTTTATATACATGTTTTTGGAATGTTATTACTCTTGCTTTACAAGGGAATTTTTTTATTGACATATAAAAAAATATTTAGAAGACGACACGGAAAAACAAACAAACAAACGAACGCTCTTGCTGCCTTTTTAATGAAAGACAAGTGTCCTTCAACAATAAAAAGGGGAAAAATACACTTACACGGAAATAAAGGAAAGGGTTACATCAGAGGTAAATTATTCTTATACAGAGATGCAGACTTGTAAACAAAAACTATCTATAGATACGAGGGTTGACTTTAATATTTCAGAATTAGAGAAAAGATATACATTTTTATTATGGAACATATACAGATTTATTGCTTCTCAATATATTCCCTTTAAATATTCTATAGTTTTACATGTATAAGAACCAATTTTTGAAGAACATTTTTCATTCCGATTTAGATGTGTATCTGTTAACAGGCTTGATCCGTCTTCAACCGCTTGATCAAGTATCGAAAGATATCAACAACACATTCTGGAGGTGGAGATTTGTCAATCTTTGGCTTTTTGTTTTTTTCCGATTTTTTTGTTCTGTGCCAATTGGTTCGATTAAGTCAGGTTCAGTTATTCTAAAACATCGACCATTTGATTGTCTTACTAAACCGATATACTTAACCGATTATCCGAGATTTTTCACGTATTTTGATTAATTTTGAATCTGCCCACCTTAGGTGTTTTACATAAAACCTTATACTTGTGTAACATTTGCATGAAAAATATAAAAGAAATAAACAAAGAATCTGTTTCCGTAAATATGATTCCACTTGTTTTTTTAATAAAAATTCCCCAGATTGTTATGGCATTTCGTTGCATTATTGCATCCTACAACTCCGTGGGACAAGGGGATATTTGGTTTGTTCTGAAGTTTGTAACGCATAGAAATATTTGTCTGACATTAAAATAAAATTTTTAAAAAAATTTCTATAAAATTTCTATTTGAAAAAATTCCTATAAAATATTTTTGAAAACTTTCCTATAAAATAAGAAATTTTTGAAAATTTTCCTATAATTCCTCTCTTTATAGATATAAATATTTTCAAAAAATTCTTATTTTTATAAGAATTTTTTAAGAAAAAATTTTATAGGAAACTTTTTAAAAATTTCCTATTATATATTATTATATTATAGGACATTTTTTACAAATTTCCTATTTTTATGAGACATTTTTTAAAAATTTCCTATTTTTATAGGAAATTTTTTAAAAAATTACTATTTTTATGGGAAATTTTTTAAAAATTTACTATCTCTATATTAAATTTTTTAAAAATTTACTATTTTTATAGGAAATTTTTTAAAAATTTTCCTATTTTTATAGGAAAATTTTTAAAAATTTAAAAATTTTTAAAAATTTTTAAAAAGTTACTATTTTTAAAGGAAATTTTTTAAAAATTTTCTATTTTTATAGGAAATTTTTTAAAAATTTACTATTTTTATAGGAAATTTTTTAAAAATTTACTATTTTTATAGGAAATTTTTAAAAAATTTACTGTTTTTATAGGAAATCTTTTAAAAATTTACTATTTTTATACGAAATTTTTTAAAAATTTACTATTTTTATAGAAAATTTTGTAAAAATTTACCATTTTTATAGGAAATTTTTCAAAAATTTAATATTTTTATAGGAAATTTTTTAAAGATGTACTATTTTTATAAGAAATTTTTTAAAAATTTCCAATTTTTTTAGGTAATTTTCTAAAAATTTCCAATTTTTAAAGGAAATTTTTTTTTTAAATTTTTAAAAAGCTACCATTCTTATAGGAAATTTTTTAAAAATTTACTATTCTTATAGGAAATTTTTTAAAAATTTACTATTTTTATAGGAAATTTTTTAAAAATTTACTATTTTTATAGGAAATTTTTTAAAAATTTACTATTTTTATAGGAAATTTTTTAAAAATTTACTGTTTTTACAGGAATTTTTTTTAAAATTTGCTATTTTTATACGAAATTTTTTAAAAATTTACTATTTTTATAGAAAATTTTGTAAAAATTTACCATTTTTATAGGAAATTTTTTAAAAATTTACCATTTTTATAGGAATTTTTTTAAAAATTTACTATTTTTATAAGAAATTTTTTAAAAATTTCATTTTTTTATAGGATATTTTTTTAAAATTTCATTTTTTTGATAGGAAACTTTTTAAAAATTTACTTATTTTATAGGAAATTTTTTAAAAATTTCCTATTTATTGGAATTTTTTTAAAAAATTTCTACTTTTATAGAAAATTTTTTAAACATTTCATTTTTTTATAGGAAATTTTTTAAAAATAACCTTTTTTTATAGGAATTTTTTTAAAAATTTCCTTTTTTATAGGAAATTTTTTAAAAAATTCCTATTTTTATAGGAAATTTTTAAAAATTTCCTATTTTATAGGAAATTTTTTAAAAATTTCCTACTTTATAGGAAATTTTTTAAAAATTTCCTACTTTATAGGAAATTTTTTTAAAAATTTCCTATTTTTATAGGAAATTTTTTAAAAATTTCCTATTTTTATAGGAAATTTTTTAAAAATTTCCTATTTTTATAGGAAATTTTTTAAAAATTTCCTATTTTTATAGGAAATTTTTTAAAAATTTCCTATTTTTATAGGAAATTTTTTAAAAATTTCCTATTTTTATAGGAAATTTCCTACTTTATAGGAAATTTTTTAAAAATTTCCTATTTTTATAGGAAATTTTTTAAAAATTTCCTGTTTTTATAGGAAATTTTTTAAAAATTTCCTATTTTTATAGGAAATTTCCTATTTTTATAGGAATTTTTTTAAAAATTTCCTATTTTTATATGAAATTATAGAAAATGTTTTTAAAATTTCCTATTTTTATAGGAAATTTTTTAAAAATTTAATATTTTTTTATAGGAAATTTTTTTTTTTTAATTTTTAGAAATTTTTAAATAGTTTCCTATAAAAACAGGAAATTTTTAAAAAAATTTCCTATAAAAATTGGAAATTTAAAAAAAATTTCCAATAAAAATAGGAGTTTAAAAAAAAATTTTATAAACTTGCTATTTTTATAAGAAAATTTTCAAAAATGTACTTTTCTTATAGTAAATTTTTCAAAAATGTTCTATTCTTATAGTAAATTTTTCAAAAATGTTCTATTCTTATAGGAAATTTTTAAAAAATTTTTTATTTTTAAAGGAAATTGTAAAAAAAAAATGTATATTATTATAGGAAAATTGTCAAAAATTTCTTATTTTTATATCAATTTTTTTTTAAATTTCTTATTTTTAATTTCTTATTTTTACTTTTAAAAAATTTCTTATTTCTATAAGAAAATTTTTCAAAAATTTCTTATTTTTATACTAAAATTTTTTTTGAAAATTTTTGGAAATTTTTCTATAAAAATAAGAAATTTTTCAAAAATTTCATATAATATTAGAATAAAATTAAGGATTTTTTAAAAACTTCTTACGACGAAAGACATTTAAAAAAAAAAATATTAGAAATAAGAAATTTAAAACAGACAGAGAAAGACGTCTGGCTGTTCATAAGGATGATCTCTATATTTTTTGGACCAAATCGAAATATTATTCCGGCAAGTCACGTAGCACTGCCTTCTCGGAATAGAGATAGCCACAAAATTATTTGCTTGTAGTAGCCGAAACCTGTGTGCTAAGTTACACTTATACAAGGCCAAATCTCAAAAGTCACTTTTGTACCCTAAAAATTATACAAACACTGAAAAGTCATCTTTAGACTTTATATATAGGACTTTTTTTGCTTAAACTTTGCACCAATAAGTCTTCTGAAAATATAAGAATATTTGAGATGTGCTCCAATATCAGAACCTCTGCAGAAGATTACATAAATATTTCCAAATCTTGAACTAATCGAGCAGAAATGAATTAAGAAAAAGTTGTGAATTTGTTGACAATAGGTCTACTTATGGCCTTAGTAGAAAAGGGTAGTGAATAGTCGGTCTTGACTGAGAAAAGCATTTTCTTAAATTTTTTCAATGTTTTTCATGTCAGCATTCGGCACAAAGCCAAATTTTGAATAAGACAAAAACATAAAGTAAAATGTAATGATGATTTTATGCAGGAAAAATGCAATTTATCCCCCATTTTTAGAACAGAATAAAATAAGACATTTGCATGCAAATTTATGTCTTATTAGTATTTAGTGGCTGAAATGAGGCTGAATGTTTTTGTCAGCCAGAAAGAAAAATACATACCAAAAGTATAACACAAAAAAGTTATTGCCTAAGACATATTCAGACGAATTAAAAAGGCTCGTAACATTTATTAATTGTTTTGCACCGCATGTCTTTTTATGTTTTGCCAACACCCTCGTAACACAGTTTTTCTTTGACTTTTTGTGAAATAACTATTTGTACTTAAAGAGCGGAGGAGGATGAGGAAGAGGAGGTGATGGTTAGTGTGAGAGGTCGTTAGAGCCAACCAGTTGCTTAGAGCAGTGTCTGACTGTGATTTTTCTTTTTCGGTTGACGGGAAGTAGGAAATAGTCTCTGCCATAGAAAACTAAAACACTTCCGTAGTAAAGAAAAAAAAGCAACAACTACAACAACAGCTAAGTATAGTATACAACGATACAATAAGAACTTACATATGTTTACATAATACTTACGGAAAATGACTCGTTTTCACAATGTTTGACATTTTCTCTGTTTGTGTAAGTGAAGGTTTGAATAATGGAAAACTCTTTCATAGACGTCAGCACTTAAATGAGAGAAAAAAGTAATTTAATGTTTTCATTTACTAGTTTTCAGTTTTTGTTAGTTTTGTTTAAATTTTATTTATAAAAGCCAAAGAATCCTTTAGACATGTGTAGGTCATTGAAATTGTGATGTTTTATCTTTATATAAATACGAGTATGAATAAATTTAAACCAGAATATTTAAATTTGAGCATTTCTGTAAAAGTAAATATTTTCGTTTTTTTCATATGAATTCTATTATCTTTACGATAAATCATTTTATAAGGGTTTTAGCAACATGTTGAAAACTTAATACTAGAGCTTTCCGGAAATAATTCAGATAATTCCACTTTATCTTTGGAAGATTTGTAAAGTAGGCCTTGAAATATTATATTTTTATGGTTTTAGTTAGAACTACTGTATTTCTTTATCTATTTAAATATATAGCATGACCCAAATAAACTTCTGGTTTATTTGGGTAGTTTGATAACACACTGCGAAGTTTTTGAAAAGTTTCCTATAAAAATAGTAAATTTTTGAAAAATTTCCTATAAAAATAGTAAATTTTTGAAAAATTTCCTATAAAAATAGTAAATTTTTGAAAAATTTCCTATAAAAATAGTAAATTTTTGAAAAATTTCCTATAAAAATAGTAAATTTTTGAAAAATTTCCTATAAAAATAGGAAATTTTTGAAAAATTTCCTATAAAAATAGGAAATTTTTGAAAAATTTCCTATAAAAATAGGAAATTTTTGAAAAATTTCCTATAAAAATAGGAAATTTTTGAAAAATTTCCTATAAAAATAGGAAATTTTTGAAAAATTTCCTATAAAAATAGGAAATTTTTGAAAAATTTCCTATAAAAATAGGAAATTTTTGAAAAATTTCCTATAAAAATAGGAAATTTTTGAAAAATTTCCTATAAAAATAGGAAATTTTTGAAAAATTTCCTATAAAAATAGGAAATTTTTGAAAAATTTCCTATAAAAATAGGAAATTTTTGAAAAATTTCCTATAAAAATAGGAAATTTTTGAAAAATTTCCTATAAAAATAGGAAATTTTTGAAAAATTTCCTATAAAAATAGGAAATTTTTGAAAAATTTCCTATAAAAATAGGAAATTTTTGAAAAATTTCCTATAAAAATAGTAAATTTTTAAAAAATTTCCTATAAAAATAGAAAATTTTTGAAAAATTTCCTATAAAAATAGTAAATTTTTGAAAAATTTCCTATAAAAATAGTAAATTTTTGAAAAATTTCCTATAAAAATAGTAAATTTTTGAAAAATTTCCTATAAAAATAGTAAATTTTTGAAAAATTTCCTATAAAAATAGTAAATTTTTGAAAAATTTCCTATAAAAATAGTAAATTTTTGAAAAATTTCCTATAAAAATAGTAAATTTTTGAAAAATTTCCTATAAAAATAGTAAATTTTTGAAAAATTTCCTATAAAAATAGTAAATTTTTGAAAAATTTCCTATAAAAATAGTAAATTTTTGAAAAATTTCCTATAAAAATAGTAAATTTTTGAAAAATTTCCTATAAAAATTTGAAATTTTTAAAAAATTTCCTATAAAAATAGGAAATTTTGAAAAATTTCCTATAAAAATAGGAAATTTTGAAAAATTTCCTATAAAAATAGGAAATTTTGAAAAATTTCCTATAAAAACAGGAAATTTTTGAAAAATTTCTATAAAAATAGTAAATTTTTGAAAAATTTCCTATAAAAATAGTAAATTTTTGAAAAATTTCCTATAAAAACAGGAAATTTTTGAAAAATTTCCTATTAAAATAGTAAATTTTTGAAAAATTTCCTATAAAAATAGTAAATTTTTGAAAAATTTCCTATAAAAATAGTAAATTTTAGAAAAATTCCTATAAAAATAGTAAATTTTTGAAAAATTTCCTATAAAAATAGTAAATTTTTGAAAAATTTCCTATAAAAATAGTAAATTTTTGAAAAATTTCCTATAAAAATAGTAAATTTTTGAAAAATTTCCTATAAAAATAGTAAATTTTTGAAAAATTTCCTATAAAAATAGTAAATTTTTGAAAAATTTCCTATAAAAATAGTAAATTTTTGAAAAATTTCCTATAAAAATAGGAAATTTCCTATAAAAATAGGAAATTTTTGAAAAATTTCCTATAAAAATAGGAAATTTTTGAAAAATTTCCTATAAAAATAGGAAATTTTTGAAAAAT
The DNA here is from genome assembly GCA_933228675.1 of Stomorhina lunata. NCBI lineage: Eukaryota > Metazoa > Arthropoda > Insecta > Diptera > Rhiniidae > Stomorhina > Stomorhina lunata. Next base: position 94,235,728 of record OW121740.1, on the reverse strand, counting down.
TTCCTATAAAAATAGGAAATTTTTGAAAAATTTCCTATAAAAATAGGAAATTTTTGAAAAATTTCCTATAAATATAGGAAATTTTTGAAAAATTTCCTATAAAAATAGGAAATTTTTGAAAAATTTCCTATAAAAATAGTAAATTTTTGAAAAATTTCCTATAAAAATAGTAAATTTTTGAAAAATTTCCTATAAAAATAGGAAATTTTTGAAAAATTTCCTATAAAAATAGTAAATTTTTGAAAAATTTCCTATAAAAATAGTAAATTTTTGAAAAATTTCCTATAAAAATAGTAAATTTTCGAAAAATTTCCTATAAAAATAGTAATTTTTTGAAAAATTTCCTATAAAAATAGTAAATTTTTGAAAAATTTCCTATAAAAATAGTAAATTTTTGAAAAATTTCCTATAATAATAGGAAATTTTTGAAAAATTTTCTATAAAAATAGGAAATTTTTGAAAAATTTCCTATAAAAATATTAAATTTTTGAAAAATTTCCTATAAAAATAGTAAATTTTTGAAAAATTTCCTATAAAAATAGTAAATTTTTAAAAATTTTCTATCAAAATAGTAAATTTTTGAAAAATTCCCTATTAAAATAGTAAATTTTTGAAAAATTTCCTGCAAAAATAGTAAATTTTTGAAAAATTTCCTACAAAAATAGTAAATTTTTGAAAAATTTCCTATAAAAATAGTAAATTTTTGAAAAATTTCCTATAAAAATAGTAAATTTTTGAAAAATTTCCTATAAAAATAGTAAATTTTAGAAAATTTCCTATAAAATAGTAAATGTTTAAAAAATTATCTTAAAAAAGGAAATTTTTGAAAAATTTCCTATAAAATTTTTAAATTTTTAAAAATTTCCTATAAAATTAGTAAATTTTTGAAAAATTTCTAATAAAAACATTTAATTTTTGAAAAATTTACTACTTTTATAGGAAATTTTTGAAAAATTTAAATATAAATTTGAAATAATAATTTTTGTTATATTAACATTAAAAATATTTCTATCCTTTCTATTGCCATCTGTTAGAATAGTTACTGAAATGAAATCAGGACTTACATCGTCAATTTCAATTAGTTAAACAATCAACAGAAATGTAATCAAAAATTTCTATTAAACTCTTAATAATTACTTAGATATTTAATTAATATTAAAAATATCAACAATTTCTACTACTACTTGCGATATACATAGATACTCTCCACATACAAGTGCTTGCATACAGAAAAACTATTAATGAAACATAAAAGTATTTAAAATTAAACTGAAAACTATTTAATAGAAGAACAAGAACTAGTTTAAATAACACTAGAGAACAGTTTTTTGACCAAACGCATTTGACACCTAATCTATATGTAAAATTGTCCGCTGAATCCAAATATGAAGTCAGAATGGTCAAAAGTAGAACAGTTTTCGAGATATTGCAAAATAACCGTTTTTTGTGTTTTTAAAAAAGATGAAGGCACTTAAAATAAAATATTTTCAAAAATGTCCGTCGGTTCGGACATTTCTTTCTTTCCAATGAAAGACAATAAAATTACTAAAATAACCATTGGTTGTTTGTTAAGATCGGTCATGAAATGACAGAGTAATAGTGGAAAAAACTTCAGATTCCATGAAAAATTTGTTAATTTTTAGCAATTTCGCCCTTTTCAATCAATCTCTTTTAAACCGAACAATTAAAAATTTGTATGTATTTTTACATAGCGTATTAGTATATTAAGTGGGAATATTTTGCGTCCAACATGATCCAGATTGGTACAGAAGTGACAAAGCTACAGAAGATTAAGTGAATTTAGCCACTTTTCGCTATTTTTAAATCAAGTGCCCAAAGGAAAAACAAACATTTTAAATATTAAAAAATTTTAATTTTGGGAAAAAAAGAAATTAAGAAAGCGTGAAATTTGTTAACAAGAACGAAATGCGTAAGGCAAAACGGGCATTTATTTGCAAGAACAATCCAAACAAGTTTTGCTATGCTTGTGGAGTGTACAGTTTTGCACAGCCGTCAAATTTTTCAAACCAATTGCAAAAAGCATTTCGGATGTATTTCAAAGTCAATACGGAAAACATATTGAAATCTTGGACCCCGAATACTTTGTGTAATTCATGCAAAACTCGTTTAACTATGTGGATGTCGGGTGCAGAGTGAGTATGCGTTTTTTAATTTTGTTCTTAGAAAATATGTCTTCAGAATCTTAAGCTAATTTACTATACTGTAGTCGGTATATGCCATTTGATGTTCCCGCCATTTGGCATGAACCCAAAAACCACGAAATCGACTGTTATTTTTGCTTAGCCAATGTAAAGCAAAATGGACGTCATAAGTCTGTTGAATATGCAGATGTTAACTCCTTTATAAAACCAATTCCTCATATGCCTGAAGCTCAATATCCCCTTTGTCCAAAGCGGAAGCATGACTCCGATTCATATGATTCAAGTGACGACAGTGACTTAATTGAAAATAAGGAAACAGTAATGCCCCTCACACAAGCTGAACTCAATGACTGGGTTAGAGATTTGGAGTTACCGAAGAAAAAGGCAGAGTTGTTAGCATCAAGAATGAAAGAACGTGGCTTTGTGACACCTGACGTGAGAATTTCGCATTACAGGAGCCGACATGAAAGTTTTTCTAGTTACTTTTCGAAAAAAGATGGTATTTGCTATTGCCATGATATTAATGGCTTGTTCAGTCAATTCGGGGAGACACACAATCCAGACGATTGGCGATTATTTATTGACAGCAGCAAGTTAAGCTTAAAAGCTGTTCTGTTACACAAAGGTAATAAAAAGCCTTCAGTTCCAGTGGCAAATGCTGTAAAGGTAAAAGAATCTTATGAGTCCATATCTCAAATGCTCGATCTTGTAAATTATGAAGTCCATAACTGGAAAATCTGTGCCGATTTAAAAGTTGTTGCCATGGTGACTGGTTTGCAACAAGGGTACACAAAATATTGTTGTTTTTTGTGCAAATGGGATAGCCGAGCGCATCAGGAACACTATTCCCGAAAAGATTGGCCGGATAGAACAAATTTTACGCTTGGTCAAGACAATGTCAAATATAAAGCTCTCGTGAAAAAGGAAAAAATTATTTTGCCACCGTTACATATAAAACTTGGCTTAATCAAAAATTTTGTAAAAGCTTTGGTAAAAAGAGGAAACAGTGTCGCATTTAAATACCTGAAAACCGTTTTTCCCAACTTGTCAGATGCCAAAATTAAAGAAGGGATTTTTGTGGGACCACAAATTACAAAGCTACTCAAGGATTCAAAATTTGATTCGATTTTGTCTGAAGATGAGTTAAAGGCATGGAGATCATTTGGTTTGGTTGTATCAGGCTTTTTGGGCAATTTCAGGGATCCAAACTATGAAGACATCATTCGTGATTTGTTAAAAAACTATGAGAAAATTGGTAGGTTTTTAAATCGTTTTTTCATTGAAGAATTTTACTTAACACTCATTTTTATATCTTACTTAAAATGGAGTTAATATGTCTTTAAAAATACACCTTCTGCATTCGCACTTAAATTTCTTCCCAAATAACCTCGGCGATGAAAGTGACGAACATGGTGAGCGTTTTCACCAACAAATACAAGAAATGGAACGTCGATACCAAGGGGTGTATGATGAGGTGATGCTGGGCGACTATTGTTGGTTCCTTGTGCGAGAGGCAGAAAATAATTACAATAGGCAAAGCAATTCAACAGTTCTAAGTCATTTTTAATATTTATTATTAATAATGCAATTTATACCTACATGCATTTTTTTAATTTTATAAAAATCTAAAAATGGGATAATTTAATTAATCTTCTACAACTCTGTGATTTTTGCACCGATCTGATTCTTATTGGACCCGTAATATTTGTATTGAAATAAATTAATCTCGTAAGTGATGAAACTAAAGAAAAAGTTATTGTTTGGTTTAAAAAAAAGAAGTTGAAAACAGCAAAATTTCAAAAAATCATTAAAATTTTCGTGAAGTTCAAGCTTTGGTCAACTGTAAAACTCTAAATTCTTATCCAATTTTTGCAAGCGTCCCGTGATTGTTTTGATAATTTTATTGTCTTTCAACGGCAAAAAAGACTTTCAAAATCCGCCAAGCTGTTTTGAAGGTACGTTCACTATAGTGACATAACCTTTTTAGAAAACGCAAAAAACTGTTATTACGCAATATCTCGAAAACTGTTCTACTTTTGACCATTTTGATTTCATATTCGGATTCAGTGAGCAATTTTACATACAGATCAAGTGTCAGATTCATTTGGTCACGACTTTGTTGAAATCTTGTGAAGTAGTGTAATAGGAAGAACTGAAACAAACAAAAAAATACAATATTAAAAAATTAATGAAGCATCCTGTTGCAATTAACTTTTTCCCTGTATTGCGCCATGCAACAATTTCAATAGACTATTCTGGTGGCACGACTCCTGTTGCATGATGACGTCAGGGATGCAAACTTTGAACAAATGAAGTTGATATTTAAATAGAATTGAAACTGTTATTTCTTGTGATTTTCAATTTGTAGTTCTTCTTTCATTTCTAAGGATTATTGGCCATAGAAAAGTTTTCAATTTGTTTTGAATTGTTGCAATATTCAGTTTCGATTGATATTAAATCGATTTTAATTTTTCTTTTAGTTAAATGAACATTGTTTTATATATCCGATTTAAATAAAGAACATTTTAATTGTTTTTCATTTACTTTTAAATGTTAAGAAAGAATTGAAAAATGTTGGATATTTTTTTATTTTTCTATAGAAAAGTTTCGATAACTTTAATTTTCTTTAGAAAGGGTATCTATTATGTTTTTTTTTCTAGAAAAGTTATAGATAACTTTAGTTTCCTATAGAAAAATATCGATAATATTAATTTAACATTGATAAGTTTAATTTCCTATAGAAAAGTTTCCGATAACTTAAATTTTCGAAAGAAAAGTTATCGATAACTTCAATTTCATATAGAAAACTTATCGATAAATTAATTTCATATAAAAAAGTTATCGATAAATCTAATTTTATATAGAAAACTTATCGATAATTTAATGTTAATATAAAAGTATTAGATAAATTTATGGAAAAAAGTAATCGAAAACTTTAACTTTATTTAAAAAAGTTATAGATATCTTTCAATTTGTATAGAAAAGTTATTCCATAACATATAGTAGGTTACATATAGTGAAGTAATCGATAAATTTAATTTTTTGTAGAAAAGTTATTAAAAACATGACTTTCATTAAAAAACAAGTTAGAAAGTGCTATAGTCGGCCAAGCCCGACCATACAGTACCCTTCACTACTAAAGTCAAATGTGTTCTTTTTTTCTGTATAAAGACAAATATTTGCTAAATTTTGCCATCATATAAACATTTTCTCAAAACTTATATATTTAAGCTGTTTCTGTCATTTGAACTTATGTGAGAGCTGGGGTCAAATGTGAACCGATAATCTCAAAACTTAAGAAATTGATTACAGTTTTTAAAAGAATTATGTACGTAAATAATACCAAAATTCTCATCATCTTCAGATTTATGAGGATTTTAGTGATTTTTATCTCATTTAGTGCGTTTTAACAGAAGAGTTTGTATGGGAGCTATGGTCAAATGTGGACCGATTTCAAAGAAATTTGCTACAGTGATTTTGGTTTACATAAGCAGTATTTGTTTTAATTCCGGAAAGTGAGACCTATGGGAGGTACCATAAATAATAAACCGATTTTGACGAATTTCAATAGCAATGGTTCCACTATAAAAAAAAAAAAAAAAATTTTGAAAAATTTCATCAAGTTTTCTTTAGAATTGCGACCTGTACTTTGATTACATGGTTTACATGGGGGTCCAGCCAGCCAGCCGTACGGATGGACGGACTGACATCGCTAAATCGACTCTGAAAGTGATTCTATATTTATAAAAATTAATTAGAAAAAAGAATTTTCGCACCAAATATTACGTTGAAAAATATATTTATACTCATACACATCATCTGCAATACAAATTTTTTAAATGAAAAATTTTGAAACATCTTTCATACCTCTTTTACAACAAAAGCACAAAAGCGATAGCACTACCGTAATATATACATTAGGGTGACATTTTTTTTGTATGAAGGAACATGATTTTTCGAATTTTATAACTTTTTCTACGGAACATTGTGACACTAGGTCTTAAAGTTTAGATCTGAAAATTTGAGCCAAATCGGACAACGTTCTATGGGCGCTCATCGGGTCCAAAGCTTAAGAGCCCATTTGTATGGGGAAAAATGGGTTACATTTTTGTTTTTGACAAATTTAGACCAAAAATTTGACAAATGTAGACTAAACAATTTACTAGTAACGAGCCATTAAATGATAAAGTATATCTAACTTTGAAATTTCTTTATTTACAACACACAATTTTTGGTGCATATCCTTAGGCGCGTTTTAAATTACATGAATTTTCGGGGAAAAATTGCAATAACTTTTAAACTACCTCATGGATTTTCGTCTTTCATGATTTGAATAAAGCTGTGTTAGTTCTCTTCAATATTCTATTATTTTTTCTTGTAAAAATTATTTATTTTTGGTCAAAATTTTGCAAAAACATAACTTTAACATTGGTGTTAAAAACTTAAATTTTGGTGGTAATTGAGATATTTTGAGATCTCCAGAATTTGTTAAAAATAACCTTTTTTAGGTATATTCACTGCTGCCTGCATTTTTTTGAAATAGCAGGTAGCAGAAAGTTTCATCTTCCCCAATGGGTTCCCCAGCAATATACAATTTGGTGCCATTTAGAGAGTTTATTCGCATTGATTTAGTTTTTTTGATGTTAATCTGAAGACCCGCTAAAGCAGCACGATAGACAAAGGTTTGAAGTTTGGATTGCATACTAGAGAATCGGTGACAGAACAAACATACATCGTTAGCATTAACAATGTCATCTAGTCTATCGCGAAGACCCTAGGAGATACAATAACATCACGAACTATATTAACCTTCATCTGCTCCTAAAAAAAACTCACGTTGTCTACCTTTGCTTAGTTTTCTACGCATACAGTATTATTTATAGTTTTTGGTACAAAATTTTAAAAACTCTGGGAGGAAACAGTTAGAAAAAGTAATTTATATTTATTTGGTAGACAAAAAAGCTTTTTTTTGCATTTCGAATTCTTAAATTCGAAAAGACTATATGAGGAAAAACCATTACCCATTGTCATGAACTTGGTTCAAAACAATACGTTGGTACTTTGTTAGCATAAGCTTATACTCAATAGTAGGCTGGCCGAAAGGTGGGAAATAATAGTGGTCAGCGCGGGACAGCACCCTACAATAAAGCCTCGAATTTCGGAAAAAAACGACAGAAGTAAAGTTGTAAACCTAATATTTTGAAGGTTTGAAGGGTAAAAATGTAGCAAACACCTTTTATACAACTAACAGATGTATCACTTTACTAGATTATGAAGAATCTGGCACTAATTCTTCTTCATCTTTTTTTAGTTTTTCTTGTAAATGGTGTAAAAATAATAATCAAAAAAAACTTTTCCATGTGTTAAAATCACAATGATTGACAAAAAATAACCATGACATCAAAAATGTTCACCAAAAACGTATGTTTTTTCCCATATGCGTGGAAAAGTACGCAAGGGTAGACAATGTAACTTTTTTGATCCAGTCCATAAAAAAGAAAATTTCGGAATAAAAAATGCCTTAAATTATGCAAAATCATGTTACTTACAAAGTCAATAAATTTTGTTAATTTAAAGCTAGCACTTCCAAAAAAAAAAAACATAGAAATTGTGTAGCGTTTGCGTAGTTTTCTACGCAAAGAGCATATGAAGGTTAAATAGCATTGGAGACAGCACACATGTTTGACGGACTCCTACACTCACACTGATTGGTTGGCTCTGACAACCTTCATAGAGAATATAGCAGAACGCGTTATTGAAGAGCTTTTTGATAAGTCGTATAATCCTCTCAGGTACTCCTTTGCATCTTAGAGCTTCCGCAATACCGCTGTGCTCTAATGTGTCAAATGCACGTTTAAAATTAATAAACAGTAATTAGAAAGTAGATCGCCATTCAATCGATTGTTCCACAATAACTCTAAGGCTATTGATGTGATCAATGCATAATTTATTTTATCAAAAGCCTGCTTGTTTGCGTTTTAGCTGTGATTCGGCAATGGAAGCTATGCGACTGTGCAGAATATGGGCTATTACCTTATTGATCATGTTTGGAAGAGTCATACCCTTCCAGTTTGAGTAGTCATGGAATTTGTATAATTACCTCTTCTCTGAGGACATTTGGGCACTCCTGAAGTAAAAAGTTGTTATGTATGCTCACAGCTTCATTTAAAGTTACTAACAACTTCAAATAATACATTTGCAATTGCCGATTTCTCATATAAAACATGTGCCGGTACCTGGGTACCTTGGTGCTGGGTACTAGGCATTACAAAAAAAAAATTACAAAATTACTTAAAAGTAAGCAGTTCTCAAATAGTTAGGAATTTAAACCACAAAACTTGAACTGAAGATACGAAAAAGGCACCCGGGTACCTTGGCGCTCACATAACGGTTAATATAAAACCCACCTATAACTTAGATTTGTATAGTGACGGGTAACCTCTATTCCTCATTAATACTACAAGTACCTTTAAATTATGAAATTAGATTGGGGAGTATTTAGAGGTTATATGGTATCGACGCCATTGGCCGTGCTTGTTTTTGAACTAAATATAAGTTTTCTGTGTTCTAGATGGTCTGAACAGACCTATTAATAAGTTGCCTTATATGCAATTTGCAGGCAGACAAAGGTAAGCCTATATATTGAAAAACATCTTCTTTTGGTCTTCCAAGTAAACGGGTAACTCTAAAGACTGCAACAACTACAGGGGAATAACACTTCTTTCAATGCTGAGCAAGATACTAAGTTAAGAAGTTTTGAACACAATATCCGACGCATTTTCCTCTACACTCGGCAAAAAGAAGTTTGGTTTGATCTAATCAACACAAAAATAATAGTATTAGAGCAATGTAATGAATACCGCACCTTCGACGGAGTCAATAGGAGGATTTTAAATGTCGAGTAATATACAAGTATAATACAGTACGACTGTGGTTGGTACACATGAGAAATGTTAACAGAATATAATAATTGGCTTAAGATAAAGAAATACGTGTCTCGGCGTTTTGCTGTAGCACGTCAGAATTTTAAGAAAATCGATTTTAAAGATTCGAAAGACTGTGGAGGTTCACTTGTAACATAATACTATTATAAAAAGTTCTAAAAAAGTTCTTCAATGTAATGTAAAAATACAATTTTTTTAATTTTTTCTAATTGCAGAATTGTATTTTTAATGAATTGCGTACATTTTTTTTTTTGATATTTTTTAATTTCACATTTAAATCGGTTCACCCATTCTATTTTTATAGAACTTTTTATAATAGTATTATGTTACAAGTGAACCTCCCACGGTCCTTCGAATCTTTAAAATCGATTTTCTTAAAACTCTGACGTGCTACTGCAAAACGCCGAGACACGTATATCTTAATTTTAAGCATGTTTTCATATTCTGTTAACATTACTAATGTGTACTCAAAAAAAATTGATTTTGTCGTACTGTGTAATAGGTAAAATCCGTTAAAGAAACTAGTCGAGCTAGGATTTATCTTGTCACCTTTACTTCTTATCATCGTCATTGACATAGGATCAGAAGTTCGGTTCTGAATGGAAGGCACGGTATCCAATGGACACCCTTTACAAAATGCGAGGACTTGGAATATACCGATGACGTATGTCTGCTAAGCCAGAGCTGAGGTCATTTTCAAACAAATACTGAAGCTATCACTGTTAAACCTCGGGCAGCTGGGCTGAAAATCAATATTTCCAACACGAACACAAAGACTATGCATGGAGGCAAAGGCGCAAATCTTTCGGCAAACATCAATATGGATAACGAGTTTATTTAATGTGTGGGTACTAGGGTGTTCATTTTACTCGACTTTTAATTGTTTGAGTAATCAAATAACTTGAAAGTGGGGTTTTTTAATTACTTGGAAAATCGATTAATCGTTAAAAATTACTCGAGTTAATCGAGTAAAAAATTCATCTTAAAATTACTCGAGTAAGATTTTTCTGTAAGCTTTTTATATATTTATTTAAAATACAACAATTTTATTTAATTATAGTGTTTTATTAACAAAAAAGTTTAACAATTCGCAATAAAAAAACATAAAACAAAAATAAAAAAAAAAATATTTTTAATACAAATTAACATTTGTAACATATTGTCTCCCTAAATATTTTAAGTGAGTTTATTTACTTCGATATATAAAAAGCAATCTTTCGATTTCATAAATCCTGAGTTTGATCTAATAGATAGTAGGCTCTATGACTACCTTTTACCTATGTTAACAAAGGGATCTTCAACTGGACTAAGTAGGATCTACGATTACATTGCGTCCTTTAACTGAGCTATATTACGATGTACTGTTACTATAGTAGGACCTACGATTACACAGGGATATTAAACTTAAGTATAGTAGTATCTACGAATACATTGGAGATATTCAACTAGACTATAGTAGGTTTTACGATTGCAATGGGACCTTCAACTAATCTATAAGAGGAGCTACGATTACATTTTGACCTTTAAATAAAAAATAGTAGAAATTACAAATACATTGGATACCACAACAGGTCTATGGTAGACTAGGCTATTTAAATCTGAAATTACATTGACTATATATATACTATGGACTATATACATGCAATATACACACAATGGACTATATTACAAGTTGTAATTTACAAGTCTCGATTATTGCTTAGAATTGACAACGTTAAAATCCACGATTATTGCTTTAAATTAACTATAGTAGAACCATCAATTATTGCCTAAGATGGTCCATAGAACGGTAGATAATTGATTTAAGTGGTCTTCATTTGAAGTCTTGATTATTACATAAAATGGAATATATCATTAGAAGCAGCAAATACTTTCAAGTCAAAGTTGGCCATTATTTGCGTGGCAGGGGAATACAACAATTCACATTAAACAAGAAAACTATTTCTTAACTCGTAATCAAGAAAAAACTCAAAGAAAAATGCATACTTAACTAACAAAACATACAGCAAGTAGTATCTTAGCTTTGGCCAATGTTTTTTTTACAAACTTCGAAGCTCATATTTAACATTGCTTGACAAGCTCTTCATTGGAATCCAAAGTGAAGTAAATTTTTTCCTTAGGCATGTCTTCAAAGACACGAGTTTCTGAGGAAAAATTATAATAACTCCAAAACTACTTCATGAATTTGTTTATTTTGATAACTTAAAATAAAGTCTCTTTAGTTCTTCCTTATATTCCATTATGGTTTTTAAAATACAAATTCTAATTGATTAAAATATTGGTAAAACCAAAATTACTTCCATAATTCCCCATACAAATATTTTTTTTTCAGTTTTTGGGCGGTTGCGGCACGGGGTTTTCCTAATGCAATCTACCAAAAATTATTCATAACAAGTTTTTTTGTAGAACATTTCTGGGGGGAGTTAGGGTTAGAGTGTCCCAAAAAATTGAAAGTTATTTTACAGAAAGTCGTACCCCCCAAATTTTTTACATTTGATCAAGTTCTCAGTATCATGCTGTTAAACACTTTTTATACCCTTCACCACCATAAGTGGAAAGAGTATTATAATTTTGTGCTGATGTATGCAACGCAAAGAAATATTTGTCTTAGACCTACCTTTTAGTATATCATCTCAGACCTACCTTTTAGTATACCAATAGCATTACTTTTTGAGTCGATTTAGCGATGTAAGTCCGTCCGTCTGGCTTTACGGCCGGCTGGCTGCCTGGCTGGACCCCCATGTAAACCATGAAATCAAACTACAGGTCGCAATTCTAAAGATAATTTGATAAAATTTGGCACAGATAATTTTTTTGATAGTGGCACAATTAAATTGAAATTCGTCAAAATCGGTCCATTATTTATGGTACCTCCCGTAGGTCCCACTTCCCGGAATTGATATTTTGGCCACAAAAATCAATATTTTTCATGAAATTTAAAACATATACTGCTTATGTAAACCAAAATTGCTGAAATTGGTCCTCATTTGACTATAGCTCCCATACAAACTCTTCTGTCAAAAGGTACTAAATGAGACAAAAATCAGTAAAACGGTCGTAAATCTGAAGACAATGAGAATTTTGAGTTTATTTTTTGCATACATAATTTTTGGAAAAACTGTAATCAATTTGCTAAATTTCGAGATAATCGGTCCACATTTGAACCTAGCTCTCATATAAGTCCAAATGACGGAAACAGCTAAAATATATAAGTTTTGAGCAAAAGTTTGTATGAAAACAAAATTTAGCAAATATTTGTCTTTATACAGGAAAAAGAACACCTTTGGCCTTAGTGGTGAAAGGTATCGTATGATCGGGCTTGACCGACTTTCTTACTTGTTTTCCATATAACTGGAATGTCCAAACTTTTTCGTAAAGTCGGCACGCTTTCCCGAGTGAAACTTTGTATTTGGATTATTGGGGTCAAAAGTAAAAAAAAATTGGGGATACTTTCAATATCTTGGGACACTCTAATGTATGCAATCATATTTCCCCATTTTAAAGGATTAAAACTTATTTAAGTCTATCATTAGAGTGACTTTTAAATTCGCTGTAACAATTATGATTAAAGCAAAAAAAGCAAGGAAAAGTCGAATAAAGAAAAATTACATAACATTAAATATTCAATGCGAAATTATGGATTAAATATGAAAAAACGTTAAGAATCTTATCATAACGGCGTTAAAAGCTTTAAGCTAGTTCAAGTATTTTTTTTTTCATTTCATCAGCATTTTTTTTTTCTTCTCCTCCAAAGAAAAGTTAGAAGGAATTTTTTAAGTCTTAAAACAAAGAAGAAGGAAAAAGAATTAAAACAAATAAAAAAAAAATATGAAGTTTACCAGCGAAAATCTATAAAACTTTTTAAGACTTTAGGCCAAGTTTGTTTAATAGCAGATAGCGCATAAGGCAGAATTTTCGACGTAAAAAACACACAATATATAATTTATTAGAGCTTAGCAACACGTGCGTTTTTTTCGTGTTAAAATGCGTATGAAGTTTTAAGAAAATGGTTTTAAGATAGTTAAAATTCCATTTCTTATATAGATTTATTAACAAGCTACTTAAATAAAATGCATTTATACATAAAAACGTATATAAAACAGGAAGAAATATTTTTAACTTAACTTCCTAAGAAACATTATTTTTTGGCATTTTAGGTTTTTTTTTTAACAGTTTTTTGTTAGATTTGAAAACGCTTCTTCTTTTTACAACTACTAGGAAGTGAAAAAACATTAATTTATATTTGTTCATTTTTTCTAAGGGTTTCTTTACTCTTGTTTTAACTGAAGATATCCTTTGTAAAAGCTTTTTTAAATATTGTTTGTTTCTTTTTGTATTTGCTAAAATACTCGTAGGAAAGAAATAACTTTGTATATATTTTTGGAATTGAAAGGGAAACATTTTTCATATTTAATTAGTTTAAAAAGTTAATTTTTTAAATGTCTGTTCATTCCTTTTGAAAATTTAATTTAGGTATTTTCAAAGATGAACATTTATTATCATTTTGTTTGACACTGTTCTTACTGGGAAACGGAAAGTCTGATTGCATTAGTATGTATGAGAGAATTGTAAAGGCGGACCTACCCTGTGTAAACACAAGGTAACTGTGTTTACACAGGTTGAATAATTGTTCTTCAAATTAGACCACTAAAGATGTTAAAAAGCTTTTGGACCCTGTAGCTCTTTCAATTATTGTCCAATATGGTTGATTTTTTATATTTTGGAATGAGCTTCTTCATTTCTTCAAGCTCATTCCAAAATTACTGTTATCGGTTTTAAGTAATTTAATGTCAAAAATAAAAAAAATCATTTTTCTCTTTTTTTAGTTTTTGATCGATTTGCATTCAATATTAAACTGATAAAAAAAAACAAGTAAGAAAGCGCTATAGTCGGTCAAGCCGACCATACGATACCCTTCACCACTAAGGTCAAAGGTGTTATTTTTCGTGTGTAAAGACAAATATTTGCTAAGTTTTGCCATCATACAAACATTTTCTCAAAACTTATATATTCAACCTGTTTCCGTCATTTGGACTTATATGAGAGCTAGGGTCAAATGTGGACCGATTATCTCGAAATTTGGCAGATTAATTACAGTTGTTACAAAAATTATGTATGCAAAAAATAGACTCAAAATTTCCATTATCTTTAGATTTACGAGCGTTTTAGTGATCTTTTGTCTCATTTAGTGCGTTTTTAAAGAAGAGTTTGTATGGGAGCTATGGTCAAATGTGGACCGATTTCAACAAAATTTGGTACAGTGATTTTAGTTGACATAAGCAGTATTTGTTTTAAATTTCGTGGCCAATATAGCAATTCCGTGAAGTGGGACCTATGGGAGGTATCATAAATAATGGACCAATTTTGACCAATTTCAATAGCCATGGTCCCATTATCAAAAAAATGACCTGTGCCAAATTTCATCAAATTATCTTTAGAATTGCGACCTGTAGTTTGATTACAAAGTTTACATGGGGGTCCAGCCAGCCAGACGGACGGACGGACATCGCTAAATCGACCCAGAAAGTGATTCTAAGCCTATTGGTATACTAAAAGGTTCTATGCGTTACAAACATCAGTACAAACTTATAATACCCTTTCCACCTATGGTGGTGAAGGGTATAACAAGTAAGAAAGTGCTAAAGTGCTTAGATCAAAGGTGCTCTTCTTCCTGTATATCATACAAATACAAATATTTTCTCAAAACTTATATATTTATTTAAGCTGTTTCCTTCATTTAGACTTATATGAGAGCTAGGGTCAAATGCGGACCGATTATCTCGAAATTTGGCAAATGGATTACAGTAGTTACAATTTATTTAAATAACCTTAAAATTCTAACTATTTTCAAATTCACGAGCGTTTTAGTGATTTTTGTCTCATTAAGTGCGTTTTGACAGAAGTGTTTGTATGGAAGCTATGGTCAAATGTGTACCGATTTCAACGAAATTTGGTACAGTGATGTTAGTTTACATATGTAGTATTTTGTTTGAATTTCATGAAACAATATTGATATTTGTAGCCAAAACATCAATTTCGGTGAGTGGGACCTATGGGAGGTACCATAAATATTGGACCGATTTTGTCGAATTTCAATAGCCATGGTCTCACTATCAAAAAAAATTATCTGTGCCAAATTTCATCAAATTACATATCTTTAGAATTGCGACCTGTACTTTGATTACATGGTTTACATAGGGGTCCAACCAGCCGTCCAGACGGACGGACGGACTGACATCGCTAAATCGACTCAGAAAGTGATTCTAAGCCTATTGGTATACTAAAAGGTGGGTCCAAGATAAAAATTTCTATGCGTTACATGCATAAGCACAAACTTATAATACCCTTTCCACCTACTGTGGGTGTACAAAGATTTTTTTTGTTTGCCATTATATTTATTAAAAATAAAAAAATTTTATGCAACCAAACTTTTTATTGTATGCTTATATTTGGGTAGAGGCCACAATAAAAATTTTAAATTTTATAATAGGTTATAATTGTATAATAATTTTTTCCAATTTTTTCCATTTTTGCTTATAGTAGCTTTTAAACCTATTATAGTTTGTTTAAAAATTTGGCTGTTAGTTTAAATAAAAAAAATTAATTCTCATCGAAATTTTGAATTTTGGTGATATCTCTGGTATTTGATATTGATTTGATTTGTTTTTTTTTTTAAGACTGTTTTACAATTATACTTTTTAACAATTTTTTTTTTTTATTTGCCAACTTGTGTACATCGATATCTTTTGCTTTGTCGATATCTCAGTTGCTGATACACCGATTTTGATGAAATTTAATAGAGTGCTGTGTTGAATGTTCTTCTATAATTTGATATACAATATTTTATACTCGACAATTTTCGAAATATCGAATTTGTAGTTTTTACGATATCTCAGATTGTTATGAAGCTATTTTGAAGATATTTAATATTGTGATATATAATTCATGTCGGTATACTATCTGCAAATTAACAATTTTAATACAGATTAGAAAAAAAATACAATTTAAAAAATTTTAATTCGGCATCGAATGATGTCTTAAATTAGTGGTATGACTTTTGAACATTGTAAGGCCATTTATTCATTATATATAATAATTATATATTGAATTGTAGATAAACTTTTCAGGAATTACAAAAAAAATATAACTTATTACAATTCTTAAAAGCTGGAATATATGTAGCCATGGTATCCGTTTAAAACTTATATATTTATGTATAAAAATCTAACAGAACCTATAACTACGTAAATATCTAAAACTAAGAGCCTAGAATCTAAGGCTTACATAGATCGACAAAACAACAGAATGGATCAGCTAAATTCTCAGTTTTGATCCAAAACTCTCAAAAAGAAAGCTACATAATTTATCATGAACATTTGAGGTTCGGCATAGCCGAATTTATTACTCTTAATTGTTACTTCTGATGTGGTCCACTTTAATGCCCAATTTTTCACCCTGTGTGAATACAGGTTAACCATAAATTAAAAATTTAGAAAGTCTGGGTCCTCCTTAACAATCCTCTCATACAGGTAACTCCCAGTATAACGAAGGATATGATGTCAGGCTCATTCGTAATACAGAAAAAATCGTTATATAGCGAAGTTTTAATACTCTTCACCAGCAAAGATATATTGGTCTGAGACCACCTATAATTATACTGATCTACTCATAATCCATAGCTGAGTAGATTTAAAGATGTCGGTCCGTTCGTCTGCCTGAACAGCTGACTTGTTGTCCATGTAATCTTGTTATCGAAGTCGTAATTTTTATGATAATTTGATGAAAGTTAGGAGAGGCTTCCCGGAATTTAGATTTTTGCCTTTTATTAAGTATATTTTTACAAAATTTAGAGGAAATATTTCCACGAAAATTTCGTTCAGAGATGTATGTTTGTATCACTGTAGAAAATTTTCGTTGGAATCTGTCAAAAGCAAATAAAAATAATAATATCCAATTTTCGATATATCGAGATTCGTTATACCTGAATTTGCCAGTATATACTTATGCAATGAGACTTATAGATACAGATTTATTACCATTTTTTATTCAATCCACTGTGTACCACCCTACAAAAAGCATTGGTCGGAAACCAAAAATTTGTAGAGAACATTTTAGTTTTTGTGTCTGTAAAAAATTTTACTATGCACAGTCAAAACTTTTCTTACTTTAACCCTTAAGCGAACACCAAAACGTATCTAGATAAGCTAACTCCAGGGCCAGGCTGGGACTTTTTATATTTTGTATGGATTTAATAGGATTTTTACAAAATTTCCAAAAGAATCTTTGTCCTTACAAATAACATACTTGGACTTGTTTTTTAAGACCTCAGAATCGATTTCTTGCCTCAAAATGGGTTTAGGTTCCTTAAAAACTATTATATATTCTAATAAATTTCCTTCTAGTCCCAATCTACTAACAAAATTTGACGCAACTCTTTTTGCAGCTCTCAAAATCGGTTTAAAAAGTTTTTATACTTTTATCATATATTCAGCCTTATTACGGTTGTCGAATCTATAATTTCGACTACGACAGTTGGTACTAGATCATTGAAATTGTGTTATTATCTTTAATCTAGTACTAACTGTCGTTGTCGAAGTCGTTTATTCGATTATTATATAAGAAGCTTTGCCAAGTGCCAAGGTTCAATTGTTCGATTTGTTGAAGGGTATATTTTTCAAGCATTATAGGAACTGTTGACAATGATATCATATAATCCGAATTCACTTGATAATAATTCACGTTTCGGATGTTTGCTGTGAAATGCAGCGCTTGTTGCTTTTGAGCGTACAAACAAAACTAAGACAAATAGCCAATTATCTAAAGTTGTAAAAAAGATATCAAAGATTGTTCTTCCAGATCCCTTGTATCGCACTGCAAGACGCATGATCACGTTTTCGCTCTGCTTTTCTGCTCGAATTTCTCCATAATGTTGTGTTCCATGTTCCATCGCATGTCCCCTATATTTTTATTTCATATATAGCAGGTTTCGATAGAATATACTGGGTGAACGAAAACTCATTCACTGTAATATGTTTAGTGCGGTTTGTAATTTTTTAGGTATCTGTTTAACAAGTTTCAAATAATTCGTATAGATGATGTCATGTCAGACTAAGATAGGAATGACCTAGCACGGCTATGATATAATCGTATCAAGCGAAGTAGTATGTTAAATCAATGACATTGCTGCGCGAAATAATGGTTTATTTGTCGATTTTAGTACCATAGCTCCAAGATAGCATGTGTGTTGTTGTGGGTTGACCACCGCAAATTTATGTACCTTTGAAACAATCCAGCTCTTCCATAGTCATTAGATTCCAAATCTGCTGTCTTTCCTTATCATTTTCATTTGACAAATCATTAACATTTTGATTTTATTTGCTGCATTCTCTATATACAGTGGAATCGCAATAGAGTGAACTAATTCGTGCAAGGCCTGTTCACTCTATTGAAAAAGTTCACTCTAAAGAGTCTATAAAAAAACACTTTTTTATACAAAAAACATCTATATTTATTAAATATTATTATATAATTACAAAGGAGTAAAGTAATTTTCAAGAGTTTTTTGCTTTGTACAAGCATTTTTTGCTTTTGCACCGCTAAATCGCGGAATTTATGCAAAACTAAAATATTTTCGTAATTGTTTTTGTTATTTTCTGTCCAGTCAATAGCTTTTTTAAAAATCTGCACGGCCTGCGCTGCTGTAATGTCTGGTTTGGCTACTGCTACTTCCTCGATGTCAGTGTTAGTCTCAGAAATGACATCGGAAACGCCTTCAGCAGAAATTGGAAATGAACTTTCAGCATTGTTCCATTCTATAATGTCATCAATGGTAAAAACTTCATGCGAATAATAAATTTAATACATATACGTTTAGTTCTTCCAGATGTTGTTGCCGAAGTGACCTGTGCAATATGTTTAACGGTATATTTTCCTCGTCGTCGTCACTATCTTCTTCTTTCTGCACAGAATCACCCAAAAGACTTGACCAGCATTTTTTATAATGTTCGGTTCCAACTCATGCCAAGTTAGCATTAGAATACAAATGACGTCTTTGAGTGTTAATTGTTTAAAAAACACGTTTAAATTGTCCTTTTTAATGGCCCGTTGAAGAAGATGTTTTCTATAATTGAGTTTGTTCAATTATGTATAAGAAAAACAAAAGTTCACTCTATTGAGTTGGGTACTGTTCACTCTATAAAGTAACTAATGGAAAAAATTGGGAGTTCGTAGTATCAAGTAGTTCATATTACCAAGTGTTCACTCTATTGCGATTGTACTGCAATAGTATAGGGCCTGGCTGGGCCCTGGTGTTACAAACATGAACAAAAAGAGAGAGTAATTACCACGCCCACAGATAAAAATTTGTAGGTTTTTTAATTTTTTTTTTTTTTTTTTTTTGTACAAAACACATTCATTGAGGAACTCATAAAAGGCTATGGCGCTCCGAATAAGATATCTAAGTAAAAAACTATAAAAATCTTCAAAAATGCCTGACCCTGGTGTTCGCTTAAGGGTTAATTGTGTTAAGTATAATGTTCTTAAGATCTGTCTAAAAATCTGAAAGGAGCCGGCAATAAATGGGGTCACACGGCCTGATTTTTTTCTAAAAAAAATTCAAATATTCGAAAAGAGTACTCTTCTGTATTTAAAAATGGTTCTTGTTTAGTTTTTGAGGTCTTTGCAAAAAATTACAAAATAATATTAAAAAATTATAAAATATTATTGTTGTTGCACTTTTTTGACAAAAGTCTTAAATCAGTTTCCAAATTGTGAGTCAATTTTAACCTGACTTAAAAGAAAAGAATCTAGTGCAATGAAATACTTAAAGCAGCAAATAATTGACATTGGCCCTTTTTAGCACCAAGCCACAGATTTAAGAACGATTACAGTAAGTATATTTTTGTGAAGTAGTATAATTCACGGTTATCAGCAACATCAGAACATACAGCTCCAAAATTTGTCATCCATTGGTGGTTTAGTGACTTTTTTAAACCAAGTCTTTTGGATTACGTCTATATTGCAGCAAATGAGTGATACATACTTTCGTTCTATGTTCAAAACACATACATATAAACTAAAATAATTAAAATACAAAAGATAATAGATATAACGGATATGCATGCTTGTATCTGAGTCGATGTATTATTTATTACTATTTTATCCTGCATTATACGCAATTCTCAATGACATTTTTTTTTAGAATATAAAATTTCATATATCTTTAGCAAAAAATAATCAAATGTCTTTAAATAATGATTTAAAGCAAATGAAAATAAAGTAAATTTCAATTTAACTCTAAAAGGTAAATAATAGCCTTAGTTCACCTGGTTACGTAATGACTTTGCTAAAAATGCAGGAAAGAAAAATGTTGGTAGAAAATAATTGATTTCAGTAATTATTCTACCTTCTTTTCTTATTGATTTTGCCATTATAATGAATGTAGTCCTTGTACATGAATGTATCTGGCAGATGTCTTAAGCACACACACACTCTACAAATGTAAACATTTTCTAGAAAGAAAACTCATTCATTTATTAATTTATTATTTCCCTAGAAATTTGTTCGTTTGTGCGTCTTTTATACTGGAATACTTTCATTTAACCCTGAAATAGAGGAAAGTGTTAAAATTGAAAGTTTCTTTAATTTATTTCCATTTTTTTCTCTGCACTTTATCCAAATATTTATTTATAATTGATTTTCACTTCAATTCAATTATAGTAGATTTTACTTATAGATTGCACGAAATCTATTGGAGTAAACGCAACATTTTTTTGTTCTGCTGAAATTAAATAATGAATTTAAAAAACAAAAATGGATGAAATTGCAGTTTAATTACATTTCAGGGAAATGGAAAAAATTCAAATAAATATTTGCACCTGTTAATTGTGAACGTAAGAAAAAAGTAGATTTTTTCATATTTTAAAGATGTTAAGTGCGTAATGGGAGAATGTGCATTTTTAAAAACAGATTAAAATCAATCAAAGAAAAGTATTTGAAAATACTGAAATTCAATCACAATAATCAAGAGGACTATAAATAACTAATTCCTGCTAAAATATATTAGTAAAGAATTCATGTAATGAATTGTGATAATTGAAGTTCATTAATTTTACTTCTGAGGTGGTCTTCGTTGGCGTCCAATGATTCATCCTGTGTAAACACAGCCACCATAAATTCAAAATTTAGAAAGCTTGGGTCTTCCTTAACAATTTTCTCAATTTTAACTAAATAAATATAAAAAGATGATAGCTCAATTCTTGACATTTTATCATTTAGCAGCCCAAATATTTTCAAACCTCTAATTCGCCCACCCAATGCACAGTGTATTAAAAATTTGATAGTCTGGCCAAAATAAATTTAAATTTACAAAAACTTGAATATATTTAGGTGCAAATTCAGATTCGAGTTAACAAATAACAAGTAAGAGAAGCTATAGTCGGTCAAGCCCGACTATATAATACCCTTCACTACTATGGTCAAATATGGACCAACAATTAAACAAGTTTTCCTTAAGTTTAAGAGACATACATACAAATACTATGTGCTATTTTTTCAAAATTTGGAGATTTATATCATTTCCGGCTAAGGGCCTGATATGGGAGCTAGGGTCAATTGTGGATCAATTGTTACCAAATTTTGATTATTGGTTTATATTTACAAAATATTTATCTGTGCAAAGTTTAAGTGATCAAATGCATTTATCTTTAGAGTTATTAACGTTTTTGTACTTTTATGTGTATATAAACGCCTTTTGAGAATATGTCTTGTATGGGAGGTATGGTCAAGTTTGGGCCTATTTCTACAAAATTAGGAACACTGATTAAGGTTATGATAGGCAATATTTGAGCTGAATATTATTAATATACAACTAAATTTGTGGCTGTAAAGGGCCAAAAACTTTATTCCGGAAAGGCATCCCTATGGGAGGTACCGGAAGTTGTAATCCGATTTCGCCTAAAAACTATAGGGATCGTCCTTGGACCAAAATATGAACCTGTGCCAAATTTCATCAAATTATCTTTAAAGTTACGACCTGTAGAGTGATAACAAGCTTACATGGATAACCGGCCAGCCAGCCAGCCGGACGGACATCGTTAAAACAACTCAGGGATTGGTATACTAAAAGTTAGGTCTCAGAACAATATTTCTTTTCGTTACAAACAATATACCCTTTCCACCTATGGTGGTGAAGGGTATAAAAAAACGCTTTTTTCATTTTTCAAAAAAAAAAAAAAAATTAAATATAAGAATCTATTTTCTATAAACTCCACTCACATTTAAAATCTGCATATGATACAAACAAAAAGAAAAAGAAAATGCCCTGTAAATATAACCGTTTCTGTCATTTTTTCACATTAACTTTAAAAGTCAAATTAATAATAAACTTATTTTATTTTTGCGGTTTCACAGCAAAATGTTAAAACATTGCCTAAAGTACTCGTATATCTGGATTTTGGTTTAACATATTTATAAAAATATCATAATGTTATTTTAGCTTCTCTCTTGGTTTGGAACAGAAATCAAAGTAAACGGATATAAAAAGTTGAAACCACCAAAATGTTTTACAGTTAACGGTTGACACAAATCGCCCTGAGTCAAAAAACTAAGCCATACGAATGTGTTTCAAGATATCCCAGCAAATATTTAGTGGTACGTTATAAATTTGCGAGGAGTTTTCGGAATCGAATATAGTAAAAACAAGTAAGAAAGTGCTATAGTCGGTCAAGCCCGACCATACGATACTCTTCACCACTAAGGACAAAAGTGTTATTTTTCCTGTATAAAGACAAATATTGGCTAAATTTTGCCATCATACAAACATTTTCTCAAAACTTATATATTTAAGCTGCTTCCGACATTTGGACTTACATGAGAGCTAGGGTCAAGTGTGGACTGATTATCTCGAAATTTTTCAAATTTATTACAGTTGTTATAAAAATTATGTATGCAAAAAATAAACTTAAAATTCACATTATCTTTAGATTTACGAGCGTTTTAGTGATTTTTGTCTCATTTAGTGCGTTTTTAAAGAAAAGTTTGTATGGGAGCTTTGATCAAATGTGGACCGATTTTAGCGAAATTTAGTACAGTGATTTGGGTTCACATAAGCAGTATTTGATTTAAATTTCGTAAAAAATATTGATATTTGTGGCCAATATATCAATTCCGGGAAGTGGGACCTATGGGAGGTACCATAAATAATGGACCGATTTTGACGAATTTCAATAGCCGTGGTCCCATTATCAAAAAAATGATCTGTGTCAAATTTCATTAAATTATCTTTAGAATTACGACCTGTAGTTTGATTACAAGGTTTACATGGGGGTCCAGCCAGCCAGACGGACGGACATCGCTAAATCGACTCAGAAAGTGATTCTAAGCCTATTGGTATACCTATGGTGGTGAAGGGTATAATTACCATCATATTAATAATATTATTTTAAAATGAATATTCTATACAACCAATAGATAGGTAAGATGGGTTTATTGGCTGTAAAAATTCAAACAATTCTTTTTGCGTAGAAATTAAATTTAAATATTGCCATGTTTATTAATAAGTTGGGTTAGGTTAGTGTGGCGTTCTGGTAATCAGACTCATTGAGACTATAAAGACCATTGTGTTTCTACAAGAGGTAGCAAAAAGCATTTCACTGGCTAAGTCGCCAAACACGAAGACTATTATTAATGTTTTGGAAATAGCATTTACGTTTTTCTTTTAAAGTCTTGGAAAGAATTCTGTTTGCAAACAACCGAAAACAAAATTAAAACACTTTATCTAGTTTTTTAAAGTTATAATTTTATTAGCTTAAGAGTTTCACAAAAACTGTAAACAAAATTCACAAAACTGCTTTACAAATATACTTATTCACACTGTTCTCTTATACGCATCTCAATTAAAACTGTTTTCACAATATTTGCCCAACGGCGTTATATAGTTGAGAAGAAATTCTGCAGACAAAAAAAGAGCTGCTGTCGTTGATTACACTAAAATGTGGCTTACGAAAGTTCATGTATGTTCCAATACATTCTCACATGATCAAAAACACGCTCACACATACGCTGTACAAATAGATTATCTGAAGTTAACAGTAACAGAGAGAGAATGTAGATAAAAAAAGAAACATGGTGCTATACTCTTTACAGCAAATAAGAGAAACATGTTGCTCTGCTTATAGACATAAACAGAATAACAACAATATCAACAGAAACATTCTAGAAAACTAGGGGAAGAATTAAAAGTAGTAAATTTTGCACAATGGGGCGGATAACTTAAAAAGTCGTGACAATATAAAGATATTGCACTCCATACATTTTTTTCTGTCTTTATTCTGAAATTAAAGTGGATAAAGAACAATATAAACGCACAAACAAACATACATTTTACGAGTACGTGTATTTGTCTTAGCTTTCTCTCATTGCATAATCTACTCTATTAGTTGTTTCGGAGTTAGAGTAAAAGCGGTATACTCTCTTTTTTAATGGGACTTATCGAATCTTTATATTATAGTCTTTGCTTGAACTACTTCTTTGGCGATCGTAAATCGGTAACAACGCAGTTTAAATTGAATATTGTGTGTCAAAACTGTAAGGAGGATGAGTCATCCAATCGATGTTTTCACTAATCAAAAATTTACTTATTTGACGAGACGTATTAGAGATATGGCAAAAAATATGGTGGTGTTCTACTTAGAATTTACTGCTCTACGTTGGGGTCTATCAATTGGAAAAAAACACACGGTCGACTGCTGTTTTGCTTCTTGCCCCATTTCTTATTTTTATACCCTTCACCAATAGGTGAAAGGGTATTATAAGTTTGTGATTCCGTTTGTAATTTTTTTATTAGTGATCGTAGACCCCATAAAAATTATACCGATCGACTCAGAATCGGGAGGAGAATCGATTAAGCGATGTCCGTCTGTCTGTCTGTCCGTCCGTCTGTCTGTCTGTCTGTTGAAATCAAGTTTCTGAAGCCCCTGGAGGATGGACTTACATAAATTATATATATATATAGATTTTAGGAAATTCTCCCGCAATGAACGCTATTAAATTTCATTAAAATCGGTTTATAAACACCGAAAATATCGAAAAAATACCAAAAATTAGACGAGAATTTTAAAATTTTTGATTGAAACACACTTTTAAACAACAAGAGAAAAAAGATACTCCTGGTGTACATGTGATAATATGTTATATATCAGATTGTAGGAAATATTTTCCCAAATCACTCTGTAAAATTTTATCAAAATCGGTCCATAAACAACTGAGATAAACACTGAATTTAATGTATCGCAAATTGCCCAAAGTACACATTAGAGAATGTTTGTTGAAAAAATTAAATGCAGAAATAGGAAAAACTATCCTCCTTTAGTACGGACCTACATAAATTTTATATCAGATTTTAGGAAATTCCCCCACCAAGCACGTTATTAAATTTTATCAAAAGCGGTCTATAAACAATTGAGATATCGCCATAACACTACATTTGATGTACAGCAAATTGCCCAAAGTACGTGTCTAAGAAATTTTGTTTACATTTTGTAAGTATTGTTTCAGCGATATCTCAGGTGTTTATGGACCGATTGTGATGAAAGGAGGATTTCTAAAATCTGATATATATACTCCACAAATCTGATTATGAATACCATTCAAATTGTACCGATCAACTCAGAATCGGCACAATAATCGATTTCGCGACCTCCGTCCGTCTGTCCGTCCGTCTGTTTGTTTGCCCGTCCGTCCGTCTGTTTGTTTGTCCGTCCGTCTACCTGTCTGTCCTTTTTTCTGTTGTAGTCAAGTTTTTGGAGCTCCTGTTTTGTCGATATCTCAGATATTTATTTTGATGAAGTTTAATAGCGTCCTTCGCAGGGGATTATCTAAATCCTGATGCATTCTGTAATTTGTGGTAGATATAATTTAGCGTTTAAGCGATGGTGTTTTGATCGACAATGTTGAAATTCAGGGTGCGACAATTCAGGAGCTCCACAAATCTGGTTTTAGCAGACAGACACACTGCATTTATCTTAATTTTGTGTCTGACTTTTGAACATTATGATAACATTTGAGAATGTATTATATATCAAATTATAGGTAATCTTCCTAGGAAGTACAAAAATGCAGCTAATTACATGATATCCGTTCAAAACCTACATATGTATGTAAGTATCACATATCAACAAAAATTTAAATTTTTTAATTGCAATTGGGAGAAATCCGTTCACGTTTGACAATTGATCCCGTATAACTTCGCCTAAGGCAATCTCTTAGTAGCTAATAAATGACAAATTATAATAGATACGATGATGACATTTAGTATAAAGACGTTGTACAATATTGATATTCAGGACAATAGCGCCTAAAATAAACTTTCTAGAGGGACAACATTTGACAAAAGTATTTCTGATCTCTTGAAAAGTTCGATATTGAAAATGGGCGAGCTCTATTCACATTTAGTGAAATCTCCCATATAAACCCGACCGGGAATCGATTTAATGCTGATAAATTAAATCACATTAAAATTGCACAAAGAACTAGAGCAAAACTTTCCAAACATCCATCGGACAGATCGAAAGAACTATACATCCCAAATATTATTGATGAAGTGTTCATTTTAATTAATTAACTAACTTCAAATTAATAAGTAAACTTTTCCGACATATTTCCGTAAAATATGTGTCTATTTTATTTCGAAGCTATTGGCTGGCTTAAATATGCATTCTCTACTTGTAGTCTAGTAATCATTATCTTTCACAAAGGGACCACTTTAGAACCCAAGTGAAGCTTCTCTAGACATCAGCCACCTGCCCAACCTAACCTTTGGGTGCATAACTATTCTAGATGATGACGCCACCGAAAAGGTTTTCGTTTTCCGACTCTTAATTTTAAAGACTCTTTGCATATAATACTAGTATAACCAAATATTGCTACGAATTACATTAAGTACTTTTGGAACACCATTGGTGAAGGGTATCCAAGATTCGGCAAAGCCGAATATACCACTCTTACTTGTTTAAACTCACTTGCACATCAAAACGTTTTGAGAACATTTATGTGGTCGTTCGATAATAGAGAACAAATATGGAAAAGAAGAAGAATAGGGTCTGAAAAAAGATAGATTACAATCTGATACACTAAAAAAAAAACTGGGGAAACGACCTAGCTTGGGTTGTAAGCCTTATTGTGTACATGACAAATCGCGGAAAAAAATTCCAGAAATACAAGTTTAAGAGTTATATGCAAAACGATAAGGTTCGTCAACTTATCGATCCATAGCTCAGCTAGTTTGCATCCGATTTTATTTTTTTTAACAGCAAATAAATAAAAACAGATGGCGCTTTAAAATAGCACATCTTTTGTTAAGAATATTTAAAAAACAAACAAAATTTGTCCATTTTTATTAATTTAGTAGCTTTTTGTTGCTTATTCTTATATGAAAGCTCATAAAAGGTTATATCAATGTAACAAGATAATTTAGTTTCTAATAAAACATGGTTTTAATATTTTAAATCAGACCAAAAATTTCAAGGTTATTAAGCTTTTCATTAACCGACTAGGCCTTATACTACGTACTTACATGATAATACGGCATGTAGACATTATTACCAGAAATTCATTATAAAAAGTATTTTGTTTGCAATTGAAAAATTTTAGCTTTGGAAAAAGTTAAATAACTTTTGTAAATCAGTAAGTAATATCTCGCTTTTTTTTCTATATAGAACTAGCTTTAAAAGACTGTATAAAAGTAAATAGTTTTTTTTTTGTAGAATCTAACGATTCCTCATCCAAACACAGTCTACAAATGTCCGAAATGCTTCTCTTTCTATCCGTTTATCCCAGGGCACAGTGGCCTGTTAGTATGTCGTTTTTTGCTATAGAACGTCATATTTTATTATAGTGCACTTCTTCTTCCATCCTTTTATATCGGACTCTATTGTGAGATTTTAGGAATACATCATTCTGTGAATAGTTTGCTGCATGTAACTCAGCATCAATTGACCTTCTCCACGTTCTAGCAGGTGCACACGACGGACGCTTCCTTGTGGATTACAGCGAAGCGCTTGTCGAGTAATCTTGGCCTTCGAAGTGTGTGGCCTATCCATCGCCATTTCCGTTGACATACCTCTGTGGAAGCAGGGATTTGGTTTGTCGCATTAAGTAGATCTTTATTTCTTATGCGATTTGACCACCATATGTTAAAGATTTGCTTTAAGCATTTGTTTGTAAAGGTTTGCCGTCGTTTATCGATGGCATTTGTTTATGCGTTTATATGTCTCGCATCCGTAATACAGGGTGGACTTGGCATTCGAGTTGTATATTCGTAACTTAATATTGGCCTAGATTTCCGAATAGCTCGAAGAATGCCGAATGCAGATTTTGTCTTATGAATACGCGATGTATTATAGTGTTATAAAATTTTAATTACTGATATTAGTTTTGCTAGTTCCCGATACTTAAATAGTAACCCTCGTACTTTAATAGTAACCCCCCTACATTAAACATACATACATACATATATACTAACAATTTTATTTAGGAAATGTAAAATTACTACAGGGTTTAAAGTTTTGTTATTTTTGCTGGTATTTTAGAGACATTTCTCTAAATACAGAAACAATCCACTTTAACCACATTTGGCTAAATCCGGAGGAATTATACAAAATAATTAACGGTTGGATGAACTTTAGCAGTTCATTTTATTTGATTTTTGATGTTTGAATTTGAACGACAAACATACACATAAACTTACATACATATAAAAAATATGTATGTTGGTATTGAATGACTAATCTGACTAATGTCCCAACAGACCAAGAAGATGATAATTGCCTCCAAAATAGTCAATAGAATGGTAATTATGGTGATATTTTCGACTTTTGATATTTATTTGTGATATTTCAGGAGATCTTTTCGCTTATATTTATGTGAAGTAGCCTGAATATCTTGACTCATGCCTTACTGAGTCTTTGTAATCGAAAAAATGTCAATTATTTGGGACAAAGTGGGACTTATTTGGGACAAAGTGGGACTATCTTTTATTAACCGTATCTAAGACTGTAAGGATATTTTTATATCTTTCCCATATATATATGTATGTACGTTTATATATGTATATGTTTATATTTGTATACATGAGAATACCCTCATCTGTGTGTATTATTTACACTCGATTTCGAATAAATTTGTGTATTCTACAAATATTTTTTGAAATTTTTTTACTTGATTTTATTTTCAGTTTTTTTTTATACTTTTATTTGACTTCTTTGTATCTTTTTTGTGTTTTTTTTTATAAAATTTTGTGTTGTTTTGATTTTAACTTTAATATCGGATTTGTGTGCATTGATTTGTTAAAAGTTGAACTTAAGTTATTTTTGGAATTAAATAAAAGCAGTTGATGTTTTGGAGGAAGCTCCAAAAAAGGTAAACGTGCCGGAGGCTACCCAACATTAAGAAAGTTTTTTATTGAATTTTGTAAATAAAATGTTTGTTTTTTGCAGGTGGTTCATTAAGGACTCCTTTGGCGATCTTATAATGATATATGTCAATATTTGTTATGGGAATTTTAAGAATTTGTTAAAAAAAAGAGTTCCTACATATGGTTACCTTTTTTTGAGAGAGACTAGTAGAGATTTGAAAGCTGGTGAAACAGAGAGATAAAGCTTTGTGTTATTGAACACAGTAATTGCATGTAAAGTTGCGCCATCTGTTGTTAGGTATTTCAGCTATTTTTTATACATCCAATTATTTTTCTTTTACATTTATGGCATGTTAATACTTTTGCGCTTACCACCGATGGAGGATGCTGTTTTTATTAATAATTTTAATAGAAATTAAAAAATTTATTTAAAAGGTTTATCAAAAATTTTGGGACATTCGACATTTAATTAAAAAGTTTTACTCTAGTGTATTGCACTAAGATCTCAATTCATTACAATAATTTATTATTGTAATAAATAGTTTTCGATAAAATCAAAAACTGTTTGTGGGGAAACCTTTCCTCGACGCGTTTCGATGGTTGGTTAGACCATCACATCAGGAGGATTATCCCTAATTATAGACAGAGCAAAAACCACATATTATATATTATATTGAGGGACAGAATAAATACGAATTATTATTGTGTCCAACAAATATCAACATAAAGCGATGATTATCATCTGAACAGAAACACAGAATATAATCTGGTTTGCGGGTTTAAGTCAAGGATAGATTTTATAACCTCTCGAGACTCAAACCTAATCTTTGTTCTACGTTTCTGTACAACAGGGGTAGCTCTATCATGTCATTTAATAAGAGCGGACATTTTTTAGGTGGTTTACAAACAGATTACCTTTCTCTGAGTCCTCTTTTTGGCCAGGCTGCACTCGTAGTTTTGAAAGTTGGTTTACGAATGACAGGACTTTTATAGCTTTTGGCAGCTCGCCGTAATGAATAGTCCGATTGTGGGGTCGCATCTAGTTCTTTTAGATAAGTTTCCAGGGATTCAGCTCTTTGGGATGCTAGTAAGTTACTTAGTAATTTTATATAATTTCGGAATCTGTTTTTAGATTGGGGTGATCTATGATCTATTTGCCTTTCTCTTCGAGATCTTCTTTTTTCAGCCAAGAGCCGTTCAACATCGGCTGAGTTTATTCTATTACACCTGACTTCTATTACCCCCTGCTTGATGTGAGGGGGTAGTGCACCATATACGTTATGGGGTAAGGTAGCATATTGCTGGGGGAGCTATGCAGCATATCATCTGGGTTGTAATGCAGCATGTTCTGGGGTGTTAATGTTGCGTGTTGTAGGGGGGATGATGTAGCACATTGCTAGTGGGTTAAGGTAGCATGATAGTTGAGGGGGTAATGTAGCATGTTGAGGGGGACTAGCGAAGCTTGTTGTGGGGTTGTAATGGTCCATATTGCCGGGGGTAAAAGCAGAGTTTCGTATGGGGGATGGTATGTCATATTGCCGGAGGGGTAATGTTGCATATCGTCGGGGGGTTGTAATGCATCTTGTTCCCGATTGGTTTTGTAGATTGTTGTGGGGTTGTAATGAAGCATGTGATATTGGGAGTTGTGTAGCAAGTTCCCGGGAGATTGGGTATTAGGTATTATTGTGAGTGAGTGGAGGGATGTGATATGTTGATTGGGGAGTACTGTTGCATGTTTAACAGCCCATTATGATATATATTCCAGATATCTTATAGATAGATCTATATCTTCCGATGTATGTAGCGGAATGTTTTCTGTGCCGTGAGTGCTGCGATATTTCTTATATTTAAGCCAATTTATCTTAGTGCCTACCATTGCTACGTCTATAGTCGGGGATACGGTTTCTTAGGTTTTAAAAGGGTTATGATAGTTGGCGAATGGTTCGAGGAAAGCTCCAAAGTAGGTTTAACTTGGATCATTTCACTTCTAATACTTTTCGTTCTTTCAAAATCGATAACATCCGGGATTTTATTTGGGTCACTAGGCCAATAAGTGGGATGAACGCTTGATGTTACGTCCAAATTTAAATTTGAAATAGAATCAAACATCACACAACCTTTAGGGGTAATCAGTCACGATCGCCAGAATGTGTGCTTTGCATTGTAATCTCCAGCTGCCAAAAATCGGGGTCCAAGTGATTTGAAGAATTTGTTATATGGTCCTCAGAAATTGAAAACATTAAGGGGGAAAATACAAAATTATATCGAGCCCTTAGATTTAAATAATCGTACGCGACATACCTTTAAATATCTCTTAAACTATTAGAGATAACGTAGTACAGTAAGCATATTTTTCTTTCTTTCTTAAGTAGTTTTCGAATGTGTAAAAATCTTTTCGATAGTTATACGGACCAATGTGTTTCACATACAATGGTGCTCAACTTTGGCTCAGTGTAGAGGCCACTGTGCTAAAAATAGAAATTTTTTGAAAAATTGGTCTAAATCTCCAACTACCCATTGGCCGGGTTTAGTTTAAAAGTTACAGTAAAACTAAAAACTTCAAATACAATCATTTGCACCATAACTTCTAAACCATTTGCAAAAAATTTAATTATACTATCGAAAGTAGCAAACTAACAAAGAACTAAAATGTTATGCACCAAAACATTCCCCGTTTTTGTTTAATTAAAATTTTTTTCTGTCGCTTGCGATCATTTTAATCTAAAGGCTCGATACAAAAATTTGAAACTTTGCCTAGATTCCAAAACTAATTACAAAACCAAAAAACTGAATTTAACCGGTGAATCAATTATATATATAAATAATTCCCCGACAACATTCCAATGGGAACAAGGGGTACTTCTTTCACACAATGAGCTGCATCCGATTCTATTTTTAGACTCATTGAAATTGACCTACATTTTTATCTT
The DNA here is from genome assembly GCA_933228675.1 of Stomorhina lunata. Lineage (NCBI taxonomy): Eukaryota > Metazoa > Arthropoda > Insecta > Diptera > Rhiniidae > Stomorhina > Stomorhina lunata. Next base: position 94,203,282 of record OW121740.1, on the reverse strand, counting down.
CGGCTCCGAACGGCAAATGCATTAGTTAGAGAAGTTTTTCATAGCCTAGTACTCAATATCCAGTGGCTAGCTGAGTTATGAGGTGAACCTCCGTTTTTTTGAAAATTTATTTTTTCAAGTGGGTCTGGCCGAGGATCGAACTTGGGACCTCTGGTATACTAGGCGGATGTCTAACCTGCTATATCACGGCGGTTCACGGTGAATCAATTTAGATGATTTTATATTATTTCAGGTGTTTCTCGACCGATTATAATGTAACTTAAATTTTTGCTCACCCTCTAGACCAAATTTTAATAAACAAAAATCCCTAGTTTAAAAGAAAATACAATTTGATTTTTTTTACCTGTTGGGGAAAAATACAAATACTTAAAAAACTAATTCCTTCCTAACTGAAAGGGAACAACCCCTAAAATCTACTCAACATTTTTTCATAGGGTGAATGGGGCAATTTTATTCGAAGGTGTTGTAATATACAGACAAAATTATTTAGACATATTTATACCCTTCACCACCATAGTTGGAAAGGGTATTATAAGTTTGTGCTGATGTATGTAACGCATAGAAATATTTGCCTTAGACCCACCTTTTAGTATACCAATAGTCTTGGAATCACTTTCTGAGTCGATTTAGCGATGTCCGTCCGTCCGTCTGGCTGGCTGGACCCCCATATAAACTTTGTAATCAAACTACAGGTCGCAATTCTAAAGATAATTTTATGAAATTTGGCACAGATCATCTTTTTGGTAATGGGACCATGGCTATTGATCAAAATCAGTCCATTATTTATGGTACCTCCCATAGGTCCCACTTCCCGGAATTCATATATTGGCCACAAATACCAAGATTTTTTTATGAAATTTAAAACCAATACTGCTTATGTAAACTCAAATCACTATACCAAATTTTGTTGAAATCGGTCCACATTTGACCATAGCTCCCATACAAACTCTTTCTTAAAAAAGCACTAAATGAGACAAAAATCACTAAAACGCTCGTATATCCAAAGATAATGAGAATTTTTTAATTATTTTTTGCATACCTAATTTTTGCAACGACTGTAATTAACTTCGGTCCACATTTGACCCTAGCTCTTATATAAGTCCAAATGACGGAAACAGCTTAAATATATAAGTTTTGAGAAAATGTTTGTATGATGGCAAAATTTAGCAAATATTATTCTTTATACAGAAAAAATAACACCTTAGATCTTAGTGGTGAAGGGTATCGTATGGTCGGGCTTGACGGACTATAGCACTTTCTTACTTGTTTTTACATAAAAAGTGAATTCTCGGTAATCTTTACTCCCATTAGTATTAATGTTATTTATTTTCCTTTTTCACTGTCTTACATTTTCTTCAATGGAACGCCAATTTTAAAATTTTAAGTGATATAAGAAAATAAAAAATATTGAAAAGATGCTTAATACGATTGAAATATTTATCAGTCTGAATTGGTCTCTTAAGTTCTTTCTTAAGAAATAAAAAAAAAACGTTATAATACTCTTAAAAAAGATGACAAGATTTATTGATGGTTTTTCATAAAAAATGTATACATTTGAAATGACATTCAGTTTGCCACATGTCGGTTACAGTTCTCAAAAATGAAAGATTTATATGTATGTGATTTCGTTTTATTTTTTACTTTCTATAGTCAGACTTGCATATAAATCGAGCACTTGTGAGCTAAAAAAGAAGCCTTCAATTCAGAAATACAAACTTGAAACCAACTAAAGAAAATGATTCCAATTTTTGTAAGAAATACAAGAAAGTACTAAATGAATCAAAGTCTTAATTGAATGATTAATATTGAGGGCTTTGAATATTGAAATGGAAATTATGTGTTTTGCAAGTTTTTGTTTACCCTATTACACAAACACATATGAACATACATATGAGATTTACAAACATGTCCTTCTTTTTCTTTCACTTTATAAAAGTTTTAGTCTAAGAATCTCCAAAGGTTTTTTTATAGGTTTATTTTAAATAATATGTTCTTTTCATTTTCATACTTCACCTTCTTGTCATTTATCTTGGCTAAAAACTTTAGCTCTGAAGAAAAAATAAAATTGTGATTTCTTTTATATTTTCTTCGCTATTGAGTTCTTCCTCTAGCTCTTCTTCTTTCGTGTGGTTAAAATACGCCCTAAGGATATTCGTAGAGAATGAAAGTAAATATAAAAGAAACGCAAAATAGCTACCAAAAGACCATAATAATATCATAAATTTTGTCAAAAATGGCAAATCGATTTTGCTACTTTTCTTTCAACATAATTTGTTTTACTTTATATATTTTTTCTCTGTGTGTGTGTCCTTATATTTACGTTAGTATGAAAAGGCAATCCCTGTTCTGAGGTTGTCTTTACACATCCATTAGCAGGATGTTTTGTGATTTATAAAGGCCTTGCAGCAAGTAGAAAAGTACTTAATAGTTGTTAAAAGTTGATATTTTCGAAAGTAGTTGAATTAATGCTATTTAAAGTTAAAATAAATTTAAAATTTTTTCTTTTTTTTTCTCTTTTTTAGGTAAGTTCTGATGAAACTCATTTTGCCTTGCCGGAAGTGGTATGTAAATTGCTTTACGACATAAGAAATCAGCATTTAAATTAGATTAAGTATAAAATTCTTCAAGATCTGAAGGTCATTTCTTAAAACGAAACTGTTAAAATATATTCAAGTACAAGGAGTGACTACATCATGTGGCATGTATGCCGATTGCGATGAGATTTGTTACAGTGTTTATAATTTTTTGAACAACATTTTTCATCATACAAGGTCGGTTCAGTAAGTCCGTATTATTTTCAATTTCCCGCATCTTAATTAAAATGATTTATTGCTAACACCGGACCCTAAACTGTAGTCGAAACAGTTGGTTACACGAGAAGAATCCGCTTTTTCACAAATCGACTGCACAATACAAACTAAATATCTGGAATCTAACAACCTACTATGTTTCCGCCAGTATGGATTTCGTAGGGGACGATCTACGGGAGACCTGGTAGCCTTCCTATCGGAAAACTGGTGTCATTTAATCCACCGTTTTGGCGAAAGTAAAGTTGTGATATTTCTAAGGCATTCGAAAAAGTGTGGCATGGTGCACTTCTATCGAAAATTATAGCTTTTGGGGTCGGTAATGACTTCTCTCGATTTATATCGAGTTTCCTCAGTTACAAGAGTTGTTATAGATGGGATATCATCCAACGAGTTCAAGATAAATTCAGGGATACCGCAAAACTCCATTCTTTCTCCTACACTATTTCTTATCAGGGACCGTAACTGTTATAACTTTTATCGTAAAAATCAGCAAATAAAAGTTATTTTTTACTTTAATTTTTTCGAGCAGAAATAAAAGTTATTTTTTGACTTTTATTTTTTCGATAAAAATAACAGTTATTTTTGACTTTTATTTTTTCGAGCAAAAATAAAAGTTATTTTTTAACTATTATTTTTTCGAGCAAAAATAACAGTTATTTTTTACTTTTATTTTTTCAAGCCAGAATAAAAGTTATTTTTTGATTTTTATTTTTTCGAGCAGAAATAAAAGTTATTTTTGACTTTTATTTTTTCGAGCAGAAATAAAAGTTATTTTTGTTTGAATTTATGATAAATTCATTGAAAACATTTTTCAAAACAAGATAATTTTTCAGTGAAAATAATTTTCATATGCTCAAAAATTAATGGAGTTGAGTTTTGTAATCATAATTGGGGTTGGAAACACAAAAATAACTTTTATTTCTGCTCGAAGAAATAAGAGTAAAAAATTAACTTTTATCTCTGCTCAAAAAAATAAAAGTCAAAAAATAACTTTTTATTCATGCTCGATATAATAAAAGTCAAAAATAACAGTTATTTTTGCTCAAAAAATAAAACTTAAAAAATAACTTTTATTTTTGTTCGAAAAAATAAAAGTTAAAAATAACTTTTATTTTTGCTCAAAAAAATGAAAATCAAAAAATAACTGTTATTTTTTTTTCTAAAAAATAAAAATTAGATTTTTAAAAACCATCACATTTTATGAAAATTTGGTCTAAGACTATCAAAATGGTATACTTGGTTTAATGCTCCGACATTTCCTTGAGGTTGCTTTTTTGATCAAAAACTCAAAAATAAGTTATTTTCGGTCCCTGTTTCTTATATTTATTCAAGACCTTCCATGTCAAACTTCCAATCCTATATACTCTTTTGCAGATGATAGTAACATTTGCCATTCGTATAAATTATAGATTCGTATACTTATAGATACAATATCCGAATGGGGCCGCGAGAATAGAGTTGCTCTTAATGCTCGAAAAATCATATATTGTATACTTACCCATACGAGCACGGCAGATCTTGTTACTTCGTCTGTTTTCATGGATGGTGTAAATATTCAGAAATCAGAGGCTCTTGATGTCCAAGGCATAACAATTTAGTGTGATGTTCGTTGGACTAACTACATTTTTCAAGTGTCGAAAAAAGCATTGAAGTTCCTCTGTTTTCTAAAACGGTGTAACTGATACTTCACTTCAGCTGATCTTCGAACTATTTACACCACCTACATCCGACCGAAAATGGAATACAACTCTCATGTAAGGGCCGGTGCTTCAAATTCTTTTTTGGAACTTGTCATTCGAGTGCAGGTGAGGGTGAAGGTGCTTATTGGTGACAGTAGGGTATAGAACTCTGTTGACTCACTTGTACACCGTCGCAGTGTGGCTTGAGTTTCACTTTTCTATCGTTACTACTTCGGAATGTGCTCTGACGTGCTCACTACACTCGTTTGTCTGTTAAAGCTCATCCCTTCATAGTCGATTGGCCAGTAGACCGAACAACACATTACAGTATATAGAATTTACTTTCCGCGGAAGTTTTGCCTCTAAGAATATAAGAAAATTCAAATTAAATGTCCACAAACACTACTCATTCCATCCCCCTTCCAATGACCCCCTGAGGGATGGTCCTAAATTGAACAAAAATCATAATAAAACGAAAAAATATATTTGTCATAGAATGGAAAAAAGGGTATTATAAGTCTTAACTGATGTATGTAACGCAAATAAATATTTGTCTTAGACCCACCTTTTAGTATACCAATAGGCTTATAATCACTTTCTGCGCCGATTAAGCGATGTCTGTCAGTCCGTCCGTACGGCTGGCTGGCTGAACCCCCATGTAAACCATGTAATCAAAGTACAGGTCGCAATTCTAAAGATAATTTGATAAAATTTTAACAGATAATTTTTTGATGGTGGGACCATGGCTATTAAAATTCGTCGAAATTGGTCCACTATTAATGGTACCTTTGATAGGTTCTACTTCCCGGAATTGATATTTTGGACACAAATGTCAATATTTTTTCATAAAATACTGCTTATATAAACCAAAATCACTGTACAAAATTTTGTTGAAATCGGTCCACATTTGACCATAGCTCTCATACAAACTCTTCTGTTAAAATGCACTAAATGACACAAAAATCTCTAAAACGCTCATAAATCTGAAGATATTTAGAATTTTGAGTTTATTTTTTGCATACACAATTTTTGTAAAAATTATAATCAATTTGCTAAATTTCGAGATAATCGGTCCATATTTGACACTAGCTCTCATACAAGTCTAAATGACGGAATCGTCTTATGTATATAAGTTTTGAGAAAATGTTTGTACGATGGCAAAATTTAGAAAATATTTCTCTTTATGCAGGAAAAAGAACAGCTTTGAACATAGTGATGAAGGGTGTCGTATGGTCGGGCTTGACCGACACTTTTACTTGTTTTTATGAAATAAATGGGTTATAAACGCTGGGAATCTAGTAAAATGCATTCAAAAACTTCTTTTTGCTCTAAATTTTTCATTTAGAAATGCAAAAGAGCCAGCCAAACGAAGTGTGGCAAGTTAAGAAATTTCAAATTTCAAAATGTTATGCCTAGATATACATATATCCAATGATATATATTATAATGAAATAAAAGGCCCCTTGAAAAGATTTTGTAGAGTTTGTCCAAGTTCTCTCCTTATCAGACAATCCCTTGTTATATTAAAAGTTTATAACTTTTTTATTATTTCTACGAATAAATAGATGAATAGATAGACGGTATAATAGTGTTTCTATTAGTTATTGTTGCTCTTGCTACTGTTGATTTTGATGCCACTTTAAACCTTTGTTTATATCCAACTAAAGTCAAATTTAAAAAAAAATTCATTTCTGAAATTTAGAGCTGATGTTACAATATTTGACTGAAACTTATCTTATAGTAACCTCACCTATTCGTCTGATATGCTGTCCGGCTATATAGCTATTAAATAAATTGTTGATGATCAATATCGGTACATTCATTTAGGTACTCCCAATAGGGCCGGTCTCCTGGAATTAAGATTTCAGATACAAATTGTACAGTATTTTAACCAAATTTATCAACAATATTGATTGTTTATGAAAAAAAATGTACAAAATTTTACAGAAACCGCCCTCTATATTTAAACAAACTTGACATACAAGATCTTGTATAAAAAGTCATATAAATACCCCGACATTTTAAACAAACTGCCAATAGCAACGAGCGAAGGCTTGTGGATGTAGTGTAGGCCAAATAAGGGGACAAATTTTTCTATAATATTTATTCTACCATTAGTCTCTGAATTCTGACTTCCTGAATTCTACATCAGCCCTGAATTGCAGCAGATCAGTAGTTTAGTATCCATCGTATGTGGTTGACAGCGCACAGGAGCATACTAGGGAACCGTAATGTTGATATGAACAAGAACCTGCCGGCATGCCTCTAGACCAGAGAAGCTCAAATAATGATGGTGCTATCACTTTCTGTATGAAAAAAACACTATATACAAAAATTGTAAAGAGTATAAAAATAGGTTTTCGCTGTCCCTTAAAAACTTAAATCATTTGCAATAAAACATTTGATGAAGCAAATTTTTATTACTATTAACAGTACAATCGCAAATATGCTTATGTGCAGGCATAGGCAGCTCATACCACCAGAAGCCAAAGCCTTTTTGTGATTTTCGTAAATATCACGATCATTCAGTTGGAATTTTATGTTAACAAAGCCAGTTGGTGCCGCTTTATTAAAATAAATACAAAAACAAAATACACGAGAAAATCCAATTTGAAGAAACATAATACACGGATCGAGAGAACAAAGAAATATAATCTCGAACATTGTTGCCACGACACTATTATTTTTGTAAACCGCATTGGGAATATTTTTTGAAACAGAAATAAATTCTGTTATTAAACAATTTTAGATTTTTAAATTTTTTAGATAAAAAACTGTTTTTAGATATTTCCAATACAAACATTTTTTATAGAAAATTTTTTGATAAAAATATTTTTCTTTGGAAAATTTTTCGATAAAAATATTTTTCTTTGGAAAACTTTTTTCGAAAGAAAAATTATCTATAGAAAAATTTTGGATAAAAAAAAAATTCTATAGAAAAATTTTAGATAAAAAATTTTTTTTATAGAAAATTTATTGATAAAAAAAATTTATAATGACATAAATTTTGAAATGAAACCTTCTTCTTTTTAAAACATCAAAAGTACACATTGAAAAAATAAATATTTTAGTTTAAAACAAGTAAGAAAAGCTATAGTCGGTCAAGCCCGACTATCTCATACCCTTTACTGCTTAGGTCAAATATGGACCAACAATTATACAAGTTTTGCTTAAGTCTTAGAGACATACATACATATACTATGTGCTATTTTTTCAAAATTTCAAGATTTATGTCATTTTCGGCTAAGGGTCAATTGTGGACCGATTGTTACAAATTTTGGTTATTGGTTTATATTGACAAAATATTTATCTGTGCAAAGTTTTAGTAATCAAGTGCATTTATCTTTAGATTTATACACGTTTTTGTGTTTTTATGTGTATATAAACGCCTTTTGAGAATGTGTCTTGTATGGGAGGTATGGTCAAATGTAGGCCGATTCCTACAAAATTACTTACACTGATTAAGGTTATCAAAAGCAATATTTGTGCTGAATATTATTTAAATACAACTAAATTTGTGGCTGTAAAGGACCGTTCCGGGAAGGCATCCCTATGGGAGGTACCCTAAATACTAATCCGATTTCGCGCAAATAGTATAGGCATCGTCTTTGGACCAAAATATGAGCTTGTGAAAAATTTCATCAAATTATCTTTAAAATTACGACCTGTAAAATGATAACTAGCTTACATGGATAACCGGCCAGCCAGACAGCCGGACGGACATCGAGTTAAAACAACTCAGGGAGTGATTCTAAGTCGATTGGTATACTAAAAGATGGGTCTTAGACCAAGGTAAGTAAGAAAAAAGGTTTATTCTCAAATTGAGGATGATTTGAAAATAAATCTTTTTTCAAAGGTCAAGCGTTTGATACTGATTTGATACTGATTTGAGAATAATAGCGTTCTCAACAAAAAGGGGACTTTATTCTCAAATCATTATCAACCCTCATTCTCAAAGGTTTTTCAAATGTGGATATCATCTACATGTGGAATACAAATAAAATGGCGTTGTATTTTTGAGTTTGTTTATTTTGTTTTTGAAAACGGTGCATCATATTTGAATTCTTTTGCTTAAAATATAATTTTTTTATTGTTAGGTAAAAAAAAATTTTAAGAAACAAAGAAAATTTACTTATTTATGCATATGAATATTATTGAATTTTTAATCTTGACATTTTTTAAGCAAGGTTTTATGGTCAAATATGGATCAATTTTAAAAAATCCGAAAGAAATAACGAATTTCTTTGAAATGCAATGTCATTCCATTAAAATATCTTAAACATTAATTTTTTATACCCTTCACCAATAGGTGAAAGGGTATTATAAGTTTGTGATTCCGTTTGTAATTATTTTATTAGTGATCGTAGACCCCATAAAAATTATACCGATCGACTCAGAATCGGGAGGAGAATCGATTAAGCGATGTCCGTCTGTCTGTCCGTCCGTCTGTCTGTCTGTCTGTTGAAATCAAGTTTCTGAAGCCCCTGGAGGATGGACTTACATAAATTATATATCAGATTTTAGGAAATTCTCCCGCAATGAACGCTATTAAATTTCATTAAAATCGGTTTATAAACACCGAAAATATCGAAGAAATACCAAAAACTAGACGAAAATTTTAAAATTTTTGATTGAAACACACTTTTAAATAACAAGAGAAAAAAGATACTCCTGGTGTACATGTGATAATATGTTATATATCAGATTGTATTTTCCCAAATCACTCTGTAAAATTTTATCAAAATCGGTCCACAAACAACTGAGATATCGCCAAAACACTGAATTTGATGTATCGCAAATTGCCCAAAGTACACATTAGAGAATGTTTGTTGAAAAAATTAAATGCAGAAATAGGAAAAACTATCCTCCTTTAGTACGGACCTACATAAATTTTATATCAGATTTTAGGAAATTCCCCCACCAAGCACGTTATTAAATTTTATCAAAAGCGGTCTATAAACAATTGAGATATCGCCATAACACTACATTTGATGTACAGCAAATTGCCCAAAGTACGTGTCTAAGTAATTTTGTTTACATTTTGTAAGTATTGTTTCAGCGATATCTCAGGTGTTTATGGACCGATTGTGATGAAAGGAGGATTTCTAAAATCTGATATATATACTCCACAAATCTGATTATGAATACTACTCAAATTGTACCGATCAACTCAGAATCGGCACAAGAATCGATTTCGCGACCTCCGTCCGTCTGTTTGTTTGCCCGTCCGTCCGTCTGTTTGTTTGTCCGTCCGTCTACCTGTCTGTCCTTTTTTCTGTTGTAGTCAAGTTTTTGTAGCTCCTGTTTTGTCGATATCTCAGATGTTTATTTTGATGAAATTTAATAGCGTACTTCGCTATTAAGTTTAGGATTACCTAAACTCTGATGCATTCGGCAATTTGTGGTAAATATAATTTAGTGTTTAAGCGATATTTCAGGTGTTTTGATCGACAATGAAGAAATGAGACGATATCCTAAAATTTTGTGTAAAATGCATATGTTTGTACCTTCCAGGAGCTCCACAAATCTGATTTTAGCAGACAGACACACTGCATTTATCTTAATTTTGTGTCTGACTTTTGAACATTATGATAACATTTGAGAATGTATTATATATCAAATTATAGGTAATCTTCCTAGGAAGTACAAAAATGCAGCTGAATACATGATATCCGTTCAAAACCTACATATGTATGTAAGTATCTCACATATCAACAAAAATTTAAATTTTTTAATTGCAATTGGGAGAAATCCGTTCACGTTTGACAATTGATCCCGTATAACTTCGCCTAAGGCAATCTCTTAGTAGCTAATAAATGACAAATTATAATAGATACGATGATGACATTTAGTATAAAGACATTGTACAATATTGATATTCAGGACAATAGCGCCTAAAATAAACTTTCTAGAGGGACAACATTTGACAAAAGTATTTCTGATCTCTTGAAAAGTTCGATATTGAAAATGGGCGAGCTCTATTCACATTTAGTGAAATCTCCCATATAAACCCGACCGGGAATCGATTTAATGCTGATAAATTAAATCACATTAAAATTGCACAAAGAAGTAGAGCAAAACTTTCCAAACATCCATCGGACAGATCGAAAGAACTATACATCCCAAATATAATTGATGAAGTGTTCATTTTAATTAATTAACTAACTTCAAATTAATAAGTAAACTTTTCCGACAAAGCTGATAACCATCCATTCAAAATCTATATATTTCACGTACTTTATTAAATGTTCGTAAAATATGTGTCTATTTTATTTCGAAGCTACTGGCTGGCTTAAATATGCATTCTCTACTTGTAGTCTAGTAATCATTATCTTTCACAAAGGGACCACTTTAGAACCCAAGTGAAGCTTCCCTAGACATCAGCCACCTGCCCAACCTAACCTTTGGGTGCATAACTATTCTAGATGATGACGCCACCGAAAAGGTTTTCGTTTTCCGACTCTTAATTTTAAAGACTCTTTGCATATAATACTAGTATAACCAAATATTGCTACGAATTACATTAAGTACTTTTGGAACACCATTGGTGAAGGGTATCCAAGATTCGGCAAAGCCGAATATACCACTCTTACTTGTTTAACATAAATTATTTTTTTTTTATGTTTGAAATAAGGTTAGATATCAAATTTATATAACACCATTTTTCAAATTATTCTCAAATCATCTTAGGGTTTGATAATGTTTTGAGAATCTATCATTTTTCAAAGAAACTATCATTTTTCAAAGGTTTATACTCAAATAAACCCTCATTTGAAAATGAATGTGAATCTCAAACAAATGTTCAGGTTTGGAAAAAGTTTGAAAAAAACGTTTGATATTAAATGTAAAAGTCATCATACATCAAACGTTTGACACTGTTCTTACTGGGATATTTCTATGCGTTACAAACATCAGCACAAACCCAATATACCCTTTCCACCTACGGTGGTGAAGGGTATAATGAAGCTTAGAAAATATAATATAAAGATATTGGACTCCATACATTTTATTTGAAAAAATATGTTGAAATCAATTATGAAGCGCTAGTCACAACCAAAACGTTCGTTTCGACGGCAGTCGGTTCTTCATACCGGAAATCTTAGGATTCCGACATAGAACTGACACTTCTGCGATATTACCAATAATATCGCAGTTCCAACAATAACCAAAACGTACGGTACAGAAAGGGTTAAACAAGTCATACTACGGTAAAGCCACTCGCTAAAGCAACAGCTAATGGTGAGATTCTATGCACAATTTTTTATTGGATTTTGTCATACCATTAAAAGTTTTCTTGATATTTCCTTCATTTTTTCGTTATACACTCCTACGGTTTATGCTTTTGTTTAGTTCCCTTTCAGTTTATTGGGATTTTTTCGAAGTGATAGAAAAATAATTTTGTTTAAAGTTGTAATATTCTAGGACTGAGTGATAAATATTAATCGTGAAAGTTATTTATGATTATGGCGGATAATAAATTTGTTTAAAAAAGGCAGACGGAGGGTGTGAAAGGAAACTTATTACAAGTTTATGGGTTTGTTTCTTTTTTTTTTCTTTTTCTTTAGCAATTTTTCCTATAACAGAGCCAATCTTTCTTTCAGGCTCTAAAAAACGCATTAAATATTTTTGATATTAGTATAACAAGCAAATGTGAGTAAAGGGCGGGGGAAAAACTTAAGTAAATTATGCTTTAAGTATTGGAATTTTGTTGGTAATAGCTTTGTGGCTTAAATAAGATAAATAAAAGTTTCTCTTGACTACATGGCCTTTGCGTTAACTTTTTTTTTTTTTGTTTTGTTTTAAAATTTATTTAAACGTTTTTGCATTTTTTGCAATTTAGTTACACAACAAAAGTGCCTTGATAATCACAAAATTGTTTTAAACTTTTTAAAATTTATTGTGTCGATATTTTACTTTTTTTTTTGTTTTCTTCATTTTCATCTAAATCCTTGCCAAATTGTTTTTAAATTATTGATACAGAACAGATGGCTATAATTTAAGCCGGATTGTTCAATACATTTCCTCTGTAAAGCTCTTAAGTTTAATATTTTGCACTAAAAAGAAAATTTATATCTGAGATTTTGCCTTAAATTTGCTGACTTTATTAAATTTTAAATAAACATTTATCCGTAAATTTTAGCCATGAATTTTCACTAGTTTATTGATAGGCTTTATTAAGTGTAAAAATATAAGTTCTATAATATATATTTTTCGAATATTGCGTGATATGGTTTAATATAACTTTGTAATTTTTTGTGAATTATTGTAAATTTGCTGTTCCAGAAAAGTAAGCATTTTTCTCCCATTCTACCCGTTTTTATAATCAACCTATTGAAACATAACTTTATTTTCTAAAGCTATAAGGTACGAGGGTTGTTTAATAAGTCATCTAGTTATTGTATAAGCACAAAATGGTAGAATGCGATTTATTTCTCAACATAATCCCGATACCGTAACAAATACTTAAGATGTTCGTTTTAACCTTCGGATATTGCCTCAAAATATCGTGCCCACTTTAACGTACACTAATGCATTAAACACAATACCGACTACAAATTCATTGACTGCATTCGTCTCCTCGTAGTCAGCTACTTAATTATTTTTGAGACGGCAGCTACATTTGAGATTTAGAAACAGCTGTTTATGAGTGGTGCCTACCTTTATCGCGTTTATAAGATGGACAAAATAAAAATGTATATATTGATTGAAATGACATGATTTCATTTAAGTAATTAACCTCCGGTATAAACTTTGTTTTAGAAAGATTTTAGTGTGATCTCTAGTAGTTTGAGAGTTATGGGCTTTTTAAATTTGTGTTAGTGTGAGATATGATAGTTAGAAAATTAAATTCTTAAAAATTTAAATAATATAAATTTTTTTGTTATATATTTATCATCATCATATACATCTATCTTCTTCTTCTATATCTATAAAAAAAATGTCCGCGTCTGTTTGTCGGTTTGTTTGTTGTTTGTTGGGAAGGATCTCTGCAACTAGCAGACCGATTTTTCTGAAATTTTGACAGTGTAGTATGTTGTGGCCGGTGGTGACTATTGGCTAAATTTTTTTTCGAAATCTCAAGTGGGCGTGACCCCTCTCATATAACTCATATGTTAAAAATGACAAATATAGGCGACCGAGAGGCCCGATTTTTCTGAAATTTTGATAGTATGTTAAGGTGTGACCGATAGATAAAATAGGCCAGATTTTTTTCAAACCTCAAGTAGGCGTGACCCTTCCCATATAAGTTAGCTTTTAAAACATACAAATATAGATGATCAAACCGACCGATTTTTTGAAATTTAGACAGTGGGGTAAGGTTTGACCGGTGGTTAAAATAGCCTAGGTTTTTTTCTGAAATCTTAAGTGGGCGTGACCCCTTCCATATAAGTCAGATTTTAAAAATTGCAAATATGGATGATCAAACTGAACGATTTTTCTGAAATTTAGACAGTGGGGTAAGGTTAGACCGGTGGTTAAAATAGTCTAGATTTTTTCCTGAAATCTCAAGTGGGCGTGACCCCTCCCATATAAGTAAAATATTGAAAATGAGAAAAATGAATTTTTCGACTTTTCTATAATTTTAACAGTATTGTAAGGTGTGACCGGTGGTTAAAATAAGCAAGTTTTTTTTTTCTGAAATCTCAAGTGGGCAAAATTCCTTCTAAAAGCCTTCAGTTTTATTATTCGTTTATGAATTAGATGGCAAAACTTCAGTATCAATTTTGGAGTAATAAAATAACGAACTTTTCTCGATCTTCTACCAAACAGAATATATACGCAGCAAATCTTTGGTAATGGCAAGTACTCTGGTAACTGTTTCAGTCATTACAAGGTAATGACTACAACATACCCTCCGAATAACTAATAAGTTATTACAGAAGTACTTATTTGTAATTAAGATGGTAATTTAAACTGAATGGCCCCGGTTCAAATCCCACATAGACCAAAAATTTTATTAATGATTTTTTTTATATGATTTTTGAATCTTAAGAACTAAAATACCTTTGAAAAAAAAAAATTTGGAAAACTAACTCACGGTAATGAAAAAATACCATCATTAGTCAATTTTAATTATGTAGGTGACATTGGATACCAAACACGGTTCTTTTTGGTCCTAACTTGGTAAGCCCAACATATCTGGGTCATCCTTCATCTTAACTGTGGACACTGACCTCCTCGTGGTATCACCCGGGGAACTAGTTTAACACCCCTTGATGTAGAGAAAGGGTTAGGACGACGGGCTAGTAACCCTCTCTTGGAAAAAACAATAACTATGAAGAGAATAAAATTAGAATTAAAATGTCCCACCACCTAATGATAGAACAGGACGTCCGAAGAAGTGGAACATTTTTCAAAGCTTGGCCTATAAAATCGGGAAAATTCACATAAGATCAAAATCCATGGAATTCTAAAATATGCTCGGACATTGACCTTTACGGGTTGTAACTATGGGCCATTTAAGTGTATAAGAGTCAATGTTATATAAAAACGTATACAAAATTAAGATTTAAATTGTCTTAGTTTTAAAATAATTAAAAAAACTTCATTATTGTTTATTAAACATTTAGAAAAAATCGTATCAAAATATTTTTCCAAAAATTACAACAGAGCAAAAAAAGCAGGGAAAAACAAAGTTGTTGTCACATGATTTTGGATCTAAAAATAAAAATTGTATAAATTAATTATAAGCTGCTAATTTTTCAACATATGAAGTAGCTCAGTGGAAGTGTCTCCGCCTAGCAGACGTAGGGGTCTGGGTTCGAGGCCCCATGGGATCATAAAAAAAAAAATTGTAATTCATTAAAAAATATATTTTTTTAAATAAAACAACAACAAAAAAGTTGTTGTTGTTGTTATCCAATTGCTTACCCCAGACATTACTTTTCTGCAATTGGTAAGTACTTGCCTCCAATGACATCCCCATGTTAATGTAATGACTTAAACAGTGAATGAGTAAGTAGTTCGTGTTCAATAGTTTAGCTGTTTAACCCATTATTTGGTAATGAAAAGTTTTGCTGGGAAGTAGCTCAGTGGAAGAGTCTCCGCCTAGCAGTCGTAGGGGTCTGGGTTCGAGCCCCCCATGGGATCATAAAAAAAATGTATTTTGTTTAAAAATATATTTTTTTAAATAAAACAACAACAAAAAAAGTTTTTGTTGTTTTTCTTCAATTGCTTACCCAAGTCATTACTTTTCTGCAATTGGTAAGTACTTGCGTCCAATGACATCCCCATGTTAATGTAATGACTTAAACAGTGAATGAGTAAGTAGTTCGTGTTCAATAGTTTAGCTGTTTAACCCATTATTTGGTAATGAAAAGTTTTGCTGGGAAGTAGCTCAGTGGAAGAGTCTCCGCTTAGCAGTCGTAGGGGTCTGGGTTCGAGCCCCCCATGGGATCATGGGATCATAAAAAGAATTGTATTTTGTTTAAAAATATATTTTTTTTAAATAAAAACCAACAAAAAAAGTTTTTGTTGTTGTTTTTCAATTGCCAAGTCATTACTTTTCTGCAATTGGTAAGTACTTGCCTCCAATGACATCCCCATGTTAATGTAATGACTTAAACAGTGAATTAGTAAGTAGTTCGTGTTCAATAGTTTAGCTGTTTAACTCATTACTCGATAATGAAAAGTTTTGCTGGGTACTTTTAATCTAATTTTCCTCATTTTTTATAAATAGGCTTTTAAAAGTTTAAAATTATTTAGTTTAAATATAATCATACATTTTAAAAATACATAAATATTTTCTACATATTTCGTGGAAAGTTAATATAGATGCTAATGAGCACTTTTCATAGGAAAACTATTATTTTCTAGTGTTTGTTTAATAAAAATCCAGCCAACCGTTACCGCTGGCGTTTAATAATAAAAATATGCTAATTTATCCATTTCATACGAATTCCGAAATGAAACAAAAAACGTGTGCAAGAAAATTTTGCGCTTCGTTAGAAGAGCAAAAGCTTTGTAGACGCAAAAAAAGCTTTTAAAATAAAATTTTTATTATTTGTTGGGTTGATATTTTTTTATTAGAACTTTTTGTTATTTTATTTCCAAATAAAAAAAGGCTTAATGTAAATTAAAAGAACAAAAAAAAAAAAAAAAGAATTTCAAATTAAACGTGAAAAGCATTGAGTGTGTGGGTGGGAGTAGTTATGTGTTGATATCAAACAATATTCAAAAAAAAAAATTGCAAATAAAAAAGATATAAAAAGATTTTTTATACATAAAACATTAATGAACATTTAAAAGGAGTGAAGTGAACATTTACATACGCACAACCTACGGAAAAAAGTTGTTATTAGTTTGGGGAATAAGTTTCTGAAATACAAATGAGTTTTCGTGGTTTTTAAATTGACAATAAAATGTTATAACTTATGTATAAGTAGCTGTAAATTGTAAAACTTTATTCAGATTTACTTTTAAACTTTAAAGAAACATTATGTTTCTTTTATATAATAGCAAAATTATAATTGAGGGTTATTTTTTAATGGTATTATTATACAAGGGAGTTCATTTCACATTTAATGAAAAAAAATATACAAATTTTGTTGTAAATTAGTCAAATTATTATGGAGAAACAAGCGAAATTTATTCCATGGAGAATAATAAGAAGCCATGGAAAATAAACAGAAGTCATTAGTTTAAAAAAGTGTGACATACGATTGTTTTTTATAGAAGTATAAATAAAAGTTTGAAATGAAATAAAACAATGATGAATTTTTTGAATTAGCATAAAATTTACTTTATTCGTAGGATAATCTACTGGCATTATAATTTAAATATTGGTTGTGGCCTATGATGCTAGGATGTAGCCTAATCTGGAGGTCCACTACGCGATAACTTGTTCCTCCTTTTGCGGCCGTATAGCAATTAACGAGACGATTGTAGTAAAAAAATTGGCTCAGAATCAATTTCAAATGACCAAAAAGGAACAAAAATGAAAACCATCCAAAGAAAGGCAAAAGTGTTTTCTTTTAGCCGATATATACTTTTGTACTTGCCCGCAGCGTTACCGTTATGCGACTAAAGTCGCAATTTGCGACTTTTTCAGGAGGCCTGCGACGCAACCTGCGACTTTTCTTCCATGGCCCTTTTTTGCTACTTTTTTGAATTGTGTGCGACTTTTGACACCTTTTTACAAAATTATTTAAAATTTTTATTTTTAGCCCATATTCAATATCTCAACTAAAATTCTCTTAAATGATTTTAACTTAAGTATAAATACCATCACTTTGAAAAATCTTTTTGTACAATAAAAAACTTAAACAAATAATTTTGGCGGCAGAGCCGATATCTCGACAACTCCCGCATAGTTACGTACAAAAATATTGGTTTTGTTCGTTTGTCATTATTTCATTAATATTTATTTTACATTTATAGTTCGAGCAAAAAGAAAGAGTATTAATGAAACTAAGCAGGTGAAACACCACTTAAAATACAATCAAGTTCAGAGTCAGAAGATGATGAAGTTTCCCAACAACCCTCATGCTCTTCCAAGATGCAGAAAGTTTTTAACACCATTCCTGACCAATTTTGTGCTCAATTCGCGATGTGCTTCAGTAAAATGTTTTTAGATAAAGCCTTTGCGGTCTCAGCTTATAAGGTATTTTTGGTTATAAATGACATCTTTTTCATACCTTTTATATGATTTGGTCTCAGTTTGTTATCTAAAACCATTAAAAGCAATATATACTTTTTTGCACGATTTTTAAAATCTTCATAAAATTTTAGCAAAAAATTATTTTTCTGGCGCTTTTGGTTTTAGGTGTTAAATTTTAAGAAATTTAAATTTTCGTTTCGTCATTTACACCTAAGAAGTGCAAACTTGCGCTACTAAAATTTTGTGTTCAATTTACCTGAAGTCTTAGGAGTTCAAATCTGTAATTAGATGTTCCGTACACCTAAGAGTACAAAAATTATTCGAGTTGAAAGTCGGTTTCTTAGGAATTAAAACTGTTTGATTTCTGCCTATATACCAGAGTTCTGCATCAAAACATTCTTAATCTCAAATCACAGTAAAATTCTTAAATGGTGTCGATCAGTGCAAAAGAAAAATAGAAAAGAAAGAGAAACGAATGAGTACTGCAAAATCAAGTTTGGTGTTACAACTCAATTCGAATAAAGAAAAATGAGAAGAGAATCAAAACATTGTTTGTTTCATTTACAACGAGTGTTTTTTGCTTTCATGTATATTAAGAGAGTAACACTAAAAATTCTAAAAACAATCTAAGTAAATGAATGACAGTTGCACATTCCCTTCTTTAAGTGATTGATTAACTGCTAATTAAAAAACATTTTTTTGCGAAAGAAGTGATTGATTAATTGATAATTTTGTTTTGTGAAAGAAGTAAAAAATTAAGAGGTTAGTATACATATATTTTTAATATTCTGTATTTGCATAATAATAATAATAATATTTTGTATTTACCATAAAAATGGTAAATTTTGAAAATTTCCAATAAAAATAATAATATTAGAAAATTTTCCGTAAAAATGGTTAATATTGAAAATTTCACATAAAAATGGTCAATTTTGAAAATTTGCCATAAAAATAATAAATTTTGAAAATTTCCGATAAAAATGTTAAATTTTGAAAATTTCCGATAAAAAATAGTAAATTTTGAAAATTTCCATAAAAATGGTAAATTTTGAAAATTTCACATAAAAAAGGGAAATTTTGAAAATTTTCGATGTAAATGGTCAATTTTGAAAATTTGCCATAAAAATGGGAAATTTTGAAAATTTCACATAAAAATGGTCAATTTTGAAAATTTCCCATAAAAGTAGGAAATTTTGAAAATAAGAATGGGAAATTTTAATATTTTCCCAGTTTTATGGGAAAATTCTAAAATTTAACATAAAAATGGGAAATTTTAAAAATATCCCTTAAAAATAGGAAATTTTAAAACTTTTCCATAAAAATGGAAAAATTGGAAAACTTAAAAGTTTTCCTTTTTAAAATATCTGTTTTTTAGGATATTTAAAAAATTTCCCATTTTTATTAGAAATTTAAAATTTTTTTCCCATTTCTATGGGAAAATTTCCTTTTTATTCGAAATTTCAAAAACTTTATTTTTAAAAATTTCCTATTTTTATAAGAAGTTTTAAAAGTTTAAATTTTTGTAAGAAGGTTTCAAAATTTTCAATGTTTATGGGAAATTTCCAAAATTTCCCATTTATATAGGATATTTCAAAAATTTCCCTTTTTGATGGAAAATTTTTAAATTTTCCTATTTTTATGGAAAATTTTCAAAATTTCCGATTTTATATAAAAAATAAAATTCCTGCTCTAAAAAATCAATTTTAAAAGATATCGCTCAGAAATTGCTTAAAAAACTTAATCACAAAATAAAAAGCAGTCATTGCTTGATATAATATTAAATCAAAATAACTGTCACATATTGATTGATATAATAAAACTCAAAGTCTGATAATTTGCAATATACACAAATATAAATAAAAAGTATATTTTATTTTATTATAACTTTAAAAATTAGTAAAGAATTAATTAATTTTAGTTTTTTTAAGAACTTTTAAGTTAAATAAAAAGAACTTTTAAGTTAAATAAAAAATAAAAATAAGAAAGTAAACATTAATTTTATTTTTTTTTTTCATTTCAACGCAAAAATGTTTATATACCTACAAATGAACTCGAATGATTCGTGTTAATTCGATATTTTATGAAACAAAACTGTGATTGCTGAAATTGTTTGTTGTCGTGTCGAGTTTTTTACTCTCAACAGTTCTCTACAGTTCTCTTGTGTGTTTTTTTAATTTAGTGTCTTTTTTGTTTCTACACGAATTTGATTCGCGTGAACAAAAACGAATAAAGAGTTGAATCTAAAAAAAAGCGAATGTGTTGAAAAGCTTTTCAAATGTTTTGATGCAGAACTCTGCTATATACCTATAATATCTTTTCAAGTACGAATTATTTTATGGTTTTTTGTTTATTGTTTAAGAAAAAATGTTATAAAAAAATGTGCGACTTTTTTTTTGTGCGACTTTTTTTGCGACTTTTTCAAATTTGTCAGCGGTAACGCTGCTTGCCCGTATAACATTATTTTATTTTAAAGAGAATACTCAAAATTTTAATATCCAAAATTCTATCAGAATAAATTTATTTCAAAACCCATTCACTGCCATAAATACAAATTGCAGATAGCAAAATATTGCACAGTGGGATGGTGGAAAAATATGTAGCCCTTACAGAGCCGTGAACACCGAGTTAACAAAATATAAAAAGGGCGGTATTTGCTTTTTTTAGAATTGTTTTAACATTACCTTTAATTCTAGGGGTGACTGATACAACTTTTTTGTTTGTATGGCGAACCGCTCTACTGTACACGAATCTCGAGAAAGTGTTGGTGTAATGGCACATTTTATACCTGAATGTTAGAAATAATTAAAAATAGCTTTTGAATTTGTCCACATTTCTTTTAAGAATTCTAAGGTATCATAGCGTCGGGATAAATCAGTTATGGTAAAAATCGGTTACGTTATATCTTCTAAACTAAATGCTATAAATTCAAAATTTCGTTTAGATCAGCTGTAAACAAAAACGGTAATTTGTTGTACTTTGCTTAATTAAACGGCCTAAATTTACAACCTGTAAAGGTCAAAGGCCGAACATAATTTAAAAATTCATGCGCTTCGCTCTTGTAAGCATATACTTTAATTAGTTAGGACAAACTTTGAAAGATTTTCATCTACTATGTCTTTCCATCGAAGTTTCGGACGTTCTTTTTTAACATTATTTTTTAGTTTTTATTCTAAATTGTTATAATCCTTTTTTAGTCTTCATTCTAAATTTAGCTTCTTCATAGTAATTGTTTTTTTTTCCTAGGCCAGATGCTTTAATCTATATTTTTTATCGTTCTTATTAGTGTATGGTCTTACCAAGTCAAGACCAATCAAAGCAGTTGCTTGGTATCCAACATCCCCTACATCACCCGTAATTTGTTGTTCATTTTGTAAAATTGACCGAATGATATTAAATATTTTTGTACTTTTTGGTACATTTATTTCGACAAATAAATATAACAATTTTTAAGCCGAAATCGACTAAGGTTAAGCCACTTTTTGGATTCTCTTTTAATTCACGGGGTAAAAAGGGTAAGTTCGGGAGAACAAATTGAGATTTAGAATTTTTTTTAAATCTTAAATTAAATCTTAAAGATTAAACAAGTAAGTGGGTTATATTTGGCTCTGCCGAATCTTATATGCCCACCATGAAATTGTGTTAAATTTAGAAACATATCTTACACATCTTCGAGGGTGCAGCTAATTGAAAATGTGGACCAAATTCGAAAAAAATATTACGCTAGCTGGTATTGTTGATAAAATCTTTTTCAAGATACCGAAAAGACTTTTTTAAAATTTTGTCCTTCTAGTTTTTTTCTAAATGCGCTATCGTTTTCTCATTTGGCGGACACAAAACCCCTATATTGTTGGTATTTAGGTATTTCCGTAAGTTCTTTATGGGACCTATGGTCAAATGGTGACGGATTTTGACAAAATTTTGCTCACTGGCTAGCATTGACATAAGACTTCCTTGAACTAAATTTAGTAGCCATAACTAATATAGTTTATCATTTATTGTGATCTAAGTGTATTTTAGGTGGAATTTAGGCTGTTTCCCAAAGTGTTTGAAAGGGAGCTATGGTTAAATGTAAACCAATTTTTATGAAATTTTCTACGCTGCCTAATGATCATGTAAAAATCCTCCGTGCTGAATTTCATAACATATTTGTTATAATTTGGCATTTATTAACAAATAAGCGATTGGCCTATGCGAGGTTATGCGAGAGCTATGTTCAAATGTAAACCGATTTCGCCCGATTTCAATACCATTTCATTTTTACCATCTCATTTTTCAAGAAATGAAGACTATTTGTGCTAAATTTCAGGACCTCTCGTGCTGGTAATAGACAGACGGACATCTAAAATATACATCAATTTTGGGTTTCGAGAAAATGGTAAAGAAATTACAAACGGAATGACAATCTCAATATACCCTCTTTTTAATGGTGGGTATAAAAATAGCCAGTCGTATTTTCGAACCAATAAATTACTTTTTTTATATACCCTTCACCACCATTGGCTGGTGTATGTAACGCATAGTTTTCTTTTTGTCTTAGACCCACCTTTTAGTATACCAATAGGTTTAGAACCACTTTCTGAGTCGATGATAGTTGAAATTTGATTGAAATACGTCAAAATCGGTCCATTATTTATTGTACCTTTCATAGGTCGAATTTCCCGGAACTGATATTTTGGAGACAAAAATCAATATTTTTCATGAAATTTAAAACAAATACTGCTTATGAAAACTGAAATCACTGCACCAGATTTCGTTGAAATCGGTCCACATTTGACCATAGCTCCCATACGAACTCTTCTCTCAAATTGCACTAAATGAGACAAAAATCACTAAAACGATCGTAGATCTGAAGATAATGAGAATTTTGAGTTTATATTTTTTAAAACTGTAACCAATTTGCCAAATTTTGAGATAATCGGTTCACATTTGACCCTAGCTCTCATATTAGTCGAAATGACGGAAACAGCTTAAATATATAAATTTTGTGAAAATGTTTGTATGATGGCAAAATTTTGCAATTATTTGTCTTTATACAGGAAAATGAACACCTTTGACATAAGTGGTGAAGGGTATCGTATGGTCGGGCTTGACCGACCATAGCACTTTCTTACTTGTTTATTCTTCACATGTTGACTATAAAACAAAAGGATGATACACAAAAAACTAAACTTCGTCCAGAAAAGTTTTATAACTGAAAACTTTTTGTAATACCCAATTAAACGAAATGAATTTTTCCTCTAGTTAACATTAGAATTCATCCATTATACATGTTTTTAAATGAAAACCTAAATAAATAAATAAATAAAGATACTTATATACGAGGGCGGTTCGGAAACTTCTTAGCCTACTAATGAAAGAGAATAGTTAGTTTTTCAAAAATATTTTTATTTTTCAATATAGTCTCCTGAAACTTCAATGCACTTAGTCTAACGCTTTTCTAACACCTGTTTCTATATGAAGGAGTTACCAGATCGAAACAAAATTTAACATGTTTTTATAGCAGAGATGGAAGTTTCCAAAACACTTAACTTTTTTCTGTTTGTACCACGCTTTTTGTGCTAGGCTAAGGAGTTTCCGAACCGCCCTCGTATGTAAGTATTAATATCCACTTAAAACCAAACTTGTGTGAAATTTCAAAATACCTCCGTAATATATCAAAATGAAAAGTCTGATTGTGACATTATTAACTCGCATGAACGTAATGAAAATATATGAATTTGTTTAAATGATTTTTAACACACAAACAAAAACATACACATACATATGTAAGTATTTATAGAGATCCTTAACAAACAAACATTCCAACACATATGCAAATACATACATACTGGCATATACATATGTATATTTTATTTAGTATAAATGTGGGTTCATTATGTTTCTTTCCGCAAGTCAGTTTATTTAAACCGGAAGTTGAACAAGAAGAAGACAAAAACAAAAAACTAACGAGCATAGGATTCAATATGTAAAGCTTTTAATTAATTTGACATGTTGGTATATCTTTTTTATACCCACCATCAAAAAGAATGGGGGGTATATTGAGATTGTCATTCCGTTTGTAATTTCCTTAATCCGTCTGTCTGTCTGTCCGTCTGTCTGTCTGTCTGTCTGTCTGTCTGTCTGTCTGTCTGTCTGTCTGTCTGTCTGTCTGTCTGTCTGTCTGTCTGTCTGTCTGTCTGTCTGTCTGTCCTTCTGTCTGTCTGTCTGTCTGTCTGTCTGTCCGTCCGTCTGTCCGTCTGTCTGTCTGTCTGTCTGTCTGTCTGTCTGTCTGTCTGTCTGTCTGTCTGTCTGTCTGTCTGTCTGTCCGTCTGTCTGTTGAAATCACGATAACGCCTAAACGAAAGGAGCTAGCCCACTGAAACTTAGTACAAATATTTTTCATCTCTGAGAAAATTTTGGTATTGAAATTGGGCAAAATCGGTTCACATTTGACCATAGCTCCCGTATAACCTCGTCTAGGATAATCGCTTATTTGTTAATAAATGACAAATTATAGCAGCTATGATGATAAAATTTGGTTTATAGAAGTTTTACATTAGCCATTAGACAGCGTGTAAAATTTCATCAAAATCGGTTCACATTTAGCCATAGCTCCCATACAAAAAACTTACGAAAACAGCCTAAATTTCACCTAAAATACACTTAAATGCCAATAAATCTAAAAGTATAACAGATATAACCACTAAATTTGGCACATCTCCCATATAAAAAACCTAAGAAAACACAAAAATTCAGAAAGAAAAAGGGATTTATGTCCGTCTGTCCGTCAGATAAAATCATGATAGCTCCTTAACTACAAAAGCTAGTAAGACTAAATTAAGCACAAGGAAGGTTATGTCAATGTCAGCGAGTGTGCAAAATTTTGTCACAATCGGTCACCATTTCACCATAGCTCCCATATAAAAAACTTATGGAAACACAAAAATACATAAAGAAAAGGTTGTTTATGTCCATCTGTCCGTCAGATAAAAGCACGATAGCGCCTTAACGAAAAGAGCTAGAGGGACAAAATGTTACAAAAGATTTTTGAATATCTTGAAAAAGATGTGTATTGAAAATGGACAAAATCGGTTCAAATTTAGTTAGAGCTTCCATATAACCCCGCCCCGGGAAACACATTAATGCTCATAAATTGAATACAATTGTAATATCTATGACGATTAAATTTAAAATAGGGAAGTTTTATGCAATTTTTGATCAGTTTATCAAATTTTATAGGAATCAGTCCATATATGACTTCAGCTTTCATATAAAAAACACTCACGGAAACCAAAAATTTTAGCAAAGGCCAGTTAAAAGCTATTAAATTAGAAACTTTGATAGCAAGAATAAGCTGTACATATATACCAGCCAGTGTGTAAAATTTTGTTACAATCGGTCAACATTTGGCTATAATTCTTATATATATAATATCCCCTTTTTATATCTACAATCAAAAAGATTTGGAGGTACATTCATTATATTAAGATTGCACCTATGAAATTAGATAGGCATCAATCAATGTTCAGCCCAGACTTTATATATGATGAATACATTAGGAACTCCTAACGAAATATTGGGTGTTTTTTATTGAGGTATGGAACTTTAAGTTGGCATCACTTTTTTAACTTGCGGCCATTTTGTCAGCTGTCAAGTGATTAATATTTAGTTTGGTTTGCCATTTCATCATGAACAGGTTGACAAAAGAACAACGCTTGCAAATCGTGCAAATTTATTTCGAAAATAATGGTTCAGTTCGCGAAGTTTACCGCAAGCTCCGTCCATTTTATGGTCGACATAATCGTCCATCAATTAAGCAATTAATTCCGTTAACCATGGATCGTTTTCGCACTACGTTTACTATATGTGATAATACGCATCCGCAGCGACGTCGAACAGTGCGCACCGAAGAAACAATTGCCGCTGTAGAGCAAAGTGTTGAAGAGGACCCAAATGAATCGATTCGCCACCGTGCACAGCAATTGGAGCTTTGTCCATCAACTTTATGGAAGATTTTGCGCAAAGATCTTGGCTTGCGACCTTACAAGATCCAGCTTGTGCAAGAATTAAAGCCGCGAGACCATGCAATGCGTCGTGATTTTGGTGTATGGGTCGAAAATGAGATTGATCTCGATGCTGATTTTCGTCGCAAAATTTTGTTCAGTGATGAGGCTCATTTTTGGTTGAATGGCTACGTCAACAAGTAAAATTGCCGCATTTGGAGTGAAGAGAATCCACATGAGACCCTTGAGACGCCATTACATCCACAAAAACTGACTGTTTGGTGTGCTCTATGGGCTGGTGGAGTCATTGGGCCATACTTCTTCCGAAATAATGCTGGAGAGTCAGTTACCATAAATGGAGACCGGTATAGAGCCATGATAACCGACTATTTTGTTCCCCAATTGAATGGCATGAATGTGGATGAGTTGTGGTTCCAAAAAGACGACGCTATATGCCACACAGCGCACGTCACAATTGATTTATTGAAGGAAACATTCGATGAGCGCATAATTTCGCGGAATGGACCTGTCAATTGGCCACCAAGATCGTGCGATTTGACACTACTGGATTATTTTCTTTGGGGATATGTGAAGTCGCTCGTCTACGCCAACAAACCAGAAACGTTAGGGGACTTGGAAGCCAACATTCGTGGCGTTATTGCCAACAAACAACCCCATATGCTCGAAAAAGTAGTTGAAAATTGGACCTGTAGAATTGGCTTTATTCGAGCCAGCCGCGGAGGCCACATGCCCGAAATCATATTTAAACATTAATGGCATAAAATTATCCTTCCAATAAAGCCAAATTGATGGACATTAAAACGATTTTCTTGTGTTTTATTTCAATTCGAAGTTCTATACCTCTAAAAAAAACACCCATTATATGGACCTGCCGTATTACTATTAACGTGTTTAGCCTAACTACATATTAAGCACAACGAAAAGTATTTAGCAACTTATTAATGTAAAACTATACCCGGTTATGAGACCGAATTTTGATCAAAGTAAATACTGGGGAAACCACTAAAATATTTTCAAATGTTGAACTATAAAGCTACGGCAACCGAATTCAGTCCAAAGGTTTTACCAACAATACTAATTAGCTTAGCGATTTTTTCATTTTTGGTCCAGATTTTGAATTAGCTGCTCCCTGTTTCTGAATATAACACAACTTGATGGTGGGTATATAAGATTCGGCACAGCCGAATATAACACTCTTACTTGTTAGTTTTCTGTTTTTTCATGTGTTCATTCGTTGCCTCAAAATGGCGAAAAACTTTGAATGGTTTAATTTTCTGACTGCTACCACTTTTTTGCTTTAATTATTGTTGTGTTTCAGTTTTTTGTAGTTTATCATTTTTTGATAGAGAAGCGAAAGCAGAGCATGGGTGGATTTTTTAATGGTTTTCACGTTCAATTACTTTCCTGTTAGAGACTTATTAAAATGGAATCTTAATGCCTTGAGCCTAATGTATCAGGTAAATGGAAAAGATTTACGAGATTTATGTACCTATAAATCTTGACTATAAATGTTTTGGATAAGCCAAATTTTAATTTTGAGGAAAAATTTGTTTTCAAATTTCTTTTAGGATGAAAGACTTTAAATTTTAGTCTCATGTTTTTCTAGAAATATTAAATTGTATAAGTATTTAGTTACAGCCATCATCGCATGTTAAATTACAAAATTCACAACACGCAATCATCACTAATGAATTGCTATTTTTTTTATTCTTCAAATATTCAGTCGTATTTTCTTGTATGTGGAAGTATTTAGTAGTTCCATTTCTGTTTTTTTTTTCGAGAACATGATGCGAAAGTTTTATGTGCGCGTCAGTTAATTTAGTGAAAAGCAGAAGGTGCTTTTTGTTTCTGCTTTATAACCGTAGTTAATTTTTTCGGCAGTTGGACTGAAAATTATTTTTTATAAAACGTCGAGAAAAAATATAAATAAAAATAAATTCACAGAAAATTATGCAGGTTATATTAAATATATACAATCACTTGCACAGTGGGGTATTTTAACGAAAAATGTAAAAAAAAACAAAAATTTTGTTGGTTCGGCGGGGGAGGGGATTTTACTTTTGCTACGTATGCGTATTTCTATTAAAAAGTGTTACACGGATGAGGGGTTGGTAAACATTTGCAAAAATAGCGTTTCGTAATTTGTGAACAGCCCTTAAATGTTTAAGTATTAGTACGAGTACTGGCCCAGTAAGAACAGTGTCAAACGTTTGAAATATGATGACTTTTACATTTGATATCAAACGTTTTTTCAAACTTTTTTCAAACCAGAACAGATGTTTGAGATTCACATTCATTTTCAAATGAGGGTTCATTTGAGAATAAACGTTTTTCAAATTGAGAATAAAGGTTATTCTCAAATCATTATCAAACCCTAAGATGATTTGAGAATATTTTTAAAAATGGTGTTATATAAATTTGATATCAAAACTTATTTAAATTTTTTTCAAACATTAAAAAAAATAATTGTTATAAATGTTAAATAAAATTAATGTTTAAGATATTATAATGGAATGGCATTGCATTTCAAAGAAATTCGTTATTTCTTTTGGATTTTTTAAAATTGATCCATATTTGACCATAAAATCTCGCTTAAAAACTCTCAAGATTAAAAATTCAGTAATATTCATATGCATAAATAAATAAATTTTCTTTGTTTCTAAAAATTTTTTTACCTTACAATAACAAAATTATATTTTAAGCATAAGAATTGAAATATGATGCACCGTTTTCAAAAAAAAAAAAATAAACAAACTCAAAAATCTCAAAAATACAACGCCATTTTATTTATGTTCCACATGTAGATGATATCCAGGTTTGAAAAACCTTTGAGAATGAGGTTTGATAATGATTTGAGAATAAAGGCATTTCTCAATTTGAGAATAAAGTCCCCTTTTTGTTGAGAACGCTATCATTCTCAAATCAATATCGAATCAGTATCAAACGTTTGACCTTTGAAAAAAGATTTATTTTCAAATCATCCTCAATTTGAGAATAAACCTTTTTTCTTCCTGGGGGTACACCCTGGAGCGTAATAGATTTTTTTGTTATTTATTCAGCAACTTCTAACAATAGTGGAAGAGGAGTTATGACGTATCTATCGGTGGCCCAGTGGGTCAAAGATACCCATCTCGGGTATATAAAACCTTTGGGTCCTTATAACTTTCGCAAATTTGATAAGATCAGAAAAGTTTTTGCATTTTCGAAAACTTTAAAAAAAAAATTAAGAACAACAAATAAGAAAGCGCTATAGTCGGTCAAGCCGACCATACGATACCCTTCACCACTAAGGTCAAAGGTGTTATTTTTCCTGTATAAAGACAAATATTTGCTAAATTTTGCCATCATACAAACATTTTCTCAAAACTTATATATTCAACCTGTTTCCGTCATTTGCACTTATATGAGAGCTAGAGTCAAATGTGGACCGATTATCTCGAAATTGGGCAAGTTAAATACAGTTGTTACAAAAATTATGTATGCGAAAAATAAACTCAAAATTTTCATTATCTTTAGATTTACGAGCGTTTTAGTGATTTTTTGTCTCATTTAGTGCGTTTTTAAAGAAGAGTTTGTATGGGAGCTAGGGTCAAATGTGGACCGATTTCAATGAAATTTGATACAGTGATTTAAGTTTACATAAGCAGTATCTGTTTTAAATTTTATGAAAAAATATTGTTATTTGTGGCCAATATATCAATTCCGGGAAGTGGGACCTATGGGAGGTACCATAAATAATAGACCGATTTTGACCAATTTCAATAGCCATGGTCCCATTGTCAAAAAAATTATCTGTGCCAAATTTCATCAAATTATCTTTAGAATTGCGACCTGTAGTTTGATTACAAGGTTTACATGGGGGTCCAGCCAGCCAGACGGACGGACGGACGGACGGACGGACGGACATCGCTAAATCGAATCAGAAAGTGATTCTAAGCCTATTGGTATACTAAAAGGTGGGTCTAAGACAAATATTTCTATGCGTTACAAACATCAGCACAAACTTATAATACCCTTTCCACCTATGGTGGTGAAGGGTATAAATATTGTTACTCTTATAGAGTTATTTCACTCCACAATTTTTTTTTCGTTTTTTTGGCATGACTTCTTCTAGCTTATAAATATTTCTTATTAAGACGAAGATTTTTTTAAAAAAAATTGTAAGACCGCTAATAAATTTCTAAATGAACTAAAAAAAATAATCACTTATAGTTTTATGAAGAAATAACAAAATTGTTTGGATGTAAATATTATTCAAAAAGGAAAATTATTCGCACTTGATCCCAGTCAATTACATTTATTTAATATTGATAAAAAACAAAAACTGTTTGTGGGGACAATCAATTGCTCGATACGTTTCAATAGTTGGTTAGGCCATAATTTTTTTTAAATTATTTAAATAATTTTTTTTTGTTACATTTTTGGAAAGATGAGACTTCAGGGATGCATATAAACTATATTCTGAAAAATTTTGGACATGCACCCTACACAGTGATGCACAGCAAATTCTAGTTTTTGCTCGAAGACTTTGAACTTTTAGCTAAAATTTTAAGAAAAACTCAATAAAATCCGACTACTTATTATGTAAAAAATTTTAAGGATTTTTTCCAATTGATAACTTCAGAAACAAAAGGCGTATGAGAATGATTGACGTAAGCTAATTGGCTCCCAAGAAAGATTCTTAAAAAAACTTGGGAAAATGCGCCCATTGACACGCCCAGTAATGTAAAAAATATAAAATTAGTAAAGAGTTTTTCTATTAATTGATAGTTTCGAAAATAAAAGTCATATGATGATAATTTCATGCACGTAGACTGCCAAACTTCCACAAAAGCTCATGGCAAAAAATTCGTAAAAATCAGCCCACATTTCTTAAGAAAAAAATTTCAAGTTTTTAAAGGATTTTTTAATCAGTTGATATATTTGCAGCCGCACAACTGCGTGGCCTCCAAATAAGATCCATTAAAAAAACATGAAATGGATCAGACACGCCCACTTATCTTTTCTAAAAATATAAAATTCTTTTAATACATTTTTTTAATTGTGAACTTTGTAAATGAAAGACATAGTTATTTATTTAACGAATACTGTAGGGTGACAGGAAAAATTTGTTTCTTTGATTTCAAAATTTTTTCAACGGAATATTATGACACTAAGTCTAAAAGTTAAGTTCTGAAAATGTGAGCCAAATCGGACAACGTTCTATGGGCGCGCATCAAGTCCAAAATTTAAGAGCCCATTTGTGAAAAAATTGTTATTTCTTATTTTTAATAAATTTAAACCAAAAATAAACAATTTTTACAAGAAAAACTAATATAATATTAAGAAAAACTAACACAGCTTTATTTCAAATAGTCAAAAACAAAAATCCACGAAGTAGTTTTGGAGTTATTCCATTTTTTCCCTGAAAATTCATGTCCCTGAAAACGCGCCTAAGGATATGCACCAAAAATTGTATGTTGTAAATAAAGAAACTTCAAAGCTAGACATGATTTATCATTAAATGACTAGTTAGTATTGAATAGTTCAATACTAACGAGTGGGGCAGCACAATTGGCCCCAAAGTAGGGCACCTCGGACTCATAAATCACTAAAAACGATATATAATTGTCATTTTCCAAGCAATTTGGAAAACAATATTAAATAACGAAATATATTAATACATGCCTATGCTATCTCTTACGGTTTAAAAAATATTCGACTTCAAAAAATAAATTTTTAATTTGTGTCCCATACTGTACCGATTTTTTTTTTATTTCTGCTCGAAAAAATAAAAGTCAAAAAATAACTTTTTTCATGCTCGAAATAATAAAAGTCAAAAAATAACTTTTATTTCTGCTCGAAAAAATAAAAGTCAAAAAATAACTTTTTTTATGCTCGAAATAATAAAAGTCAAAAATAACTGTTATTTTTGCTCGAAAAAATAAAAGTTGAAAAATAATTTTTTTTTTTGCTTGAAAAAATAAAAGTCAAAAATAACTGTTTTTTTTTTTATCGAAAAAATAAAAGTCAAAAAATATCTTTTATTTCTGCTCGAAAAAATAAAAGTCAAAAAATAACTTTTATTTTCTGACTTTTACGATAAAAGTTATAACAGTTACGGTCCCGATTTTTTGAGTAATAAGTATTTTTACTGTTTTTTATTTATTTGAAAAAATTCTTAAGAAACATAAGGTTTTTTGTATATCTTGACCTATACTTTCGTTGTATAGTAAGATTTTCCAAATCGGCTGGGAAATGACAATTATATATCATTTTAAGTGATTTATGAGTCCGAGGTGCCTTACTTTGGGGGCCGATTGTGCCGGTCCAGTACAATCCAGGCTTTCTAGGTTCAAAACTTAAACTCCTCAACACTTCTGCTGTATCGAATAACAATAAATTTCCTTTTAAAATCCGCCCAACGGATTAGAAGTTACAGAATTATTTCCATTGTATTTTTAAACCATCCCACTGTGCACTGTGTCATCCCTTTGGCCTTACTAACGTCATATTAAGTTCTAATTAATTTGTGTTAATCGCCCACTGTGTGGTTTTTTCTAGAAAAGCTAGTTCCAAATAATTTGCTCACTCAGACCCAGAGTTCCATGCACTCAAACACTTCATGCATTTACCAAATGGGGGCAGGAGTGTGTAAATAAATTTTATACTTTTGTTAATGATTCTGATGTGACTGATATTTTTGCGTTAATGTCTGTGATGGCAGAAACGAATGTTTGCGAGAATGATGCTATAATGATCTGGCTAAAGGAATTTATACTTACTTACACATATGTATGATTTTTGCTCTTTTATACTGGCTTATGAATTGTAATGCATGATATAATGGCATACCTCTTTGCATACAAAAAAAAAAACACTCAACCATGCAAATTTATGTTCATACTCGCACTTGTGTTGGTATGTTGGTGTTCAAAGTAAGTACTCGTAAAAGTAAGTAAATAAATATGTATGTATTTACCCGTTTACATACTTTAATTTAAGTATGCATGTGTGAGGGGGTTGAAGCTGGGTAAAGGGGAGAGTATGGGTAAATATTGTATGTGCAATTAATGTGTCAGTTTTTATGTATGAGTATATCTTGTAGGTATGTACGTGAGTAAGTACGTTCCGCTAGAGTGAGTGAATGTCTGCGTGAATTATGTGATTGTATATGTTTTTATGGTTCACATATTTTATATATTAAGATCGTTTAAGTGTTAAATTAAGTATTTATAATTTATAAAAGCTTTTAATTCTTTTTTTTAACATTTTGTTTAATGTTTTAATAAAAGCCATATGAATTTGGCAAATTAAAAATGAAAAGAAATTAACAATTTAATCGTTTAAAAAAAAAAACATAATAAATCACCTGTCTTAATTAAACTGTTTTATTTATATAGCTATTCATTATGAATTAATGTCAAGTCAAGTCAAATGTTAAAAAAAGACTTTTATTGACTTTTTGTTAAGTTAATTAAATTCACAAAGTAAAAAGATTAGCTTCTATCCTTAAGACTCTTGCTGATATTAATTATACCCTACACCACCATCGGTGGGAAGAGTATTATGAGTTCTAAGACGCACCTTTAAATATATAGATTGACTATGATTCACTTCCTTTGTATTTTAAGAATGCCTAGGCATCCTCCTAAAAGAATATCATTTCATGTAAATTTGAAATCACAGACAAGTTCCCTTTTTTAGATCATTTACTTTTACTAAATGCCTCTGCCACTTATTTGCTTTGGAATTTTATAGAAATTTACCGAAATCGTTATAAGACCATCAATTTTGATTTTAAGCGAATCTAGCAATCAGAGCAGCTGCTAAGATGTCGGATAACCCGAAGATAATATTAACCATAATCCTCTTAAACATCGTCTTGATTTTAAGTACAAACTTAAAGCGTTTGGTTTTAAAGACAATTTTATTTCATTTACATCGACAGCGTGTTATTGCTGTAGGCTTAATGCCGATGGAGATTGCTGTGGTAACTAATAATTTTAATATAATTTAATAATTACAGAAATTGATATTGCTGTGACCGGGGATCAAACCCAGGGACAACGTAATATGTTACTCTTAGTAGTCCATGTGATACCCAACTAAGCCACAGTACAGTGAATAACTAGGTGATATAAGACATAATGTAGGAGCAAAGAAATTTGGACCAAAAGTGAGCTATTGCAATTGTGAAAGTTTCTATCGAAAATTAAGCCATTTCCTTACATTTCTTTAGAAAATAATGCAATCGCCAACATTTCTTTGGAGAACTAAGGCGATCTTGAACTTTTTCAATGAAAACTAAGACGATCTTAACTTTTTCATAGACAACTTAGACGACGTTGAACTTCTCTAAGGAAAACTAAGGCGATCTTGAACTTTTCTATTGGTAACTAAGAAGATCTTGAACTTTTTCGATTGAAAACTACAGCGATCGCCAACTTCTCTATATAAAACTAAGGAGATCGCCTCTTTTTTATATAAAACTAAGGAGATCGCCTCTTTTTTATATAAAACTAAGGCGATCGCCAACTTTTCTATAGAAAACTAAGGCGATTGCCAACTTTTCTATAGAAAACTAAGGCGATCGCCAACTTTTCTATAGCAAACTAAGGTGATCGCCAACTTTTCTATAAAAAAATAAAGGCGATCGCCAACTTATCTATAGCAAACTAAGGCGATCACCAACTTTTCTATAGAAAACTAAGGCGATCGCCAACTTTTCTATAGAAAACTAAGGCGATCGCCAACTTTTCTATAGAAAACTAAGGCGATCGCCAACTTTTCTATAGAAAACTAAGGCGATCGCCAACTTTTCTATAGAAAACTAAGGCGATCGCCAACTTTTCTATAGAAAACTAAGGCGATCGCCAACTTTTCTATAGAAAACTAAGGCGATCGCCAACTTTTCTATAGAAAACTAAGGCGATCGCCAACTTTTCTATAGAAAACTAAGGCGATCGCCAACTTTTCTATAGAAAACTAAGGCGATCGCCAACTTTTCTATAGAAAACTAAGGCGATCGCCAACTTTTCTATAGAAAACTAAGGCGATCGCCAACTTTTCTATAGAAAACTAAGGCGATCGCCAACTTTTCTATAGAAAACTAAGGCGATCGCCAACTTTTCTATAGAAAACTAAAGCGATCGCCAACTTTTCTATAGAAAACTAAGGCGATCGCCAACTTTTCTATAGAAAACTAAGGCGATCGCCAACTTTTCTATAGAAAACTAAGGCGATCGCCAACTTTTCTATAGAAAACTAAGGCGATCGCCAACTTTTCTATAGAAAACTAAGGCGATCGCCAACTTTGCTATAGAAAACTAAGGCAATATTGAACTTTTCTATAGAAGACTAAGGCGATCTTGAACTTTTCTATAGCAAATTAAGGCGATCTTGAACTTTTCTTTAGAACAATAAGGCGATCGCCAACTTTTCTTTAGAAAACTAAGGTGATCGCCAACTTTTCTATAAAAAACTAAGGCAATATTGAACTTTTCTATAAAGGCTAAGGCGATCTTGAACTTTTTTATTGCAAACTAAGGCGATCTTCAACATTTCTATAAAACACTAAGGCGATCGCCAACTTTTCTATAGAATACTAAGGCGACCGCCAACTTTTCTATAGAAAACATAGGCGATCGCCAACTTTTCGATAGAAAACTAAGGCAATATTGAACTTTTCTATAGAAGACTAAGGCGATCTTGAACTTTTCTATAACAAATTAAGGCGATTTTGAACTTTTCTATAGAACAATCGCCAACTTTTCTATAGAAAACTAAAGTGATCGTCAACTTTTCTATAAAAAACTAAGGCAATATTGAACTTTTCTCTAGAAGGCTAAGGCGATCTTGAACTTTTCTATAGCAAACTAAGGCGATCTTGAACATTTCTATAGAACACTAAGGCGACCGCCAACTTTTTTATAGAAAGCTTAGGCAATCGCCAACTTTTCTATAGAAAATTAAGGCGATCGCCAACTTTTCTATATAAAACAAAGGCGATAGCCAACTTTTCTATAGAAAACTAAGGCGATCGCCAACTTTTCTATAGAAAACTAAGGCGATCGCCAACTTTCCTGTATAAAACTAAGGCGATCGCCAACTTTTCTATAGAAAACTAAGGCGATCGCCAACTTTTCTATACAAAACTAAGGCGATCGCCAACATTTCTATAAAAAATCGTCAAATGAAATAAATGCTTTGGTTTAAGGTAGGGTAAAAATAATTCAATGCCGGCCTCAGGGTTTAAATTGTATCATTTTGCAAACTTAGTGATCGAAAAGAAATCGGGTGGTTTCTTAAATCGGTTGACATTTAAACTCAGTGGCGTAGGGTGTTATGAATATGGTCGAACTCTATAATACTTTACTTCATGTTCCTTTTCAAAAAAAAAAATCTACCTGTCTGATAATCCGAAAACTTTTTTGCTAAAGAAACAAACCAAAGAAATCTATTAAAATAACAAAAGTTAAAAGACCATAAAAAATCCCTCCAATCCTTCACATAATTTCTCAAAAATTTTATCCCCATAAAATATTAACTGCTCTTTAATATTTTGTATGTAAGTATTTTCTTGGTTCACCACTTTTCAATACTTAAAGTTTTCCATAAAAAAAATATTTAATGAATTTCCACATTAAAATTATCTCTACAAAAATAATTGTATAAAAAAAGCTATAAACATTTCTTCTTTCCTTTTTAACCAAATTATGACTCGCAAAAAAGGGCGACGAACAAAAAAATTATTAAGTCAAAAAGTTATAGTTTTTCTTTCGTTTTACTTTTTTGTTGCCTTTGAAAGAAAAGTTTGTCCTTGAAGTTGACTTCTGTTATAATATTTGAACAGCTGTAATGCTAATATGACTATTTTCGAAATAAATGGTTGAAAAAGCTGTAATTTGCAAGCCAAATATGAGGGGGGTAGGAGAGAAAAACGTAAAATATGTAAAACGAGGGAAGATATAAAAAATGAATTAAAATATTATTTTAGTGGCGTTTTTTTATGTTAACAACATTTATCAAAGTAAGAGGAAAATAAAAACGATAACTATGGCAAGGTTGTATTAAATTGAATTGAATTTAAAATACTGTTAGTCTTGGCACCCTATTAAATTTTTTTGTCATATAAAATTTATTTTATCAAAAATGTCATCGGCTTTTAAACATTCGAATAAATATTAATTTTTAAACGTTTTTCAAAATAGTTTTTCATGAAAATTTTCTTGATTTAAATACAAACAAAAACAAATTATTGATATTCATAAAGGAGCCATCTCAGAATTGTACCTCAACATCAAAGGCAGGTCTGAAGAGTCAAACTTTTACTATTCCAGTCCTCGAAAGCAATTGAGAAAAAATTTGGCCTTAAAGACTTATAAAGTTGTATCGAGTAATTGCCCCGCGGAATGCTCATCATAAACCTATATAAATACTCAAAATGGAATAATGAGTCAGTTCGGCTAAGGAAGCTGTTACAATGACACCATTGAGTGATCGAAGCATTCAAAACTTTAGGTAAAAGGTATGTGACTTAATACTTCACACTGAAATTTTATATATTATATACATAGTTACCACATATGGTATTAAAGGGCATAACCGTCTTAGAAGAGGTAAAAGCTGAGTTTCATGTCAGTGACAGTGTGCAAAATTTTGTCACAATCGGTCACTATTTGCCCATAGCTCCCATATAGAAAACTTACAGAAACACAAAAATACCAAAAAGATAGGGGGTCAAATGAAAGCTATTTTCGATATCTTGAAAGAGTTGTGTATAGAAAATGGGCGAAATCGGGTCATAATTAGTAAGAGGTCCCATATCTGTGGCTTGGTGCTAAAAGAGCCAATGTGAAAAAACATAGTTTTGAGAAAATTTGACCTAAAGTTTTTATTTTCCATATAAATTCATAGTAAGGTTGCCAGAAAAACCCTTATAAATCTGTTCTGAGTTAACTGAGAGATTTGTTGTTGATGCCAAATAAAAGAGGCTAAAAAAGGGTATCTAACGCAATAATTAACTCAAAACAGCAAAAAATTTACATTGTCCCTTTTAGCAGCAAGCCATAGATATATGATAGGTACGACAACTTAACGTAGAACAAATAAATTTGTATATAAAATATTATAGCAATTGGTCCATATTTGATTAAAGCTTTCATATAAAAACCACTCCCGCTAAATTATAAGATTTGACCCCAATAATCCAAATACAAAGTTTCATTCAGATCGGATAACGGGAAAGGTGCCGACTTGACGCTAAAGTTTCGCGATCCAGCTATATGGGAAAAATTAGTGGTTTCTTAAGATTTCTTTGAAATGTTTCTACCTAGAATATATTTTTAAAAACATTTTTTAACAGCATGCTGTAGATAATGAGCTTAACAATGAGATATAAAACCTTAATATCTGTTGAAAGGTTTCCTAATTATTAACGGTTTTCCAAAATATTTTACGTCGTTGAAGACGCTCATGACCATATGTAATAAAAAAATTTATTATTTTTAACAAATTTTCAAAAGTTTTACTAGATTTACTTTTTTGAGACCACAAGATATTTAATTAATCACTTTTTTTGCAATGGGCTAACGTTAAGTCACATTTGCATAGGAGGAAAAAAAATATTTTTTTTCATACCGTTTTCAAAACTCCGTTTATTGTTTTTTTTTTCCAATAGTTTGTTAAACGATTTCGAAAGAATACCCTGCAGATTAGCACAAAATATTAAATCGATATATCTAACGGCTTAGCCGTATCTGCGGCTTAAAGTCAAAGGATTTGTACAAAACCCCAATTTTTGACCTCAATTATCAAAAAAGCACGTGAATTGATATATATTATTTAGCAGTTTTTATAAAAAGAACTGTAATTATTATTGTTTCTATGGGTAGAAATATATATTAAAACTTTGGTTGAAATCGGATGTTATTAACCCTATTATTACCAGGGTCAAAAGTAAAATTTTTAAAATACTTAATTTTTTCAAAAAGGTACTAAAAAGGCACAAAGAATTATATTTAAATAAAAATTCAACAATCGTTCAAAGAAGCCTAAAATTAAATTTTTATACAAATTAACCCTTACGTATCCATAGGCTCAAAATGGTTCTAGTTTAATACCTGCCATGGGCGAGAAATTTATTTGCTATAACTAGTTATAGGTAAACAAATTCTGAAAATTTACTTTTTATAAGAAATTTTACAAAACATTTTTTTTTTATATGAAATTTTTAACAAATTAGCCTTTTGTACAAAATTT
Source organism: Stomorhina lunata (assembly GCA_933228675.1). NCBI lineage: Eukaryota > Metazoa > Arthropoda > Insecta > Diptera > Rhiniidae > Stomorhina > Stomorhina lunata. The sequence goes on along the minus strand of OW121740.1, from coordinate 94,163,948 downwards.
AAAAAAATGACTATATTTATAAGAAATTTTTGATAGTAATACATGCGGTATTACTATCAATGTATTTGGCCTAACTATTAGGCACAACTAAAAGTATTTAACTTATTAATGTAAAACTATACCCGGTTATAAGACCAAATTTTGTACAAAGTATATATCAGGAAAACCATCGAATTTAGTCCAAAAATTGTACCAACAGTACCAACTAGCATTTCATTTTTTTTCGAATTTGGTCCATATTTTGATTTGGTTTAAAAAAACTCTTTAATCTGTACATCTTTAATAAATGTGTTTGTAAGTTTATTTGTTTGTTTGAAAGATTTTGACTCCTAAACGGTTCGACCGATTTCGATAAAATTAAATTGAATATTCCCTTAAGGTGGTTTTAGGAAATGTTTTGTTCCAAAACTTGGTCCAGAAAGGGCCCAAATAGCATAAATAGTGGACCAAATATTTATCATTGAATTTGATAAACCATAAAAGTTAGAAACTTTAAACTTAACAAAAATAAATTCATTACCAATGGCCGTAATTCAGAAAAAAATTAAAATGATCGGAGCAGGGGATGGCTCCTTCCCCCTTACAAATACAATACCTATAACTAGGTAAATTGATTTTGATGATTTGGAAATCTCAAGTGGGCGTGACTCCTACCATTTAACTCATATTAAAAATGATAAATATAGGTGACCGAGAGGCCCGATTTTTCTGAAATTTTGACAGTATGTTAAGGTGTGACCGGTGGATAAAATAGGAAAGATTTTTTTTTGAACTCTCAAGTGGGCGTGGCCCCTCAAATATAAGTCAAATATTAAAACCTACAAATATAGATGACCCTGCAGACCGATTTTTCCGAAATTTTGACAGTATGGTAAGGTGTGACCGGTGGTTAACATCGGCAAGGTCTTTTTCTCAAATCTCAAGTGGGCGGTGCCCCTCCCATTTAACTCATATATTAAAAATGACAGATAGAGATGACCGAGCTGACCGATTTTTCAGGGGCGTGACCCCTCCCATATAAGTCAAATACTAAAAATGACAAGCATGGAAGACCCTGAGGACCGATTTTTCAGAAATTTTGACAGTATTTTAGGTCTGATTGGCGTGTAAAATTGTCCAGGTATTTTTTTTTGAAATCTCAAGTGGGTGTGAGCCCTTCCATATAAGTAAAATATTAAAAATGACAAATATGGATGACCGAGCCGATCGATTTTTCTTTAATTAATAGGCTTCTTTTTTTGGAAATCTCAAATGGGCGTTACTCAATATAAGTCAATTATTAGAAATGACATATATGGACGATAAGATAAAAGTGATTAAACCCAATTAATTAAAGTTTTAAATGTGGATATTTTTATACTATAGGATAGTTTTTCTCTTTTTGAATTAAAAAATGGGGATAAAATTCTCATTTTCTTTAAAATTGTATATCTTAAGAACGGCTGGACCAATGAAGACATTTTTTCTTTCTAAATGTTTTTTTAGTCCAAGTTAGGATTCAGCATTAAGAAAAATTTACCATGCCCACTTTTGCGACCTATTTTTTGTTTTATCTAAAATAGGAAAACTGATGCACGAATCTTGTTAATATGATTGATATTTGATAATAGTCTGACTGACGATTGTTCGAAGATTTTTCATGATAATTTGATAGTTGTTTGACGATTGCTTGACAGTTGTTTGAGGTTTTTTAATGATTGTTTGATAATTGTTTCACGATTAACTGACGATTTATGACAGTAGTTTGATGATTTTTTAACGATTAATTGATGGTTGTTTGATGATTGACTGACGACTGTTTAATGATTTTTAATGATTGTTCGATAGTTGTTTCACGATTGACTGACGATTGTTTGATGATTATTTACGATTGCTTGACAGTTTTTCGATAATCTATAAATATAGAAAAATTTTCGCCTCTGTATGTTGTTTTATATTTATGGACCTATTTGCTTTCGAAAACGTTTAAAGCACACATTAATGAGGAGTACTGCCATTCACAAAAGTCAATTAAATATATATGCAAATACATTAATAAAGAATTCAATTAAGAAATTAATAAAAATATTTCATAATTGTTAATTTTTAAAGAAAGAGTTAACATAGTAATAAGTTAAAAACTTTAACTACCAACCAGGGCAACGCCGGGTAAAATCAGCTAGTACAATAATTTATTTATTTATTTATTTATTGTCTATAGAACACAGTTCCTTACAGACTAAAATGTGTACATAAATTTGTACTTTGAAAGAAAAAAAAAAAATAAACTTAGCTTACAAATTAACATTCAAATTAGAAATATATATGTAATTTAAATATCACTAATCCTTAAGTTATAGTATAAAAATATTTTAAAATTTTCTTTTGAGTTATTAAATTCAAACAAAACATTAGGGGACAACTTATTAAACAAAGTTATTGCCCTAACAAGAGGACTATTTAAAGCAAAATCTGTTCGATGAATTTCTAAATAAAATAAATTATGATGTCGAAGGTTTCTACGTGGAATATTCAAGTAAATTTTTGAAAGCAATTCAGGAGAATCTACAATGTTATTAACTAAATCATAAACAAATGACATAGATTGAACTTTACGACGACGTTCAAGAGTTTCAAGACCTAACAGTAAGCTACGATCTTCATAAGATGGCAAAGGTTCTGAAAAGTGAATGCTTTTTAAGGCAAACTTAATAAATCTTTTTTGAATTTTTTCAATACGTTCAATATGAATGTTAGCATAAGGACTCCATATAAAAGAGCCATATTCCAACTTTGATCTAACAAAAGATATGTATAAGACCTTGATAGTACACGGGTCATTAAAATCACGCGTGTTACGTTTGATGAAAGCAAGCATCGCAAATCCCTTAGGTACAATGGACTCAAAGTGAGCAATAAAGTTTAATTTACAATCAAAAATTATTCCTAAATCATTAACTTCATTAACAGTATTTAAATTGTAGACCCCAAGACTAAATGTTATATTTAATGGATGACGAGAGTGAGAGTAGGATATGTGAACACACTTTTGCAAGTTAAATTTAATGTTATTTTTCAAGCACCATAAATATAAACGGTCCAAGTCCGATTGAAGTTTAGCAGCATCAGCCAACGAATTTACTTTAAGAAATACTTTTAAATCATCCGCATATAACAAAAATCTAGCAAATTCAAAACATAAGGATATATCATTTATAAAAATATTAAAAAGTAAAGGTCCTAGGACGCTACCTTGGGGTACTCCTGAAGTTTGTTTGTAAGGTTTAGACTTATATCCTTCAATTATTACAACACAAGTTCTATTTAGTATATAAGAAGATATCCAGGAAAGCAAGCTTGAATGAATACCGATTTCAATTAATTTTTTAAGCAACAACATGTGTGAAATTTTATCAAATGCTTTCATAAAATCAGTATAAATAGATTCAACCTGAAAGCCAGACTCAATCGAAGAATAACAGTAATCTGAAAACAATGCTAAATTAGAAATTGTAGATCTTCCAATATGAAAACCATGCTGCTCAGAGATAATTAATTCTTTTGTTGCAAAATACAATTTATCATAAACCACATGCTCAAAAATTTTAGATAAAACAGTAAGTTTACATATTGGTCTATAACTGTTAATACAATTTTTTCGACCAGTTTTTAAAATCGGTTTAATACATGTCAATTTCCATTTATCAATAAAAACTCCTTCGGATAGGGACTTATTAAATAATTTGGTAAGTGGAATAATAAGAGATGAAACACATCTTTTTATTAGAAAAGCACATATTCCATCAGCATCAACAGAAAGACAATTTTGTAAGTCATTAATTGCTTTAGCAATATCATCTTCAGAAAGACATAACTGACCTAAATTAACACTACTATTAAGATAGATATTACTATTAGAAGAACTGTTAATAGGAACAGAAGCATTCTCAAAATTTGATTTAAAATATTCTGCAAAGGTATCAGCTATATCCTAATATATATAATAATATATAATAAATTAAAATTCTAGTGCAATACACTTATATAACATTTGAAATAAAAATATTACTTGTTGAACTATTTTATTTGGAACACTTCTTATTAGTTTGCCAAGTATATAAGGGCTCAAAGTATATTTGAAAACGTTGTGGAAAGAGGTGTAGTCCATATACATACCAACTAGCGTTAGCGTACAGAAGGGCCTTAAATCCAAACTCATGTTTTCTGGGAACATTTCCATCATTATTAGACTTACTAATTTTATCAATTTAAAATGTACTTAGTAATGTTTTCCGAGAAAAAATTTTAAATGTTTAAAATAAAACATTTTTTAAATTCTCGTCCTTCCTTCTCCTGACAATATGACCTAAAAACGTCAATTTATCACATTTGTTTACGTTTAAATATTGTTTTGATAATAGAAAATATTTAGGAAATACTTTTTATTTATACATATTTAGGAAATAAAATATTACCAGGTCAAATTGAATTATATAAATATGAAAAATAACTTTTTACACTTTGACCACTTCTTCACATAATGATGATCGCAAGGTGGAAAAGTAATGTTTGTATTTATATTTTACTTGTTTAACCGGGTCCACTTCGATGGCCTAAAATACATTTTTAAACAAGATAAGGTTTAGTTTTTAAATTATATATCGCCAACAGTTTTCCTATAACTATTTACTCATATTCAAATGTAAAAGTGACCGATTCGTTACTATTAAATGGAAACTTAATTAAGTAAAGACATATTGTATATCAAATTTGTAAATACATCTTTCAAAGTGCCCAAGTAGTAATATTCCAGGTTTTTAAGTTATTCTATAACTAACAAACATTCATCAATATTATATTTTCTTCTTCTGATCCATTCGCTTTTTTATTTTGTATATAAATATATTTGCTATAAATGTAACAAAAACTCAAAGCAAATACTGCAAAAATTTTTATTTAATTATGAGTTCGAGTGAAAAGCTGTATCCGGTAGGTTTTTGCTACAAAAAGTGGCAAAAGCTTTAACATGTCAACCCTACTCAAATTTATTAATAATAAATACGCAAATCTATAAATATTTGATTGAAAGATGATAAGGGTATTACAAATTTTACATTCTGTTTCTAATTTGGCAATGCTGTTTTTTATTCTAACCCAAAATATTTGACAGATCGCTTTAAACATAAGATAAGTATAACTTAAAATTTGTATATTTTGAAACAAACTAGTAAAAATGCTTTAAAATCGTTTAAGACTAACCATATGATATATTACTGCACTAAAACCATATGTGGAATCCAGGGCGAGATTTTCAAAACCGATTTCAGAAAACACTAGTTAAAAAAATTTAATATTCTTTGAATTGGTTGGTTGGACTAAATTCGTTTGCAGTAGCTTTTTAGTTCAACATTTAAAAGTGTCTAAGTGGTTTCCCTAGTATTTACTTTCTACAAAATTTGGTCTTACAACTGGGTATAGTTTTACATTATAAACACGTTTAAATTAATACGGCAGGTTCAACTATTTTGTTAGGAGTTCCTAATGCATCAACCGAATATAAAGTCTGGACATTGATTGATAGCTATCTAATTTTGTAGATACAGTCTCTGACTGTACCTCCAAATCTTATATTCTTAAACGAGCAATAATCAATAAGTACCTGGTAGACCGAGCCTTGCTCGGAGCTTTATGATAAGCATTTTGAGGAAAATTTTAAAGTTTTTATATATTTTATATTATAAAGTGCTAAAATAAATTTAGAGGAAAGACATTGTAGAAATATTCAGTTAATTTTGAATTATTTGATTTATTTTGTCCGACCAACACATAGTTTGCATAGTTTACAGTTTAACTCATTTTGAATAATTTTGGAAATTATTCATATCAACAGAAACCTCTGTCGACTCATGCGCAACAACTTTGCTAAAGATTATAGTCTGATCAAATGCACAGTTTACGATTTAATTCATTTTGAGTAGTTTTCTGTGGCGCCACCTGTCGGACTTTGCTTATTCCAATTCATAAACCTTCTTCGGCTTATCCGTAACAACTTTGCTGAAGATTATAGCATGATTAAATGTACAGCATACGATTAAATTGACTTTGAGTAAATTTCAGTAGCGCCACCTGTCGAAATTTCTTCATACCAACTAAGAAACCTTCGTCGGCTCATGTGCAACAACTTTGCTAAAGATTGTAGCATGATTAAATGTACAGATTACGATTAAATTGACTTTGAGTAAGTTTCTGTAGCGCCACCTGTCGGAAATTATTCATACCAACTAAACAGCCTTCGTCGGCTCATGCGCTACAACTTTGCTAAAGATCATAGCATGATCAAATGTACAGTTTACGATTTAATTAATTCTTAGTAATTTTCAGTGGCGCCATCTGTCGGAAATTAGTCTTATCAACTTTAAAACCTTCGCCGGCTTATCCGCAACATCTTCGCTAAAGAGCATAACACAATCAAATTCACAGTTTACTATTCTATAAAGAACATACATACAGACAAACATTCATTTGTTTAAAATAATACTAATTTTCCCCCTTTTTATTCCCTAATTTGTAAAAGTTCCATATGTATATTTGGTACTTTTTTGGTGCCAATTGAATTCGGTACATTTTTTTAAAACGCATTTAACATAATGTATAATGTTCCCATTCATATTACTTTGGAGATGTTAAGTTATCATTTTATCCCTTTTTTTACCCATTTTGGCTCCAAAATCAAAAAAGTACCAAATACGTGTTTCATGTTTTTTTTACATCTATTGATTGCAGTACCAAGTTTCTTTCTATATTCTTTAGTTTAAAATATAAGAGTGGGTTAAAAAGGTGCCAAAAAAACTATTTTCACTATATATATATATATATATATATATATATATATATATATATATATATATATATATATATATATATATATATATATATATACAATTATTGCTCGTTTAAGAATATACGATATATATATATATATATATATATATATATCTACTGCAAATATATAAATATATATATAGAATGGGGAAAAAATCGAAAACGTTATATCTCCTAAAGTAATAGGTATAGAAACAAAATTAAAATTACGTTTTAAACAGCAATGAAAATAAGCGGACAGGTGTTTGGTACTTTTGTCCGATAGGGGGTAAAAAAGGTTGAAAATATTTTAAACCAAAGAATATAGAAAGGAAGTTTGTACTGCAGTCAATAGATGTGAAAGAAATATTGAACACGTACTTGGTACTTTCTTTTATTTTGGGGCCAAAATGGGTAAAAAAGGGATAAAATGATAACTTAACATCTCAAAAGTAATATGAATAGGAATTATGTTAACTGCGTTTTAATAAAATGTACCGAATTCAATTGGTACCAAATACTCGTAAGCATATGGAACTTTTTGAAAGTAGTGGATAAACAGGGGAAAAATGAGTAATTTTATAATCTATATATATCTATATATATATTATAATTGTGTTTGTAAGTTTGTTTGTTTATTTGTTTATTTGTTTATTGGTTTATTGGTTTATTTGTTTATTTGTTTGTTTGAAAGAGGTTGACTCCTAAACTGTTTGACCGATTTTGATGAAATTTTAAAAATAGATAGAACATTCCCTTAAGGTGGTTTAAGGATATGTTTTGTTTCAAAACTTGGTCCAGAAAGGGTCCAAATAGGGTAAAAAGTGGACCAAATGGTGCAAAATTTAGTATTTACCATTGAATTTGATAAACCATAAAAGTTAGAAACTTCAAACTTAACAAAAGTAAATTCATTACCAATGGCCGTACTTCAGAAAAAAATTAAAAGGATCGGAGCAGCAGATGGCCCCTTCCCCGTTACAAATACAATACCTATAACTGGGTAAATTGATTTTGATGATTTTCGAAATATAGATAAAGTTATACTAACATTCCTGAAATTTCGACAGAGAGGTATGGTGTGACCGGTGGTTAAGATAGGCTAGGTTTTTTTTGAAATCTCAAGGGGGCGTGACCCCTCCCACATAACTCATAAATTAAAAAATTACAAATATAGGTGACTGAGAGACCCGATTTTTCTGAAATTTTGACAGTATGTTAAGGTGTGACGGATGGATAAAATAGGCCAATTTTTTTTAAATCTCAAGTCAAATATTGAAAATGACAAATATGGATGACCGAGCTGCCCGATTTTTCTGAAATTTTTACAGTATGGTAAGGTGTGACCGGTGGTTAAAATAGGCAAAGTTTTTTTTTTTGAAATCTCAAGTGGGCATGACCCTCCCATATAAGTTAAATATTAAAAATTACAAATATGGACGACCCTGCAGACCGATTTTTCCGAAATTTTTACAGTATGTTAAGATGTGACGGATAAAATAGGCCAGATTATTTTTTGACATCTCAAGTGGGCGTGACCAATACCATATAAGTCAAATATTGAAAATGACAAATATGAATGACCGAGATGCCCGATTTTTCTGAAATTTTCACAGTATGGTAAAGTGTGACCGGTGGTTAAAATAGGAAAGGTTTGTTTTTTTTTTTAATCTCAAGTGGGCATGACCATCCCATGCAAGTCAAATATTAAAAATTACAAATATGGACTACCCTGCAAACCGATTTTTTTGAATTTTTTGAAAATGGACCAAGGAGGACCTGGGAATAGAAAAATGGGGATAAAATTCCCGTTTTCTTTAAAATTGCATCACTTTAGAACGACTGGACCAATCAGGACATTTTTTTTTTTTTTTGTTTTCTTTGGTCCAAGTTAAGATTCTACATAAAGAAAAATTTACAATGTCCACTTTTACACCCTCTTTTTTAATTTATCTAAAATAGGAAAACGGCTGCACGGATTGGAAATATGATTATTGTTTGATAATAGCTTGACTGACGATTGTTTGAATATTTTTCATGATTATTTGATGGTTGTTTAACGATTGTTTGACAGTTGTTTAATGATTGATTGACTGATGACTGTTTGAAGATTTGTAAAAATTGTTTGATAATTGTTTCACGATTAACTGGCGATTTTATGACTGTAGATAAATCAAAAAAAGAGGTCGTAAAAGTGGGCATGGTCAATTTTTCTTATTGTTGAATCCTAACTTGGACTAAAAAAACATTTAGAAAGAAAAGATGTCTTCATTGGTCCAGCCGTTATCCAGATATGCAATTTTAAAGAAAAATAGAATTTTATCCCCATTTTTCAATTCCTAGGTCCTCGTTGGTCAATTTTCAAAAAATTCAAAAAGCGAAAAACTATAGTATTAAAATATCCGCATTTAAAATTATATAATTAATTGGGTTAAATCGTTTTCATCTTATCATCCATATTTTTCATTTTTAATATTTAACTTATATGGGAGGGGTCACGCCCACTTGAGATTAAAAAAACCAAGCCTATTTAACCCACCGCTCACACACATACAATCAAAATTTCTGAAAATTCGGTCATCCATATTTGTCATTTTTAATATTTGACTTATATGGGTGGGGTCACGCCCATTTGAGACTTCCAAAAAAAAAAAAAAACGTAGCGTATTTTACCTACCGGTAACTCTTTATATACTGTAAAATGTAAAGAAGAATCGTTCGTCTCGGTCATCCATATTTGTAATTTTTAATATTTTACTTATATGGGAGTGGTCACGCCCATTTGAGATTTTAAAAAAACTCTGGACTATTTTACCCGCCAGTCACACCTTAACATACTGTGAAAATTTCAGAAAATTAGATCGTCAGGGTTATCCATGATTGTCATTTTTAATATTTGACTTATATGGGTGGGGTAACGTCCACTTAAGATTTAAAAAAAATTTAGCCTTTTTTGAAGCCTTAATATACTGTCAAAATTTCAGAAAGATCGGTCCGCTCGGTCATCTATATATGTCATTTTTGATATATGAGTTATATGGAAGGGGTCACGAACACTTGAGATTTCAGAAAAAAAAACCCTGCCAATATAAACCTCCGGTCACGCATTACAATACTGTCTTAATTTCAGAAAAATCGGTCGGTTCTGTCATCCATATTTTTGATTTTAAACATTTGACTTATATGGGAGGGGTCACGCCCACTTGAGATTTAAAAAAAAAACTGACCTAATTTACCCACCGGTTACACCTTAACTTAGTGTCAAAATTTCAGAAAAATCGGTCCGCTCGGCGATCTATATTTGTCATTTTTAATATATGAGTTATATGGGAGGGGTCACGCCCACTTGAGATTTATGACAAAATCCTTGTCTATTCTAACCAGCGATCATACCATACCATATTTAATGTCAAAATCTTAGAAAAATCGGTCAGCAGGGTCATACATATTTGTCATTATTAATATTTGACTTATATGGGAGGGGTCACGCTCACTTAAGATTTCCAAAAAAAAACCTAGCCTACTTTAACCGCCGGTCATACCATACCACACTGTCAAAATTTCAGAAAAATCGGTTCGCTAGTTTCGGAGATCCTTCACAACATACAACAGACAAACAGACGCGAACATATTTTTATAGATATGGATTATTTTAAACAGAATAACATTAATAAAATCTTTATTTTGTTCTTTATTTTCGCTCATAGTTTTTGACACTTGATATAGAGTGTTCACATTTTGATGTAAGGAAGTTGTGGTAGCAATCTTTTCATCTTTGTATTTAATTATATTAAGTACCCAGATTTTATAACTTTGATTGTATTACATAAAAAAAAACGTTATGGCATTCATTCACCACATGCTTTGAAATCGAGCTAAAAATCTCAAAGGAAATCTTTTCATGGAATCACCGCAAAAACCAAACGTTAATTAAATTAATTTATATTTTCTAATGGTTTTGTTTATGTGTGTGTGTGTGTGTGTGTAATGTTATCGTTCAAAACCTATCAAAAGCAATAAAAAATCTGTCAAACATGTTTAATGACACAGCTTACAAAATATTGTTAAAAAGCTTATGTCTGCTACTCAATTTTTAATAGAAACCTAACCTGTGTTACCAAAACGTGATATTTTATAATACCTGGGTATTATTTTACACAATATGACCCCTCATGAAATCTTCATAATTTAAAATGAAAACTATTTTTGCCCAAATCTACTAAAATTTGTTGCTTCATATTTTCATCTGTTTTTAAGATGAGGAAAATAATACAAAAAATAAAAAATTCACCTGACATGACAGTTCAACTCAAAACCAGCAGCAGGAGCAGAAGCAACAAAAGGAATACAACCCAGTTAGCATTTTTGGGTAAATTTTAATCAAAAATGAGTCTTTTTTGACTTCACTGCACGATTAAAATGATTACTTATGATATCACTTATGAGTCAAAAATTATATTTTTGTGTGAGAAAATGGTACCCTTCATGCGACCTTTCAAAACGAGTCTTTAATGACTCGTTTTGCTGATTACAATATGATTGCACACATTTTGTTAGATTTGTAAAAAGAAAACAAAAAGTAATAAAAGTTTTTTTTTACTTAACACAGTATATCTATTTTTAGAACAGTGAAATTGCGTTAATATTTGCAGGAATTGATGTTGCTGAGACCGAGGATCGAAACTAGGCTGTTGAATATAATATATTATGCTTAGTAGTCGACGTGCTAATCAACTAAGCCACATCACCCATAATGAGATACGAGTCTTTTTGTGGCATTTTTTTTACCACCTAAAAATAGTTATATTACGCACATTTTACACGATTTTTTGTGCTATTTTTAACTAGTCGCTTGCTAAGCGTCTATGAGTCTTTTTGTACACTTTTCTGATCACCAGGCTGATTGCAAACATTTTGCTTTCAAATAGTCGCTTTTAAGGTATTTTCTGAGTCTTTTTGTGGTCTTTTTTGACCACCAAACTGATTAGGTTAGGTTAGGCAGGCAGCCGATGTAGGTCAGCGTCACTTGGGTCCAAAAAGCGGTCCCTTTGTGTTACCTGCAAGGGATAGACTGGAAGAAAAGAACAAAGGCAATTACTCCAGGCTATCAGTGAGAGGCTGATCAAGCCATCCTGAAGCCCTGATAAATGAGTCTATTTTACGAATGTCAATACTCGCTAGATCCGATAAATTATGCAGAAAAGGTGCCCCCGAATTGAGAGCCCTAGGGGTCGAGAGGGCGGGGCAGTGACAGAGAAGATGAGTCACTGTCTCGTCCTCTTCTATGTTGTGACAGCTGCGACAGTAGTCGTAAAATTTAAGATTAAGTCTTCTGGCATTAAGCCCAAAAATGCAGTGCCCTGTTAGGGTCGAGATAAGATTGCGAAGTCTATGACGGGGTAGAGTTACCAAATTATTTGAACGTTTAGTGTTGTAGGTGGGCCATGTTTGCCTAGATATGGAGCAGTTCGTTACCGAAGACCACTCGTTTTGCGCTGACGCATAAAGTGATTGCCTAATTATTGATTTGCAGGCGGATAGCGGTAAGCCCGTAAATTGGTCGATGCTATCCTGACTCAGGAGAGCACCGGATTAAGCAATTTTGTCCGCGGTGGAGTTACCAGATATGTTGTTGTGCCCGGGTATCCATAAGAGTTCGATTTCGCAATGTCTCGCCATCTCGTTAAGAGATGCCCGGCATTCGCTGGTAAGAACAGATGTCGTATAGACATTAGATAGGGATTTTATTGCAGCCTGACTGTCGATACAAAAGCGAATATCCCTGTCGTATACTCTGTAGTATCTCAACCATTTGACTGCTTTGTGGATAGCCGATATCTCGGATTGTAGGTCACTGCATTGATCAGGGAGCCTAAAGCAGATTTCCTTCCGAAGCAATGGGATGAGTCCTTTTTGAATCTTTTTTAGATTACCAAGCTGATTAATCAGTTTTTGATCATCTATACGAATCCTAAAAGACTAATTTTGCTGATATTATCGTCAACAATCAGCAAATTGCTAGCTGGGAACATATTTGTTACATTGTTTGAAATTTTTGTTAGTTATGTGATGGTGGTGGTGGCAGCTCTTTGTGTGCGGGTGTCAGGGTGAAGAGTAAGTGGATGAATGTTTAAGTTTGGGTCTGGATAGATTTTAATGTTTTTGCAGTACTTGACATTATTGTCAAAATACGTACATACATTTGATGTTCATTGCCATTGCTGTTGTTGAATATTGGGCTGCTGTTATTTGTTGCTATTGTTGTTAAGGAATTATGGAAGTCGAAGTACAGAAAAAAGGTAAAGTTTTCTATTAAAGACAGCAGGTGTTCCAAAGTGTCAACTAAATTACAAACAGCTATAACGACGTACAACAACAACAATTTTAGTATCTAAAGTCTGTGTAGATATTTGTTGGCAAAAGACTTGTTGGAGTTCTACATACGAGTGTAATACAAAAACTGGGTAGATTTGGATACCAGTAATAACAAACCATTAAACACCCACACAATTACTCTTATGTATTTATTTACACTCAAAGAAAAACAATGAACAAAAAGCCACAAATAACCATTAACCAAATACTTACTTAAGGAGGAAACAACATTTTCTTGTAATTTGTTAGTTTGGTGAAATGAAAACAAAAACAATCATTCCAAAATTTCTTTTAATAGTTATATAATGAATTGTGTTGGGAGTCATAAATTATCCCTACTATGAAATATTTTTACGGCTGTTGCTCTTTTAACATTTGCAAACAGTCAAATATTAACAATCATCCCCAGGCCCTGAAAAAAAGTTTGTGGAATTTTTTTTATTAAAAAAAAGAAAAATTTGTTCATAGTATAAAGGGTTAATTGTGGCCATCTATTTCATCAGGCGGAACGAAGTAACATCTTTCATAATTAAACAAATTATTTATTTAATGTTTCAAAGATGTCTTGAAGTTTATTTTTTTATTTTTAAATTACATTTAACATATAAAAATGCAGGGTGTTTGACAAATCATGTTGCCTATAAAACACAATAATATTTGTTATTATAAAGTTTGTAATCAAATTACACTGCTCTGCAAAAATTCATTTTTGTCTTTCCTTTTAATAAAACTATGCGGACTATATGGATCTTGATGCTCCGTTTTCGGTTTTTCTTCATGAGATCTGGATTTTTTTTTATGGGCGTGGCAAATTGTTTCCCTTAAATTAGTCAGGTACGGAGACCTATTTCGTCCTAACTCGAGAACGACTCATCCGATTTTCAAAATTAAAGAAGATGAAGATGCATAACAAAATTTATTTATTTTGGTCTGATATAATTTTTCTGTATCTCTTATCGTTTTGGAGTTATTTAGAAATTAATGGAGAACAAATTTTTTTTTCGTGCGAAATTCGTAATTTTTTTCAGGTTAAAAATGTAATTAAAAACAAGATAAAATTTTAACATTTTAAACATTTTTCTAAGAGCTACATATCTTAAGAATAAAATAAGCTGTAAGCCATAAAAATCGGTTTAAAAATGTGAATTTTATTACCAATTTACCAATTTGTCGTTGAGAACTTAAAGTTAGATTAGCACATACATAACAAAATAAATTTGGAGATTTATTACAAATCCTTGGCATTTTGGTAGAGAGCTCCACCTATTGGTAGATTATCCACAGTGATGTTACCTGGTAAATTGTTGTGACTATGTACCCAGAAGAGTTCAATATTATAATGTTACGCCATCTCATTTAGGTATGTCCTGCATTCACATGTAAGAACGCGAATCAAGGCACTGTAGTACATAAGCCATTTACTCTCCCTCGATAATTGAGATAGCTGAGATATCAGCCTAATAGTGGAATGAAGAGGCCCAAAATCACCCCATTTTTATACCCACCATCAAAAAGAATGGGGGGTATATTGAGATTGTCATTCCGTTTGTAATTTTTTATTTATTTATTTTATTTATGTATTTATTAATCAAAGCCCTTATGGGCCAAATGATTAAAGGTATTACAGTTTACATAGAAGAATAGAAAATTCAATTAATAATGTATACTTAAAATTAACTTAATTTAAATAATAAAAGATAACAACAAAATAATTCATTATCTGCACAGAAAGCAACAGTATTTATTTATAAATTATTCAATACAATATTACGAAATCGCGCCAAACTATGAGAAAATTTTCTTTCATTATACGGTATAATAGAATTCCACCACCTTACAACACGAGCTTTAAATGATCTTTGCATAATTAAAGTATTGAAATTCACTTGTACTAAAGAATGAGTTCTAGAAGAAATTCCAAACTGAAAGTTATTTGTAAGATATACTGGCCAGCCGATTTTAAAAATCCTATAGAATAACAAAAGACACCTTAATTTAATCCAATCATCAAAATCACAACCCAAAAAATCACGGACAAAACTAGAAATATGAGAGGTTCTATTCAAATTATAAACAAATCTTACTATCCGATAGATACACATTCTAAGCTTCATTAGGTTAGTATGAGACGTTCCACTGAAAACTTCTAACCCATATAAGACCTTTGACAGAAGTAATGAATATGCAATTTTTTTTCGCACAGGTAAAGGCAAACAGATACCCACACTATACAATCTTCTTAAAGTGCAATATACGTTATTAGTTACAAATGCTATGTGAGCATCAAACTTCAGTTGGTCATCAATATAAAAACCAAGGGTCCTATAATGACTAACATAATCAATAACTATATTATTTACAATCAAATTAGGCAAGGTAACTGGGCGATTAAAAAAGGCAATAGCTTTACACTTATTTGGATTTAATAATATATGATTGAGCTCACACCATTCACTAATAGATTGGAGGGTTTCATTAAGTGATATTATAAAACTAACAACATTTTCGATAAAATATGAACTTATTATCTGCACATCATCAGCATACACATGGGTAGTTGCCGCAGTTATGTTATCTAACAAATCGTTAATATATATCATAAATAGAATTGGACCTAAAATTGACCCTTGAGGAATGCCTCTTTGTAAATTTAACACTGTTGAAGATTCATTCTCCAATGTTGCAAATTGTTTACGATCAGTTAGAAATGAACGAATAAGGCGACAAGCTGAAGTAGAAAATTTAAATTTATAAAATAATTTGTTAATCAAAATATTATGACTAATAGAGTTAAAAGCCTTAGAAAAATCTAAAAAGATCAAAATTGATAGTTTTCCCATATCATAGTTTTTACGTATATCATCTGTTATGCTTAGCATAACAGTTGATGTACTACATCCGACTCTAAACCCAGACTGATAATTAGATAACATACCGGTGCTACAAAAATATTCGTCAATCTGTTTTCTTAAAACTACCTCTAATATTTTCGATAAAATGGACAATATGCTAATAGGACGATAATCATTGACACACTTGGGATTACGTATCTTTGGAATAGGTATAACCCTTGCAATCTTCCATGACAAAGGCACTTTTGATGAGGTTAATATTGTATTAATTATATGTAATAAATACGTTGACAAAACTGGTAAAACATTTTTCAAAAAAACTACTGATACTCCATCTGGACCTACCGATTTAGATTTTATACTACATATAGCATTCCAAAGGTCTGCTTCGGCAATACAATGAAAAGAAAAGTCATTTTCAATAGCATTATTTAGAAAATGGATACTTTCATTTGTCTCAGTTGACATGGACATCAAACAAGACCTATTAAATTCATCAATATTTATTGGATTTCTAAGTCCATTATCTCCAGTGCATCCTAACTTCTTAAGTCTATTCCAGAGTTTTTTATCCGTACACCGATCAAATGTTTGACTCATAATATTCATCCTTTCCCTTCTAATTATAGACTTTAAGCGGTTCCTATAAAAACAAAATATACGCCAGTTTTCTTCACACATATTCTCCAAATAAGCCCTTTTAGCAAAATCACGCAATTCTTTCGCTTTTAGTACTTTGCGACTCTTCATCCATGGATCGACTTTTTTGTCCTCTAAATGCCTCAGGGGTACAAACCTATCAACAGCCTCAGATATAATATCTGTAAAAAATTTTACTTGTCCATCAGTATCAGACATACCATATATACTATTAAAATTAGCATTTCGTAAATAATTCATGCATTCATTTACATCAAAATTAACATAATCCCTAAATGCAGAATTGTTAATTACGCCTTCAACTTTAATATTGTATGATATATGCATAAGTGCATGGCAAGAATTCAAGGCAGGGACAAGACATTGTCCTTTATCAACAACTAGATTCATACTTGGAACAAAGAAGTAATCAATTAATGATGTCGATCGTCTATAATTGCAGTAATGAGTAGGTCTGGAGTTATGAACCACTGAAATCCCTAATGTATCACAAAAAGATTGAACTCTTGTACAGCCACCAAAAAGAATAACATTAAAATCACCCATAAAAATAAAATGTTCATAGCGTGAAGCAAAATCACCCAGAATTTCTTCACAGGAGCTAAATAGACCATTCGGTAAATACACTACACCAATGAGAATAACTTTATTAGGTAATAGTACTTCAATAAATATTGCTTCTATATCCCTATCACCACGTACTTCATATATAATTCTAGATTTAAATATGTTTGAAATGTAACAACATACTCCACCAGCACGACCCATTAAGCGGTCATTTCGATAAACAGAATAACCACTTAGTGATACGGCGGAATTAGCTATATTATCATTAAGCCATGTCTCTGTTATGCCAATAATATCTAACTTTCCTCCAGATATAATTTCTCTAATTTCATCAATTTTAGTAGAACGATTACTAGGTGCAATGCTTTGAGCATTAAAATGCGCTACATTGAAATATTCAGAATTTAATAGGGATAAATAATTACTGTTGCTAACTACAGTGCCTATATTACAACTTAAATCCACTAATTCAGATTCTTTTAAAAATTGAATTTAGATTCTTTACTAAAAGTTAAAACCAAACGTTTGATAGATTTGAGTAATAAGTATTATCCAAAAAAAAAGTTTAAAGTGAATAAATAATTTCCTAATTCTTTTTTTTTTTTTTTTTTATTCAAAAAACAAAAACAGTAATTACAAGAAAGAAAAAAAAAAAAAATAAAAAAAAATAGAAATTTAAGAGAATCAAAAATGTTTAAATAAAGTAAAAAAGGCTTAATTATTATGCAAAAAAAAAAAATAAATAAATTACAATATAATACTGTAGAAAAAATAAAAGAGATGTAGGAATAATTGTAAGCCAATAAACAGCGATCAATAATTAATAATGTATACATGCATATATAATAAAAATAATACTAAAGTTATAAGAGAGTAAATAAAAAAGAGAAATACGTAAGTAATAAATTTTTGCTTCATTTTAAAAATCAACAATAAAATTTAAGAGAAAAATTATAAAGAGAATAAGTCATCCTTTGTTATCTGCTTATCTGCATATTCAATAATTCTCTTGCTGGGAATAATTTTTTCAATGCCTTCCTTCAGATATGTAATTACATTATATCCATTTTTGTAGAAGATTTTGTATCCAACAATATCATTATTTCTTTTAAGAACACGGCATACAAATCGCAATTTAGATACTAATGGAGTATGATTATCATCCAAAAATATACGGCTATTTATATCAGTTTCCATTACATCTGACAGCTTCAAATCAGCAATTTCCTTATTTTTTAAATTAGATCTGTAGTTCATAATTATGCGATCACGTTTGTGAATATTATTAAATTTTATTAAAACAGCCCTTCTTTTATGAATAAACGAACAAAAATTTATGTCATAATCTTCTATGCGGTCAATATATTTTTTGCAAATATTGGTGACAATAGATTTAATTTCTTCATTAGACATCTCTTTTTCAGGAATACCACGAATAATAATATCAGAGCGATTGATCTGTCTGTGTAAAAAAGTGTTTTCAATTTCTAAGAGTCCTTAATATTGACTAAGTCCTTAATATTGACTCAAAAATCAAAAACGATGTATATTCTGAATCCTTATGAAATTCTAAGACGAGCGATGTCCGTCTGTCTGTCTGTTGAAATCACGATAACACCTAAATAAAAGGAGCTATCTCACTGAAACTTAGTAGAAACATTCTTCATCTATGAGAAAATTTTGGTATTGAAATTGGGCAAAATCGGTTAACATTTGACCATAGCTCCCGTATAACCTCGTCTAGGCTAATCGCTTATTTGCTAATAAATGACAAATTATAATAGCTATGATGACAAAATTTGGTACCTAGAAATTATACATAAGCACTAGGCAGCATATAAAATTTAATCGAAATCGGTTCACATTTAACCATAGCTCCCATATAAAAAACTTACGGAAACGGCCTAAATTCCACCTGAAATTCACTTAAATGCCAATAAATGATAAACTGTAATAGCTTTGGCCACTACATTTAGCAAAAAGAAGTCTTATGTGAATGCCAGCCAGTGTGCAAAATTTTGTCACAATCAGTCAACATTTGACCATAGCTCCTATATAAAAAACTTACGGAAACACAAAAATACAAAAAGAAAAGAGTGTTTATGTCCGTCTGTCCGTTAGATAAAAGTGCGATAGCGCCTTAACTAAAAGGGCTATAGCAACAAACTTTTACAAAAGAAAGTCCAATTTGAATGCCAGCCAGTGTGCAAAATTTTGTCACAATCAGTCACCATTTGACCATAGCTCCCATATAAAAAACTTACAGAAACACAAAAATACAAAAAGATAAGGAGATTTATGTCCGTCAGATAAAAGCGCGATAGCTCCTTAACTACAAGAGCGAGAGAGACAAAATTATACAAAAGTATTTTTGATATGTAAAATCGGTTCACATTTAGTTAGAGCTCCAATATAACCCCGCCCCGGGAAACACATGAATGCTGATAATTTGGGTACAATTGTAATAGCTATGACGACTAAATTTAGAATAGAGAAGTTATATGCAACTATTGGTCAGTATATCAAATTTTATAGGAATCGGTCCATATTTGACTATAGCTTTCATATAAAAAAACACTCGCGGAACCAAAAAATATTTATTTTAATATTTATTATATTTATAAGGACCAGCTAAAAGCTATTAAATTTGAAACTGTGACAGCTATTGCCACTTAATATTGCAAAAATAACCTGTATATAAATACGAAGCAGTCTGTGAAATTTTGTTACAATCGGTCAACATTTGACTATAATTCTTTTATATATATATATATATATATATATATATATATATTACATCCACTTTTTATATCTACAATCAAAAAGATTCGTAGGTACAAGCAGCATATAAAGATTATGTATATGGTAGATGCATTAGGAACTCATCATTTTCAGTGGTGCGGCACATTTTCACCTCAGTGGATTCGTCAATAAACAGAATTGCCACATTTGGGCGAATGAGAATCCAAGAGTGATTGTCGGAAAACCAATGCCCCCACAAAGAGTGACTGTTTGGTGCGATTTATGGGCTGGCGGCATCATCGGGCCGTATTTTTTCCAAAATGAGGCCGGTCTGGCAGTTACTGTGAATGGTGTTCGCTATCGTGAGATGATAACGAACTTTTTATGGCCCGAATTGGAAGATATGGATGTGGACGATATGTGGTTTCAGCAGGACGGTGCCACTTGCCACACAGCTAACGAAACAATGGCTCTTTTGCGCAACAAATTCAATGGCCGTGTTATCTCACGTAATGGCGATGTCAATTGGCCACCAAGATCATGTGATTTGACACCGTTGGACTTTTTTCTTTGGGGTTATTTGAAAGAAAAGGTGTACGTCGATAAGCCAGCAACAATTCAAGAGCTAAAGGATGAGATAATTGGGCACATTAACGGCATAGAACCTCCATTATGCCTCAGGGTCATCGAAAATTTGGACCATCGGATGGAGGTGTGCCGCCGTGGTCGCGGCCCCCATTTGGCCGATATTTTGTTCCATACATAATTGAGTAATACCAATATATCATAATAAAATACAATTACAATAATTTCCTAAATAGTTTGCGTTTTATTCAAAATCAACACCGGCCCTTGAAATTTAACCACCCGATATATAAATATATTGGATATGAAACAGTTTTTTGCCTCTACTTAACCCCTTGACGTATCAATTAGCATAACGAAGTTCGCTTCCAACTGTTCGCATACAACTTGCACTAAACAAACCAGTTTTGATGTTTAAAAACAGGCACAGAAATTGTACCACGAGTCGGACTCGTGATAATCATGTTAGGCACAGAAATTGTACCACGAGTCAGACTCGTGGAAATACGTCAAGGGGTTAAAAATATTCTATTTGATTCATAGTCGGTATTGAATACAGGCTCGAGCTATTGAGGTTATTTTCCTTTCTTTATTAGTGTAGACCGATTTCATTCAAATCAAAAATTTTAGCATTTCGAAAGACTGGACTAGCATTTTGTTAAATTTGACCTTACTTAAAGAACGACCTTGAATTTTTTTATAAAAAAAAATCAGTTTCAACTATTTCAATTAAACTAAATACGCTGAAACTTAATATACTCCTAAAATCTACTTTGTTTTAAATTACATACTCGTATATAATTTTCCAAAGTCTTATTAATTTCCCCACTCGTACATTTTTAATACATCTCAAATAAATTCCTAATTGTTTTCGTAGAAGATTCTTAAGAACTCTTAGTAAGTACATTTAGAAGCTGATAAACCAAACGATTAAATTTCATTCTAGCGACTTATTTTGCTCAATTAAACTGAATTTTAAATTTATTTTTATAACAAAAATTTCAAGCATTTCATTATTATCTGAATTAAACACTCTCTTAAAAAGACAGACTGACAGAAAGAAAGACTGACTGACTGACGACTGAGTGCTATTCCTCAAGAGGAGTAATTTTGAAAAAATACATAAAATACCATAATATTCTTTTGATTAAGGTAATTAAATACTTTTTTTTGTGCAGCAATAAAATATATATTTGTACCAACATATAAACATACAAAATTACAAAAATATGTTTTCGGTTTTGATATGAAATAAACCAACGAGTTTTGAAATTGTTGAAAATGGAATATTCTTATAAGATTTTTTTTATGAACAAATTGTTTCCGATTAACTACTGTCCTTTAATAAAATCTTCAACTTTTTTTTAAAACATTTTTAAAATTCTTTAAAATTGAAATAAATTTTTGTTTGAATCTAAATAATTTTGCTGGGTTATATATTGTTATTCCTGCTTCTGGTGCTGTTGTTATAGCATATTATTTCCATCTGTAAAAGTTTAAACATTTTCGCAAGAGTTTTATATTTCCTTCTTCTCCATCATCTTCTTCTATTTCGTTTTCCAAATGTTCTACATCCGTTTTCTTCGTAATATAAATCCTCTACACTTCAACTGTTTTTGAACAATTTGTATGAGCTTTTGTGTGTGTACAAGTAAGTGTTTGTGAAACACTAGCTAGACCCGTTTGTCGTTGCTGGTCTATTATAAAATTTAATGCTTATATTGTTTTGTTTGTATATGTTGTCTAAAAAATGAAAAAGTACTTCTACAATTGTTTATTCGACGAGTGAATTGTCATCGATAAAAGAATTTCAAAATTTGTATGCCACTTTAACAAGAACCTTGAAGAATTTCGTCAAAAATACAAAATTTGGGGTGCAAATTGCAATAGCTTGAACGTTTTCAATGTTTTCCTTATTTTTATATATCGATTAAAAAAAATTTCTACTCCACAAAATAAAAGTTTTTGCATCAACTTAAAAAAAAAGCTCTCTCGTATAGTATAATACTCTAGAGCCATGATAGCCAAATTAGCCCCTACGGGCCGGGGAAATTTTTCCAAAATTCCCTTTCATAGGAAATTTTTCAAAAATTTACTTTTTATAGGAAATTTTTCAACAATTTACTTTTTATAGGAAATTTTTCAAAAATTTCCTTTTTATAGGAAATTTTTCACAAATTTACTTTTTATAGGAAATTTTTCAAAAACTTACTTTTAATAGGAAATTTTTCAAAAATTCACTTTTATAGGAAATTTTTCAAAAATTTACTTTTTATAGAAAATTTTTCAAAAATTTACTTTTTATAGGAAATTTTTCAAAAATTTACTTTTTATAGGAAATTTTTCAAAAATTTACTTTTTGTCGGAAGTTTTTCAAAAATTTACTTTTTATAGGAAATTTTTCCAAAATTTACTTTTTATAGGAAATTTTTCAAAAATTTACTTTTTATAGGAAATTTTGCAAAAATTTACTTTTTATAGGAAATTTTTCAAAAATTTACTTTTTATAGGAAATTTTTCAAAAATTTACTTTTTATAGGAAATTTTTCAAAAATTTAATTTTAATAGGAAGATTTTCTAAAATTTACTTTTAATAGGAAATTTTTCAAAAATTTACTTTTTATGGGAAATTTTTCAAAAATTTACTTTTTATGGGAAATTTTTCAAAAATTTACTTTTTATAGGAAATTTTTCAAAAATTTACTTTTTATAGGAAATTTTTTAAAAATTTACTTTTTATAGGAAATTTTTCAATAATTTACTTTTTATAGGAAATTTTGCAAAAATTTACTTTTTATAGGAAATTTTTTAAAAATTTACTTTTTATAGGAAATTTTTCAAAAATTTACTTTTTAAAGGAAATTTCTCAAAAATTTACTTTTTATAGGAAATTTTTCAAAAATTTACTTTTTATAGAAAATTTTTCAAAAATTTACTTTTTATAGAAAATTTTTCAAAAATTTACTTTTTATAGGAAATTTTTCAAAAATTTACTTTTTATAGGAAATTTTTCAAAAATTTACTTTTTATAGGAAATTTTTCAAAAATTTACTTTTTATAGGATTTTTTTTTAAATTTTTTTAAAAATTTACTTTTTATAGGAAATTTTTTAAAAATTTACTTTTATAGAAAATTTTTCAAAAACTTACTTTCAATAGGAAATTTTTCAAAAATTCACTTTTTATAGGAAATTTTTCAAAAAATTACTTTTTATAGGAAATTTTTCAAAAATTTACTTTTTATGGGAAATTTTTCAAAAATTTACTTTTTATAGGAAATTTAAAAAAAATTTACTTTTTATAGGAAATTTTTCAAATATTTATTTTTCAAAAATTCACTTTTTATAGGAAATTTTTCAAAAATTTACTTTTTATATTAATTTTTTCAAAAATTCCCTTTTTAAAGGAAATTTTTAAAAAATTTACTTTTTATAGGAAATTTTTCAAAAGTTTACTTTTTATAGAAAATTTTTAAAGGAAATTTTATAGGAAATTTTTCAAAAATTTACTTTTTATAGAAAATTTTTCAAAAATTTACTTTTTATAGGAAATTTTTCAAAAATTTACTTTTTATAGGAAATTTTTCAAAATTTACTTTTTGTCGGAAGTTTTTCAAAAATTTACTTTTTATAGGAAATTTTTCCAAAATTTACTTTTTATAGGAAATTTTTCAAAAATTTACTTTTTATAGGAAATTTTGCAAAAATTTACTTTTTATAGGAAATTTTTCAAAAATTTACTTTTTATAGGAAATTTTTCAAAAATTTAATTTTAATAGGAAGATTTTCTAAAATTTACTTTTAATATGAAATTTTTAAAAAATTTACTTTTTATGGGAAATTTTTCAAAAATTTACTTTTTATGGGAAATTTTTCAAAAATTTACTTTTTATAGGAAATTTTTCAAAAATTTACTTTTTATAGGAAATTTTTTAAAAATTTACTTTTTATAGGAAATTTTTCAAAAATTTACTTTTTATAGGAAATTTTGCAAAAATTTACTTTTTATAGGAAATTTTTTAAAAATTTACTTTTTATAGGAAATTTTGCAAAAATTTACTTTTTATAGGAAATTTTTTAAAAATTTATTTTTTATAGGAAATTTTTCAAAAATTTACTTTTTAAAGGAAATTTTTCAAAAATTTACTTTTTGTAGGAAATTTTTCAAAAATTTACTTTTTATAGGAAATTTTTCAAAAATTTACTTTTTATAGGAAATTTTTCAAAAATTTACTTTTTATAGGAAATTTTTCAAAAATTTACTTTTTATAGGAAATTTTTTAAAAATTTACTTTTTATAGGAAATTTTTCAAAAATTTACTTTTTATATGAAATTTTTCAAAAATTTACTTTTTATAGGAAATTTTTCAAAAATTTACTTTTTATAGGAAAATTTTTCAAAAATTTACTTTTTATAGGAAATTTTTCAAAAATTTACTTTTTGTCGGAAATTTTTCAAAAATTTACTTTTTATAGGAATTTTTCAAAAATTTACTTTTTATAGGAAATTTTTCAAAAACTTACTTTTTATAGGAAATTTTTCAAAAATTTACTTTTTATGGGAAATTTTCAAAAATTTACTTTTTATAGGAAATTTTTTTAAAATTTACTTGTCAGGAATAGTTCCAAAAATTAAAGATCTGGTTTAGCAGAAAATATGTCGAAATACTTATTCAAATTGTAAATACATATGGGCAAACCCGAAAAACCTTAAACCAATGGCAAAATTTTAAAATTCTCAAAATCGCGGATTTGTGTTTATGGAAACATTTACCATGTATTGATCCTTTAAAATATATAATAGATACAATTTTTAATTGCTCTCTTCTAGAATGGCAAGTCTTTATTTGCACCCATCTCGAATTTTTATACGTTTTTTAAAATAATAGGTTTTTTAAAAGTTCATAAAAAATCGCAAAAACATCCAGGGCCTTAAAGTCTGGGTAGGGCCTTAAAGTCTGTTTAATTTTATACAATTAGATGTAAAAGACCCCATCAAAAGTAATTTGAGTGATATAAATAACGTTAATTAAAAAATGGTGTGTAGCGTCCGTCACAGAAATAAAGGTTTTTTTAATTTGACTAGTACAATTTTTCTTTTTTCTCCAATTGAACTTGGTTCGTAAAGACAACTTATAGTATGCTTAACATAACGCTAAAAATTTATAGATGTTTATATAGCATTTTACAAAATAATATGTATAGGAAAGTGTGTAGCGTCCGTCACAGTATATATTTTTTACAAAATAATATTTATTAAATATACAATTTACGAACACATGCATGTCTTATTCATAAAGCAATAACACTGTCAATATCCACAGATAAAATTTAAGATAGGTGTTAAAAAAATATACAGTGGGGCAAATTTGATGATGTTAAAATTTTATTTTTTTTATTTTTGGGATCCTCTAACAGCTAGCCGCAGCATTCTTTCGATGAAGAATAAGATGTAAAAAGTGTAAAATTTTAAGTAAATATATGTATGTAGCCGTTTTGTGAAATATTAAATTGTCCACAAAAATCGCATTTTAGCTGCGAATATGAAAAGGAAGGAGATGAAATTCGGGCACAAATAAAACCATTATTTTCACTGATTAATGATTCATAAAAAAAATTATGAAATATGAATTTTTTCTTAATAAAAAACATTCAAGCAAAAACTGTATCGTCCGTCACGTAGCGTCCGCAACAGTACATTTATGGTTTTTTTATGAAACTGTAAACTTAAAAATATTTTATAAAAGCTGTTTTGTAATCCTCTGATTTTCCTCTATCTTCAATGAATTTACAATTTTTTTACTACTATGACCGTTTTGATGAAAATTACAGAAACACGTGTTGAAAAAAAAGTCACTTCCATTTTTCGTAGCGTCCGTCACAGCACTTTAAAAGCGAATATCTTTTTCTTCCGAAAGAACGCCATTCGATAGCACAATCAATGGGCTAATATTATCAGAAATCTGTGCAAAGATATCTAGTGTAGAACGACAATGGGATACATTAAAGTACAACAAAATCCGTACAAATATATCGTCCGTCAGGCAGGTTTTGCCCATATGTTCTAAAGAAAAACATGCAATAGAAAAAGAAATAAGTCAACACAAATTGTTTATTCTCTATTCTATAAACATAGAAAAGTACAAACTAAAATCCGTTTACAGAATTTAAAAATTTTTAAGCAAAAAAAGTTTAACTATTTTTTGTCTACCCTGCAAAATTTTAATATTTGGACTTAGAGCCTTTGCGTGTTAAGCTAGCGATATTATACATCTTAAAGGCCAATTTTAAAAATATTAATTACAAAAGATCCAAAATACTGACCTCTGGTATTAGCCATTTAGTCTGGTCGATGTTTTTTTTAGAGGTATAGAACTTCGAATTGAAATAAAACACAAGAAAATCGTTTTAATGTCCATCAGTTTGGCTTTATTGGAAGGATAATTTTATGCGGGCATGTGGCCGCCGCGGCTGGCTCGAGTAAGCCTAATTCGAGCATATGGGGCCGTATGTTGGCAATAACGCCACGAATGTTGGCTTCCAAGTCCCCTAACGTTTCTGGTTTGTTGGCGTAGACGAGCGACTTCACATATCCCCAAAGAAAATAATCCAGTGGTGTCAAATCGCACGATCTTGGTGGCCAATTGACAGGTCCATTCCGCGAAATTATGCGCTCATCGAATGTTTCCTTCAATAAATCAATTGTGACGTGCGCTGTGTGGCATGTAGCGCCGTCTTGTTGGAACCACAACTCATCCACATTCATGCCATCCAATTGGGGAACAAAATAGTCGGTTATCATGGCTCTATACTGGTCTCCATTTATGGTAATTGACTCTCCAGCATTATTTCGGAAGAAGTATGGCCCAATGACTCCACCAGCCCATAGAGCACACCAAACAGTCAGTTTTTGTGGATGTAATGGCGTCTCAAGGGTCTCATGTGGATTCTCTTCACTCCAAATGCGGCAATTTTGCTTGTTGACGTAGCCATTCAACCAAAAATGAGCCTCATCACTGAACAAAATTTTGCGATGAAAATCAGCATCGAGATCAATCTCATTTTCGGCCCATACACCAAAATCACGACGCATTGCATGGTCTCGCGGCTTTAATTCTTGCACAAGCTGGATCTTGTAAGGTCGCAAGCCAAGATCTTTGCGCAAAATCTTCCATAAAGTTGATGGACAAAGCTCCAATTGCTATGCACGGTGGCGAATCGATTCATTCGGGTCCTCTTCAACACTTTGCTCTACAGCGGCAATTGTTTCTTCGGTGTGCACTGTTCGACGTCGCTGCGGATGCGTATTATAACATAGAGTAAACGTAGTGCGAAAACGATCCATGGTTAACCGAATTAATTGCTCTGATGGACGATTATGTCGACCATAAAATGGACGGAGCTTGCGGTAAGCTTCGCGAACTGAACCATTATTTTCGAAATAAATTTGCACGATTTACAAGCGTTGTTCTTTTGTCAACCTGTTCATGATGAAATGACAAACCAAACTAAATATTAATCACTTGACAGCTGACAAAATGGCCGCCAGTTAAAAAAGTGATGCCAACTTAAAGTTCTATACCTCAATAAAAAACACCCGATATATGAATTTTCTAAGAATTTCTGGCCTTAGCGTTTCATTATCCATCAAACACTCAATAACGTAACAACTTTTTTTACGAAAAGTATGAGAGGAGGTGTAAAGTTGTTGGTGTAACAAAATATTTCTGTTAAAGGAAATCTGTCTGTCTCTTGGATAAAGATAGAGGGAAGACAATATTTTTTGACGCATACAAATACATTTGTGTGTAGACATTTAAAAAAAATTCCTTGTTATGATGTAAATATATGTTTTCCTAGATTTTTTTTGTGTGTTTCCGTTTCCGCTATTTTTTAAAAGATACAGAAATATGTTTGCTTTTTTTCACAAACAAATTCTTACAGTTTAAATTCATCCATTCACTTTCTTTATTTAAATAGATCATTAAGTTTTTGACTGGTTGGTTGGATGGAGTGATTGTTTGGTTGGATGGCTGTTGCTTAAACGTCACTTAGCCATTGATGCTTAAAACTCATAGATACTTAAACTAATAATAACACAAATGGAAGAACAAACGAACGAACATACGAACAAATGTGATTTGGGGCAACATTTTCGCTACAAGTCTCTAGACGAAGATGTTATTTTTGTGTTTAAATTTAAATTTATTTGCCTCTGCTCATTGTTATTTAACAAGTTAATGTTATTTTGTTATTTTGGATGCTCGAATGCTTGAAATAATGAATGAATGAAGAATGTCTGGTTTTATGGCAGACTAACTTCCCTTGGCTTTCATATGAATTTCATTTCAGGGAGTTTAGTCTTTTTATATGGAAGGATTTATTACCACTAATAAATACTTAGGATTTTTCGCTTTTTTCTTTTTTTTGTAGGAAAAGCTTTAAGGAATTTAAATAAAATGATAAATAAAAACCTTAATGAAAAAGCATGTCTTTGTTGAGCATTTGCTGGTCTCGGATATTACATTTTACAAAATCAAATTTTACTGGCAAACACATGTTGTTTTGAATTTTAAATTGTCTTCCTCATGTTAGATTTAGGAAAATGTCAAAAAAAAAAGATGCTTACTAATGCCAAACGATTTAGTGGGAATTTCTCGGGCTTATTGTATTCTAGTTACACTTTTGAATTTTGGTTTTTTGATTTATAAAGCTGTTGAGATTAATTTGAAATTAGATCCTTTAGTAGCCATAAATTTCAAAATCAACCCTTTTCTAATGTTCACAAATGTTGAATGGTAGCATTCTGTATTAAATAACTAATTTAGGGTCCTAACACCTTCAGCATCATTTACAAAAGGTCAGTCTTTGATTTCATATTTATTACAAGAGAAATGACCATCGTTTTTGATTGAAAGAAGGAAACAGTTTTTGTAAGACTGATGTAGAGGGTGGCTGATGAATACTGCTACCAAAATCGTAATAACTTTTTTCTGTGCAAACAAACTGTTCCATTTTCATGTTTATATATTGTACTTTAGATTTAACATAAATAGAGAATTGGACCATTAAAACAAGGCTTTATTTCAGGTTTTAGAGTCGGTAATAATACCTTCAAGGATGAAGGTCATTTGAATTCAACTATTTTTAAATCTTTATGAAAGACTTAAAAAAATGCAATGATAAAAAATAAATTAAATTAGTTTATATGAGCTCTTTAATGCAGCAAAATCCATCAGATATAATGAATTTTTAAAATTTGTTCATAAAAAACCGATTTTGTTTTGTTTTTACGTTTAATAGTTCAAAAGATACAAATGGGTTCAAAATGTACCGTAAATCGCTTTAGAAATTTTTTATATGAAAAAATCCTTCAGAAATTTTTTATATGAAAAATGTTATATAGAAATTTTTTATATGAAAAATGTAATATAGAAATTTTTTTTGTAAAAAAAATTTGTATAGGAATATTTTATATGAAAAATTTTGTATAGAAATTTTTTATAAGAAAAATTTTTTATAGAAATTTTTATTTAAAAAATTTTTTAAATAAAGCATGTTCTATAGAAATTTTTTATATGAACAATTTTCTATGGAAATTTTTTATATGAAAAATTTTCTATAGGAGATTTTTATATGACAAAATTTTTATAGAAATTTTTATTTAAAAATTTTTTTAAATATAGCATGTTCTATAGAAATTTTTTATGGAAATTTTTTATATGAAAAAGTTTTTATAGTAATTTTTTGTATACAAAATTTTTTATAGAAATTTTTATTTAAAAAATTTTTTATATGAAAAATTATCTATAAAAATTTTTTATTTGAAAAATTTTTTAAAGAAATTTTTTATATGAAATATTTTCTATAGAAATTTTTTATATGAAAAATTTTTTATAGAAATTTTTTATATAAAAAATTTTTTTTTTAATTTTTTATATGAAAATTTTTTTTAGAAATTTGAAAAAAAAAATTTTATATGAAAAATTGTTTATAAAAATTCTTATATAATGAATTTTTAAAATTTGTTCATAAAAAACCGATTTTGTTTTGTTTTTACATTTAGTAGTTCAAAAGATACAAATGGGTTCAAAATGTACCATAAATCGCTTTAGAAATTTTTTATATGAAAAAATCCTTCAATATTTTTTATATGAAAAATGTTATATAAAAATTTTTTATATGAAAAATGTAATATAGAATTTTTTTTTTTTAAATAATTTGTATAGGAATATTTTATATGAAAAATTTTGTATAGAAATTTTTTATATGAAAGATTTTGTATAGAAATTTTTTATAAGAAAAAATTTTTATAGAAATTTTTATTTAAAAAAATTTTTAAAAATAAAGCATGTTCTATAGAAATTTTTTATATGAAACATTTTATATGGAAATTTTGTATATGAAAAATTTTCTATAGAAGTTTTTTATATGAAAAATTTTCTATAGAAGTTTTTTATATGAAAAATTTTCTATAGGAATCTTTTATATGAAAAATTTTCTATAAAAGTTTTTTATATGAACAATTTTGTGTAAAAATTTTTTATATGAAAAATATTTTTAGAAGTTTTTTATATGAAATTTTTTTTTAAGAAATTTTTTTAGAAATTTTTTTGTATATGAAAAATTCTATTGAAATTTTTATTTAAGAATTTTTTTATATGCAAAACGTTCTATAGAAATTTTTGTTTGAAAATTTTTCTAGAGAAAAATTGTTAAAAGAAATTTTTTAAATGAAAAATTTTGCATAGAAATTTTTTATATGAAGAATTTTCTATAAATTTTTATATATGAAAAATTTTCTATAGAAATTTTTTATATGAAAAATTTTGTATAGAAATTTTTTATATGAAAAATTTTGTGTAGAATTTTTTTTATGAAAAACTTACTATAGAAATTTTTTATATGAAAATTTTTTTAGAAATTTTTTATATGAAATATTTTCTATAGAAATTTTTTATATGAAAAATTTTTTAGAAATTTTTTATATGAAAATTTTTTTTTAGAAATTTTTTATATTGAAAATTTTGTGTAAAAATTTTTATATGAAAAATTTCTTTAGAAATTTTAATATGAAAAATTTTTTAATAAATTTTTTTGTATGAAAAATTTTTTATAGAAGTTTTTTATAGAAATTTTTTGTGTACAAAATTTTTATTTAAAAAATTTTTAATATGAAAAACTTTCTATAGAAATTTTTTACTTGAAAAATTTTCTAAAGAAATTTTTTGCATAGAAATTTTTTATATGAAATATTTTCTATAGAAATTTTTTATATGAAAATTTTTTTATAGAAATTTTTTATATGAAAATTTTTTTTAGAAATTTTTTATATGAAATATTTTCTATAGAAATTTTTTATATGAAAATTTTTTTTAGAAATTTTTTATATGAAAAATTTTTTTTAGAAATTTTTTATATGAAAAATTTTTTTAAAAAATTTTTGTATATGAAAAATTTTTTATATTAAAAATTTTGTGTAGAAATTTTTTATATGAAAAATTTTTTAGAAATTTTTTATATGAAAAATTTTTTAATAAATTTTTTTGTATGAAAAATTTTTTATAGAAATTTTTACTTACGGAAATTTTTATAAGAAAAACTTTCTATAAAAATTTTTTATTAGAAAAATTTTCTAAAGAAATTTTTTATATGAAAAATTTTCTATAGAAATTTTTTATATGAAAAATTTTCTATAGAAATCTTTTATATGAAAAATTTTCTATAGAAATTTTTTATATGAAAAATTTTCTATAAAAGTATGAACAATTTTGTGTAAAAATTTTTTATATGAAAAATGTTTTTAGAAGTTTTTTATATGAAATTTTTTTTAAGAAATTTTTGTGTATGAAAAATTTTTTATAGAAATTTTTTGTATATGAAAAATTATATTGAAATTTTTATTTAAGAAATTTTTTATATGCAAAACGTTCTATAGAGATTTTTTGTTTGAAAATTTTTATAGAGAAAAATTGTTAATAGAAATTTTTTAAATGAAAAATTTTGTATAGAAATTTTTTATATGAAGAATTTTCTATAAATTTTTGTATATGAAAAATTTTCTATAGAAACATTGTATAGAAATTTTTTATATGAAAAATTTTTTATAGAAATTTTTTATATGAAAAATTTTGTGTAGAACTTTTTTTATGAAAAACTTACTATAGAAATTTTTTATATGAAAATTTTTCTTTAGAAATTTTTTATATGAAAAGTTTTTTTTTTATAAATTTTTGTTTATGAAAAATTTTTATTAAAATTTTTTGTATAAAAAGTTTTTTATTGAAATTTTTATTTAAAATATTTTTTATATAAAAGATGTTCTATAGAAATGTTGTATATGAAAAATTTTCTAAAGAAATTGTTTATATGAAAAATTTTCTAAAGAAATTGTTTATATGAAAAATTTTCTAAAGAAATTTTTTATATCAAAAATTTTTTTATAGAAATTTTTTATATAAAAAATTTTTGATAGGAATTTTTTATATAAAAAATTTTTGATAGGAATTTTTTATATAAAAAATTTTTGATAGGAATTTTTTATATAAAAAATTTTGATAGGAATTTTTTATATGAAAAATTTTCTATATTTTTTCTACTATACCACATTACCAGCCTGGATTGTCAACTTTTAACTTCACTAACAGTTTTGTGAACTGTTCCAACTCCTTCCTCCTTAAACCATTATAAAGTGCCACCGTCAAACTTAAGAGTTTTTCTCACGTCTTGCTTTCTGGACTCTGATTTGGTCTCATGTCTTGCTTCCAGGACTCTGGAGATTATTTGGTCGGATAAGACCAAAATTATTTGTCCTGGGTAGGATGTGAGTGAATGGTGTTGGCTAAAGCCAGGAAAAGAATTGCAATTTAAAGTCTTAAGACTAACTCTAAAGTTTAACGGTTGCATTATAGCTGAAGAAGTTGAAACAGTTCACAAAATTGTTGGTACAATGACTGCACAGTTCTACATCAATGTTTTATACATATTTGTGAAGAACTTTAAAACATTGGGACAGTAATTTGAGTGAATGTATATCAGTACTGAACTATCCTATATCACTTATCCCTTAGTGGATGCTTTTTTTATTTAAATTAGATTTAAATTTATATGTTACTGATTTAGGGGACAATAAAGTTTCAAAACGTGCTTGCAATTTTTGAAACCGAGAAATAATGTCTTCTGGCGGGAAAAATTACTATTTCTGGTACCTCAAAAAGGGATGCCATCTCGGAATTGAATTTTTGGTCCTTTACAGCCACGAATTTAGTTGTATTTTAATAATATTCTGCACAAGGACAATCCCTATACTTTTTTTTGGCAAAATCGGATTACTATCTCGGGTACTTCCCATAGAGATGCCTTTCCGGAATTGAGTTTTTGGTCCATTACAACGACGAATTTAGTTGTATTTTGTGGGAATCGGCACATACAAGACACATTCTCAAAAATAGTTTAAATTGTACAAAAGAAGCTCAACTGTACCGTGTTTTCCATTGCTGCTGTTTATGAAAAAATGCTTTTTGATTCGGGAGTTAACCAGGAGAAAGCATCATTCGTACTTGTACCAACAAGCTGATATTTCTTAAAGTCAATAACCCTTCAATTCCACGGAAACAATTTTTTCAGTTATTCCAAAATTAGCAGTGGTTCAAAATTTTAATAGACTTTTTATAAGTGTACAGAAACAATTCTGTTACTTCTATAAGGATGAACCTCACTAAAATGTTAATGACATCAAGGTAAGGATTGTTTGATAACGACACAAAATTAAGTCTTTTTAACATTTCGTTCAGAAAACATCAAATAAATTTAAATTGAATTTTTAATATATATGGAAATTGTTTTCTTATAAAAAATATGTCGTGGGCCTATATCTAAAATGGCTTATCTGCAGATTTTAGAAATTGAGATTTTTATACCATCCGATTCCATATGACGCGCTTTACCTATAGTGTGAATTTTTTATCAAAATGTTAATTTATTCTCGACTTATTTACTTTTTTCTTTGGCTTATCTACATAAACAATTTTTTTTCGAAGACAAAATGGTTTATCTACATTGTTTTTACTAAATAGTCATAGAAGTTGTAAATTAAAAATCTGTAAAAAGGTAAAATTATTAAAACTTTTTTAACTTTTCTGATGA
This sequence comes from Stomorhina lunata, assembly GCA_933228675.1. Lineage (NCBI taxonomy): Eukaryota > Metazoa > Arthropoda > Insecta > Diptera > Rhiniidae > Stomorhina > Stomorhina lunata. The sequence goes on along the minus strand of OW121740.1, from coordinate 94,129,184 downwards.
GTGGTAATACGCTAAATTCAAATGTGCTTTCAAAATTCTTCTATCTTCATACTGTTCAACAGAAAATGCGAAAAAATGCGGTGTTTTTAGTGATGTTTAAAAGACTATTCACTACGCACAAAAACTACATTCTATAACTCTTAGCAATAAGAAGATATCTTCCTTAAAGTAGGAAAGACGAAAAATTATAAAATCTTTTAAGTTTTATAAAAGAAAGTGCATTTTGAAAAACGCACTTTTTCAAAAAAATAAATATTACCAATAAAATGTAATAAACGTCGTATATGGTACAATTCAAATACATAAAAGGATCCCAAATCATGAGGGAGTATTGTCTAATCGGAATTACATAAATTTCTTAAATTATGTTATGTAATCCACTTTCCTACAAATTCACTACGAACAAAATAATTTCCCAGCAAAACTTTTCATTACCAAGTAATGAGTTAAACAGCTAAACTATTGAACACGTACTACTTACACATTCACTGTTTAAGTCATTACATTAACATGGGGATGTCATTGGAGGCAAGAACTTACCAATTGCATAAAAGTAATGACTTGGGTAAGCAATTGGAAAACAACAACATTTTTTGTTGTTGTTTTATTAAAAAAAAAAATATATTTTTAAACGAAATACGAAATTTTTTTTATGACCCCATGAGGGCTCGAACCCGGACCCCTACTACTGCTAGGCGGAGACTTTTCCACTGAGCTACTTCATATGTTGAAAATTTAGCAGCTTATAATTAACCCAGAAAAACTTTTCATTACCAAATAATGAGTTAAACAGTTAAACTATTGAACACGAACTACTTACTCATTCGCTGTTTAAGTCATTACATTAACATGGGGATGTCATTGGTGGCAAGTACTTACCAATTGCAGAAAAGTAATGACTTGGGTAAGCAATTTGAAAGCAACAACAACAACAGCAACAACTTTTTTGTTGTTGTTTTATTAAAAACATATATTTTTAAACGAAATACAAAATTTTTTTTATGATCCCATGGGGGCTCGAACCCAGACCCTCCGACTGCTAGGCAGAGACTCTTCCACTGAGCTACTTCATATGTTGAAAACTTAGCAGCTTATAATTAATATAAACAATTTTTATTTTTAGATCCAAAATCATGTGAAAATAATTTTGTTTTTCCCTGCTTTTTTTTGCTTTGTTGTAATTTTTGGAAAAATATTTTTATACGATTTTTTGTAATTATTTTAAAACTTTTTTAAAATTATTTTAAAACTTAAACAATTTAAATCTTCTTTTTTGTATAAGTTTTAACATAAGATTGACACTTACTTACTTAAATGTTACAACCTGTTAAGGTCAAAGTCCGAGCATATTTTAGAATTCCATGGATTTCGATCTTGTGCGAATATTCTCCAATTTTATAGGCCAAGCTTTGAAAAATGTTCCTCTACTTGGTCTTTCTATCGAAGTTTCGGACATCCTCCTCTAACATTAGGTAGTGCGACATTTCAATTCTAATTTTATCCTCTTCATTTTATTTTTCTTTCAAGAGAGGGTTACTGGCCCGTAATCCTAACCCATTTTTATCGATCTTATGGGACAACTCTCGGAACATGTTAACTCACAATATTAATGGGTGTTAAACTATCTCCCGGGGTGATACCATGAGGAGGTGTGTGTCCACAGTTGAGATGAAGGATGACCCAGATAAGTTGGGCTTACAAAGTTAAGACCAATTAGAATCGTGTTTGGTATTCAACATCCCCTATATAATCAAAATTGACTCATGATGCTATTTTTTCATTAACGTGAGTTAGTTTTACAATTTTTTTTTTACAGATGATAATATTTAAGTTCTTAAAATTCAAAAACCATTTCAAAAGACTCGTTTAATAAAAAAAAAAACTAAAAAAAATTGTTGCCCTTGGTGGGATTTGAACCGGGGCAATTCAGTTTAAATTACCATCTTAATTACAAATAAGTACTTCTAACTTATTATTTATTCGGATGGTATGTTGTAGTCGTTACAAGGTAACCAGTTATCAGAGTACTTGCCATTACCAAAGTTTTGCTGGGAATGTAATAAACGTCGTATATGGTACAATTCAAATACATAAAAGGATCCCAAATCATGAGGGAGTATTGTCTAATCGGAATACATAAATTTTTTTAAATTATGTTATGTAATCCACTTTCCTACAAATTCACTACGAACAAAATAATTTCCCAGCAAAACTTTTCATTACCAAGTAATGAGTTAAACAGCTAAACTATTGAACACGAACTACTTACACATTCACTGTTTAAGTAATTACATTAACATGGGGATGTCATTGAAGGCAAGTACTTACCAATTGCATAAAAGTAATGACTTGGGTAAGCAATTGGAAAACAACAACAACAACATTTTTTGTTGTTGTTTTATTTAAAAAAAATATATATTTTTAAACGAAATACGAAATTTTTTTTTATGACCCCATGGGGGCTCGAACCCAGATCCCTACTACTGCTAGGCGGAGACTTTTCCACTGAGCTACTTCATATGTTGAAAATTTAGCAGCTTATAATTAATATATGGACAAAAATCAAAAAGTTTTAATTTTCAGAAATAAAAAAATTCAAAAAATTTTTTGAACGCACACTAAATTTTTTTTTGGGGTTCTATTAAGGGACCTTAGGGAATGTAAAATCCATTCGCGTCAATGATTTTACGCGAGGCGCGCAGAAGCTATGACGCTTAAAACAAAAATTTCTAAAAAAAAAATAAAAAATTATTTTATTTTTATTAGTTTTATGTGGATTTTGTCAGAACTTATATATTTTCAGGTGTTCTGTCGTTTCATGGTATTATGGTGGTTTATATATGCCTTAACACGAAGAATTAATGCAATTATGCAAGTGAAAAAAATATTTTGTTTAAATATTTTTTGATTTTTTTAACCGCGATTCTCGCGAAATTTGACAAAATGTGAGTCTGCTGCCTTCACTTATGGACAAATTTAATTTAAAAGAATTTTTTATTTAAATACAAGTTTTAATAGATGCATATCTTTCTAAAATATAAAATTCTTATTTGGTCCATAAAATCGTTAATCCTTATAATATTTTGGTGCGCCTCAAATATAAGGTAAAACTTTATTAAAGAATAGTTTTAAGACCATTCCTGATCAATTTTGAGCTAAATTTGCGATGTGCTTCATTGAAATGTTTTTAGTTAAAACTTTCGCGTTCTCAGTTAATAAAGAGATTTTTGCAAAACTTTTGATGCAAATCAGTTATAAATGACATCGCTTTCATGCCTTGTGTGATTTTGTCTCAGTTTGCATTCCAAAACCATTTAAACCAATACGCACTTTTTTGCACGATTTTCAAAATCTTCATAAAATTTTAGCAAACAATGATTTTTTGGTGCGCTTTTGTTTTTAGGTGATAAATGGCAAAAAACTCGGTTTACGCGGTAGTTTGGAAATTTTCATTTATATTTGCGAGTGTGCTCCACGAAAAACCGGTATTTTAAAAATTTTTCGCTCAAAAATTCCTCATTTACACCTGTCGTATATTATACCTATATAGAGCACATTAACTAGATATATATCAAACAATGCGAAATTGAAAGATCTACAAATTTTTGTCTATTTTTTTAAATTTCTTTGAGTCGGCCAAAAAATATGAGGAAAAAATTAAAAAGTGGCAAAAACGAGCTTCAAATTTTGGCAGCCATTAAGTAGTATTAAAGGTGACAAAATTAAAATTTAGAGAGAAGTGAATTTATCCCCTAAGTGTGGTGTCTATTTCGTAGAACAACTACTTGGGTTCAAATATTAAAACAAATGCAGGAGAAGACGAAATATGAAGAAAAACTTGAATGCTTCAATCGATTTTTTAACGTTTTTTTTAATTTGCATGCCAATTACGCTTAGAAGCGCAAATTTGCGCAACTAAGATATCGTGTTCAGTCAGTATACAGAAGTTTTTGCGAGTTCAAGATCTTTAATTAGATTTTCCGAACTCCTAAGGGTACAAAAATTATTCGAGTTGAAAGTCGGTTTCAAAGGAATAAAAACTGTTTGATTTTTGCCCATATACAATTTTTATTTTTAGATACAAAATCATGTGACAATAACTTTGTTTAGAAAAAGATTTCTTTTCAATTTTTTGTAAATGTTTAATACATTTAATAAAAAATGAAGAAGTTTTTTTTTATTATTTTAAAACTTAAATAGTTTAAATCTTCCTTTTTGGTTATAAACCATTGACTCTTACATACTTATGTGGCCTATAGTTGCAACCTGTTAAGGTCAAAGTCCGTGCACATTTTGGAATTCCATGGACTTATTTCTTGTGTGAATATTCTCCAATTTTATAGCTTAAGCTTTGAAAAATGTTGCTCTACTTGGTCTTTCCATGGAAGTTTCGGACGCCCTCTTCTAGCATTAGGTGGTGGAACATTTTAATTCTAATTTTATCCTCTTCATAGAAATTATTTTTTCCAAGAGAGGGTTACTACCCCGTCGTACTAACCCATTTTTATCGATCTTATGGGACAACTCTCGGTACATGTTAGCTCACTACATTAAGGGGTTTTAAACTAGTTCCCTGGATGATTCCACGAGGAGGTCAGTGTCCGCAGTTGAGATGAAGGATGACCCAGATAAGTTGGGCTTACCAAGTTAAGACCAATCAGAACTGTGTTTGGTATCCAACATCCCCTACATAATCAAAATTGACTCATGATGGTATTTTTGATTACCGTGAGTTAGTTTTCCAAAATCTTTTTTTACAGAAGGTAATATTTAAGTTCTTAAAATTCAAAAATCATTTAAAAAAACTCTTTTAATAAAAAACAAATTAAAAAAAATTGTTGGTTTTGGTGGGATTCGAACCCGGGCCATTCAGTCCAAATTATCATTTTAATTACAAATAAGTACTTCTGTAATAACTTATTAGTTATTTGGAGGATATGTTGTAGACATTACAAGGTAACCAGTTACCAGAGTACTTGCCATTACCAAAGTTTTGCTGGGTTATTTACACATTTTAAAATTTTATATAAAAATTTTCGAAGATATAACGGCTGATCTACCGTTAAATGACGAATATTGGGTTTTATTTAATAAATTTTATTCTTGGAAATGAGAAGGATTCTCCAATCATATTGTAAAAGATCACTTTGTTAAAAACTCACTAATAAGAGAATTAAAGAGTTTTTTGCTTCTCCTGAAAAATCAGTGTTTTGCAGATAAGCCATTTTAGATATAGGCCGACGATGCACCTAATGTTTATAAAATGAGTTTTAAATTTTACTAATTTTATATTTAAACCCACGTTAAAGAATTTCTAAAAATAAAAAATTCCATATTTGTTTAACAAAGGATTTTCATATAAGTTGCATAAACTGAAATCTACATAGAAGTTCTTCCTATACATTTAGTTTCCGCCATCATTCTTATTGTCCGAATGTCATTCACTCAACCGTTTATTCATTCATTCATTCATTTATTCACTCGTAAAAGGATATAAAACGCATATCAACGTGAACTAAAAATATGCCAATGCTCTTCTAGTTTTTTTTTTAGAAATTTATATTTTTTTATGCATTTTATTCATAAGTTTTACTATTTGTTTGAATGAATTCTAACATTTTCATACATTCGTTTATTATAATGACACAATGAGTACTTTAGCCAGTGTTGCTGTGTGTGTGTGTGTTCATTGTCTAATTGTATACGCGTTGTGTTATAAATGCGAAAAATATTCTTTATGAGCTTTGAATGTTTTTTGACATTTCCCATCAATGTTAAATGAAAAGACCATTGTTATATTTATTGTTACAGCTTTTCTTTAAGTTGAACAGAAAAGAAAAAAAATTGGTTTAAATATTAAAATTTTTATGTCGTGGTAAAAGAGATAAATTTATTTTGTTGTCATAAAATTGTAAAGTTTTTTTTGTATCTATGTTATCAATTTGGTGGGTATTATTATATACAGTACCTGGTAGACCGAGCCTTGCTCGGAGCTTTATGATAAGCATTTTGAGGAAAATTTTAAAGTTTTTATATATTTTATATTATAAAGTGCTAAAATAAATTTAGAGGAAAGACATTGTAGAAATATTCAGTTAATTTTGAATTATTTGATTTATTTTGTCCGACCAACACATAGTTTGCGTAGTTTACAGTTTGACTCATTTTGAATAATTTTGGAAGTTATTCATATCAACAGAAACCTTTGTCGACTCATGCGCAACAACTTTGCTAAAGATTATAGTCTGATCAAATGCACAGTTTACGATTTAATTCATTTTGAGTAGTTTTCTGTGGCGCCACCTGTCGGACTTTGCTTATTCCAATTCATAAACCTTCTTCGGCTTATCCGTAACAACTTTGCTGAAGATTATAGCATGATTAAATGTACAGCATACGATTAAATTGACTTTGAGTGAATTTCAGTAGCGCCACCTGTCGAAATTTCTTCATACCAACTAAGAAACCTTCGTCGGCTCATGTGCAACAACTTTGCTAAAGATTGTAGCATGATTAAATGTACAGATTACGATTAAATTGACTTTGAGTAAGTTTCTGTAGCGCCACCTGTCGGAAATTATTCATACCAACTAAAAAGCCTTAGTCGGCTCATGCGCAACAACTTTGCTAAAGATCATAGCATGATCAAATGTACAGTTTACGATTTAATTAATTTTTAGTAATTTTCAGTGGCGCCATCTGTCGGAAATTAGTCTTATCAACTTTAAAACCTTCGCCGGCTTATCTGCAACATCTTCGCTAAAGAGCATAACACAATCAAATTCACAGTTTACTATTCTATAAAGAACATACATACAGACAAACATTCATTTGTTTAAAATAATACTAATTTTTCCCCCTTTTTATTCCCTAATTTCTAAAAGTTCCATATGTATATTTGGTACTTTTTTGGTGCCAATTGAATTCGGTACATTTTTTTAAAACGCATTTAACATAATGTATAATGTTCCTATTCATATTACTTTGGAGATGTTAAGTTATCATTTTATCCCTTTTTTACCCATTTTGGCTCCAAAATCAAAAAAGTACCAAATACGTGTTTCATGTTTTTTTTACATCTATTGATTGCAGTACCAAGTTTCTTTCTATATTCTTTAGTTTAAAATATAAGAGTGGGTTAAAAAGGTGCCAAAAAAACTATTTTCACCCTTTTTTACCCCCTATCGGACATACTTTAAAAAAAGTACCAAACACCTGTCCGCTTATTTTCAAAGCTGTTTAAAACGTAATTTTAATTTTGTTTCTATACCTATTACTTTAGGAGACATAGCGTTTTCGATTTTTTCCCCTTTTTACCCGTTTTTACCCTCTTAGAGGTAAAAGTTCCAAAAGTCACTTCTTTTTCGACCTATACATCAAAAAAGATACCCACTGTCCAAATTTTATCAAAATCGTTAGAGCCGTTTTCGAGATAGCCATTCTATATATATATATATATATATATATATATATATATATATATATATATATATATATATATATATATATATATATATACAATTATTGCTCGTTTAAGAATATAAGATAAATATGTTGGAATTTTTTATAGGTTAAACCTGGGTCCAAATTACTGCAGTCGATATCGATCGAAATCTTAGATATTTTCAAAACATTTGTATAGATGCACAGTTAACTATATTTTTTCGAAGTTTTTTTTCCAAAAGATAAACAATAGTAAAAGAGTTTTAATCAGAGACTGAATATTAATACTTTTGAAACAATATTTTCATACTTTAATCCATACAAAAACAATCATTGAAGTTTAAAAAATAATAAATATCCCTAAAGATTTTTAATTGTTCGAAAAATTTTGTATCGTTTTTCAATCCGATGAAAATAAAAAACAAAAAAATCGTTTGGGATATTTATCAGTTCAAAATTATTTTCATCTTTTTTCATCCGATGAAAAAAAATTTGATAGAAAATATTCAAATTTTATTTCTGTATTTGTCCTGGGTTTATTCATCATAATGTTCTTACATAGATTAGGAAACTCCAAAATCCTTGCGCCAACTGCCGTAGCAGGGGGATTTCTCGCATGATTATCCCTTGGAGTAGTATATTCTGTAATATTGTTTCTTTCCATGCTTAAAACATCGTGCGTGCTAAGTCGATGGGTGATGGGTCCAAAGACACAAGCCACGTTTGTATAGCGAGCCGTTCGATCCGAGACTGAGACCCACTTGCAGCCGCAACTAACATGTTGATCAGACGCTGCATTTTCGTACTTTACGAAGTACAATTATCTTAGACCCTTAGACCATATAAGTTGGAATGGCTCCCTTTTATGTTAGCCCTGACCTAGAATCCAACACGGGTTGTTTACCACATCTAAAACTAGGTTGCTAAGGTTTCCAGGATGTACCACGAGAAGGTTAGAGTGGGAATTGGATACAGTTCTTACCTGGTAGCTAGAGACGACAGGCAATTCTGCATTCATCGAAACCACCAATAGTTCCATTAGGACTATTAGGTTTTACTTCGATGTCCTAAAACTTTGCAATTAATTGGAAACATATTCATACATTCATTGTTAAAAGTTTTATAATTTCAAAAATATTTTATTTTTCAAAGTCAAAACAGAAGTTCAAAAATAAAACAATCAATAAAATATTTTTCTGTTTTCATGAGGGATATTTATATTTCAAATATAAATCCCACATTTTTATTCATCGATCGAAATGAAAATAAATTTTCATCGGCAATGATATTTATACTTGATTGATTTAAAAAATAAAACAATATTCGGTCTGTGGTTTTAATTGAACAATATATATTTTTTAAAACGAATTAAAAAGGATACCAAATTTCAATAAACTTTTTGCATCGAAGTAATTTTGAACATCCCTAAAGTATACTTAACAATATTCGCTTAAAAGTCTAAGTTTTCAAACGATATCGAATGCGATAATTTGGCCCCTGATTGGCTACAAATAACGAATTTAAAAATTTCTTTCCAACATGATCTTCATATTTTTAATCGGAAGATTCGCGGATGGAGATGGAGAATAGGTTTAGACCAGTGATAGGTAGTACAATAGTTCTTATGCACAATAAAAAATAATAAATATGACAGCAGCAACTCCTATGACTGCAGTCGAGTTACTTAATTAAATGGCCTATATTTACCGCTTCTTAAGGTCAAGGGCCGAGCATATTTTGGAATTCCATGCGCTTCTTTCTTGTGCTTATATTCTCCTATTTCGTAGGCCAAGCTTTGAAAGATTATTTTCTTCTTGTTCTTTCCATCGAAGTTTCGGACGTCCTCTTTTACGAGTTTCTCTCAGAATCATTTTCGAGCGCTTTTCTTGCGGGAGTATTTTTGTCCATTCGCACAATATGTCCTAGCCAACGCAGCCGCCGCTGTTTGCTGTCAGCTTATAACTCATACAGCTTATGGTTAATTCGGTATCGGTATTCGTTATTGACCCAAACTGGTCAAAAATAAAAACACATGGCTTCCTGTCGCTCACTACACATTGACAAGGATACTATAGTTGAAATCGAAGGATCGATTAGATCTTGAATGTATGGTTTCTTCTTTTGGAAGGTTTGTGTAACTCCCTGATTATTTACATACCCAATTTACATCACAATCTTTAAATACGGGGTTATCTATTTTGTGGTTTCAAAAGTGAACGTAAATATAACACATAAAATATTTTTTTTCATGATATTTCTTTTCATACCCTTTACAACCATAGGTTGAAAGGGTATTATAAGTTTGTGCTGATGTATGTAACGCATAAAAATATTTGTCTTAGACCCACCAATAGGCTTAGAATCACTTTCTGAGTCGATTCAGCGATGTCAGTCCGTCCGTCTGCCTAGACGGTTGGCTGGACCCCCATGTAAACCATGTAATCAAAGTACAGGTCGCAATTCTAGAGATAATTTGATGAAATTCGGCACAGATAATTTAATAGTGGAACTATGGCTATTAAAATTCGTCAAAATTGGTCCATTATTTATGGTACCTCCCATAGGTCCCACTTCCCGGAATTGATATTTTGGCCACAAGTATCAATATTTTTATGAAATACTGCTTATGCATTTCAAAATCGCTGTACCAAATTTCAAAAAACCGGTCCACATTTGACCATAGCTTCCATACAAACTCTTCTGTTAAAACGACCTAAATGAGGCAAAAATCACTAAAACGCTTGTAATCTGAAGATTATGAAAATTTGGAGTTTTTTTGTATACATAATTTTTGTAAAAACTGTAATCAATTTGCCAAATTTCGATGTAATCGGTCCACATTTGATCCTGGCTCTCATTTAAGCCCAAATGGCGGAAATAGCTTAAATATATAAGTTTTGAGAAAATGTTTGTATGATGGCAAAATTTAGCAAATATTTCTCTTTATACAAGAAAAAGAACACCTTTGGTCTTAGTGGTAAAGGGTATCGTATGGTCGGGCTTGACCGACAATAGCAAATTCTAACTTGTTTATTATAAAGTTTGAATATTGATATTATGTGTAAAATACTACATCATTTAAATGACCACCACGCGAAATGTTCCAAGCGTTGATTCTTTTGATTTATGTTTTGACCACTTTTTGACATACATACATATCGCACTTGTTCAACAAGAGGGTATTAACTCAAAATTTTTAAATTTTCACTTTTTTAAAGAAATTGAAGTGTAATAGTCTTATCTACCCACTGTAAAAATCTGACATCATTCTCACTATAATTGTACCAAAAAAACTACAGTTTTACCCCTCTCCTTATATGAAAGTAGTAGTAAAATCAGAGACCGGAGATCGTTTTATTTTTTAAATCCATCAAGTATAAATATCATTGCCGATAAAAATTTATTTTCATTTCGATCAAAAAATAAAAAAAACAGGGATTTATATTTGAAATATAAATATCCCTCATGATGAAAATTTTAAATATCTATAACGATAAATATCCGAACAGAAAAATATTTTATTGATTGTTTTATTTTTGAACTTCCGTTTTGACTTTGAAAAAATAAAATGTTTATGAAATTTCAAAATTTTCAACAATGAATGTATGAATGTTTTTAATTTGTTGCAATGTTTAAGGACATCGAAGTTAAAGATAATAATTCTAATGGTAACTATTGGTTGTTTTTTTTTTTTGATTCGCGTCGCTATTTCTAAAAAAATTAACTTTTAAACGTTTTAAACGCACGTACCCAACGACCATTTGTTGCCCAAACCCATTTCGATATAAAATTTGCAACAATAATTGAATTTATTGCTATTTAAACGTCCTAAAGGTGCTTTATACCCGGACAAATACAGAAATAAAATTTGAATTTTTTCTATCAAAATTTATTTTCATCGGATGAAAAAAAGATGAAAATTATTTTGAACTGTACTGATAAATATCCCAAACGATTTTTTTATATTTTATTTTCATCGGATTGAAAAAAGAAACAAAATTTTTGAACAAATAAAAATCATGAGGGATTTTTAATATTTTTTTAAACTTCAATGATTGTTTTTTTATAGATTTAAACATGAAAATATTGTTTTAAAAGTATTAAAATCCGGTCTCTGAGTAAAACAAAATAGTTTTTTGACTATACTGAAAATTTAAAAATTTTGAGTTAATACCCTCTTGTTGATCAAGTGCGATATATTGGGCGGTATTTCAGCCATTACTTGATGAATGTTGGTTTTTAAGTGCTCAAGAGTTAAAGGTTTATCTCCATAAACATGGTATTTCGCGTAGCCCCACAAAAAAAGTCGTAAGGTGTCAAATCGCATGACGTTGGTGGCCACTTGATATCGCCACGACGAGAAATTACTCGACCAGGAAATGTCTCTTGCAATAAAGCCATATTCGCTCGAGTTGTGTGCCATGAGGCACAGTCTTGTTGAAACCACATATTCTCCAAGTCGTATTCTTCGATAATGTATTTAAATAATTCAAATAACAGGCAAAACGATCATACACAGGCCTTACAATATTTGTAACCGCTCAAGTCTCTTCAAATTTCTTCCCAATTTTGCCAATTGCTCGCATAGCTCGACAATTATGTAAACCATAAACTTCTCTTAAAGCACGATATGTGGCTGTTGCAGAATCACCATTTTTGTAGTATGTTTTGATTATTTCTAATGCGCTGTGTGATACTTAAGCGATCCATTTTCGTCAATGACAGAATTTCAACTGAAAAGAAAAAAAATGCATTTAACAACTTAGTTTGACAGATATCGAATTCCAGTCCTATACTTTTGAAACCACGAAATGGATAACTCGATATTTTAAGAATACATTCTAACGAATCCGGGCTTATAATTTGGTTTCTATTCTCTAAATCATTTGCCCTTGTTCTAGGATTGGTTGAGATACATCAATAAGGGTCCCTCAAGTTAATTGGAAATCCACGGATTTTGTCTTGGACTTTATTAAAATGTCACCTAATGTGTTTAGAATTCTGGGGTTACACAAAGCTTCGTTCTGTTTCCTACTTTACTTCTTGTTTGCATTAATGCCCGTCTAAGTATGTCAAACTTTCAATATTAACTACTCTTTTGCATGATGGGACCACAACAACTCCTACCTGGTTGTCAAAAAAACAGATATAGTGCTCTTCACTGTTTTAAGCTTGCCTATGACTTATTATGGACTCCATGTTGCGAATTATCCTTAGAAGTCAGTAACAAAAATTACCTTAAAATAGAAACATATTGTAGGTTTTTATGAATAACAGACTACATACATACAAACATATGTGGGTATATGATTATCTCTAAAATTATGAAAGACAAGAGTGGAATAGAAATAAGGTTATGAATGGAAAACATGAAACGAATATTAACTGACACATAGACACAATGAACTTACGCACAGCTGAATAACAAAAAAAAAACACATGTAACAAACAAATATAACACAAAAAAAAATGTATGAATAAGGACAATTCACAACAATAATAACAACAACAAGAACATGATAAATAAAAGTGAATGTAATTGTAATAAAAAATAAAAACAGCAACAAAAATTACTTATTCACACAATTCAAGAACAGACATGATGACAACAGGCAGAAACATGCATACATACATACATACGTATGTATGTACATATTGATGGCTTAATGTAAAAAAGACCTAACTCTATTTTTTATTACTTTGTAAAATTTTAGAAACAACAACAAATTTTTTAAACGATAAATAAAATGTGCTGCTTTTTTATTGAAAATTGTATTACAGTTTTTGTTGTATCTAAAATTTTACGGTTTTGATATAATTCTGATTTTCTGTAAGTAACAAACAATTGAGTTAGACCTTTTTATATTAAGCCATCGTTATGTGTGAATACTTTTGACTATGAGTGTAATACTTTTACATTTACATATTGTGTCTGACTAGTAAATAGTACATGAACATATTTTGTACTTCTTACATGATTGTAGGTTTTATTACATACGTTTATATTAGAGTGTCCCTTTGTATGGAGAAAATTAAACTTTGTAATACAATGAAAACTTTTTACATTTCAATCCTATAATCCAAATACAAAGTTTCATTAAGATCGGATAGCGGGACTTGACGCCGAAGTTTGGATATGCCAGTTACATATATGCCACTTGGAATACATTTTCAAAAAAGTGTTTAACAGCATAGTACTTTTTTTTTGGTTTTTTCAATAGTTTGCCAAACGAATTCGAAAAAAGTGAAAAAGTTAGGGAATGTTAGTAAGAGGACCCTGCGGATTACCACAAAGAAAAAATAGATCAATATCTCTAACGGTTTAGCGGTACCTGAGACTTAAAATCAAATTATTTCGTAAAAAAAAACAATTTTTAACAAAGCGCGTGAATTGTTACACATACATACATATATTAGCAGTTTTTATGAGCAGAACTTAAATTATTATTGTTTCAATGGCTAGAAATATATCAGAAATTTGGTGGAAATCGGATGTATTTAACCCTTTTATTACCAGGGTCAAATGAAAAATTTTTTAAATATTAAATTTTTTTTCAAAAAAGTACCTACTCGAAATTTAATTTTGTTATATAGGGTTTTTCAACAGGAACGTTAGTAAAGTACAGGGACAGCAGACGCGACCATATTTCTTGCTGCTCTTTTGACATTTCTCTTTAGTAAGGTTTACTATTTCATGATGGACAGATATATGAGCCAACAACGAGTGTAAATTATTAAAATTTACTACCGAAATTCGGAGTGAGTGACCTCAACACTAAGAGCGCGAATCATCTTCAGCGACGAGGCTTATTCTTGGCTGAATGGCTTAATAAACATAATATGCGTTATTGGTCAGGCAGCAAACCACACGTACTCCATACGGTTTGGTGTGGCTTATGAGCCGGCGGCGTCATTGGTCCGTATTTCTTCCGTGATGATCAAGACCGGCATCTTACTGTAAATGGAAATCGCTACTGTTCAATGATAACCGAATATTTTTGGCTCCAATTGGATGATATGGACTTGGATTACATGTGGTTCCAACAGAACGGTGCCACAAGCCACACAGCGAATGTCACAATCAATTTATTGAAAACTAAGTTTGGAGAAAGTGTTATCTCACGAAATGGTTCAGTCAGTTGGCCGCCACGGTCGTTCGATTTGACGCAGTTGGACTATTTCCTGTGGGGCTACGCCATGTCTATGGTCTATGCCAACAAGCAAGCGTGCCCGTGGTGGCCATGCAAAAGAAATCGGGTTCCATACATAATGGAATCAAACGTGCTTTTACAGGAATTACGAATTTTATTGATATCAAAAAAAAAATTAAAACAAGTCGCTTTAGTGCTATAGTAGGTCAAGCCCGACCATACGATACCCTTTACTACTAAGGTCAAAGGTGTTCTTTTTCCCGCACAAAGACAAATATTTGATAATTTTTGCCAAAATTTATATCGAGGGTTTATATTCAAAAGGTGCTATCTACAAATTCACAATTTTACAGGAGACCAAAAAAACTAATTTTGTTATTAACTATAAGAGTAGTAAATAAACTTTGTTTTACAATACCATACAAATTGGGGCTAAGATTTCGTACAAATTTGCGCTTCTATAGTAGATAGCACTTTTTACGAGTTAAAATTTTATCGTTTTAAATACTAAAGCAAGTAGATAGCATTATTTTAACAACAAAAAAAATTTAATGAAAGTTGAGGATTTTATCAAAATATCATGAATTTTAATTAAAATAATAAGTTTTGTGAATAAAACAAAATTTATTATAAATATATTAATATAATTCAAGGTATTCTCATTCTTATATGACCTTTATTTACAACCTGTTAAGGTCAAAAGCCGAGTATATTTTAGAAACCCATGGTTACAGTACGCTGTAGGGAATTGTCGTCCATTTTGTTGGTTTACCACTAATTACAATGTATATTTTATAACAATTGTTATTATTTCCGCAAATATTTTTTAATGTAGATAGCGCTATTTTTTTATAATGAAAACAACACAATTTATAAAAAAAATAGTTTTAAAGTAATTTTTCTTTCTTAAAAATTATATGACAGATGAGCCAAGGAACACGTTTCTATTAAAAACAATTTTGGTCGAAAATATAGATAGCACTTTTTGAATATAAAGCGTCGATATATTTCGCCATTTGGACTTATATGAGTGCTAGGGTCAAATGTGGACACTTATTACAAGAAAATTATGTATGCAAAAAATAAACTTGAAATTCTCATTATCTTCAGATTTACGAGCGTTTTTGTAATTTTATTCTCATTTAGTGCGTTTTGACAGAAAAGTTTGTATGGAAGCTAAGTTTACCGACTTCAATGAAATTTGGTAAAGTGATTATGTTTGCTGCTTATGTATTTGCTTTAATTTTAAATTTTATGAAAAAATATTGATATTTGTGGCCAATATATCAAATCCGGGAAGTGGGACCTATGGGAGGTACCATAAATAATGAACCGATTTTGACCAATTTTAATAGCTATGGTTCCACTATCAAAAAAATGATCTATGCGAAATTTCATCAAATTATCTTTAGAATTGCGACCTGTACTTTGATTACATGGTTTACATGGGGGTCCAGCAAGACGGACGGACGGACTAACATCGCTAAATTCAAAAAATCGTTTAAAGGCACCCTTAAATACATTTTTATGCAAAGTAACCCTTGCGTACCCATATGCTAAGCATGGGACCTATTTAGAGCCCATGGGTACGCAAGGGTTAACTTATATAAATATGTATTTAGAGGCGCCTTTGAACGTTTTTTTGAATTTTAATTGAAATATAATAATAAAACATGTAATTTCGAATAACTTTTTGAAAAATCCTTAATATTTTAAAAATTTTACTTTTGACCCTGGTAACAAAAGGTTTAATGATATCCGATTTCAACAAAATTCTATTTGGCTATATTTTGTGTGCGTATTTGGCAAACTATTTTGTGGATCAAAATGCTATATCTCTATCTAAAAGTCAGACAACTGTCAAATTTATATACATATCAATAAAAATCATATGAATTTAATATTATTAGCAACATCTAAGTAGTAGGCTACGAACTCATTTTCATTCTAACTTTCACCCTACTATACACACATACACATATCGTTACTTTAATATAGAAAGGCCCTAAGTCGTTTTTCATTCAAATCGCTTCTAAAAACTTTATCTAATATAATTTTGTAAAAATTATTTAATTTTAAAAAAGATTGTTATAGCATTTAGTTCTTTAGAGAATTTAGTAAAGAAACTGCGTTTAGAAAATTTCTATATATTCAAAACTTGAGATTTTATTTAGTTTTTTTCCCTCTCCTGTAATGTAAGAAAAATATTAGTTAGGGCTTTTCTATATTAAAGTAACGATATGCTATGTATAACATATGTATACTTATAAATAGTTGTACTATATACATAAAAATATTATTCATATTCAGCTGTATAATGTTAAACATATATGTATATGTGCTTGTACATTGTACAAGCTCCTGTATCTGAGGGTACCCTTTTTTACATAAAAATTTCTATAAATTTTTATTGTTGCTGTGACTAAAATAAACTATGAATTACTTATAATTGTAGTATTTTTTTCACTCTCCAGTTTCTGTACTTTAGTAACTAAATAAATTGTATGTTATAGTTATGGTTACACAATAATGGCAGCAAAAACGACAACTAAATACAACCACCTAGAGAACACCAGGAGCCAGCAACAACACCAACAAACTTGCAATAGATAAATGTAACAATATTAAACGAATACGACAGCAACAAAAAAAAAACTGAATAATGGACAATGTAATAAAAACTTGATATCGTTTTTTTATATTTGCAAAGGATATAAATTCACACACACTCCAACAGATAATAATTGTAGTGGAAAAAATGGAAATAAAAATAAAAACTATGAAGATACAACTTAAATAAAAACTATTTAAAACAAATTTTCACATGTAATAAAAATAATAATAAATTTTGCAACAGACTACTTATGTATGTTAGTTATTAGTTTGAATGGGGATGGTAGTTATTTGATTTAAGAAAAATTAATAAACTTTTAAAAACATATGGGATAACATGTTTTACATAAATTTTAATTTAATTCGTTAAGCAAAAAATAAAATATTTTAAATGCTTACATTTTTACTTTTAAAATAACAAAAATAGGTATAAACAAGTACGAAAGTATTATAGTCGGTCAAAATAGATCATAGTGGAATACAAAGTTATACTTGCTCATGTTTGTCAAATGAGTGGAATTAAGTAGTTACTCACTCAAAAAACAACACTTACTTGCATACTTAAATAGCCTATATTTATAACATTTTAAGGTCAAAGTCCGACCATATTTTAGAATTTCATGATCTTAGACCTTGTGCGCATATTCACCAATTTCGTAGACCATGCTTGAAAGACTGTCCTCTACTTAATCTTTCCATCGAAGTTTCGGGAGTTCTCTTCTACAAGTTCCCTCGAAATCATTCTTAACCACTTTTCTTGCTTGAGTATTTTCGTCCATTCGCATAATATGTCGCAGTAGGGTGACAGGAATATTTTTTTTCTTTGATTTCAAATGTTTTTCTATGGAATATTATGACACTAGGTCTAAAAGTTTGAGGCCCTATGCTCCACTGGGAGTCAAGGATAACAGAAGAAGAAGAAGGTCTTAAAATTTGAGCCCAATCGGATAAAGTTCTATGGGCGCAAATCGGCTCCAAAGTTTAAGAGCCCATTTGTATAGGGAAAAATGGGTTATTTTTTTGTTTTTGCAAAATTTAGACCAAAAATTATTAATTTTTACAAGTAATAAAAAAAACTTAATCTTTGTAATATTTGTTGAACAAAATTTTCAAAAAAAAAACCGACCTGAGAAAAATGTACCATTTTCCAACATGAAAAAACTAAGTAAATTTGATTATATTTAAACAAAACTGAACTATTTACTAGTAATAAGCCATTAAATGTTAAATCATGTCTAACTTTGGAATTTATTTATTTACAATATACAATTTTTGGTGCCTATCCTTAGGCGCGTTTTCAAGGACATGAATTTTTGGGGGAAAGCTGCAATAACTTTTAAACTACCCCATGGATTTTCGTCTTTCATGATTTGAAATAAAACTGTGTTAGTTCTCTTTAATAATTTATTATTTTTTGTAAAAACTATTTATTTTTATTCTAAATTTCGCAAAAACAAAAAAATAACCCATTTTTCCCCATACAAATGGGCTCTTAAACTTTGGACCCAATGCGCGCCCATAGAACGTTATCCAATTTGGCTCAAATTTTAGACCTAGTGTCACAATATTCTGTATAAAAAGTTATAAAATTCGAAAAATCATTTTCCTTCATACAAAAAATTGTCACCCTAATATCCCAGCCAACGCAGTCGCTGCATAGTGGATTGAAAAAAATTTGGGAAATAATTCAATAACTTTTAAACAGTAGAAAAAACAATAATTTAAAAAAAAATTGTCAAAAGCAATCCGACAAATCCCAAAAGGTTTTTGAAAATTCCCAAAAACTGATTTTTTAGTTTTTTTATGAATATTTCTCTTAATAGTTCTGGGTTGGGTATTTAAATAGCCATGTCCTATCTCAAAAGTGGGACAAGGTAAAATTTTTGTTTGCACCAAACGACTTCTATGGACCTAAAGCTAAAATTCAGAAAGGTTGACAAAATCGTACGAGCGGCCTAAGACACTTCTTTAATGGGTTTTTACACTCTTTAATGGGGTTTTACTTCTTCGATACCAGCATACAACTCACACATTCATTCGGTCTCGATATTTATTGTTGACTATCTGTTTGTATAAACAACCAGTTTTGGTTTTGATTTATTGACAACTAGTGCCATTCGATTTGATTCCTTCTCAATATTTGAAAATACGTCAGTTATCTCGCCCAATGTGCGTCTCAGAATATCAATATCAAACGCGAGTAGTACGTGTTTTATGTTGAAAATTGTTCCATTTGTATTATCTGTAGCATCTCACATTGTTTTCTCTAAAACAATATTGAAGAGACGAACTTTTACCTTGCCTGAATCCCCGTTTAGCTCCGAAGGACTCTAATAGGCTGTAATTCTACATAACTTTATTAACTTCGTGCCAAACTCAGACATTGCTTTAAATACCTTCGTTCGTATTGGTCTGTCAAAAGCAGTCTTATAGTTCACAAAGAGATGCTATGTGTTTGTTTAGACTTAGATTCCAATTATCTGGCATACGTTCTTCTAATAATATGGTTGTTATGAGGTAAAACATTTACCTAATCAACTCATCACTTTAGGCCTTGAAAAGCTTTGCTGTCAAACCATCGCAACTTTGAAGCTTTGTTATATTTCAGTCAAGTTATTGCAATTTTTTCGGGCGTGTCATCTTGGTCCCTTACATTTGATACCGGCAACTTGCAAAAGTGCTCCTTCCATAATTTCAGTATGCTTTCTGTATCTGTCACCAGGTTTCCTTTGTCGTCCTCAAAAACATAGGACAACTGTTTTTGAAACTATTAGAAAAATGTTGGTTTAAATAGAATTTTTCGAAAATTTGCATGACATTCATGAAAATAATTTGTTTAAATTTAAATTAAATAAATTTACTTGAAGAAAAAGTCAAAGTAGTTTTGGCTAAGAGAAGAAATGAAATTACCCTCACAATTTAGCAAAGACTCAAACCAGTATTAAGTACGGAAACGCATTTGTGTAGGTTATGATAAGTTTTGTTATCATAAGGGAACACAACCACTTTTAATTAAGAAATTAAACCTCAAATGAGTTTTGTCAAAAAAAAAAAAAAACTCTTTTATTTAAATAAAAACAAAAATTACTTCACAAAAAAATGTTATTTAAGGAAGTGTAACCGACAAAATAAATTAAAACAAGTAAGAAAGTGCTATACTCGGTCAAGCCCGACCATACGATACCCTTCACCACTAAGGTAAAAGGTGTTATTTTTCCTGTATAAAAACAAATATTTGATAAATTTTGCCATCATACAAACATTTTCTCAAAACTTATATATTTAAGCTGCTTCCGCCATTTGGACTTATATGAGAGCTAGGGTCAAATGTGGACCAATTATCTCAAAATTTGGCAATTGATTACAGTTGTTACAAAAATTATGTATGCAAAAAATAAACTTAAAATTCTTTTTATCTTCTGATTTACGAGCGTTTTAGTCATTTAGTGCGTTTTGAGAAAAGAGTTTGTATGGGAGCTATGGTCATATGTCGACCGATTTCAACGAAATTTGGTTCTGTGATTTAAGTTTACATAAGCAGTATTTGTTTTAAATTTCATGAAAATAGCCGTGGTCCCATTGTCAAAAAAATGATCTGTTCCAAATTTCATCAAATTATCTTTAGAATTGCGACCTGTAGTTTGATTACAAGGTTTACATGGGGGTCCAGCCAGCCGTCCAGACGGACGGACGGACTCACATCGCTAAATCGACTCAGAAAGTGATTCTAAGCCTATTGGTATACTAAAAGATGGGTGTAAGACAAATATTTCTATGCGTTACATACATCAGCACAAACTTATAATACCCTTTCCACCTATGGTGGTGAAGGGTATAACAAATATGAGCTCTCTTTAAATATTGTATTTACCCAGCAATTTAGATGTCTTGTCCTAGACAAATCAAATAATGTTGAAATAATACGACTATCTTCAGTTTGAATTGATGTGCAATTTCTTACAATCTTAATTTATTTAACAGCAGAAACGCCAATTTCTTATACCCAAAAGCTTTGATTTTGTTTAGCTTTCGCAACATTAGCTCTATATAAAATGTTGTTATTAATTATTTAGTTACATGTTCTGCAGGGTATGAAAATATTTAATTTGTTGGTGTTACAAAAAAATATTGTATTATTTTTCGCACATAAACAGGAAACAAAAATATACTTGTACATATTACAATTTTATTGCGCTACATACCCAGTGAGAAAAAATGGGGTTTGCTAAGAATATGATATCTGCGGCAATATGGAAGAGTATCTTAAGTCGACAAAAGAGAGAATTGAGTTACGGAGTTTATTGCGTTACAGAAACAAATGCGCTTAAATGTGTTTAGTCCCTTTGAAAAAAAAATCGGGGTTTCGTCAATGAAATGTACGTTTACTTTTTAGTTTAACTTTTTTGAATTAATAATGCATTGTTTAAAACAACTTATGTACACGTATTTTTGCTTACATATTCAGATTTTCCTTTCGTCATATAAGGATTTCCTTAACTTCACTTAAGCTGTATAAATGTTGACCTTGAAAAAATAAAGTCATTATTTTCTAACAACTTGTGTTTACATAAAACTACACAATACATACTTTTTATTTAAACAGAATCGCTTAAAGTTACTTAAAAATTACAAAAAATTGATGCTATTTCAAAACTTCAATTTTCGACTTCTATTCTTCCATTTGCCGCAGATATACCCAGCAAAACTTTGGTAATGGCAAGTACTCTGATAACTGGTTACCTTGCAACGACTACAACATACCATCCGAATAAATAATAAGTTATTACAGAAGTACTTATTTGTAATTAAGATGGTAATTTAAACTGAATGGCCCCGGTTCAAATCCCACCAAGGGCAACAACTTTTTTTAATTTTTTTTTTAATTAAAAGAGTCTTTTTAAATGATTTTTGAATTTTTAGAACTTAAATATTATCTTCTGTAAAAAAAATTTGTAAAACTAACTCACGTTAATGAAAAAATACCATCATGAGTCAATTTTGATTATGTAGGGGATGTTGAATACCAAACACGAATCTAATTGGTCTTAACTTGGTAAGCCCAACTTATCTGGGTCATCCTTCATCTCAACTGTGGACACACACCTCCTCATGGTATCACCCGGGGAGCTAGTTTAACACCCATTAATATTGTGAGTTAACATGTTCCGAGAGTTGTCCCATAAGATCGATAAAAATGGGTTATGATTACGGGCTAGTAACCCTCTCTTGAAAAAAAAATACAATGAAGATGATAAAATTAGAATTGAAATATCCCACTACCTAAGTAGAGGAACATTTTTCAAAGCTTGGCCTATAAAATTGGAGAATATTCGCACAAGATCGAAATCCATGGAATTCTAAAATATGCTCGGACTTTGACCTTAACAGGTTGTAACATTTAAGTAAGTAAGAGTCAATCTTATGTAAAAACTTATACAAAAAAGAAGATTTAAATTGTTTAAGTTTTAAAATCATTTTAAAAAAGTTTTAAAATAATTACAAAAAATCGTGTAAAAATATTTTTCCAAAAATTACAACAAAGCAAAAAAAGCAGGGAAAAACAAAGTTATTTTCACATGATTTTGGATCTAAAAATAAAAATTGTTTATATTAATTATAAGCTGCTAAGTTTTCAACATATGAAGTAGCTCAGTGGAAGAGTCTCTGCCTAGCAGTCGGAGGGTCTGGGTTCGAGTCCCCATGGGATCATAAAAAAAATTTTGTATTTCGTTTAAAAATATATGTTTTTAATAAAACAACAATAAAAAAATTGTTGCTGTTGTTGTTGTTGCTTTCAAATTGCTTACCCAAGTCATTACTTTTCTGCAATTGGTAAGTACTTGCCTCCAATGACATCCCCATGTTAATGTAATGACTTAAACAGCGAATGCGTAAGTAGTTCGTGTTCAATAGTTTAACTGTTTAACTCATTATTTGGTAATGAAAAGTTTTACTGGGTAATTCAGGCATAGACGATCCACACAATAATTCAAACACTTTTCTATATTAATTACAGTATTAGTGTAGGCAAAGCGCTTTTTTGCCAACTTAAAAGTTTAACGAAATCTTGAAGCTGACTTTTCAGTCTACTGCACTTAAACCTCTTTAAGTTCTCTTTATTTGAAGACCTATGTGTGATTTATGATATTTTTTTACTTTCATATATCAGCACAATATACGAGGTCTGTTCATAAAATAAGGTGAATTGTAAGATAAATTTCACAGTCAATGTACATCCGATTATCGAACATACATATGTCAACAGTTTTAGGTGTGTAGTACATATAGTTTATTTGTGAGAGGCAAAAAAGTTAGAAGTATTTTCTGTGTTCGGCGATTTTTTGCTAACGAAAAACGTAGATCAATGAATTTGCATTAAATTTTGTGTGAAAAATGGAATCAAATGATCCAAAAAACTTGGAATTTTGAAAGTGGCATACGGTGAGTGCTTTAAGTTAAAAAAATGTTTTCAAGTGGTACAAGTTTTCACAGAAGGTCGATAATATCTGAATGACTGCGCTCGCCCTGGACGCCCAATCATATCAACAACCAATGTTGAGAAAATGGAAAATGGCACAGTTGGATCATGCCATGCAATTTTTTCGGAAAAGTTTTTTCCAAAATATATGAATTTTAAGTCAAAATTTTTGACAAAAAAAAATTGTCGCATAAGCATCGCTCTGGAACTGTTGAATGACGTCAACGGCTACCCAGATTTGCTCTAAAGGGTCATAACTGGTGACAAATTATGGGTATATAGTTATGACATCGAAACAAAAATCAAATCGTCCGAATCGAAGAGGCCAGGAAAATGTGAAGGTTTTGCTGACTGTTATTTTCGATAACATTAGAGTAGTGTATCAGGAGTTCTTACCACATGCATTACGATATTGCAACTTAGAGTGACAGTTATTTTTCAAAGTTGGAATTTGTATGCGGCCA
Organism: Stomorhina lunata; assembly: GCA_933228675.1. Lineage (NCBI taxonomy): Eukaryota > Metazoa > Arthropoda > Insecta > Diptera > Rhiniidae > Stomorhina > Stomorhina lunata. Next base: position 94,105,035 of record OW121740.1, on the reverse strand, counting down.
ACCTCCAGATTTGTTCGAAATGCCAAAAAAAAAATAATTTCTTGAATCGGATGGGGGGAAAGCGTGCCCATGGCCCGCCCAAAAGTGCAAAATACCTGATTTTTTTACTTTGATTGTAAATAACATAATTAATACTTTAGATTAAAAAAAATCCAAAGTAAGACATGATTCACAATTCTATGGCATGTAAGAACTAAATAGCTGAGTTTTGTCAAAATATTTTTAAATCTACTTAGCTTTTTTCGTATAAAAAAATTTTGTTCATTAAGTATTAGAAGTTATAAATGATCGTATCAGTTTCTTCAAAAAAAAACAAACAAGAGAATAAAACACATAAAAATGGTCTCGATATCTTGAACCATTTCGCCGTACCAATGATTTCTTAGTATTTTACGAAAATGTAATTTTTGGTCATAATTTGATTATACGCTTGTTAAATTGTACCTAAGTTCAATTTTAATAAAAGTTATAATGAATATTTTAGCACAGTCTCTGAAAAATGTATACGGCAATGTTTTTTTTTTTTTAATATACTACACTACTTTCCCGGGGTCAAGGGTCAAAATAGCGGAATATTAAAAATAAATAAATTAACAATAAAAGGCTTACCCAGCTTTCGACCCATCCGATTGACCTCAATTTTTCAAGGGATTATTTGTTTAGCATTTCGAAGAAATATGGGGGTTGGGCGGAAACGTATTTCTTCAAAAATAATTTCCCCATATCCGCTTTTAACACTCTAATGCACCTGCTTACTCGTGCCTCAGTCACAGTATTCAGTATTTTTTGTCTTCCAGAGATTAAGAGTTTGAAGAGATACAAACCGAATCACTGAGAGTGCTCAAGAGCATACAAGGAAATGTATATCAGAACTACTTCAAGGGTAGAAAAAAACGATGGCACAAGTGTATTATGTCTGAAGGGGATAAAAATATGAGATGGATTAGCTTAAAACACTTTCCATTGAAGAAGCTATAGAACAATAAAACACATTTCGCATTGCGATGAAACCAATAGAGTTTGCTACCCCGATGTCACCGAAAAGCAGTTTTGCACTGTACAGTACGCAGTCGAGAAGCTCCAAAATAGACTTTAAAGCACCGGCTTCATATACATATGAAACAAGTAAGAAAGTGCTAAAGTCGGTCAAGCCAGACCATACGATACCCTTCACTTCTAAGGTCAAAGGTGTTCCTTTTCGTGTATAAAGATAAATATTTGCTTAATTTTGTCATCATACTACACTTCTCAAAATTTATATATTTAAGCTGTTTCCGTCATTTTGACTTCTATGAGGGCTACGGTCAAATGTAGACCGATTACACTGCTCTGCAAAAAATCATTTTTTGTCTTTCCTTTTAATAAAACTATATGGATCTTGATGCGCTAAACTCAAATCCGTTTTCGGTTTTTCTCCATGAGATCTGGATTTTGTTATGGGCGTGGCAAATTTTTCCCCTTAAATTAGTCAGGTACGGAGACCTATTTTGTCTTTACTCGAGAACGACTCATCCGATTTTCAAAATTAAAGAAGATGAAGATGCATAACAAAATTGCATTTATTTTAGTCCTTCTGTATCTCTTATCGTTTTGGAGTTATTTAGAAATTAATGGAGAAAAAATTTTTTTTCGTGCGAAATCCGCATTTTTTTTTTAGGTTGAAAATGTAATTAAAAAAAAGATAAAGTAAAATTTTAACATTTTAAACATTTTTCTAAGAACTACATATCTTAAGAATAAAATAAGCTATAAACCATAAAAATCGGTTTAAAAATGTGAATTTTAAAGCTTTTTAAAGTTAGATTAGCACATACATAACAAAATAAATTTGGAGATTTATGACAAATCCTTGGCATTTTGTAATATGAATTTTTTTGGATTCGGATTCTTTAATTGAAATAAAATTCACATTTTTAAACCGATTTTTATTCTTAAGATATGTAGCTCTTAGAAAAATGTTTAAAATGTTAAAATTTTACTTTATCTTTTCTTTAATTACATTTTTAACCTGAATAAAATTACGAATTTTGCACGAAAAAAAATGTTTTCTCCATTAATTTCTAAATAACTCCAAAACGATAAGAGATACAGAAAAATTATATTAGACTAAAATAAATGCAATTTTGTTATGCATCTTCAGTTGTTTTAATTTTCGGATGAGTCGTTCTCGAGTTAGGACGAAATAGGTCTTACTTTAAAAAGCTTTAAAATTCACATTTTTCCGATTTTTATGGTTTATAGCTTATTTTATTCTTAAGATATGTAGCTCTTAAAAAAATGTTTAAAATGTTAAAATTTTACTTTATCTTTTTTTAATTACATTTTTAACCTGAATAAAATTATGAATTTTGCACGAAAAAAATTTTTTTTCTCCATTAATTTCTAAATAACTCCAAAACGATAAGAGATACAGAAAAATTATATTAGACTAAAATTTTGTTATGCATCTTTAAGTGTTTTAATTTTGAAAATCGGATGAGTCGTTCTCGAGTTAGGACGAAATAGGTCTCCGTACCTGACCAATTTAAGGGGAAAAATTTGCCACGCCCATAAAAAAAATCCAGATCTGATGGAAAAAAATCGACAACGGATCTGAGTTTAGCGCATCAAAATCCATGTAGTCCGCATAGTTTTATTAAAAGAAGGATTTAGCTGCAGAGCAGCGTTATCTTGAAATTTAGCAAATTGATTACAATTTTAACAAGAACTATGTTTGCAAGAAATACATTTAGAATTGTCATTATCTTCAGATTTACGAGCGTTTGGTGATATTTGTCTCATTTAGTTCGTTTTGATAGAAGATTTTGTATGGGAGCTATGGTCAAATGTGAACCGATTTCCACGATACAGTGATTTTGGTTTACATAAGTAGTATTTGTTTTGAATTTCATGAAAAAATATTGTTAGTTGCGGCCAAAATGTTAGCGTCTTATATAAAGGCGATGTTAAAAATTTAACCTATCATAGCAGATTTGTAGCCAAGAAATTAATGATGAGTGTCTAGTTGTTTATCTTGGATTATCTCCGGGATTTAGTTCAACGTAAATATTTGATCTATGGTGGATTTATTAGTTCGTTATCCACACTAGTATTTTCCTATCAAAGCCTCAGTGTAGGTTTGAGCCGTTTCGATATTACGCAACATAGTTTCTCCTATGTATGTAATGAAGGGGAGACTTATACTTCGGTAATTGGTGCAAATGTTAGGATCTCCCTTCTTGTGGAATATTTTTTCCTTTCCTAACTAGGAAAAGAAACTTTGAACTACATATTGTTGTATTCTCCTTACTATAGTTTAAGATTATAGAATTTTAGTTAGATTATTTTGCTTAAGATGTATTAAAATTTAGTTAAAAGGGTAAAAAGTTGAGACTTTGCATTTTTCTCACTGAGTCTGCATATGTATTTGCTGGTACACAAGAATACCCACATTTATATACATGCCCATTATATGTGTGTGAGCTTAATTCAAGTACACACTTCGAAACATACAAACATTTTAAGTAAATCCCATTTTTATTAAGCATCACAATTTAGGCCTCGTTGACTTTATGTGTATTATTTTCATTTTCATTTTGCTACTCGTGTAGAAACGTGTTATTTCTCTTTTTTTATATTTTCTTTTCGTTATTTTGGGGTTTTCATTTTTGGGATGGGGTAATTCCTCTAGGATTAGTTCCAAATGTAAAAGTGTCCTTGTGTCTAACAGTAGCAGTTACTACTAACATTCTACTCGTTTACGAAAATCTTTTTGTTCTGTTTTCATTTAATTTTTTTTTTTTTTGTTAAAGCAATTGTTTTAGACTTTTAGCCGAATGCGTATTTACTATAAGTGAGAGAGTGTTGTATGGTTGTATTCATAAACATATTATAGTTCGTTGCGTTTAGAAAATTTATTTAGTAATGTTGAGAGATTCCATCAAGAGAATACTAAAGGAATGGATTCATTGAATAATATCCATGAAATTCAGTGATTTTCTTTGAATATTTAAAGGTTTAGTAGAAGAACTAAAATGTGTGTGGTATAGTTGTAAAAACTTAAATAGTCCTAAAATAGAAAAGTTAGAAATAATTCCTATTTTATGAAATGTGGGACCAAGGAGGCTAGCAATAAGCATTTAGCTAGCTACCCCATTGTATCATCCGAAGCTCAAGTCTGTCGATAGATATATGAGCCCAGACCTAGTTCACTCTTCTATGTAATGGCAGGACAAGTTTAGCTTCTAGAAAAGTACATACTAAGGAAATCAACTTTGGTAACACTTCGAGGAAATTTTGTCACCAACAAAAACAAAACAAAATCTCTTTATTACAACAATAATAATAAAAAATTGCAATAAATTGGAATCCTTGTGCAATATACTTATGTAAAACTTTTTAATAATCGATAAACTTAACATACATTTTATTACAGATAATGCCCTAAAATCTTAAAATTGCTTCTGGCTTTATCCTCTTTTTCCTAAGACCTTTAAAGGTGAAAATTTTGACCTTCGAAGAAGAGGTATTATAAGCGGCGAAAAGCTCTCAGAATCATTGAAAGATTTGATAAAGCTCTGCAGGAAACCCTGCCTATCAAGCAGGCAGATTCTCAGAAATGGACAAGTATTTCTGAAAATAGGATACCAATCTTCTTCTTAGAAAATTAAAAACAGTTTTTCAAAGAGAACACACTAATGGCTGCCATCAATAGTAAAAAAGAAAAAGTTGAGTATCAATGAAAATGCAATGCCATCGGTATATTTCCAAGTTCTCTGATACTATATGTCAGCTTTTATATAGCGGACTACACTGTGAACCATTTTATATACTAGATTAGTAATACTAGTCCCTTTTTCCCCCCAATTGGTTTTTAAAATCGTAACAGATGACGTATAGTGGATATATGCTTATTAGGGTGGAGCGAAAAACAACTTTTATTGATACGCCTGGGTTAAAAATCGGTGCTCTACATTCTAATGTGCTCAGAAAAAAATATTATCTTCCTAGGTCAATGTCCTGAGGTGGCGCACAGGACATTTATTTCTAGAACTCATTTGTATAGGGAAAAATGGGAGTTTTTTTCGGTTTTTGGTAAATTTCAACCAATGAAGATATGTTTTTGGCCAAACCAATAATTGGATATATAAATCAGCTTTCATTAGAATTATAAAAACCAAAAATTCATGCAGTAGTTTTTAAGTTATTGCATTTTGCATCTGAAAATTCGTGTCCTTTTTAACACGCCTAAGGATATGCAGCAAAAAATTTACTTTAGAGTACAAAAATTACAAAGTAAGAAATTTCCTGTCATTTAAAGACTTATGAGTACTAAATTGCTGAAATTTATTAAAATATAATTAAATTTGCATAGTTTGTTTTAATGGTATTTTTTTAAGGACCATTTCAAAACTCACTTTTTAAGTTATAGAAAATTTTGTTTAAAAAACATTTAAAGTTTCAAAATTTTTGATCGCCATGTTAAAATAAACAGATAAGGTAATAAAATCCCAAAAAATTCAGTTTGAGATCTCATATGGTTTCGCCGTACCTGCGACTTGAAATTGTAAAATTTCGCGAAAAAGTAAATTTTTGGATATTATTTAAGTATGAAACACAATTGGAACGAACGACAAATTTTTCGGAACGAATATTCGTCGTTAGAAATAGAACATATGGGCTTATATATGTGTGCGCACAATTGATGCGTATGACGAAATTCGTCGTGCGTATCGAATGGTGCGATAGGTTTATTTCTATTTCATTCGCAGACGAACAACGACTAAACTGGATTAGAGTGGCTGTATTTATATTTCTGTTGTAAAATATTAGAAATTATATGTGTTCTTGCTAAATATGGTCACTTTATAAAATGTAAACAAAAAATATTTATTTCAAATAAAATTATTTAAATGTAATAATCTTGTGTAATTATAAAAGAATAAAATAAAAAAATTGCAAATGTTGTGAGTGCGCGATATGTCCGAAAGTGTAAGTAATTTGTGCAAATAAAAAATAAAAAAAAAAACAAAAATGGCGTCAACAACGTTTATTCGTCCCAAATGTGTTCAATGGACGAATTTTCAAGACGAATTTTTAAATCCGAATTCGTCGTGCTGGACGAAATAAGTCATTCGTCCCAATTGTGTTTCTACCTTTAAGTAGATACATAGCAAATTTTATTTAAGTTTACTTTTGACAAAGCTAATACTGAACTTTATTGCCCAGTCATTGAGAAATGCCCACTAGAATTTTCTTTGATATTGGGTAGGCTTTACCCTTTTTTCATCGGGGTCAAAATTTGGATTTTCAATGCGAAAAACACGAAATGTTATGAATTTAGTGGCGAATTTCAATCAAAATTAATAAAAATTTTTATTTTTAAGAAAGATTATATTGTTTTACTTAAAATATGTTTTTTAACCCTTAACAGACATGGGAACAGGAAGGGAAATCCCCAAAATTGTTTTTAAGCCTAAGTGATGGCAACAGATTTAATAAAATGAATTACTAAAATATACAAAACAATTCAATTTTCGAAAAAAAATTAGTACCCATGTCTGTTAAAGGTTAATTTTTTTTTTTAATAAAACAATAAAACTTCATAAAAATAACTATTTTTATTAATTTTAATCGAAATTCGTAACTGAATTCATAACATTTCGTACTTTTGCCACAAAAGGACACGAATTTTCTGGAGCAAAATACAATAACTCAAGAACTAATGCATGGATTTTTTCTTTTATAACTCTAATGAAAGTTGATTTAGTTGTCTTCTACATCCAATTATTGATTTGGCCAAAGACATATCTTTATTGGTTGAGAATTACCTAAAACTCCCATTTTTCCCCATACAAATGGGTCTTAGAAATAAATGTCCTGAGCGGCACCTCAGGACATTGACCTAGGAAGACAAAATTTTTTTTTCTGAGCACCTTAGGATGTAGAGCATTGATTTTTAGCCCAGGCGTATAAAGTTGTTTTTCGCTGCACCCTAATGCTTATCATACATTTACTGCAGTAAGCAGTTCAGTAATCAGTAGATATTTACAGATTACTGAAAAAAATCAGTATTCAATAAATTTTACTGATTACTAAAGCTACGGTCACATTGATTAAACATTTAATCGAAATTATCAAATATTTGATCCTCGTAGTCTGACCACAAAATATTTTTGAGGTTCAAACAAGAAACATCTTGATTTGAAGAAAACAAAATCATTTGACATCAAAATTTTCCTAATGTGACCACGCAAGAACAAATATTTTATAAAATGTTGATCAAATAATTATTTAATCTTACAAAATTTTTGTAACATCAAACAGGGGCAAATAACAGCTGAGCATGTGTATTGTTTACTATTCAAACAGAAACAACATCAAATTTGAGAAACAACAACATCAAATTTGAGAAACAACAACATCAAATTTGAGAAACAACAACATCAAATATGAGAAACAAATTGCTAGGTACACAATTTTGTTTTGAAAAAATTTGATCAAATATTTTTTGGGAAAATTTTTAATCTTCAGTGTGACAATAAATAAAACTTGTTTTTTTTGTTTATAATTTGAATGTATTTTTTCTGTATTTTATCAAATAAAAATCGTCAAATAAATGTGCAAGTGTGACCACAAATTTTTTATTATATTGTTTTTACAATATTTTACTCAAAATATTTGATTTAAATGTTTAATGAGTCTGACCGTACCTTAAACCTACTATCTATTATCTTATTCGACACCGTTTAATGAAGTTCAGTTACATCATGTTCAGAGCTAATGATTTGAAAGTTTTAAAGCTGCGAAGGGCATAATTTCTACTTTCCTATCAACAGTGATAGAAGTTGTTATTGACGGTCAAAAAATTTTTTAATGTGCTGCCCACCACTAATTTAAAGTTATTAGGTTAGATAAGACTAAAGTGGCAGTCTAAAAAAAGCAGAGACTTACTTAGACTGCGAAGCCCATTGTGATACCACGGTAGCTAGTGAAATAACATATCACTAGCTTCGTCTGTTGAACCATCCCGAGCGCTTTAAGGTAGGCAGATTTCAATACCAGCCAAATCGTCTAGGTCGCTTAAGAAAGTTAAACCCAAAATGAATCCCCTACTATTCGCTAGGGCTCAGCAGCTTCTGCAAAGGTCATTAGTGGTAACATTCAGCCTAATTAAATGTATTCCAATCAAACAGTGTCCGGTTATAACGGACACGAGCAATGAGACATCAGGTCTTGATAATGACAGAAATTTGTCAGAGCATTGCCTACAAGGGCCACATCTGCTTGGAGTGAATACAGCCATTGACAAACTCCTACCATTCATTTGCTAAAAAGTAAGATCTCTCTCGCATTAGAAGCTTGCAAGTGGCTAAAGGCATGCCCACGAACTCCAGTTCGTCTGAAATCCCTAGTCTTGCAAGCTCATCTGTTCAGCAATTCTCTGTAGTATTCTTGTGGCCTGGGACCCATATGAGCTTTATACTGAACTGCTGGGCCATCTCGTTAAGAGATTTGTGGCAACCTAGGGCTGATGTTGAATTCAGGAAGACACAGTCCAAAAATTTAATGACAGCTCGGCTGTCAGAGAATATTTTAGTACCCACTGTTGTGAGAACATTATATCTCAGCCATTCTACTGCTTCTCTAATAGTTAGAATTTCAGCCTGAAAAACGCTACAATGATAAGGTAGTCTTCGTCATACAATTAGGCCTTCATCTTTGGAGTAGACCCCGAAACCGACTTGATTGTTAGGTTTTAAGCTGTCAGTGTAGAAGGCTATACCAAGAGTTCTGCCGTTCCATGCATCTTCATCTGGTATGAGGGTATAGTACTTCTTATCAAACACTGGTTCGGCCAAAGTGTAATCAGTGACCACTGTGACAGCTCAATCAGTCTGTATGGCAACAATGTCTAAAGACAGCAAATTCAGAATTACATTTAGTGCATCAGATGGTATTGTACGGAGCGCACCCGTATTACACAGGCTAGACATTCGTTGAACCCTATTTATACGTTTACGGTTCCTGGAACTTTGAAGAGCTTTCCACCAGACGACAACGTCATATAGCGTCATCGGTCTTACTACTGCTGTATAGAACCAATGAACAATACGAGGTTTTAGGCCCCATTGCTTTCCTGTTGCCCTCTTACAATAGTAAAGTGCTACTGTAGCTTTTTGTTGAGGCCCTACGCTCCACTGGGAGTCAAGGATAACAGAAGTAGCTTTTTTCACCCGGTCTTGGATATTGAGCTTGAAATCCAGCTTCTTGTCCAATATTGCGCCGAGGTACTTTGTATAGTATAGGTTCAACTACACCATTTTCAATTGTAATTGAGAAATTTTCAAATTGAATTGAGAAATTTTCAATTGAAATTAAGAATTTTCAATTGAAATTGAGAAATATTCAATTCGAATTGAGAATTTTCAATTGAAATTGAGAAATTTTCAATTGAAATTGAGACTTTTCAATTGTAATTGAGAAATTTCAATTAAAATTGAGAATTTTCAGTTGAAAATGAGAATTTTTCAATTGAAAACGAGAATTTGTAAATTGAAATTGAGAAAATCCCAATTGGAAATGAGAAATATTCAATTGAAAATGAGAATTTTTAAATTTAAATTGAGAATTTTCAATTGAAATTGAGAAAAGCCCAATTGACAATGAGGTTGATTTTTTAATTGAAATTGAGAAATTTTTAATTGGAATTGAGAAATTTTCAATTGAAATTGAGAAATTTTCAATTGAAAATGAGAAATTTTCAATTGAAATTGAGAATTTTAGAATTGAAATTGAGAAAACCTAAATTGAAAATGAGGTTAAAATTTCACTTGGGGTGTTCTCAATTTCAATTGAAAAATTCTCAATTTAAATTTTAAATTTCTCAATTTCAATTGAAAATTTCTCATTTTTAATTGAAAATTTCTCATTTTCAATTGAAAATTTCTCATTTTAAATTGAAAATTTCTCATTTTCAACTGAAAAATTCAAACTCATTCTCAATTGTGCTTTTCTCAATTTCAATTTAAAAATTCTCAATTTAAATTTAAAAATTCTCAATTTCAATTGAAAATTTATCATTTTCAATTGGACTATTCTCAATTTTAATTCAAAAATTCTCAATTTCAATTGAAAATTTCTCAATTTCAACTGAATGTTTCTCATTTCTAATTAGGGTTTTAATTGAAAATTTCTCATTTTTAATTGAAAATTCTCAATTGAAAATTTCTCAATTTCAAATGAAAATTCTCAATTTCAATTGAAAATTTCTCATTTCAATTGAACATTTCTCAATTTCAATTGAATATTCTCAATTTCAATTGAATATTCTCAATTTCAATTGAATATTTCTCAATTTCAATTGAAAATGGTAAAGTGAGATCTTGTATCTCCTGGTGAACAGAACAAGTTTGATTTTGTTGGGGTTCACCAAAAGACCACTACTTTGCTAAGGTGAGAAGTGCTCTTTGAAGTATGTGCTCGGAATCTTACCTCTCACCAATAATGCCACATCATCTGCATATGCAACAGCATTGAAACCCACCTCTTCAATAAAGAACAGTATACCATTTAGAGCCTGATTCTATAGTATATATAATATATATATATATAATTCCCCGACAACATTCCAATTGGAACAAGGGGTACTTCTCTCAGACAATGAGCTGCATCCGATTCTATTTTTAGACTCATTGAAAGGGACCTACGTTTTAACGCCGGCTCCGAACGGCAAATGCATTAGTTTGAGAAGTTTTACATAGCCTAATACTCAATAACCAGTGGCTAGCTGAGTTATGAGGTGAACCGCCGCTTTTTTGAAAATTTATTTTTTCAAGTGAGTCTGGCCAGGGATCGAACTTGGGCCTCTGGTATACTAGGCGGATGACTAACCTGCTATACCACGGCGGATTCTATAGTAAGGGGGATAAAAAACCTACTAACAAATATTTTTAGTTATTAATAATCCTTAAAATTTAAAATTAACCTTATGATTTCACTTGTAAATGTAAATTGGTATTCATTTGTAATCTTTAATGAATTAATTCCTTAACACATCTGGTAGCAATCTGTTTTCTATTAGAATTTTATTACAACATAGTTTCAGCATAGATTTTCATGTTGGCTAAAAACAAACACTTCCTACATTTGGCTTTCACATAATGTTTTTTGTTTAGCTTAAATACATCTTTTCTGATTAGAATCATAAGCCCTCGTTGTTGCTGAAGTAGTAGTTGTCTGCCAGTCTGGGCTGTTGTAAAAATTTTTCACCATTTCCTTTTTCTAGTAATTTAACAGTATACAAATTAATACCTTAACTTCTTTTAAGAAAATAATAATGTTCAACAATTCCTCACCCCTACTTTTCGATTATCATAGATTTTCATCTTATTTCTATGTATTTTTATTTTGTCTTTTCTTAGGAAAGAAAGAAGAACATTTTTCACAGTTTTTGTTATATATATATTTTTTTTTTGTATTTTGCTCGTTTTATGGATGAATTGTAAATATATGTGACCATTTTAATGCCAATTTATGTAGCTTGTATTTTAAATTAGACCTAAAATGTTCTCGTTCTTCGCATTGCTCATGTCTCTGCGTCAGATCTACTAAGTAATACTTAACTCTGTTGAGTCCATGATTTAGGCACTTGATAGTCGATTATGTCTAAATGTCTTTGTTATCAAGTGGGTTAATGGAACTAATTGAAATGCAACATTTAATTTATGTACCAAGAAAATTTCAAATGTTAGAAAAAGCACAAAAGTAGGAAGGATATAATAATTTATGTTAAACCCTAAAAAGAGGCAACTGGTCAGATAAAAGCTTTAATTGAAATCCAATATTTATTTTTTTTTTTGCTTTAATGCAAGAATTTATCATTTTGTGTTTAAATCTCTTAAGTCTTGAAATATAATTTGGTTAAAAATTCCAACATTATTATCCTACACCCACATCAAGAATTTATCAATATACAAGTACACATACAAATATAAAGTATCTAAATAATTAAATTTAATGCCTTAAAGTTTTAATTGTTTTATCTTAATTATAGTTTGTTTTTAATTTTTGCTCAAGGCTTCGCATAGTCTTAGAAACTCAACTAAAAATAATATTTTGAGGTTATTTATTATTAAGTTGCAATAAAATTTAATTGTATACCTTTTAACTTCCTTAAAACTTAGAAAAGCAATTAAGATTCATTAACATTCTAACGAATGTCAACTACACCATTTTCAATTGTAATTGAGAAATTTTCAAATTGAATTCAGAAATTTTCAATTAAAATTGAGAATTTTCAATTGAAATTGAGAAATATTCAATTGGAATTGAGAATTTTCAATTGAAATTGAGAAATTTTCAATTGAAATTGAGACTTTTCAATTGAAATTGAGAAATATTCAATTGAAATTGAGAATTTTCATTTGAAAATAAGAAATTTTCAATTGAAATTGAGAAGTTTTTAATTGAAATGAGAATTTGTAAATTGAAATTGAGAAAATCCCAATTGGAAATGAGAAATTTTCGATTGAAATTGAGAATTTTTAAATTTAAATTGAGAATTTTTCAATTGAAATTGAGAAAAGCCCAATTGAAAATGAGGTTGATTATTTTATTGAAATTGAGAAATTTTTAATTGGAATTGAGAAATTTTCAATTGAAAATGAGAAAATTTTAATTGAAAATGAGAAATTTTCAATTGAAATTGAGAATTTCAGAATTAAAATTGATAAAACCTAAATTGAAAATGAAGTTGAAATTCCACTTGGGGTGTTCTCAATTTCAATTGAAAACTTCTCAATTTAAATTTAAAATTTCTCAATTTCAATTGAAAATTTCTCAATTTAAATTGAAAATTTCTCATTTTCAATTGAAAACTTCTCAATTTCAATTGAAAAGTCTCAATTTCAATTGAAAATTTCTCAATTTCAATTGAAAATTCTCAATTCCAATTGAATATTTCTCAATTTCAATTGAAAAATCTCAATTTCAATTGAAAATTTCTCAATTTCAATTGAAAATTCTCAATTCCAATTGAATATTTCTCAATTTCAATTGAAAATTTCTCAATTTAAATTGAAAATTTCTCATTTTCAATTGAAAACTTCTCAATTTCAATTAAAAAATTCAACCTCATTTTCAATTGTGCTTTTCTCAATTTCAATTGAAAAATTCTCAATTTAAATTAAAAAATTCTCAATTTCAATTGAAAATTTCTCATTTTCAATTGGGCTTTTCTCAATTTCAATTTAAAAATTCCCAATTTCAAATTTCAATATTCAATTCCAATTGAATATTTCTCAATTTCAATTGAAAATTTCTCAATTTAAATTGAAAATTTCTCATTTTCAATTGAAAACTTCTCAATTTCAATTAAAAAATTCAACCTCATTTTCAATTGTGCTTTTCTCAATTTCAATTGAAAAATTCTCAATTTAAATTAAAAAATTCTCAATTTCAATTGAAAATTTCTCATTTTCAATTGGGCTTTTCTCAATTTCAATTTAAAAATTCCCAATTTCAATTGAAAATTTCTCAATTTCAACTGAATGTTTAATTGAAAATTTCTCATTTTTAATTGAAAATTCTTAATTTCAATTGAAAATTTCTCAATTTCAAATGAAAATTCTCTATTTCAATTAAAAATTTCTCATTCTCAATTTCAATTGAAAATTTCTCAATTTCAATTGAATATTCTCAATTTCAATTGAATATTTCTCAATTTCAATTGAAAATGGTGTAGTTATTACTATGAATATACAATTTTTGATAATCGATACACTAAAGCCCCAACCCGGAATGCAATTAAATCATTGATGTACACCAATTCTGTTTTTCTATCACGTGTGGTAGGAGATGCTGTTGTTCTTTTATGGAACATCACATAATAAATTTTTCATAAATATCAAAAATTAAACATTTATTTTGGCTTTAAGACTTGATAACTTATTGTTAGTTTATTATCCCAGCAAAACTTTTAATTACCAAATAATGAGTTAAACAGCTAAACTATTAAACACGAACTACTTACTCATTCACTGTTTAAGGCATTACATTAACATGGGGATGTCATTGGAGGCAAGTGCTTACCAATTGCAGAAAAGTAATGACTTGGGTAAGCAAGTGGAAAACAACAACAAAAACTTTTTTGTTGTTGTTTTATTTAAAAAAATATATTTTTAAACGAAATACAAATTTTTTTTCTATGACCCCATGGGGGCTTGAACCCAGACCCCTACGGCTGCTAGGCGAAGACTCTTCCACTGAGCAACTTCATATGTTGACAACTTCTTCTTCTTCTGTTATCCTTGAATCCCAGTGGAGCGTAGGGCCTCAACCTTCCTTTTATATCGAACTCTATTGCGAGATGTTAGGCATACATCATTCCATGAATAGTTTTCTGCTTGTAACTCCGCATCAATTGATCTTCTCCACGTTCTAGCAGGTGCACCAACACGACGGCCGCTTCCTTGTGGATTCCAACGAAGCACTTGTCGAGCAATGTTGGTATTTGGTCTTCGAAGTGTGTGGCCTATCCATCGCCATTTCCGTTGACATACCTCTGTGGAAGCAGGGATTTGGTTCGTTGCATTAAGTAGATCTTCATTTCTTATGCGATTCGGCCACCATATATTAAGAATGTGTCTTAAGCATTTGTTTGTAAAGGTTTGCAGTCTTTTAACGATGGCATTTGTGCGTTTCCAAGTTTCGCTGCCGTAATACAAGATGGACTTGACATTCGAGATATATATTCGTAACTTAATTGTTGTTGATATTTGCCGAGATTTCCAAATAGCTCGAAGAACGCCGAATGCAGATTTTGCCTTATTAAATATACTCGTCTGCGCCACCTTTTGTAGTTACTAAACTTCCCAGGTAATTGAAGGTATATACACGCCCAATAACCTCGTTTTTCACATTGATGTGTGTCAACGTGTTTGCGCCATAGCGAAATTCAGCAGTAATAGTGTTTGTATTCTCCTGAAGGTGGCCCGAGTTTTGGCTTAGAAGACATACGTCATCGGCATATTCCAAGTCCTCAAGTTGTTTAAAGGGTGTCCATTGGATACCGTGTCTACCATTTACACCCGTGCCCATTATGCTGTCGATAACGAGGATAAAAAGTATAGGTGATAATATACATCCTTGCCTTACTCCAGTAGTAACATCGAACGGATCTGATAGTTTACTCTTGTGTAGGTCTCGACATTCAAAATCAACGTACATTGCCCGGATTAAGTTGAGAATTTTCGTCGGCATGTTATGATTTTCTAAAATTCTCCATAGATAGGACATTTCTGTAAAGCGTTATTTTTGTAAGAACTCATTTTTGATCAATTTTTTTTTTTTTTTTTTTTTAATTTAGGACCAGCACTCAGGGGATGACCCCTACTTATGCGATGCATTGTGTTGGAACTAGGAAAATAGGTTATGGGAAGGAGGATAGATGGAGTAGTGTTTGTGGACATTTGATTTGAATTTAGCTATATTGCAACTGGCTGGAAAAATTTCTGCGGGAAGCGAATTCCACATACGAACTGTACGACTAAAGAACGAATTTTCTCTGTAGTGTGTTGTTCGGTCTACCGGCCAATCGACCACAAAGGAATGTGCTCTTGCAGAATGACGTGTGTTGCGTAAAAAAGTTCGAGTTTCGGGAACAAGTTCCCTGATTTCGTTAGAGCACATTCCAAAGTAGTATCGATAGAACAGTGAGACACAACCCACATTGCGACGGTGCTCCAGTGAATCAATAGAGTTGGATACCTTACTGTCACCGATGAGCACTTTAGCCCTCTCTTGCACTCTGTCGAGAAGCTCCAAAATAGACTTTGAAGCACCGGCCCATACATGAGAGTTGTATTCCATTTTCGGTCGGATGTAGGTGGTGTAAATAGTAAGGAGATCAGAAGAAGTGAAGTATCTCTTACACCGTTTCAGAAAACCGAGGCACTTGAATGCTTCTTTCGACACTTGAAAGATATGCTTTGTCCAACGGACATCACATTGTATTCTCATGCCTAGAACATCAAGAGCATCTGATTCCTCAATATGTACACCACCCATTAATACAGATGAAGTAACATGATTTGCCGTGCGTTTATGCGTAAGCATACAACATTGAGTTTTCCGCGCATTAAAATTAACTCTATTCGCACGACCCCATTCTGAAATTGTTTCTAAATCGCGGTTTAATGATTCATTCATGTTTTGTCTCATAGTGTCAACCTCAAGGAGGCTTGGCCTACGATTGAATGAATATGAATGGCAAATGTTACTATCATCTGCAAAAGAGTAGATAGGATTGGAAGTTTGACGAAGAAGGTCATTTATAAAGATGAGAAATAGAGTAGGAGAAAGAACAGAGCCTTGCGGTACCCCTGAGTTAATCTTGAACTCGTTTGAGGAGAACCCATCTATAACAACTCGTATAGTGCGATCTCTGAGGAAGCTCGATATAAACCGAGAGAAGTTATTACCGACACCAAAGGCAATAAGTTTTGATAGAAGTGCTCCGTGCCACACTCTATCAAACGCCTTGGAAATATCTAGAGCCACAACTTTACTTTCGCCAAAACGGTGTATTGATTGACACCATTTTTCCGATAGGAAGGCTAGCAGATCTCCCGTAGAGCGGCCCCTACGGAACCCATACTGGCGGTCGCTTAGTAGGTTGTTAAACTCTAGATATTTAACAAGATGGTGATTTACCATACTCTCCAAAACTTTGGAGAGTGCAGAACAAATTGCAATTGGGCGGTAATTTTCAGGGTTGTTAGCCTCACCCTTTTTAGGGATTGGCGTAACATTAGCAACCTTCCAGCACTGAGGAAATGTACCCGCATGATACAAGGTGCTGAAAAGGTTAGCTAATGGACGCGAAAGCGTCGAAGAGCACTGCTTCAAGACCAGTGCTGGAATGCCATCTGGCCCTGGAGACTTATTTATATTGAGATCCGCTAAAACCCGTTTTACAGCACGAGCGCGAAAGAATATCTTTGGCATAGTTACAGATACTCTTTCGAGCTCGGGCAGAGGTTGGGTGCTTTCCGGCAAGCGAGAATTGCTTGCAAATAATTCAGCTAAAAGGTTAGCTTTATCAACCGGGTCTGTGAATGTTTGACCATCCTTTAAAAGAGAAGAAATTGTAGAACTAGCATTATTCTTGACTCTTTTAACGAATGACCAGAAATTCTTGCTGCCCCGAGGAGCAGCAAGAATTTTAGTACGAAGACGTTGCTCGTACAGAGCCTTTTCACGCCTTAATACATTGGCACACGTACGCCTTGCCTGTTTGCGCTGCAAATCAGTAACTGGATTTTGGTTATTACGCCAGTTACTGAAAGCAACCTCTCGAGATCTGACTGCATGTTTGCACGTCTGATTAAACCAAGTTTTTAACTTTGGTTTAATCGAAATATTTTTTACTGGGATGAACATTTTCATTCCCAGCTTAATAACATTAGACACCATTTCAGCCGAGGCACTGACATTATTGTCAAGAAAGCAAAGTTTCCAGTTAAAATGCCTAAAAAATTCGTTGAGCTCAGCCCAACGACCTTTTTCGTATAAATAAGTTAAACGTTTCGTGGCTGTTTGTGAAACATTCCGAAGTCCGGAGAACGAAAAAGAGGCAGAAATGGTGCAATGATCCGAATTTCCAAGAGGCGCAAGAACCTTTACTTCATACTTGTCAGGGTGTGAAGTAAGGAAAAGGTCAAGTGTATTTTGTTGGTGTCCTTCAACACATGAGATATGCGTTGGTTCATTCACTAGTTGCGCTAGGTGATTATGCGCGGCGAATAGCTCAACATATTGGCCTTCAGGAGTTGTGTGGCTAGAATGGCGAAGCCAGGACGAGTTGTGAACATTGAAATCACCAGCAATAACAATTTCACTGTTCGGGCAACTCTCAAGGATCTTCGTAATTGAATCGGAGAGGGCATCGAAGCCAGATAACGTTGTGTCCCTATCCGCGTTTGGGCTTCTGTAAAGAAACCCGAAGTGCAAAAGGTGCGCCCTGATTCTGAACTTAACCCAGAGACAGTTAAATTCGCTATCATGCGTGCCTAAAGATTGCTGGCTCTGGTGCGCAACTTCATCGCGGATGTACATTGCAATGCCCCGATGTAAATTAAAAAGGGATAGAAAGTGATACCCAGGTATATGAAAATCCTGTGGATCAGCATCCTCAGATACCTGGGTTTCACATAAGGCGAAAATATCCGGCCGATGGAGACAAATGTGTGCGTAAACGGAGAAGAAATTCGCTCTAAGTCCGCGTATGTTGCAGAAGTTTATGTTAAAACGATCTGCCATTGCTATATATTAAAATTCAAATCAATTATTCACTTACAACAGAAATTATCAACGTTATTAATTGATGTCAGTAGTACTATTCAATGGTCAGTGTTATACCTTCACCATTAAATAGTTTGACAACAATTAATTCATCGATATTTCTATAGTAATGGGGATGGAAAAGAGAACACAATGACAATTGCTAAAAAGGGCCATAAAAGCCCTGGCCTGGTCATTGTATTAAAAAAAAACGGGCCGCAGTGCCAGCACTTGTGCGTAGTGCCAACACTATTTAATTTAAAATTTTGTTGACGAGTGGTGAAGAGATTTAATTGTTGTTGGTGTTATTGTTGATGTTATGGAGAGTTTGAAGAATTTGGGTGTTGTTGTAATTGTGTTATTTTGTTTATTGTAGCTTGAAAACTGGTTTTTTAAAGTTTTTGTTTTTGTTTTTTATGGTGTTTTTATTTTATTTATGTATTTATGTTCACTGTTTGTTAATTTTAATTTTTGGTTTTGTTTTATATTATATTTAAAGTTCTTTGATTTTATATTTTATTTATAGTTATTTAATTTATTTTATATTTTTTGCACAATTTTTTTTAGTTTATTTATTATTATATTTTATATTTATTTTTTAGACACTAAACACGAATATATGGACAGACAAAAGACGTGCAAAAAAAAATAACTTGAATTCTTGATCTCTTGAACTTGGTTTCCTATAGCGAAACATAGTCATGAAAATTACAAATTTTCATTTCCTGAAAATCCAATATAAATTGATATTTATTTTGGCAAAAATAAGACATATTTTATAAAAACAAGCAAGAAAGTCGGACTTGACCGGTCGGTCAAGTCCCATCATTGGACATTATATGGCAGCTACGATCAACTGTGTACCGAAATTTTTGTATGGTAGCTATGGTCAAATATATGAAATATATAAAATTTGATACAGTGATTTTTGTTTATATAATCAATATTTCTTCTAAATTTAATAAAAAATATATTTGTGGACAAAATGTCAATTTTAGGAAGTGGGAGGCAGCCGAAGAAATACAACGATTTTAAACAGTTTGTAAAGCAATGGTGGCTTTTAGGAACAGTAATACTATACGCCAAAATTTTTGACAATTTTGTTTATTTTTAATTGGGTTTGTCCCTGGCGCAATAAAATATTTCATGCTACATAAGTCTTATAAAACTACAATATCTTGTAGATAATTTTTTCCAAAATAACAGGCTTCATATGACAAATTTTTGCTAAAATTGGGTATTTTTTAATCCATTGCTGTTTCAAATATCAATGTAAATAAAACACATATAAAATATTTTGCTCGTGATATTTCTTTTTTATTATAAAGTTTAAACGGTAACATTATGTGTGAAACACTACATCATTTAAATGACCCCCACGCGAAATGTTGACACATATTGGGTGGTATTTCAGCCACAACTTGACGAATGTTGGTTTTTAAGTGCTCAAGAGTTAAAGCTTTATCTGCATTAACACGGTCTTTTGCTTAAACCCAAAAAAAGTCTAGAGGTCAAATCGCATGATCAACTGGCTACCAAAGTTGATATCGCCACGACGAGAAATTACACGGACAGGAAATGTCTTTTGCAATAAAACCACATTCGCTCGAGTTGTGTGGCATATGGCCGTCTTATTGAAACCACATATTTTCCAAGTTAAATTCTTCAACTGTAGGCAAAATAAGTCGGTTATCATATGACCATAACGCTCCGAATTCACAGAATCGACACATTTGGGTCTTCGGCAACACTTTCACTTACAGCAGCGAAATTTTCAGCAGAACGAGCGAAACGATGATGTACAGGCCTTACAATATTTGTAACCGCTCCATTCTCTTCAAATTTCGTTACAATTTTGCCAATTTCTTGCGTAGTTGGACGATTATGTAAACCATAATCTCCTCTTAAAGCAGGCCCAGTCAGCATTTTTCTTATTTTCTGATCATATTTGACTCTTTTTCGAATGCCGCGGACGATTAAAACAATCGAATATGCTATCATTTTCGATTCGAAAAAGACTGTGCCTTCAGGAGAAAATGATACCCTAGCCGCGACTCCCTTGAGAGAATCTTTTATGAGCATCTTTATGAATCTTTTACGAGTCATTTTCGAGTCATTTTTGACTCAATTTTGATTATTTTTTCAGTTGATTCACTTATAAGAATTTGCTTACAGTTCGTGTTGTGTCTGTGAATATATGTTAAAAAGCCGATTGGTACTCGGCTCCTGAGTGCAATGGTTGAGTAAGGCTGTTGCAGAATTACCATTTTTGTGGTATGATTTGATAATTTGTATGCTTTGTGTTATACTTAAGTGATCCATTTTCTTCAATGTTAGGCTTTCAACTGAAAAGAGAAAAAAAATAGTTTGATAGATGTCGAATTCCAGTCCTATAATTTTGCACGTCTTTAGGACAATTTTAATCTTAATCCATTGATGTATTTCAATAAAATTATTCAATTTCTTTTCAAGATATGGTTAATTGAATCGAAAATCCTCTTCAAAATCTGAAATTTTTGAAAAAAAATGTATGATAGAATTATAAAATTAAAAGGATTATAAAAAAACGACTATTCCGCAAAAAAAAAAAAGATATGGAGAAACGTGTGTTTGAGGAGATTGAGTTGTATAGGACACAAAATGAAATCCGTAAATTTTACCAAAAAATTAAGCATCAGACGGATGCTTATAGCAACTGTATTCTTTCCTGTAAGGACGACCAAGGAAATCTGGTCACAGATACAGAAAGCGTATTGAAACTGTGGAAGGAGCACTTTTGCAAGTTGTTGGTTGCAAATGAAAGCGACCAAGATGACACGCCTGAACAAATCAACGATGACGGCGTTATATGTCCACCACCCAACCTGAACGAGGTTAGGACTGCAATAGCGCGATTAAAAAATAATAAAGCTGCTGGTGCCGATGGTTTGCCAGCAGAGCTTTTTAAGGCTGGAGGTGATGAGCTAATAAAGTATATGTCCCGGCTCCTAGAATACATATGGTCAGAAGAATGCATGCCGGACGATTGCAATCTCAGTGTCCTTTGTCCAGTCCACAAAAAAGGAGATAAAACTGTATGTGCAAATTATAGAGGGATAAGCCTCCTCTCAATTGCATATAAGACTTTATCGGCCATACTGTGTGAAAGGCTAAAGCCCAAAGTAAACGAAATAATTGGGACATACCAATGTGGTTTTAGGCCAGGTAAATCAACCACTGACCAGATCTTTACTCTACGTCAAATCCTAGAGAAGACCCAGGAGAAACAAATCGACACGTATCATCTCTTTGTTGACTACAAAGCTGCTTTTGACAGCCCGATACGGAAGAAGGTGTTTGAAGCAATGTCTGAGTTCGGCATCCCTACGAAGCTAATAAAGTTATGCAGGATGACACTAACTAATACAACATCATCTGTTTAGATAGGTAAGAACCTATCAGAGTCCTTAATAACTAAACGGGAATTCAGGCAAGGTGACAGTTTATCTTGTGACCTCTTCAATATTGTGTTAGAGAAAGTCTTGCGAGATGCAGCGGTTAATACAACAGGAACAATTTTCAATAGAAAACATATGCTACTCGCGTTTGCCAATGACATTGATATTATGAGGCGCACCCTACGTGAGGTAACTGCCGCCTTTTCCAATATCGAGAAGAAATCGAACAAAATGGGTCTAGCTGTAAATGAATCAAAAACAAAACTGATGGTTTCTACAGGTGACAGACCACTAGAATCGGATCAAATGTGTCCGTTGAGAACTATAGCTTCGAGGTTGTAAAAGAATTTGTATACCTTGGTACCGCTGTGAACATCAACAACGATATAAGCTTCGAAATCAAACGTAGAATCATACTTGCCAATCGATGCTATTTTGGACTAAGCAAACAGCTAAGAAATAAAGTCCTCTCTGTAAGAACTAAAATCACACTCTATAAAACGCTCATACTACCCGTGTTATTGTATGGTGCTGAATCATGGGCACTTGCACAGACAGATGAAGCTATCCTTGGAGTATTTGAGAGGAAAATTCTACGAAGAATCTTTGGACTTGTCTGCGTCAACAATGAGTATCGACATCGAATGAACCATGAGCTGTATGAGTTATACGCTGACATAGACATAGTAAAACGCATTAAGCAACAGCGTCTGCGTTGGCTAGGACATGTTGTGCGAATGGATGAAAATATTCCGGCAAGAAAAGTCTTCGATAATGATCCAGAGGGAACGCGTAGAAGAGGGCGTCCAAAACTTCGATGGAAAGACCAAGTAGAAGAAAATCTTTTGAAACTTGGTATACGAAATTGGAGAATATGTGCACAAGATAGAGGTGCTTGGATTTCTAAAATATGCTCGGCCTTTGACCTAAACAGGTTGTAATTACAGGCCATTTAAGTAAGCAAGTAGAATTATAAAATAATTCTTTTACTTGAATATAATTTTGGCAGTTGGCCAATGTAATCACCAAGTAATTTTTTTCGATCATTAGGTTTTCGAATGTCCGATTAACACATGGCACCAGAAGTGAAATGAAAATATAGAAAAATAATAAAAATCCCTAGAAATAAATGACTGAATTTTTAGAGTTCATTGGTTTTTCTGGTGTTAATTATAAACGAATTAGATAGAATTAATAAAGAAAGAAAAAAAAAACACTAGAAGTGTCTAGAAAGAATTCAATATTCAAGGATATAAAAGCTTATATAAAAAAGCCAATAACAACTAAATACGATTAAATGAAATAAAATGAAATGAAAAAATATAAATGTATAAATGTTTAGTTGTAGTTGTAGCAATCAATGGAGTAGAAAATATAAAAATCAATGGCTTTGGCCTCAATCTAGAATCTAGATACTCAAACAAATAATGGAATAAAAGAAGTTAATTTCTTGTAGACACATGGTTTTCATTTTGCCACTTTGTGCCTCCGGAATGTTTAGAGAAGGCGTTCGTTCGACATGATGTAATGAACCAGACAAGAAGCAGTGGCCAACCATTTGCTAATGTCAGGCCATCTAGGAAAGTGTAGGCAATTGTTCAGAGTGGAAAAACACCAAATATAAAACTTGTACTTAATAATGATGATGATGCTGATGATAAGAACAATGATGATGGTATGGTTATATGCATAATGTTGATGATTATGTTTTCAATTACAAATAACAAGATAATGATGGTCAAAATGTAAACCATCATCCTGCCAAAAACATTTAACATGTAACATTACAAGTACCAGTAACAAAGTACTTACATTTATAATAAACTAAAAGAATGTAGGAAAAAAAAAACAGATGGACAAGATGAAATGAATATTATTATTTGCGTAACAAATTTTTCTGTGAAAAAAAAAATGAAATGCTTAAATGATTCTACATGACCTAGGCAAATCATGAACCTTCACAAACCCCTACTCCCAGCTCATAAAATATTTCATAAGATCCATTGATGTGTGAGGCGTTAACAATGAAATGGCATAAAATGTTTTGGGAATAATTCCGAATAGTACAACAATTTATGGTATTGTATAACAGAAAGACAGATAAATAAACCATTAAATGGTCTCATTTTTATTCTTTGTCTGCACTCGATGTTTGGAAAAAAGCCAATTTCGAATTTCTTGCTAAATCATTGTTATACAAATTAGAAATTGTTTGTGCCTGGATGACAGCTGGAATTTTCCTTTGCTTTGATTTTGCATGATAGAGCGGTGACATGTAAACATTTTAAAAATTCCTCTTAATCAAATTAGGTTCATTAAATATTAGCATTTCGTAATTGGAAATGTCAGTTTTTGACACTTTGTCTAATTAGTCGTATAATTGAATATTAAATACATCAAATGTCAGTTAGTTTTTGCCCGGCAGAAAATAGGTGGGGATGTTTATTTATAGCCAAAGTTTGACGTTTCTAAATTTATAAAAAAAAACAAATTAAAATATACCATATTTGGTCAAACCTGGCATTCTGATAACCTACACTATGAAGGTTATCCTTCACAGGTGGAAAGGGTATTATAAGTTTGCGCTGATGTATTTAACACATAGAAATATTTGCTTTAGAACCACGTTATAGTATACCAATAGACTTGGAATCACTTTCTGAGTCGATTTAGCGATGTCAGTCCGTCCGTTAGACTGGGCGGCTGGCTGGACCCCATGTAAACTATGTAATCAAAGTACAGGTCGCAATTCTAAAGATAATTTGATGAAATTTGACAAAGATATGTCCCACTTTCCGGAATTGATATTTTGGCAACAAATATAAATATTGTTTCATGAAATCTTTAAGAAATACTGCTTACCCAGCAAAACTTTTCATTACCAAATAATGAGTTAAACAGGTAAACTATTGAAAACGAACTACTTACTCATTCACTATTTAAGTCATTACATTAACATGGGGATGTCATTGGAGTCAAGTACTTACCAATTGCAAAATAGTAATGACTTGGGTAAGCAATTAGAAACAACAACAAAAACTTTTTTTGTTGTTTTATTAAAACAAACGAAATATAAAAATTTTTTTACGACCCCATGATGCTTGAAACCAGACCCCTACAGCTGTTAGGCGGAGACTTTTCCACTGAGCTACTTCATATGTTGAAAACTTAGCAGCTCATAATTAAGATATACAATTTTTATTTTTAGATCCAAAATCATGTGATAATAACTTTGTTAACCCCAAAAGTTATAGGCCAAGCTTTGAAAAATGTTCCTCTTCTAGACTTTTTATCGAAGCTTCGGACATCCTCTTCTAACATTAAGTGGTGGAACATTTTTATTCTTTATCCTCTTCTTGTTTTTTCCAAGAGTGGGTTACTAGCGCGTCATCCTAATTCATTTTTATCGATCTTATGGGACAACTCTCGATACATGTTAGCTCACTACATTAAGGGGTGTAAACTAGTTCCCCAGATGATACAACTAGGATGTCAGTGTCCACAGTTGAGATGAAGGATGACCCAGATAAGTTGGGCTTACCAAGTTAAGACCAATCACAACCTTGTTTGGTATCCAACATCCCCTACTAAATCAAAATTGACTAATTATGGTATTTTTTCATTACCGAGAGTTAGTTTTCCAAAATTTTTTTTACTGAATTTAATATTTATGTTCTTAAAATTCAAAAGTCATTTTAAAAGACTCTTTTAATAAGAAAAATTAAAAAATGTTTGGTTTTGGTGGGATTTGAACCGGGGCCATTCAGTTCAAATTACCATCTTAATTACAAATAAGTACTTCTGTAATAACTTATTAGTTATTCGGAGGGTATGTTGTAGTCATTACAAGGTAACCAGTTACCAGAGTACTTGCCATTACTAAAGTTTTGCTGGATATATAAGCCAAAATATCTATAACAAATTTCGTTGAAATCGGTCCACATTTGACCATAGCTCCCATACAAACTTTTCTGTCAAAACGCACTAAATAAGACAAAATCTCTAAAACGCTCATAAATCTAAAGATAATGAATTTTTTTTTTTATTTTTTGCATACATAACTTTTGTAAAAACCGTAATCAATTTACCACATTTCGAGATAATCGGTCCACATTTGATCGTAGCTCTCATATAAGTCAAAATGACCCAAACATCTTAAATATATAAGTTTTAAGAAAATATTTATATGATGCAAAATTTTGCAAATATTTGTCTTTATAGAGGAAAAAGAAGGTATGTTCAGGCTTAACCGACTATAGAACTTTCTAACTTGTTTTATGTAATATAGGAAAAAGGCTATGGTTGTTAAGGTTAATACTGCTTCTTCTGTTATTCTTGACTCCCAGTAGGGCCTCAGAAGTTAATAATGAATACAATTAAATATTTATATTAAATACGAGTTTTGATTATAGGACACCTCCCATACCTCCCATACGTCCAACTTCCCGGAATTGTTATTTTGGCCACAACAATCAATATTTTTTCATGAAATTTAAAACGGATACTGCTTATGTAAACCAAAATCACTATACCAAATTTTATTGAAATCAGTACATATTTGACCATAGCTCCCATACAAACTCTTTGTCAAAACGCACTAAATGATACAAAAATCACTAAAACGGTACACATTTGACCCTAGCTCTCATATGAGTCCAAGTGACGGAATATATAAGTTTTGAGAAAATGTTTGTATGATGGCAAAATTTATGCAGGCAAAAGAACACCTTTGACCTTAGTGGTGAAGGGTATCGTATCGTCTGGCTTGACCGACTCAATATCAGCTATAGAACCAAATTTGTAATCGATCCCATTTGACCATATCTTTCATTAGTACCTGGTTGACCGAGCCTTGCTCGGAGCTTTATGCTAAGTGTTTTGAGGCAAATTTTAAAGTTTTCATATTTTTTATATTTTATTTATAAAGTACTAAAATAAATTTAGATTAAAGATATTACACAAATTCAGTTAATTTTGAACTATTTGATTTATTTTGTCAATCAACACATAGTTTACATAGTTTGCATAGTTTACAGTCTAACTCCTTTTGAATAATTTTAGAAATTGTTCATACCAACAGAAACCTCCATCGGATCATGCGCAACAGCTTTGCTAAAGATTATAGCCTGATCAAATGCGCAGTTTACGATTTAATTCATTTTGAGTAATTTTCAGTAGCGCCACCTATAGGAAATTGTTCACACCAACTAAGAAACTTTCGCCGGCTCATGCGCTACAACTTCGCTAAAGATCATAGCATGATCAAATATACAGTTTACGATTTAATTAATTTTTAGTAATTTTCAGTGGCGCCATCTTTCGGAAATCAGTCTTACTAACTTAAAAACCTTTGTCGGTTTATCCGCAACATCGTCGCTAAAGAGCATAACGTGATCAGATGCATAGTTTACTGTTCTATAAAGAACATATATACAGACAAACATTTGTTTAAAAGTTATAACATTACTACTTTTTCCCCCTTTTTATCCCCTAATTTAAAAAAAGTTCCATGTTCATATTTGGCACTTCTTTGGAACCAACCAAATTCGGTACACTTGACTAAAAGGCAGTTAACATAATGTTCCTATTCATATTACTTTTTGAGATGTTAAGTTACCATTTTATCCCTTTTTTACCCATTTTGGCCCCAAAATGAAAAAAGTACCAAATACGTATTCAATATTTCTTTCACATCTATTGACTGCAGTACAAAGTTTTTTTTTTATATTCTTTGGTTTAAAAAATAAGAGTAGGTTAAAAAAGTACCAAAAAAACTATTTTCAGACTTTTTTACCCCTCATCGGACATAATTTGAAAAAAGTACCAAACATCTGTCTGCTTATTTCCATAGTTGTTCAAAACGTAATTTTAATTTTGTTCCTATACCTATTATTTTAAGAGATATAACGTTTTTGATTTTTCCCCTTTTCCCCGTTTTTACCCCTTTAGCGGTAAAAGTTCCCAAAGTCGCTTCATATTCGATCTATACGGCTAAAAAGGTACCGAGTGTCTTAATTTTGTCAGAATCGTTAGAGCCGATTTCGAGATAGCCATTCTATATATATAGATATATATATATATATATACATACAATTATTGTTCGTTTAAGAATATAAGATATCATTGGGCTATATTTGCAAAACTTCACTACCCTATACAAATAAATACATTTAAACATCAGTAATAATTGACAAATATTTATTTATTTTATTTTAATTATTACCCTGTTACACTGTATTTCCGTTTTATATTTTATTAATTGACAACCAATTATTGACCAAATATTTACTTATGATGATCTAATACACAATTCTACCGCAATTATTTGATTATGTGTAAAAACCGAGAAAAACTAAACTAAAAAGTATTAAACCAGTAAATTATTTGAGTTATATTCATACTAATATACTTAAATACATATGTATGTATGTATTAATGTATGTTTATTTGCAATAACTAACCGCATTATTAACCTCAATTGAAACACTCTTTCAAATAGAGATTATGCGTGTATTTAGTCGGTTTGTTTGCTTGGTTGGTTTGGCTGGTGCCAAAATCCAAATATTGATTTAAGCACTAAATTTATAGTCATAAACTACGTACAATTTAATTGTGGTTCTTTTTTATATAATAGGTACCTACATATTTCCTTAATCAAACAGAAAGGTACATTATTTGTATGTATGTGTTTGTGTAAAGGAACGTTCACATACACTCCATATTTTGGTATATGGGTTGTCCTTATTAAGATGAACGTAATATTAAAGCAAAGCTTAAACTGTTTAATTTTAATAAAAAACACGTAAGAAATTGTTATAATCGGTCAAGCCCGACTATACGATACCCTTCACCACTATGGTCAGAGATGCTCTTTTTCCTGTATAAAGACAAATATTTGCTAAATTTTGAATTCATACAAACATTTTCTCAAAACTTATATACACATAAGATGTTTTTATCATATGGACTTACATGAGAGCTAGGGTCAAATGTGGATGAAAAAAAATTAACTCAAAATTCTCATTTTCTTTAGATTTACGAGCGTTTTACTGATATTTTTCTCATTTAGTGCGTTTTGGCAGAAGAGTTTGTATGGTAGCTATGGTCAAATGTGGACCGATTTCAACGAAATTTGGTACAATAATTTTGGTTTATGTAAGCAGTATATGTTTTAAATTTCATGAAAAAAAATATTAAGTTTTGTGGCCAAAATATCTATTCCGGGAAGTGGGACTTATGGGAGGTACCATAAATAATGGATGGATTCTAACGAATTTCAATAGCCATGGTCCCACTTAAAAAAAATGTCTGTGCCAAAGTTCATCAAATTATCTTTAGAATTACGATCTGTACTTTGATTACATGGTTTACATGGGGGTCCAGCCAGCCGTCCAGACGGACGGACGGACTCACATCGCTAAATCGACTCAGAAAGTGATTCTAAGCCTATTGGTATACAAAGGTGGGCCTTAGACAAATATTCATATGCGTTACATACATCAGCACAAACTTATAATACCCTTTCCACCTATGGTGGTGAAGGGTATAATGATTAGTAGTTATTTTAACATGGCACTATTTAATAATTTCGGTCGATACTTCTTAAATCTGTCTACTTGAGAAAGAGAAGGTTTGAAACGTATAAATAATAAATAAATTTGTATCTTCATTTAATTATTAATATCCAAATTTTCGATGTAATTATACTATTTATTATTGCACTGCAGTTATAAGTAGAATGTCATTCAAATGTGACAAATTAATAATACAAAAAATGCGTATTACAATATTTCTCTGAGTTTATTGTATTTTTTTATTGTTACAATACTTTTTATATAGTTTTTATTATTTTCTGTAGACAATCATTATTAAACACCCATTAATAAAAAAATCAATTCACATACAATTAACTTAATATCTCAAAATAAAATACATACTTATACATTTATTTACTTTAACGAGAAAATATTATTACTTTTTGTAAATAATTGTAATTTTATTTGTTAATACAAGTACATGATAATAACGACAATAATAATAATTATTTTGCTGTCTTTGCAATTAGTTTATTTATTTCAACGAAAAATTACACTGGTCGTCGGTATTAATCAATTTAAAACAGTGGCGGGCAATAACACATGAACACTTGTTCGCTTATGACTGGGCAGAGAAACAATTCGGTTTTGTTGAAAGACAAAGAGTATTTCGAATAAAATATGCATTTACTTTTTCAAGCATATTTTTAAGAATATTTACTTAATTACAAATTTTATTCGGAACACTCCATGAAATTTAAATATTGATTTTTAATTCAAAGATTTTAAAAGGTTATAACCAGGAATAGGCAGCCCATACCACCAGTGGCCGATTATTTTTTTAATTTTCGTTAATACCACGAACATTAATAAAACTCGTGAAAATGAGTATTAAAATCATTCGGTTGGAATTTGGATGTTAACAGAGTTGCTTGGTGCCGCATTGTTAAAGAAAAGACAAAAACAATACAGGCAAGAAACAAATCAAATTCCAATTTACAGCAACAAAATACATGGTTCGAGAGAACAAAAAATATACAATCTCGAACAATGTTGCCACGACTCTATTATTTTTGTAAACATTGGGAATATTTTGCTAAATATTGGGAATACTTTTCAAAACGGAAATTATATTTTTTGGATATTTTCGATCCAATTTTTTTTTTATATAGAAAAAATTTTAATACAAATATTTTTCTTGAGATAATTGATTGATAAAAATTATATATTATAGAAAATTTTTCGATAAAAATATTTTTCTTTACAAATTTTCGATAAAAATATTTTTATATCAAAGAATGTTCAAATCTTTTATAGAAAAGTTTTTGATAAAAAAAAATTTATAGAAAAATTTTTGATGAAAAAATTTTGTGTATTTGGACAAAAAAATTTTTATTGAAAATTTTTTGATAAAAATTTTGTTAATAGAAAAATTTTTAATAAAAACATTTTCTCAAAAAATAACAAATTAGTCGGGATGTAAATATTATTCAAAAAGAAGTGTATTTGCATTTGATCCCAAACCTGTTACATTTATTTATTAATGTAACAGATCAATTTATTGATAAAAAGCCAAAAAATGTTTGCGGAGAAACCAAAGTCCTCGACGCGTTTCGATGGTTGGTTAAGCCATCTCTTCAGGAGGATTATCCCCAATTTAGACAGATCGAAAACCTCGCATTATTACTAAATTTACAAACATAACTATTAAGAATTATGTTCATAAACCAAAAGTAAAAGCGTAGATTATAGACTGAACAAAAACAAACATTTTTCAGTTTTTATCTACCTTCACTTCCCACATTCTTGCTGTAGCCGTCGGCTACTATATGCAGAATGCTGTGAAGAAGGAAGAACATTTTCTATAGAAAAATTCTTCATAAAAAAAATTCTATAGAAAAACTTTTGATAAGAAGAATGTCTATGAAAAAATTTTTGATAAAAAATTTTCTATAGAAAAATTTTTGATAAACAAATTTTCTATAGAAAAATTTTTGATAAAAAAATTGTCTATAGAAAAATTTTTGATAAAAAAATTTTCTATTGAAAAATATTTGTAAAACAATTTTCTCTAGAAAAATGTTTGACAAAAAAATTGTCAATAGCAAAATTTAAAAAAATTTTCTTTAGAAAAATTTTTGATAAAAAATTTTCTTTAGAAATATTTTCGATAAAAAAATTTCCAAGAAAAATTTTTGATAAAAGAAATTTCCATAGAAAAATTTTTGATAAAAAAAATTTCTATAGAAACATTTTTGGTAAAAAAATTTTCTGTTGAAAAATATTTGTAAAATAATTTTCTGTAGAAAAATTTTTGATAAAAAAATTTTCTATAGAAAAATTTTTGATAAAAAAATTTTCTATAGAAAAATTTTTGATAACGAAATTTTTCTACAGAAAATTATTTTACAAATATTTTTCAACAGAACATTTTTTGTAGAAAATTTGTCTATTATTTTTGTAAACATTGGGAATATTTTGATAAATATTGGGAATACTTTTCAAAACAGAAATAAATTCTAATATTAAACAATTTTTGATTTTTATATCTATTTAGACATTTTCGATCCAATTTTTTTTTATAGAAAAATTTTTAATAAAAATGCTTTTTTTGGGAAAATTGATCGATAAAAATTATATTTTATAGAATATTTTTCTATAAAAATATTTTTCTTTAAAAATTTTCGATAAAAATATTTTAATATCAAAAAATGTTCAAATCTTATATAGAAAAATTTTTGATAAAAAAAATTTATAGAAACATTTTTGATGAAAAAATTTTGGATATTTGGACAAAAAAATTTTTATTGAAAATTTTTTGATAAAAATTTTGTTTATAGAAAAATTTTTGATAAAAACATTTTCTATAGAAAAATTCTTCATAAAAAAAATTTTTATAGAAAAACTTTTGATAAAAAGATTTTCTATGAAAAAATGTTTGATAAAAAAATTGTTATAGCAAAATTTTTGATAAAAAAAACATTTTTCTTTAGAAAAATTTTTGATAAAAACTTTTCTTTAGAAAAATTTTTGATAAAAAAAATTTCCAAGAAAAATTTTTGATAAAAGAAATATCCATAGAAAAATTTTTGTTAAAAAAATTTTCTATTGAAAAATATTTGTAAAAAAATTTTCTGTAAAAATAAAAAATATTTTAATATCAAAAAATGTTCAAATCTTTTATTGAAAAGTTTTTGATAAAAAAAATTTATAGAAACATTTTTGATGAAAAAATTTTGGATATTTGGACAAAAAAATTTTTATTGAAAATTTTTTGATAAAAATTTTGTTTATAGAAAAATTTTTGATAAATACATTTTCTATAGAAAAATTATTCATAAAAAAAAAA
This sequence comes from Stomorhina lunata, assembly GCA_933228675.1. Lineage (NCBI taxonomy): Eukaryota > Metazoa > Arthropoda > Insecta > Diptera > Rhiniidae > Stomorhina > Stomorhina lunata. The sequence goes on along the minus strand of OW121740.1, from coordinate 94,072,393 downwards.
TTTATAGAAAAACTTTTGATAAAAAGATTTTCTATGAAAAAATGTTTGATAAAAAAATTGTTATAGCAAAATTTTTGATAAAAAAAAATTTTCTTTAGAAAAATTTTTGATAAAAAAAATTTCCAAGAAAAATTTTTGATAAAAGAAATATCCATAGAAAAATTTTTGTTAAAAAAATTTTCTATTGAAAAATATTTGTAAAAAAAATTTTCTGTAAAAAAATTTTTGATAAAAAAATTTTCTATAGAAAAATTTTTGATAAAAAAAAAATTTCCAAGAAAAATTTTTGAAAAAAAAATTACCATAGAAAAATTTTTGATAAAAAAAAATTTCTATAGAAAAATTTTTGATAAAAAACATTTCTATTGAAAAATATTTGTAAAAAAATTTTCTGTAGAAAAATTTTTGATAAAAAAATTTCCATAGAAAAAATTTTGATAAAAAAATTTTCTATAGAAAAATTTTTGATAAAAAAATTTTCTATAGAAAAATTTTCTATAGCAAATTTTTAATAAAAAAATTTTCTATAGAAAAATTTTTGATAAAAAAATTTTCTATAGAAAAATTTTTGATAAAAAAATTTTCTATAGAAAAATTGTTGATAAAAAATTTTCTATCGAAAACTTGTTGATAAAAATATTTGAAAAAAATGGATAAGAAAACTTATTCTTTTTAAAACTATAAATCTACACAATGAAAAATTACTTATTTTAATTAAAAGTATAAGAAAACGGCAACTCTGCTGACTATTTTTTTGTTCTGTTCTCTTTGTGCCGACCTGTGGTTATAACAAAAACTCTATAATATAAAGATATTGCACTCCATACATTTTTTTAGCCAAAAGTAATATTAAAGTGGATAAAGAATAATGAAAACACATAAACGCATAAACAAACATACATTTAAGAGCACGTGTGAGTGCCTTAGCTTTCTCTCATTGGATAATCGTCTCCATTAGTTGCAACTAAACATGTTTCCGATTCTCTTTTTTATGGGACTTATCGAAAATACCATATGGCAAAATAATGGTTATAAGCTAGAAATAACATTCTATAAAATAACTGTTTTTTCGGTCAAAGGATTACATTTTTTAGTTTTTAATAAATTTGATTTTCTTACATGCAGTTGATAACGGAAAAGCCCAAAACATTGTTATTGAAATGTAACCTGTGTTAAAAGCATAAAGATTGACAAAAAAAGAACCATGACATTAAAACTTCCCACCAAAAACATATGTTTTTCCCATATGCGTCGAAAACAACGCAAGGGTAGACAATGTAACTTTTTAAATTCAATTCATAAAAAAGAAAATTTCGAAGTAAAAAATGTCTTAAACTATGCAAAATCTTGTTTCTTACAAAGTCAATAAATTTTGTTAACTTAAAGCTAGCAATTCCAAAAAAACTGATCATTTATGTAGCGCTTGCGTAGTTTTCTACGCGAAGAGCAGATGAAGGTTAAAGTTGAAAATCGAAGAAAACCCGTTTTTTGTTACATTTACCGTTATAAATCACTTTACGAAGTGACCTAAAAAAACCAAAGGTATTTTAGTTTTACATGAACTCCAACAAAGCAGAATTGGTGCATCAGAACCTCTGAATAATTTTGGAGTTTCACAGTGGGTCATATATGGGGTCTATGTTTAAATAGCCATGAAATTGAAAACATCAATTTATATTTATATCTGTATTATTTGTCATCATATTTATGCGTTTTAAATAATTTATGGTTTAAGTTTTTAATTGTAAACGAAGACAACAAAATAATGAACTTATTTCGACCAGTGCTCAGAGCTGTAATTGAATGATTCAATTTCGCTTTTAAATTCATTGTGAATTATAAAAATTGAATTCATTCATTTTCGTAAAAATTTGAAATGAATTGAACTTTGAATGAATTCGTAAACGAATTAAAAAAATTTAAATTCATTCATTTTCCAAAGTAAAGATTGAATGAAAATATGAATGAATTCATTATGAACAAAACATTTTGAATGCATTCAATTCGACACAGAAATGAATTGAATTAAAATTTAACTTAATTCTTTTACGGCTTTGAAGAAGAATTATAATTCTTTTTATTCATTCTTATTATTTTTAGAATGTTTAATAATTAATATTATATTATTTTTAACTACCTTTTTTTGAATTATGAAAAATGGAAACGACCAATAAATCGCAATTCTATAAAAGAAACACATTAAATACCACTTGTTTAATCATTAATATTTTATCTTTATTGAAAAATACATATGTATATAAATAAGTATCGGGGCTAACAACAAAATAATTTAAGAATTTTTTCTCTGCTTAAAACTTAAAAGAAGAAGAAAAGAAATCATTTACAGCAGTAGCAATTTTTCAAAGTTTTCATCTGAGAGTGTGCCACGCTTAAGCGCATTTAACATTGTGGCGTACGAGAATAATCTTTCAACAGTAGCGGACGATGACAATGGGGCATTATACCTAAGAAACGCTCTTTTAACTAACGGATATTTATTCAGAGAATTTGAGGTATCAGCTAAGTATGCTACGAATTCTGCTTTTAATTTTTTTTTTCAGAAATTTTAACTACAATTTTTTGCAATCAATATTGAGTTAAAAAATTATGATTGCTTAAATTTCTTTTTTGGTTTTTTGTTGAACAGGTTTTTGGGTCAAAAAATGTCCATATGAATGAAAAAAATGAATTGCAATTCACTCTATAAACCTTTAATGAATTCATTCAAATTTCAATTCAATTCATTATTTTGATAAAATGAATGCATTCAAAAATTTTTATATCGTAATCAATTAATTTATTTTTTAATTCAATTCATACTTATGGGAAAGGAATGAATTTAAAAATGTTTACTTGTGTTTTGAATTCAATCACATATTAATTCAATTTATAATTTTGGTAAAATGAATTAATTCAAATCATCATAAAAAGTTCCTTGAATGATTCACAGAATCATTCAAAAAAGAATCATTCGTTTACAGCTCTGCCAGTGCTACAGTCTCACAGTGTTTTGAAAAAAAAAAATTGAAGGAATAAATGCCGGCGATGAAATGTACAACATTAATAGACTTAAGCCCATTTTGAAAAAAATATAAAATAAAATTTAAAAATATCCGGATATTTTGCCCTCAAGGGATCAGTATAATTTCCAAAAATCGCCCAAAATACATTTTCATTTTATAAACATAGAAATTTTATATATTATATGAGGATTTCGTATAACTAGTGTAAATATTACATAAATACGCGTACATTGTATCGGGTGTTTTTTATTGAGGTATAGAACTTTAAGTTGGCATCACTTTTTTAACTGGCGGCCATTTTGTCAGCTGTCAAGTGATTAATATTTTGTTTGGTTTGCCATTTCATCATGAACAGGTTGACAAAAGAACAACGCTTGCAAATCGTGCAAATTTATTTCGAAAATAATGGTTCAGTTCGCGAAGTTTACCGCAAGCTCCGTCCATTTTATGGTCGACATAATCGTCCATCAGAGCAATTAATTCGGTTAACCATGGATCGTTTTCGCACTACGTTTACTCTATGTGATGATACGCATCCGCAGCGACGTCGAACAGTGCGCACCGAAGAAACAATTGCCGCTGTAGAGCAAAGTGTTGAAGAGGACCCGAATGAATCGATTCGCCACCGTGCATAGCAATTGGAGCTTTGTCCATCAACTTTATGGAAGATTTTGCGCAAAGATCTTGGCTTGCGACCTTACAAGATCCAGCTTGTGCAAGAATTAAAGCGGCGAGACCATGCAATGCGTCGTGATTTTGGTGTATGGGCCGAAAATGAGATTGATCTCGATGCTGATTTTCATCGCAAAATTTTGTTCAGTAATGAGGCTCATTTTTGGTTGAATGGCTACGTCAACAAGCAAAATTGCCACATTTGGAGTGAAGAGAATCCACATGAGACCCTTGAGACGCCAATACATCCACAAAAACTGACTTTTTGGTGTGCTCTATGGGCTGGTGGAGTCATTGGGCCATACTTCTTCCGAAATAATGCTGGAGAGTCAGTTACCATAAATGGAGACCGGTATAGAGCCATGATAACCGACTATTTTGTTCCCCAATTGGATGGCATGAATGTGGATGAGTTGTGGTTCCAACAAGACGGCGCTACATGTCACACAGCGCACGTCAAATTGATTTATTGAAGGAAACATTGGATGAGCCCATAATCTTGCGGAATGGACCTGTCAATTGGCCACCAAGATCGTGCGATTTGACACCACTGGATTATTTTCTTTGGGGATATGTGAAGTCGCTCGTCTACGCCAACAAACCAGAAACGTTAGGGGACTTGGAAGCCAACATTCGTGGCGTTATTGCCAACATACGGCCCCATATGCTCGAAAAAGTAGTTGAAAATTGGACCTGTAGAATTGGCTTTATTCGAGCCGGCCGCGGCGGCCACATGCCCGAAATCATATTTAAACATTAATGGCATAAAATTATCCTGCCAAATTGATGGACATTAAAACGATTTTCTTGTGTTTTATTTCAATTCGAAGTTCTATACCTCTAAAAAAAACACCCATTATTTTTCATATTTCTAGTGTTGCCATTATGTGTTGAATTTAACAAAATCTTTTTATGTAAAACTTATATCTTGAGTGTTTCTGATCAAATTTCGGGCAAACCCATATGTCCAAACCCGTATGCCGTATGAAGGATTAAAGTAGGTTTATAAATCTAAATATCGCTAGATGGCGCTGCTAAATATAAGATACATATTTTTTATGTACCTACTGAGTTTTATTTATATATCACATAATAATATAAAAAGTAACAAAAAACGGACAAACTTTAGCAAAATCATTAAAAAATTAAAAAAAAACATTTTTTAAAAAGGGCATAACTAATGAAAAGGTGTTTTTATTCTTACTATTCTATATGAGCTATGATGACAACATTTCAAATTATATCCTTAGATGTTAAAAGAAATGGGATCTTGTTTTACATTATTTTCCGAGTCCATTGAATTTAAAAATTTGAAATTTGCCATATTTTATACCATTTTTTTCAAAGTGTTTTTCTTTGTTTTTCTTTATACGTCGTATTATTAACCATGATGTCATTAATAAACATGTATAAGGAAATTATATTCCATTAAAAAATACAATTTTTACGATCCTGTTTCCAAACCTATTTAAAACAAAAAAAAGTCCTAAAAAAAAAGTTAAAAATACTGTAAATTTAACGGCGTTTCATCTAAAGTAGACATATCGGATAAAAAAAATGGCGACCATATCTGGAATGCTGAACATCTCAGCATTAATATGCATATTGTTAATAGATTCGAAAACTTAGAAAAAGGAGTCTCTTCTATGGGGGCGAATCAGTGTGAGTCTATACGAAATTTATACTTTGTTTTACAGATAATAGAGGCAACAACAAAATAATTATTGAAAGGACTTTCGCTAAAAGTCGATCAATGTCAACATTTTAATTACAGATAAATTTAAACAATATTTCAATAAATTATCGAATTTTTAAGAATTTTTAAATTAATTATATTCGAAACACTTCTTAAATATTGAATAGCTTTAATTATTTTTCAAAACTCTGAATCATTCATGTAAATAATTGTTATGTATTTCCGCTAATTAGATTATTCTAATTACAATTTATATGTTTACGAGTGCATAGGTGAGTAATTCACATATTTTCATAAGTATAGAATTATAAAAATACATATGAACATACATATGTATATGCAAAAAAGTACATGCTTATTAAATAATTGCTCATTTACATAAAAGCTTTGTAAATATTTTGATTTCTATTTAATTGCACATTAATTCAATGTCATTTTAATAGTTTGCGAAAACAGGATAATGTGTGGACCGATTGTCGTATAATTTTTATACTACAACATTGGGTCTCATGCATAAAAACGAGTAAAAGCGCTGAGTTGAAGCAGGTGAGCAATTGCTCATGAAGTCGAGTTCTATCAAACAGCAACAGCTTTTGCTCAATTTCGTATGCATAAAAAAGAGTTCAAACCAATTGCAATTACTTGAGCAAAGGGAGTTCAAACGTGTTATTGTTATTAAAGTGTAAGCATATCATCAAGTGAAAGTGAAGTAGAACTAAATTAAAAATGACGACGTTTCTAATGCATCGTTTGTGTCATTTTGCATAATTCTACATAACTCGCTATTTCATACGATACGTGAGTCATAAACTGAACCAGGCCAGGATATGTCAACGCTTGTAAAAAGTTCTTTTCCATCACAAGTTGCCTGCATATTTATAGAGTGGAATCCTTTTCTACAAATATATTCATCGCTTTGATTTGAAGGTTTTTTAATATTTATATGCATACAATCGATCACTCCAATTGCAAATGGAAAGCAATAATTTGCTTGCCATTTCATTTGAGCATCTTTAATTTCATCTGCATCTTTCGGGAATTTTATCCACTCGCTTACTTTGGCAGATATAAGTTTCGCAACTTCCGCAATAGTTCGCGACACAGTTGATTGATGGACTGCAATATCTGTGGCTATACCATTTTGGAATCCAGGATCGGCACAAAATCTTAGAAACAGTTTAATTTTATCATAGTTGCTGAGGGCACCACCACGTGTTTCTTCTGACTCCTCAAAAAAGTAATTAGCCAACCAGCAGATGCTACTATCATCATACCTATGTATTTATCATTTTGTTATTAATAAAATAAAAAAAAAATAATAACTACGAATATAAACCTGTTCAGTTTTTTATCCTCACTTGCTAATTTTTTGTTACGCTGTTGATAACATTTTGTATTTCTTTGCGGTACAAAATATTCAGCCATGATTCCTTTTTAGTGGACGCGAGTCAACTGTAAGGCATGCTCAACAAAATTTGAGCAAGAACTCACAAATGAAAGCAAAAGCTTGTTTTTATGCATATGAAAATGAGCACATGCTCATCTAACTTAGTTCAAACCGAGAAAGACGAGTTCAAACGTATGCAGTGAGTAAAAGCAAATTCATGAAATTTTATTATGCATACGACAAGCCCCTTTTACTCAAAAAAACGAGTCAGAGCTCAAGCTCACGTTTTATGCATGAGGCCCATTGTCACAATAAACTTCTCCCTACAAAATATATGTGAACCAATCGCTTAAAATGTTAATATCAAACATTTAAAATAATTGGGAATACAATGGGTTGTTTTGTCAGTTATCGATCTTCATAGACTTTCTTAAGGATCCATAAGTATAGTCATTACGTTTATAGTGCCCCAGAGCAAAATACTAAGTCGAGTAATTTTGAACTTCGCGAAAATCTACACTTCGCGAAAATCAGTTTGGGTTCAGAGAGAATCGATCTTGAGTTGATTTAATCAACACAGTAAGAATAGTACTAGAGCAATCTAATTAATTCTACACCGCCATTTATCTAGCATTTATCGGCCCTCGACAGTGTCAATATGTGCTATCTACGAACGAAAGTTCTGAACTTAATTCAGGAAGTTTGTGTAATTTAAATGTTGGGTCCTACACAAAGGTAAATTATCAAACGCGTTCGAATTTACTACTGGAGTAAGACAACGATATATCTTGCCACCTACTCTTTATATCCGCGTCATTGACAACATACCCTCCAAATAATTATGAATAATTTTTTAAAATTATATTTTTTAATCTATCTACATTTTGGTAGGATTTGAACTCGTTCAACATATACAAGCAAAGGAAGGTTAAAAAGTAGCCTTAGGAAGTTGAGTTGAAGCCCCAGTGCAAGATTAAAAGATCTTAATAAAACATTTTAGGAGGAATTAACTTATTAGACTGTGAAACACGATTTTGGGGCCAGGAAAAGTCGTACATGAATAGAAAGTACTGGAACCTCAGAGTTATTCTTACTTGTAGGATATGTGTAATTAAGTGATAAAAATACAGTTTAATTTCTTTTATCCTTCTCTCAAATATGGATTATAGTGTTGACATCAAACAAAATTTAAAAGTGGACCCATGGGGAAATAGCGAAATAATAGATTTTTTGTAAAACAACTCATAATATTTCAGAACAAATTTTGAAAAATTTTTCATAAATCGTTTGAATTTTGTTGCTTTCAAACTCAGAACTATTCATGTAAAAAATTATATAAAAAATTTGAACTGAATTAGTTTCACAAAAAGTCTACTATTTTCCGATCCCCCCATGGACCCGCTTTTTTGAATTTTATATTTTGATGTCAAGACTTTAATCCATATGAAAGAAAATAAGCTTTTTGAGATATCCTTGAGTAAAAGGCATAATTGAACTCCCTTGTTCTCCAATATATGATGCAATTTCTTCTTAGAAAAAAGTTAAACCATAGGACATGCGCTGAAATATGAGCCAAGTTTCATTAAAATCTGATATTCGTATCAAAAGTAATAGGCATTTAAAAAAGGTATGTTTTGAAAAAAAGAAAATTTGAAATAAAAGGAACTTTGGACCGCCATAAAATCTTAACCAAAGAAAAATTTAAAATTTTGAAGAACCTTAAAAATTGTATGAGCTAGGAGAATGTATATACAAAATTTCATCAAAATCGGAGATCGTATGGTTCAGCAATTTTCGAAAATTCTATACGGAAAATCAAAACTTTCAAAAGGCGATAACTCCAAAATTCCACCTACTAGCGCAAAACGCTTTTGGGGTTTCGTTAAACAAGGCATAGGTTTTTTTTTTTGATCCCAGACCATCACCCTGAAATTGTGTCATAGTGTTATAAAAGATTTTCTACAACTTTATACAAGCGAAAAAATAACAGCTTTCAAATACACTTGTTTAGATAACAATTTAACCAGTATGATTGGAAATGATTTATTCTCGCAATAGTTTTGTAAGTGTTTAAAAGAATAAAGTACCGTTATTTGGCATGTGCCTCAATTTTGTATTAAATATTAGTTTAAGACTAGAACTTTTTGTATTTAAAGAGTTAAGTACTTTTAACAGTGAAGAGTTAAAATTTAAAAAAAAATTAACTATATATTTAAAAATAAAAATCGAAAAAAAAAATTGTGGAATTACTTTTATACTATAATAAAAGTGAGCAATTCCAAATTCATTTGAACATGATTAGAAAACGATTCTTCTTAAAAGCTTTCTATATATTATATGCAAGTAATATTATGGAATGGTTCTGTTGTCGTTATTAAACTATTTTCACTAAACCTTTTATAATAGTAAACACAACACTTTTCTAAGCTTAACGCTTATGTTAGTAAGCTTGTTACAAGTTATTAATAAATCGTTTTGGTTTCTTGGGAACTATTTAAATTTTTTTTTTTTGGTTTATTTGTTCTAATTGCATACTTTTTCCAATTGATTAGTAATTATCTTCAACGACATCAATATGTTAGTATTAAGTCTTAAAAATCTAATGTATCAGTAATTCGTTATTAGTATTTTAGCTATATAGCTCACTATTTAGTAATAAAATTAAAGTTCTGCTGAGTTTTGTAAAATAAATACAAATTTTATCCAAAAAAAGGTGTTTTCTATATAAGAATACGCCCAATTATTACTGTGTAAATTAGTAAAATTAACGTGAACTCCATACTCTGAAGTGTTGGTTAAAATATTACAATAATTCAAAATATGTCAGTAATAAGCAAATCGATAATAAACTAATAATTAATTCATTATGAGGGAGTAGAAATATAAATAACACGATAAAGAAATAAAAGCTGGTTACGTAAATATTTCAATTTTAATATTACAGCAAAAACTTCTCGAGGTATTTAAATAATATTTGAAGGTTGTTCTTGTATGGTCGGTGTGGTCAAAGCTGGTCCAAATACAAATAAATTTGAAACACTTCGGCTACTATAAGAAAGCTGCGGTGGTCAAAGCTTTAAACTGAACAGATAAAGGCAATTTTGAGATTTCACTGTTACTTTCCTTGAAATTTTCGTAGTGGGTAGTATAAAACCTCAGTACAGATTTTATACTACATAATAATGACTTCAACACACAATCTGAATTACTTATAAATTATTAAGGTAGAAACTTATTTAAAACTCGAATTTATAATTTGAGTTTAATTGCTCAGGTTCATATCCTATCAACACCATGTTTTTTATGTTTTAAACTTTTTTTATTAAATACATTTTTGTAAATGACTCTTATTTTACAAAATCTTGAAGAAATTCCCACATTCCAATTAGAACAATGGGTACTTCTCTCAGATAATGAGCTGCATCCGATTTTATTTTTAAACTCATTAAAAGGGACCTACGTTCTAACGGCGGCTTCTAACCGCGAATGCATTAGTAAGATAAGTTTTGCATAGCCTAATACTCAATAACTAGTCTGGTCTGGCCGGAGATTGAACTTGGGACCTCTGGCATGCTAGGCGGATGACTCATTCATTGCGAACTGCGGTTCTCAATGAATAAAGGAGTAAAGTGTGAAAAAACCTTAATATTATTTATAAATAACAAGTCGAACAAATAATAACTTGTTACGCATTTTGGGTCAAATACCCAGCAAAACTTTGGTAATGGCAAGTAGTCTGATAACTGGTTACCTTGTAACGACTACAACATACCATCCGAATAAAAAATAGGTTATTACAGAAGTACTTATTTGTAATTAAGATGGTAATTTAAACTGAATGGCCCCGGTTCAAATCCCACCAAGGGCAACAATTTTTTTTAGTTTTTTTTTATTAAAAGAGTCTTTTTAACAGGGTTTAATATTTGGTAAAATAGTTTTTCATATTAAATTTAGGCTACGGAAAAATATGAAAAATTTTTCATTTTTCAAATAGCATAAACAAAAAATATTTCATTCATAGAGCAATTTTTGTTAGTTTTTTCAAAATATTTTGGGTTTTCGATATTTTCATATTGTTGGTAGCATACAAAATAAATATTTTCTGGTAGTAATATTTTTTGGTAGCAAGAATTTTTCATTTCAAAATATTTTTCTAAAAAAATATTTGAACTTAAAATTTATGAACTAAAAAAATATGAGAAATTTTGAAATTGAAACTACCAATAGCAGACTAAAAATTTGTTAACTACAAAATATGAAGAATTCAAATATTGAAACTAAAAAATTTCAAATATTGAATCTAAAAATTTCAAATTAAATTGTTGAAATTAAAATTGCAGACGAAGAATTCTTGAATTGAAAAAATATGAAGAATAAAAAGTTTCAATAACCAAAAACTAAAATTACAAATTGATCATCAAAAAGAAACTCAAATGAAATTTGGAAGATTAAGACAAAAAAATACTTCATATTTGTATTATTTACTGAAGATGCGAATACAATTAAGAAAAATGTTGATTTCAACAGAAAGATGGACATAGCTAAAACGATAATAAACGATAACGATAAAACGGTCACCACCATAGGTGGAATCGGTATATTCTGCTGATGTTTGTAACGCATAAAAATATCGGTCTGAGAACCACCTATACCGATCGATTCAGAATCACTCGCTGAGTCGATTTAACGATGTCTGGCTGGATTTTTGTACAAGTATTACTACTTCGGGTACCTCCCATAGGGATGCCTTTCCGAATTAGAGTTTTTGGCCCTTTACAGCCACAAATTATTTTTATTTTTTTAATGTTCAGCGTAAAAATATTACATATGGTAACAGAAATCAGTATACCTTATTCTGTATGAATTGGCTCATATTTGACAATACATACTTAATATACAAGACACAATCGCAAAAGTCTTTTAAAACCCTATGATATCACAAAAACATGAATTTTTACTTTTATTTTCTTATGTGGACAAAACGAAAAAACAGATTTTTTAAAGAAATGACCGATATCAATAAAATTTATAGAAAGAATTATGGATAACCAAAAATCTTCTTATAAAATTATCAATAATTTAAATTGGTCTATAAAAATTTAACAATATTTTTTTAAAGAAGATTGTCGATAACAAAATTTGTATTTTGTATTCAATCATTTATTTTGAGCTTATGACCATTAATTGTTTCTAATTTTTAATTAGGAAATTTTAAAACTGAAGCATTGTATTCCGCAAAATATCTTATTAAGCTATACTGACCATTTTTCGTTTCATCGCGGAAACTGGACCAAACCGGTACACGTACAACTATTTATAAGTAGTTAAAAACACGAATCTAAGTTTGAAGTCAATAGTTAAAAATATTTTCATCCATGAACTGATATATTATATTGATTAGAAATTCGTGTGACCATATAAATTAAACACGACATTCGACGCATAAGTTGGCTGGTGGGTGTTGATTCAATTTTGACTTTTCTCAATATAAAAGAAAATGCAAATATTCTGCGGAATACAAGTTTTCATTAAGAAATAGAGGTATGACGTAAATTAGAATTGGCGCTTTAGTTTGACTTTGTTGATTATTTCTTTTATTTTAAGAAGTTTTTGTTTTAAATCTTGGATTTTTAAAATTTTGAATGCTTATATTTTCTAAGTTTCAGAATTTAAAGCCTGCAATCAAGTTTCAATATTATAATTTAAACAAATTTTAAGTTGTAATATTTGAATTCCTCATATTTTGTAGTTAAAAAATTTTTAGTCTGCTATTGGTAGTTTCAATTTCAAAATTTCTCATATTTTTTTAGTTTCATAAATTTTAAGTTTTCATATTTTTTTAGTAAAATATTTTGAAATGAAAAATTCTTGCTACAAAAAAATATTACTATCAGAAAATATTTTTTTGTTAGCAATTTTTATAGCAAAACTAAAAAAATAGCTTTTCCAATGAATTTTAAATTTATGAAATATGGATTTAGTTTCAATATTTATAGTTTTTTATTGCCGAAAATTATTTGAATTGAAATATTTTTTTAGTTTTCATTTCAAATTATGAAATATTCAACAATTTTTATACAAAACTCGTAGTAAATTTAAACCCTGCTTTTTAAATGATTTTTGAATTTTAAGAACTTAAATATTATCTTCTGTAAAAAAAATTGTAAAACTAACTCACGTTAATGAAAAAATACCATCATGAGTCAATTTTTATTATGTAGGGGATGTTGAATACCAAACACGATTCTAATTGGTCTTAACTTGGTAAGCCCAACTTATCTGGGTCATCCTTCATCTCAACTGTGGACACACACCTCCTCATGGTATCACCCGGGGAGATAGTTTAACACCCATTAATATTGTGAGTTAACATGTTCCGAGAGTTGTCCCATAAGATCGATAAAAATGGGTTAGGATTACGGGCTAATAACCCTCTCTTGAAAAAAAAATACAATGAAGAGGATAAAATTATAATTGAAATGTCCCACTACCTAATGTTAGAGAAGGGTGTCCGAAACTTCGATAGAAAGACCAAGTAGAGGAACATTTTTCAAAGCTTGGCCTATAAAATTGGAGAATATTCGAAATCCATGGAATTCTAAAATATGCTCGGACTTTGACCTTAACAGGTTGTAACATTTAAGTAAGTAAGAGTCAAACTTATGTAAAAACTTATACAAAAAAGAAGATTTAAATTGTTTAAGTTTTAAAATAATTTTAAAAAAGTTTTAAAATAATTACAAAAAATCGTATAAAAATATTTTTCCGAAAATTACAACAAAGCAAAAAAAAGCAGGGAAAAACAAAGTTATTTTCACATGATTTTGGATCTAAAAATAAAAATTGTTTATATTAATTATAAGCTGTTAAGTTTTCAACATATGAGTAACTCAGTGGAAGAGTCTCTGCCTAGCAGTCGGAGGGTCTGGGTTCGAGCCCCCATGGGATCATAAAAAAAATGTTGTATTTCGTTTAAAAATATGTTTTTAATAAAACAACAACAAAAAAGTTGTTGCTGTTGTTGTTGTTGCTTTCAAATTGCTTACCCAAGTCATTACTTTTCTGCAATTGGTAAGTACTTGCCTCCAATGACATCCCCATGTTAATGTAATGACTTAAACAGCGAATGAGTAAGTAGTTCGTGTTCAATAGTTTAACTGTTTAACTCATTATTTGGTAACGAAAAGTTTTACTGGGTAGTTGATGAGCTATAGCTTTGAAACACAGATTTTCAAAGTTTTAGGCTTTCATTAAAACTAGACATTTTGAAGCCAAATTCATTGGCATAATTTCTTCTATCGTACCACAAAAGTTTTATAGGTACATATAAAGGATAATTTTGTAATACATATTTTTTTATTTTTTCTTACAAATATAGAGATAAAGTTTGTTAGTTATTGCACTCGACCATTTACCAACCAATTATAAAATATTTTGTCGTTAATGTTATTAATTCAATGTAAATGAGTAACATTAACAGCACATGTTGTTCCAGCGACAGAGTGAGTGAGAACGCAGTTGTAATATAAATAAGCGACATTGTTTTTTTAAGGTCAATTATAAGTCATGGCGGACAGTTTGTAGGAAATACAATGCATACTTACATTTTCAAACATTTATATATACATATTATTACATACATATCGAGGCAAGAATTAAAGAACGCTATAACTGACAAAACATAAAATGTTTACCAGAGGCAAAAAACCTGTATGAAAGTATAGTTCATATCTCAAAAACTATAAGACTTAGGAATATGATTTTAAAAACGTGCCTTTATTTTTTCTCTCTTTATATATCTGTGGCAACATGGAAGAATTGCTTAAGTCGAAAATTTAAGATTTAAGATATCATCAATTTTGTGTAAATTTTTTTCTGCTTGATTTCTCCCAATAATTTATGAATTAATATATTGGTAACATGTTTATTAGAGAAGAAGGATGAATATTTAAATTCAGGTGATTTTACGTTTTTCAAAACTGAAATTTGCATTGAACTGGACCTTAAGTAACTTTAAGCGGTTCTGTTTAAATAAAAAGTATATATTGTGTAGTTTTATGAAAACATAAGTTGTTTGAATAAAATGGCTTTATTTTTTCAAGGTAAACATTTATACAACTTAAGTGTAGTTAAGCGAAATCGTTATATAATGAAAGAAACATATGAATATGTCAACAAAAATTTGTGTACATAAGTTGTTTTGATCAATGCATTATTGATTCAAAAAACTTAAGCTTAAAAGTAAACGTACATAACATTGACAAAACCCCTATTTTTTTAAACGGACTAAACACATTTAAGCGAACTTGCTTTTGTAACGCAATAAACACCTTAACTCAATTCTCCCTTATGTCGACTTAAGCTACTCTTTCATATTGCCATATAAGTCCGTAACTTCGCGGATATACAAATTTTACTGAGGCCAAATTTTAGGTTTTAAATAAAATTAATTGTACATACATTTTAGTTGGAATTATATTGTGATTATATATCAATCTATAGGAAATTGTGATCTTCGTACAAAAATTTAAAAAAAGAAGGAAATTTAAAATTTCAAATAACACTTTTGATTGAAGACTTGAAAACATCTTCAATTTTTGTTTTAAATGCATTAACCTTAATAGATTTTGGATTAGAAAAATTATTTATAAATATATTTTAATGAAAATTTGCGATATTGTAAATCTTTTTATAGAAAAAAAAAAATACAAAAATAAAAAAACAAAAAAAAAATATTTTTAGTAACACAAATCCCAGAATTCCTGAAAAGATTTGAAAAATTTCCAAAAATGGGTATTTTTAGTTTGTTTGCTCTAGTTGTTTGGCCACTTTCAGGGCGACAAAGTACTTTTTAATGTAATTAAAAACCTCGGTTCATAAAAATTTGGTGAATTTTTTTTACAGCTCGCGTGCTTTCGGAGGAATTATGGATTAAAATTACAAATTTCCGTATACAATAAAAATAAGTGGACGGGTGTTTGGTACTTTTTTCAAACTATGCCCGATAGGGGGTAAAAATTAGTGATAGTAGTTTTTTTAAACCTACACTTATCTTTTGAACCAAAAAATAGAGAAAGGAACTTTGTACTAGAATCGATAAATGTGAAAAAAATATTGAACACGTATATTGTACTTTTTTAATTTCGGTGGCCAAAATGGGTAAAAAAGGGATAAAACGCTAACTTAAAATCTCATAAAGTAATATGAATAGGAACAATATATTAACTGCGTTTTTATAAAATGTACGGAATTCAATTGGTACCAAAGAAGTACCAATTTGATACTACCAAATATGCAGATTGAACTTCTTTAGATTAGGGGATAAAAATTGGAACAAATTGTTAATGTTATAACTTTTAAACAAATTAATGTTTGCCTGTCTGTATGTGAGGTTTATAAGTTGGCATGACTAATCTTCGATAGGTGGCGCCACTAAAAATTACTCAAAATGATTTAGATCGTAAACTCTGTATTTGATCATGCTATGATCTTTAGAAAAGTTGTAGCACATAAGCCGGTTAAGTTTTCTTAGTTGGTATGACCAATTACCGACAGATGGCGCCACTAAAACGTACTCAAAGTGAATTACATCGTAATCTGCACATTTGATCATGCTTTGATCTTTAACGAAGTTATTGCGTATGATCCGACGAGAGTTTCTATTTTTATGGCCAATTTCCAAAATTTATTCAAAATGAATTGAACTATAAATTATGCATTTGATCATGAGTTGGTCGGACAAAATTAATAAAATGATTCAAAGTTAATTGGAAATTTATGTGCGATGTGTTTCCTATAAGTTAATTCCTATAAGTTAACTTTGTACAATAAAATATTTGAAAACTTTAAAATTTGCCTCAAAATTCCGAGCAAGGCGCGTTCAACCAGGTACTAATTATTATTGTTTAAATAACTAAAAAACACTAAAAATACCTTTTACACAAAAATAATGGGGAATGGGAAATTTTTATATATTGTGAGGAATTTTTAAGTTATCCGCCCCACTTTGCAAAGTTCACTACTTTTAATTATTCCCCTAGTTTTGTAGAATGTTTCTGTTGATGTTGTTGTTATTCTGCTTATGTCTATAAGTAGATTAACATGTTTCTCTTATTTGCTGTAAAGAGTATAGCAACATTTTTCTCTTTTATCTATATTCTCTCTCTCTCTCTCCCTCTGTTGCTTTTAACTTCAGATAATCTATTTGTACAACGTATGTGTGTGTTCTTGATCATGTGAGAATGTATTGAAAAATGCATGAGATTTTGTAAGCCACATTATTAGTGTAATCAACGACAGCAGCTCTTTGTTTACATCTGCAGAAAATGCTAGAAACTCTCTTCTCTACTAACTATATAAGGCCGATGAGCGAATATTGTGGGGACAGTTTTAATTGAGACGCGTATAAGAGAACAGTGTGACTAAGAATATTTGTAAAGCAGTTTTGTGAAGTTTGTTTACAGTTTTTGTGAGAGTGTGTTTGAAGTGATTAACTCTAAAGTTAATAAAAATATAACTTTGTAAAACTACATAAAGTGTTTTAATTTTGTTTTCGGTTGTTTGCAAAAAGAATTCCACTTTTTTAAAGGAAAAACGTAACAATACTAACTTTAAGCACATATAACTTTTTATATAGTAAAGCTTTTAATAAACTTCTTCCTTGTAAAACTTTGTTATATTTTAGAAAACTTTAAATCAAGAAAATCGGTTTATATATAGATAGTAAAAAACCGGTGCAGTATGGGACAAAAATTAGATATTTTATTTTTTGAAGTCGAAAATCTTTTAAACGGTAAGAGAAAGCATATGCATGTAGCGGAATTTTTTTTTTGTTGTTGTAGATCTTGACCTATAAATTTGTTATATAGTGTGATTTTTCATATCGGTTGGGAAATGACAATTATATATAGTTTTAAGTGATTTATAAGTCTGAGCTGCCCTACTTTGGGAGCCTATTGTGCCGCCCAGTAAAATCTAGACTTTCCATGTTTAAAACTTAAGATCCCCAATACTTCTGCTATATCCATATAAACTTTTTTATTTCCTTTTAAACCATTCCACTAAACTGGCATTTTTTAAAACGCAGATGAATTTTTTGATTATAGAAAAATGGGACCGAGGCCAATCGACGCAGTATTTTTTTCTAACGAAAATTTTACAAAAAACGTATTTTCGATTTTTGTCTGTTACAGCGTTCTTTAATTCTTGCGACGATATATTTAAACATAATTCCAGCCGTTTTCAGGCATTGAACTATTTTCGATTCCTTCAATTTTTAACTACTGGCAAATAAGTTAAAAATAAGTTTTCGCAAACTCATTATGTAAATGTGCCCCCACTTTAGACTTTTGCCTTAAACGACAATCACTACTTTCGCAGGGCACTTAACTATTTAAAACTGTTGGGTATAAACCTGTGTTTTATTTTGTGGTATAAACAATTCATGGGTTGAAATTTTAAATAATAGCAATAATTTTATGCATAAAATTAATTCAATTTAATTCTTCTAAAATTTTTGCAAAAATATCAGTGGTTTTATTTTAAGGCTTAAATTATTCATATTTTTTCATACACATTTCTTTATTTACATTAAATTTTAAATCCTTAAATTGTTTAAGCACCGGAAACATCAGCTGTTTCCTAAAAAAGGTGCAAAAAAAGGGTCAGTTATACCCTCAAATTTTACAACACAGCTCTTATAACATTCATCCTTTTTAAATCTTTTAACTTATATACGAATTTTACACCCTTTTATAAATTGAAGGATGTCTTGTTATATTTTAAAGGATGCTTAAGTTTATCAAATGATTTACAAAAAAAAAAAAAAAAAAAACATCTCGAAACCTTAACAACCCGCCATCACACTTAATTCTCCAGCAACATTCAACTACTGACTAGTTACCTTAGAGTAGAGTCTGTGATTTATAATGCTTCATCTATTTACCGAGTTTCCTTCATGATTTTCCCTTTCAACTTTCTAGGTTTTTGTGCCTTCATCCGTTTGTCTGCGTTACCATCAATATGGAAAATCATCAATTTCCGGCTCATAAAAAAAAAAATTTAGCTGAATGTTACAATTTGTTTCGCTGTCGTTTTATTTCTTTCATTTTTGCATGTCAGAGTTGAAAAGTTTTGTTTTCAATGTGAAACTGCAAAAAAAAAAAGAGATATTAAAAAAACTTAAAATGTAATAGCAACAATAATAATAGTAAATAATGTGAGTGGCGATGAAAAATGATAACGCTAAAAAAATAGTGGAAACGGGACTAAAGAGAAAAATTACTTTTACAAGTATTCAGCAATCGGTCATTAGGGAGTAGCTTAGTTTTTTTACAAATATGGGAAACATGTTGAGAAAAGAGATAAATGAAAGTTGTAAACTCATGAGAAAAAAATAAGTAAGAAAGTGATATAGTCCGTCAAGCTCTACGATTTGATACCCTTCATAACTAATGTCAAATTTGTGAAGGGTAATACAAAAAATTTTTAGTTTTCGTTACGAAAACTTCTCGACACTGAGGCAAAGATGGTTTTGTACCAAATATTAAACCAAAATATACTAAATGTAAAGGTACCACATTTTTTTATACACTGTACTAAAATGTTAGCATGTCAGCTTTAACAAGTAAGAGTGTTATATTCGGCTGTGCCGAATCTTATATACCCACCATCAAGTTGTGTTAAATTTAGAAACATATCTCATATATCTACGAGGGTGCAACAAATTTAAAACGTGGACCAAATTGGAAAAAAGTTGTAACTTCGGTTGCAGTAGCTTAATAGTTCAACATTCAAAAGTGTGTAAGTGGTTTCTCTAGTATCTATTTACGGTTACCCGGTTACTTTATCGTAACCGGGCATGGTTCTACATTAATAAGTCGTTAAATACTTTTCGTTTAGCTTAATATTTAGTTAGGATAAAGAAGTTGATAGTAATACGACAGATCCATATAGTTTGTTAGAAGTTCCTAATGCATCTACCATATACATAATCTTAATATGCTGCTTGTACCTCCGAATCTTTTTAATTGTAGATATAACAAGTAAGAGTGTTATATTCGGCTGTGCCGAATCTTATCAAGTTGTGTTAAATTTAGAAACATATCTCATATATCTACAAGGGTGCAGCTAATTCAAAATCTGCACCAAAACTGGAAAAATCGCTAAGCTATTTGGTATTGTTGGTAAAACCTTTGGACTAAATTAGGTTTCCGTAGCTTTATAGTTCAACATTCAAAAATATTTTAGTGGTTTCCCCAGTATTTACTTTGATCAAAATTCGGTCTCATAACCAGGTATAGTTTTGCATTAATAAGTTGTTAAATACTTTTCGTTGTGATTAATATGTAGTTAGGCTAAACACGTTAATAGTAATACGACAGGTCCATATATTTCGTTATGAGTTCCTAATGCATTCATCATATATAAAGTCTGGGCTGAGCATTGATGCCTATATAATTTCATAGGTGCAATCTTAATATAATGAATGTACCTCCAAATCTTTTTGATTGTAGATATAAAAAGGGGATGTTATAAATATAAGAATTATAGCCAAATGTTGACCGATTATAACAAAATTTTACACACTGGCTGGTATATATAGAGAGCTTTTTCTTGCAAAATTTAGTGACCATAGCTATCATAGTTTCTAATTTAATAGCTTTTAACTGGCCTTTGCTAAAATTTTTGGTTTCCGTGAGTGTTTTTCACATGAAAGCTAAAGTCAAATATGGACTGATTCCTATAAAATTTGATAAACTGATCAAAAATTGCATAAAACTTCCCTATTTTAAATTTAATCGTCATAGCTATTACAATTGTATTCAATTTATCAGCATTAATGTGTTTCCCGGGGCGGGGAAACTAACTAAATTTGAACCGATTTTGTCCATTTTCAACACACATCTTTTTAAAGATATCCAAAATACTCTAGCTCTTTTCGTTAAGGCGCTATCGTGCTTTTATCTGACGGACAGACGGGCATAAACAACCTTTTCTTTATGTATTTTTGTGTTTCCATAAGTTTTTTATATGGGAGCTATGGTCAAATGGTGACCGATTGTGACGAAATTTTGTACACTGGCTGGCATTGACATAAGACTTTCTTGTGCTTAATTTAGTCTTACTAGCTCTTGTAGTTAAGGAGCTATCACGATTTTATCTGACGGACAGACGGACATAAATCCCCGTTTCTTTTTAAATTTTTGTGTTTTCGTAAGTTTTTTATATGGGAGCTAGGTCAAATAGTGACCGATTGTGACAAAATTTTGCACACTGGCTGGCATTGATATAAGACTTTCTTGTGCCAAATTTAGTGGTTATATCTGTTATACTTTTAGATTTATTGGCATTTAAGTGTATTTTGGGTGAAATTTAGCCTGTTTTCGTAAGTTTTTTGTATGGGAGCTATAGCTAAATGTGAACCGATTTCGATGAAATTTTATATGCTGCCTAGTGCTTATCTAAGACTTCTAGATACCAAATTTTGTCATCATAACTGTCATAATTTGTCATTTATTAGCAAATAAGCGATTAGCCTAGACGAGGTTATACGGGAGCTATGGCCAAATGCTAACCGATTTTGCCCAATTTCAATACCAAAATTTTCTCATAGATAAAGAATATTTTTGCTAAATTTCAGTTAGCTAGCTCTTTTCGTTTAGACGTTATCGTGATTTCAACAGACAGACAGACAGACGGACAGACAGACGGACATAGCTCAATCGTCTTAGAATTTCATAAGGATTCAGAATATATATCGTTTTTGATTTTTGAACCAATATTAAGGAAATTACAAACGGAATGACAATCTCAATATACCCATCATTCTTTTTGATGGTGGGTATAAAAATGCCTTGACGTTTATAAAAGCGAAACTATACCTAAAATGAAACTTATTTTATTAAAATCTTATTTGAAACCTAAATACAATTTTAAATTATTCGGATAATCGAAACCTACGATTAAAGGTAGAAACACAATTGTGACGAATGACTGATTTCGTCCAGCACGACGAATTCGGATTTAAAAATTCGTCTTGTAAATTCGTCCATTGAACACATTTGGAACGAATAAACATTGTTGACGCCATTTTTGTTGTTTTTTTATTTGCACAAATTACTTACACTTTTGGACATATCGAGCACTCACAACATTTGCATTTTTTTTTATTTAATTCTTTTATTATTACACAAGATTATAACATTTAAATAATTTTATTTTAAATAAATATTTTTTGTTTCGTTTTATTAGGTGACCATTTTTAACAAGAACACATATAATTTCTAATATTTTACAACAGAAATAAAAATACAGCCACTCTAATCCAGTTTAGTGGTCGTTCGTCTGCGTATGAAATAGAAATAAACTTATCACACTGTTCGATACGCACGGCGAATTTCGTCGTACGCATCAATTGTGAGCACACTCATATAAGCCCATATGTTCTTTTTCTAACGACGAATATTCGTTCCGAAAAATTGGTCGTTCGTTCCAATTGTTTTTCATACTTAACATTGATTAAAATTTCAAACATTTGGTAAAAAAATTACTTTTTTGGAGTTCTTCATAAATTTCGTCTTAAGGAGTTTTTCGTAAATCATGGATTAAAATCTTTTATTGTAGATATATTGTACAATTGAAATGTAAAATGGTAAATTCGAGGAAATTTAAGTTTTGTACTTTTGTAATACAAAAATTGAACAGAAAGTACATCAGAGTCAGGCTCGTCGATTCTGGGATACCACTTAAGTCCGAATCCTTGAGATTTTATAATGCTTAGAAAAATATCTGTATTAAATATTGTCACGATATCAAAGTAATTTATGAAAGAATGTCTTCAATGGGTAAGATATGATTCAGTTCTAACCACAATTCAATACCTGGGTTCTGAAGAAAGTATCCGAAATTTATATATCTAAAAAATTGCAGATGAACTAAAAATAAACTCAGAGAGCGAGTTTGGACTCGCTAGTGCCACGGTATCAATGAAGCTTAAAATGTATCAAACAAATAGTACAATCGTACCATGTTTAGGTAAACTTACCTATCTGTTCAAATTATCAACAAAATCAAATCAATTACTACAAGATTTATAAGCGTTCTGTGCATTTTAAGAGATTTAAGTAAATTTTAGGAGTTGGTCTTATATGAACTTAATAAAACAAAATTTTGTGCACTTTGGTTACTATAAGCATCATTTTTGCTATGGTGGTAAAGCATATGAAAGAACGACTAACAGCTTTTAGTTATAAAAACATTTGGGAGGAACGACGATTTCATCCAGCATGACGATTTCCGCTTTAAAAATTCGTTATGTACATTCGTCTATTGAACATATTAGAGACGAATAAACGTTATTACTCATAACGCCATTTTTAATTGCAATTTCTTTTATTATTTTGTGAACAGCTCTATCGCACTGTTACGCACGGCGAAATTTATGTTATGTTACTTAGGTTATTTGGAATTGTAAAAATCTGGAACCAAATAACCTATCTGCAGTATGACTATATAATTTTTTTTTACATATGAATATCATATAAATTAAGTAATAAGTTATTACCAATAACAGTTATAGTTTCTTTCGCTGCTTAAATTAAAAACTTAATAAATGTTTAAATAACACCATGCAACAAAATTAAACTTTTATCGCGATTTTTAATGATTTAGTTTTAATTTTCTTTAAGTGGGTAACGGTCCTCTAGGAACAAAAACTGTAATAATTTGGTCATTTTTCCTATTAGATGTTCAAAATTTTGCACAGATATACATTATGATATATGGAACAATAATCCATAAAATTTTTAAATTTTAAGATGACGATATGTTCTATTTCTAATGACAAATTTTCGTTCCGAAAAATTGCTGTTTCGTCACAATTGTGTTCATACCTTTAACCTTTTCTGATACAGACAATTTTAAAAATGCTTTGTCGCTTCCCTAATCTTACTTAATAATGACATACATAATACTGTCTAATTTATATCTAACTTATATCTTATCAGAGACCATTTGGAAAAACTTGTATCTTTAAGTTCGTATTTGTGTGAAAATTAGGTCTATAAAATTGCGTCTTTTGTTGAAATGATCCAGTGAATGTCTATGAGTTATATTCAAAACCAGGAAACGTTTTTTAAACTTTCAGTTACTTGTGGCGATCCTATGGGTTTTTACAATATTGTATATAAGAATTGAGTTACTTTCTTTGGAAAGGAGATAGTGGAAAAGTGATGATAAGAAATAGAGTTTTTAAAAATTCAATACTTCAATTGGGCGTAATGTAACAGGAAAGTTGCTAGGTAGAAGCTTAATGTTCCCCAGCCAATTTGATTTATTTTACATCGACGGCGTGTTAAAGCTGTGGGGCTTACTGTAGATAAAAGACGCTGTGGGGCATGTTATGATTACTAGTCGACGTACTAATTAACTAACCAACTGCACCCTTTCTGATTCTAGCATAATTACCGCAATTCAAAAACTGACTAAGCAAACTGTCAAAATCTTCTTAGTCCAAAGTTCGAAGAAACAAAACTCCTTTACATCACATCGCCATCTTGTTAATGTAATATTACCCTTTGAAGCAGACAATACATTAAGTCATTACCTAAAAGGTAGTTTTTGAATCCCATCTCTGTTAAAAAGTGAGCTAATATACAAAAAGAATTCATAAAATAACCAGCGAATTGCAAATTGTTTTTAACTCATCAAAGTAATGCAGAGTATACTAAACTATCATCTTGTAAATTATTTTCTTTTGTCCCTTAGCTCCAGTTGCAGCAAAGATCCTCAATATAATCTCGCCATTTGTTTTCGATGCCTTGCCACCAGATTTGCTAGGAGTTTCTTCGACAAATGTTTGAAGCTTTCTCAAGTGTTCCTTCATACTTAGTGCTTTTGATTTTTAAATTGTCAATTTGATACTAAATTGTTTATATAGAAGAAAATACCAAATTGGTACCAAATTGTCTTTTATGTAAATAATTTGGTAGCAAACCGTCTTTTATATACCCAATTTTGTGCCAAATTGTCTTCTATATATACAATTTTGTACTAAGCTGTTTCGTAGATAAACATTTGGTACCAAATTTTTTGTATATAAGACAATTTGGTACAAAATTGCTAATGTAAAAGAAAATTTGGTACATTGTTTATATAAAATTTATTTGGTAAATTGTTTATATAAAAGACAATTCGGTACCAAATTGTTTAAACAGAAGACAGCTAAGAACCAGATTCTTTATATAGAAAACAATTTTGTAGAAAATTGTTTATATAGAAGATATAACCAAAATTGCTTACATAAAAGAAAATTTGATACCAAATTGTTTATATGGAAGACAATTGAACATACAGAGGACAGTTTGGTACCAAATTGCTTATATAAAAGACAATTTAGTATCAAATTATTTATATCGAAGACAATTTAGTACAAAATTATTTATATAAAAGACAACTTGGTGCCAAATTGTTTTAAAAGAAGACAATTTGGTATCAAATTGATTATATAAAAGACAATTTGGTACCAAATTGTTTATACAGAAGAACATTTGATACAAAATTGTTAAATATAAGACTATTTGTTACCAAATTGCTTACACTAAAGAAAATTTGGTACCAATTTGTCAATATGAAAGATAATTTGGAGCCAAAGTATTTATACAGAAGACAATTTGGTACTAAATTGTTTATATAGAAGAAAATTTAGTACCAAATTGTTTATATAGAAGACAATTTTTCACAAAGAAAATTTTGTAACAAATTGTTTATATAGAAAACAATTTGATACAAAATTGTTTTTATGGAAAACAGTTTGGTACCTAATTGCTTACATTAAAGACAATTTAGTACCAAATTTTTATACAGAGGACAATTTGGTACCAGGCTTTTTATAAATAAGGCAATTTGGTACCAAATTGCGATTAAATTGTCTATACGTAAGTAAACTTTTAAGTGACCGTGGGAATGCTCTCCAAGATATTTGCTAGCTTTCCTGTCAGGGCAATAGTGTTGCTTGTTTTTACAAAAATGAGTTCTGAAGGCATCCGCGATTTTATTCGTTGCGGTGCACGCGTCTTTCTTTTAGAGCATACCATTTTGTCGTAGACAATCCGGTGAGTGTCACAATGCTTTACACAAAACATTCATTCTTTAACCGCATTGTTCATATGTGCAATAAACATGCTTTAGAATTTATTCCTCCTACAATATGGAAAAGTTAAAATCAAATTGCTGAATTGTACCATATCATTTCTAATTTAACTTAAAATGTTTGCTTAGGTTTTAAAAAGTTAAATAGTTCTACCAACTATAACTAAAACTAACACTGATCTAAAAGTGCATTACAACTTCTTTATCTTGTAAATACTCTTCAAATTGTTTTGTCCTTAAACAATTCACATCCACAAATTCCTCCAAAAGCTGACATGATGTGGCTTGCTCTTTGTTCCAAGTTATTCCACTCTGATTCTGTCGCACAACTTTTGACAACATTGGCCCTATGCCAACTTCATTCAGGTCTGTCTTTTTGACTAGCTTTGCCTGATTGTTTGTACTTTGTCTTATTTGCTTCATGGTCTTTGTCATGTGCCACCCCGCCACCTCCACCTCCGCATCATTTAGACACTTTTTTGTTTTTAGTGGGTTCAGCTGTTTGTCATTTGGTTGTGTTTGCCGTTCGCTTGGTGTTTGCTCAAGGAATATGAAATGACAAAAAAAAAAAACTGTCAAAATGATTGGAATTTTGTAACATTTTGGCTCGTTAACATGCCTCAAATTATAGTAACAACTTTTGGTTACATGATAATAAACAATAACAAAAAAAAAAAAAAATGATGAAAAAATTATAAACAAACAAAAGCAACAAAAATGTGTAAGTGCACAAAAAATTGACATCAGCGATGGTGGCACGAAAAAAGGTTCTTACGTTTTTATGTGTTGTATTGAGATTTGAATTATGTGTGGCTACACTTAAAGAAATTTTTCTGAAATTAAAGTTAATCGAATTTTAAAAATTTAATATATACTAAGATATTTTAAAACTAATTTATTTTATTAAAAAGCTTAAATTTTAATGTCTGAAATCTAACTTTTCATTCCTTTTATTTGCAGGTATGTTGAAATTTATCCTTTTAATCACAAATGAGTAAGTACATCTACAACTTAGGCAAACAATTACCCCAATCGATTTGGTACTTAACCTCCTTATGCTCACCAAATTGTTCTTAAAGGTTTATTCTACATAATTGGTACAAAAAAATTTATACTAGTAAGATAGGCACCATATTTTTTTTTATAGAAGTCATTTTGGTACCAAATTGTTTATATACATTGAAGATAATTTAATACCAATTTGCTTATATAGAAGACAATTTAGTACCAAATTGTTTATTAAGAAGAGAATTTAGTATACAATTTTTTATATAGAAGACATTTTAATACCATATTTTGTATATGGAAGAAAAATTAGTACCAATTTTTTTATTTAGAAGAAAACTCGGTACCAAATTTTTTATGAAGAAGACTATTTGGTATCAAATTGTTTATATAGAAGACAATTTGGAACCAAATTTTTAATATAGAAGAAAATTTGGTACTAAATTGTTTATATAGAATACAATTTGGTACCAAATTGTTTAAATAGAAATCAATTTGGTACCAAATTATTTATATAGAAGATAATTTAGTAACAAATTGTAAAATGAAAGACAATTCGATATCAAATTGTTTATAAAGTAGACAAATTTTTTATATAGAAGACAATTTGGTACCAAATTTTGTATATGGAAGACAATTTGTTTATTGTTTATTTCGAATACAATTTGGTATCAAATTGTTTAACTAGAAGACAATTTGGTAACAAATTGTTTATATAGAAGACAATTTAGTAACGATAATGAACGATAATTCGGTATCAAATTATTTATAAAGTAGACTATTTGGTACCAAATTTTTTATATAGAAGACAATTTGGTACCAAATTTTGTATACAGAAGAAAACATGGTAACAAATTTTTCATATGAAAGACAATTTTGTATGAAATTGTTTATGTAGAAGACAATTTGGTACCAAGTTGTTAAAATAGAAGACAATTGGTACCAAATTGTTTATATAAAAAAAAAATTGGTACCTAATTGTTTACATTGGAAAAAAATTTTTACCTAATTTTTATATAGAAGACAATTTGGTAGAATAAAATTTGGTACCAAATTGTTTATATAGAATACAATTCTTGTACCAAATTGTTTAAATAGAAGAGAATTTGGTACCAAATTGTTTATATAAAAGACAATTTAGTAACAAGCTGTGAACGACAATTCGGTATCAAATCATTTATAAAGTAGATAATTTGGTAGCAAACTTTTTATACAGAAGAAAATGAACGACAATTTGGTATCAAATTATTTATAAAGTAGATCATTTGGTACCAAATTTTTTATACAAAAGAAAACTTGGTACCAATTTTTTTATATGGAAGACAATTTTGTATGAAATTGTTAATATAAAATACAATTTGCTACTAAATTGTTTATATAGAAGACAATTTGGTACTAAATTGTTTATAAAGAAGACAATTTGGTACTAAATTGTTTATAAAGTAGACAATTTGGTACCAAATTGTTTATATAGAATACAATGTGCTACTAAATTGTTTATATAGAAGATAATTTGGAACCAAATTGTTTATATAGAAAAAATTTGGTACCAAATCGTTTATATGGTTTAGAAGACAATTTAGTAACAAGTTGTTAAATGGAACACAATTCAGTATCAAATTGTTTATAAAGTAGACAATTTACGACCAACTTTTTTTTATATAGAAGACAATTTACTTATTTGTTTATGTAGAAGACAATTTGGTACAAAATTATTTTTAAAGAAAACAATTTGGTACCATCAAGTTTCTTTATAGAAGACATTGTGGTACACAATTTTTTATATAGAATGCAATTTGGTACCTATTTATTTATATAGAAGACAATTTTGACTCAATTATTTATATAGAAGAAAATTTGGTACCATAGAATACAATTTGGTACCAAATTGTTTATATAGAAGACAGTTTAGTAACAGATTGATAAATGGAAGACAATTCAGTATCAAATTGTTTCTAAAGTAGACAATTTTGTACCAAATTGTTTATATATAATACATTTTGCTACTAAATTGTTTATATAGAAGACAATTTGGTACTAAATTGTTTATAAAGAAGACAATTTAGTAACAAATTGATAAATGGAAGACAATTCAATATCAAATTGTTTATAAAGTAGACAATTTGGTACCAAATTGTTTATATAGAATACATTTTGCTACTAAATTGTTTATGTAGAAGACAATTTGGTACTTAATTAATTACATTTACTAAAACTTGTTACCAAATTGTTTATGCTAAAAACACTTTGGTACCAATTTGCTTAAATAGAAGACAACTTGATGTCGATTTTTTTATAGAATACAATTTGGTACAAAATTTTGTATACGGAAGACAATCTAGTACCAAATTGTTTATATAGAAGACAATTCGAACCTAATTATTTATATAGAAGAGAACTCGGTACCAAATTGTTTATATTGAAAACAATTAAGTACAAAATTATTTATCTTGAATATAAGTTGATACGCAATTTTTGATATAGAAGACAATTTGTTACCAAATTGTTTATATAGAAGACAATTTGCTACCAAATTGTTTTTAAAAACGACAATTTAGTACCAAATTGTTTTTGTAGAAGACAAATTGATACCAAATTGTTTATATTTAAGGCACTTTGGTACCAAACTTTTTGTGTGGAAGAAAATATGACCCAATTGTTGGTAGAAAATTGTTTATGAAAAACTTATTTTGGTACCTAAATAATTGTTTATAATAAAGACAATTTGGTACCAAATTCTTAATATAGATGACAATTCGTTTCCAAATTTGTACATAGAAGATATTTAGTACCAAATTGACTATAACTTCCAACATTTTAAGTGTATTTATGAATTTAGTCGTTAATTTTCTTTATACCAACAGTTGTTACACTTTTGCTTTAGTCATTTGTAAACTTTTCTGCAACAAGTTAGCGTGTTGTATGTCTATCACAAGTTCGACTATATGTCCTTCTCTCTTCTGTTGTCTTTATTTTTCAAAGCTCTTTTAGATTTTCACAAAATATATCACACCAAACATTAAGTTTGTCTCATATTGTTAACATTGTTCTGTATTTATTTTTTCTCTATCTCAAATTATTATGAGAGTTTCATTATTTTGGTTTATGTCCTTTAAAAAGTTATTATATTTTTCTCATATTAATTTTAACTATGTGTCTGTCTGTCAGTCTGTCTAGGAGTGTTTGTGTGTCTTCGTAGTTTTTGTTTAGCGTTGCCGAATGTTTTTCCTTTAAAAGTTTCTTATTTATGTGAACGAAAGTCTGTGTATTAGTGGGTGTGAAGGGCAAATATGAAAATCGTTATCCTTGTGAGTTTGAATGTGTATTTCTTTTCATTTCGCGTGACTGATGACAGCATTATGACATGAATAAATGATATTTGCGGCATTTATTGCAAAACAAAACCAACTTCTTATTATAAGCTTACAACTACATCCTTAAGATACACCTTTTCTAGATTTCAATACATTTACAAATATTCTTGTATATTTAAGGTATTAATAGACAATTTCATATTTCATTAGTTTTCTTTTTAATATTTATGTTTATTTTATTATTCTAATATTAATAAGTAGCTAGATAAAAAAGTACTTCAAAAAAAATTATGATATTATTCAAGTTATTTTGTAATCCTTTTCAAAACTTCTGCAGATATTACTTTTTACTTATTTACCAATATTTCAACAGACTTTTCATGCCGCCCACGTTTTAGGCAATATATTTTTTGTTCTTTGTTTCTCTCGTATTTATCGCCTCTTTTCAAGGAAAATTAATTTATTAACGCTCCAAAATACGTGTCATTTGGTGGAGAAAGCAACAAACTACACCATCACCAGCAACAGGAAGAAACAATTTTTAATTAATTTATGTTTCTTAGAAAAATAAGGGAAATTAGTTAACTTAAATTAAATATTATTATTTATAGTTTTTTTTATTGTTTCTGACAACTTGTAAGCCTAATTAACTAGATAAATGACTTTGAAATATTTTTGACGTTTTAGTTACTCCACTCTTCTATTTAGTTCTCCTAGTTAAGGTTTACATATCGTCGGCCTATATCTAAAATGGCTTATCTGCAGATTTTAGAAATTGAGATTTTTATACCATACGATTCCGTATGACACGCTTTACCCAAAGTGTGAATTTTTATCAAATGTTAATTTATTCGCAACTTATTCACTTTTTTGTTTGGCTTATCTACATAAACATATTGTTTTTTTGAAGACAAAATGGTTTATCTACATTGTTTTTACTAAATAGTCATAGAAGTTGTCTACTAAAAATCTGTAAAAAGGTGAAATTATTAAAACTTTTTTTACTTTTCTGATGAGTGGTAATACGCTAAATTCAAATGTGCTTTCAAAATTCTTCTATCTTTACACTGTTCAACAGAAAATGCGAAAAAAGGACTGATGTTTACTCATAAACTTAAAAAAATACAATCTATAATTCTTAACAATAAGAAAATATCTTCCTTTAAGTAGGAAAGACGAAAAATTATAAAATCTTTTAACTTTTGCATTTTGAAAATTTCACTTTTTCAAAAAATATATTATTACCAATAAAATGTAATAAACGTCGTATATAGTAGAATTTAAATACCTTAAAGGATCCCAAATCATGAGGGAGTATTGTTTAATAGGAATTGCTAAAATTTCTTAAATTATGTTATACAAATCCACTTTCCTACAAATTCACTATGAACAAAATGGTTTATCTACACATTTTAAAATTTTATATACAAATTTTCGAAGACAAAACAGCTGATCTACCGTATAATCGCGAATATTGGTTTTTATTTAATAAATTTTATTTTAGGAAATGAGAAGGAGTCCACCAATCATATTGTAAAAGATCACTTTGTTTAAAAATCACTAATAAGAGAATTACAGAGTTTTTTGCTTCTCCTGAAAAATCAGTATTTTGCAGATAAGCCATTTTAGATATAGGCCTACGATATGTATTTGCATTCACAAAAAAAGTTTGGAAATACTTAACATTTAGTCTTACAAAACTTTTAATGATTTATTTAACGATTTTCTTCGAAAGCTTTAATTTTAAGTACAAACATTGCAATTTGCGTCCTAAAAGTGGTTTTCTTTTTGTCATGGCTAAGGAGATTAAGCAACGAAATTTACGTTAGAATAAAGATATTGCAAAGAATACGAATTTTTGGTTTAAAATTTAAATACTTTAATGTATTAAACAGTTTAGTTGTATTTAAATATAGTCAACTTAACTTATTGATATTGAAAAATGGTACATTTTTGTCAATGGTTTCGAAAGACAAAAGTAATATTAAAACTTAAACAAGTTGAGTTCGATATCATGAATTTTTTTGCCGTACCTACGGTTTAAAATAGAACAATTTTGCGAATATTGTATTTTCAGTCAAAACTTGGTAAATTTTACTGGTATAAAATTTAATGCCCTCTTTGCGGTTTACAACTTTTTTCATAATTTGGTCATCTTTAATAAATCAGTATTGCCATTCTCAACTTAGCTGGGGTTGAGTTTGGTGATTTTTGTGGTTTTGCTGTTAACAACTAAATATGGGTTTGGTTGACAACAAATCGCAAAATCACAGCATTACTTATTAGTGGTTCGACTTTCAGTGAAAATAAAGTTTTGAGAAAATTTAAAAATACAAAATAAAATTTTATGTTTTTCTCACTTTTATCGATTTTTCTAAATTCGTATTGCACGTTTTTATGGGTTAAATAAACTTTAATCAGAAATCTAGCTTATTTCATTTTATTCTACATCCTTTTAGGTACCCGAATCTACTCTTAAGTCCAAATCCGTTTTTTGACAGAATCCACTCTTAAGTCCAAACCCGTTTTTTGACACACTGGGTCTCTTTTCTCGGAGAAGGTCATATATGGGCAAATCCTGCGTGACGGACATTACATTTTTAAGGATTTTGTTGTACTTAAATGAATCTTACCTTAACGTTTTCGACAAGATATATTTGCACAGATTTCAGTTAATATTAGCCAATCGATTGAACTATCGAATGGCATTTGTAAATTTATATACTAGTTTTGGAGGGAAAAGATATACGCTTTTAAAGTCCTGTGACGGACGCTAAAAAAATGAAAGTGATTTTTTTTTCAACACATATTTCTGTAATTTTTATCAAATCGGTCATAGTAATAAAAAAAAATCGTAATACATTGAAGATAGAAGAAAATCAGAGGATTACAAAACAGCTTTTATAAAATATATTAAAGTTTCAAGTTGCGCCAAAAAAAAAACATAAATGAACTGTTGCGGACGCTACGTGACGGACGATACGGTTTTTACTTGAATGTTTTTTATTAGGAAAAAATTCATATTTCATATTTTTTTTAAGGATTCGTTTACATTGCTCTGCAAAAATTCATTTTTTGTCTTTCCTTTTAATAAAACTATGCGGACTATATGGATCTTGATGCGCTAAACTCAGATCCGTTGTCGGTTTTTTTCCATCAGATCTAGATTTTTTTTATGGGCGTGGCAAATTTTTCCCCTTAAATTAGTCAGGTACGGAGACCTATTTCGTCCTAACTCGGGAACGACTCATCCGATTTTCGAAATTAAAACACTTGAAGATGCATAACATGCATTTATTTTAGTCTAACATAATTTTTCTGTATCTCTTATCGTTTTGGAGTTATTTAGAAATTAATGGGGAAATTTTTTTTTTGTGCGAAATTCGTAATTTTTTTCAGGTTAAAAATGTAATTAAAAAAGATGAAGTAAAATTTTAACATTTTAAACATTGGTAATAAAATTCACATTTTTAAACCGATTTTTATGATTTATAGCTTATTTTATTGTAGCTCTTAGAAAAATGTTTAAAATGTTAAAATTTTACTTTATATTTTTCTTAATTACATTTTTAACCTGAAAAAAATTACGAATTTTGCACGAAAAAAAATTTGTTCTCCATTAATTTCTAAATAACTCCAAAACGATAAGAGATACAGAAAAATTATGTTAGACTAAAATAAATGCATCTTCAAGTGTTTTAATTTTGAAAATCGAGTCGTTCTCGAGTTCGTTCTCGAGTTAGGACGAAATAGGTCTCCGTACCTGACTTATTTAAGGGGAAAAATTTGCAATGCCCATAAAAAAATCGTGATCTGATGGAAAAAAACCGACAACGGATCTGAGTTTAGCGCATCAAAATCCATGTAGTCCACATAGTTTTATTAAAAGGAGGATTTGGCTGCAGAGCAGTGTTATCAGTGAAAATAATGGTTTTATTTGTTCCCGAATTTTATCTCCTTCCTTTTTATTTATTTAAAGTTTTACACTTTTTACATCTTATTTTTCGTCGCAAGAATGCTGCGGCTAGCTTTTAGAGTGTCCCAAAAATATAAAAAAAAATCAAATTTCAAAATCATCAAATTTGCCCCACTGTATATTTTTTTAACACATAGTATCTTAAATTTAATCTGTGGATATAGACAGTGTTATTGCTTTATGAATAAGACAAACATGTGTTCGTAAATTTTGTATTAAATAAATATCATTTTGTAAAAAAATATATACTGTGACGGACGCTACACACATTTCAATACATATTATTCTGTAAAATGCTATATTAACATCTATATATTTTTAGCCTAATGTTAAGCATACTATAAGTTCTTTTTACGAACCAAGTTCAATTGGAGAAAAAAGAAAAATTGCACTAGTCAAATTAAAAAAAACCTTTATTTCTGTGACGGACGCTACACACTTTTTTACTGGACGTTATTTATAAAAATTTTAAAATAAAGCAGTCTTTGAGCGCCTACTGAAACTTGATACCTAAATGGATGTTTTTGCGATTTTATGAACTTTTATTTAAAAAAATTTATAAAAATTCAAGATGGGTACAAAAAGACCTGCCGTTTACGAAGAGACCAATAAAAATTGTACCCATTATATAAAGGATAAATATGTGGTAAATTTTTTCATAAACACAAATATGTGATTTTAACAGTTTTAAAATTTTGTCCTTGGTTCAATATTTTTCGGATTTGCCCATATGTACTGAGTGGAGTTTGTAGAAAGTTTCCTTGTGCAATATTAAGTGTCCATAGCTCTTATACTTAATAATTTGTTTGAGTTTTACTGGCTTTCGTGACATTTTAGCGGTTTCCGGAAGTGGTTTTATATGAAAACAATGGTTAATTGCAGACCGATTCACGAAAAATTCCACAAGCTGCCATACAAAACTAATCAGTAGTAAGTTCCACATTATAGCTTCTAACACTTGATATTTATCAGCATTTTTTTGGTTTCCGAGGAAGTATTTATATGGTTGGTTTCTTCTTCTTCTGTTATCCTTGACTCCCAGTGGAGCGTAGGGTCTTGGTTTAGTCAAATGTAAACTGATTTTCAAATTATTTCAT
This sequence comes from Stomorhina lunata, assembly GCA_933228675.1. Taxonomy (NCBI): domain Eukaryota; kingdom Metazoa; phylum Arthropoda; class Insecta; order Diptera; family Rhiniidae; genus Stomorhina; species Stomorhina lunata. Next base: position 94,037,074 of record OW121740.1, on the reverse strand, counting down.
ATCTGCCTAATAAATAGTAATAAAAAACTTATCTGCACCAAATTCTAGTATCACATCTATCGGGTGTTTTTTATTGAGGTATAGAACTTTAAGTTGGCATCACTTTTTTAACTGGCAGCCATTTTGTCAGCTGTCAAGTGATTAATATTTAGTTTGGTTTGCCATTTCATCATGAACAGGTTGACAAAAGAACAACGCTTGCAAATCGTGCAAATTTATTTCGAAAATAATAGTTCAGTTCGCGAAGTTTACCGTAAGCTCCGTCCATTTTATGGTCGACATAATCGTCCATCAGAGCAATTAATTCGGTTAACCATGGATCGTTTTCGCACTACGTTTACTCTATGTGATAATACGCATCCGCAGCGACGTCGAACAGTGCGCACCGAAGAAACAATTGCCGCTGTAGAGCAAAGTGTTGAAGAAGACCCGAATGAATCGATTCGCCACCGTGCACAGCAATTGGAGCTTTGTCCATCAACTTTATGGAAGATTTTGCGCAAAGATCTTGGCTTGCGACCTTACAAGATCCAGCTTGTGCAAGAAACAAAGCCGCGAGACCATGCAATGCGTCGTGATTTTGGTGTATGGGCCGAAAATGAGATTGATCTCGATGCTGATTTTCATCGCAAAATTTTGTTCAGTAATGAGGCTCATTTTTGGTTGAATGGCTACGTCAACAAGCAAAATTGCCGCATTTGGAGTGAAGAGAATCCACATGAGACCCTTGAGACGCCATTACATCCACAAAAACTGACTGTTTGGTGTGCTCTATGGGCTGGTAGAGTCATTGGGCCATACTTCTTCCGAAATAATGCTGGAGAGTCAGTTACCATAAATGGAGACCGGTATAGAGCCATGATAACCGACTATTTTGTTCCCCAATTGGATGGCATGAATGTGGATGAGTTGTGGTTCCAACAAGACGGCGCTACATGCCACACAGCGCACGTCACAATTGATTTATAGAAGGAAACATTCGATGAGTGCATAATTTCGCGGAATGGACCTGTCAATTGGCCACCAAGATCGTGCGATTTGACACCACTGGATTATTTTCTTTGGGAATATGTGAAGTCGCTCGTCTACGCCAACAAACCAGAAACGTTAGGGGACTTGGAAGCCAACATTCGTGGCGTTATTGCCAACATACGGCCCCATATGCTCGAAAAAGTAGTTGAAAATTGGACCTGTAGAATTGGCTTTATTCGAGCCAGCCGCGGCGGCCACATGCCCGAAATCATATTTAAACATTAATGGCATAAAATTATCCTTCCAATAAAGCCAAATTGATGGACATTAAAACGATTTTCTTGTGTTTTATTTCAATTCGAAGTTCTATACCTCTAAAAAAAACGCCCATTACTAAAATTTAATATTTATGGTTTCTTTTAATGGTTTCTGAGGGTAGATTAATATGGGATATAAGGCCAAATGTGGACTGAATGCCATAAAACTTGACATACTGACTAATAGTTGAAAAAAACTTTTCTGCCCCAAATTAAGTTGTCTTATTAAAGTTCGATTTAGTTTATTAGCATTAAAGTGACTCCCAGGGTGGGATTATATGTAAGCTACAATCAAATGTGCACTAAATGCGCATATTTTATAAGAATTTTAGTTTTTGAGCCGAATTTTTGTTTAAATTAACTTTCAAAGAAAAATAGTGTAGAAAAAGAATACACTATTTTTGTTCTTCATAATTTTTATTATTTCACGTGTAAGTCCAGGTATGTTGTTACTCTGGATATAATTTCAATGAAAAACAGTGTATAAAAATCATACACTTTTTTTTTATTTCATAACAAAATAAAATCGAAAAATTACATATATTACAAAAATAAAAACAATTAATATTCTCATACATATACCAAAACAAATAAAATAGCCCATGTGACATCATGGTACATGGAGTCCCATTTATTTGCAAATAAAGCCATTTGAAAGAACAGGGCCCTATTCCACGAAACAACTTATCATCTTTTCGCTTTACACTTATCAAATTTTTCGACAATTAGCAAAACTTTATGTGAACCGCCTTGGTATAGCAGGTTAGTCATCCGCCTAGCATACCAGAGGCCCAAGTTCGATCCATGGCCAGACTCACTTGAAAAAATAAATTTTCAAAAAAGCGGCGGCTCACCTCATAACTCAGCTAGCCACTGGTTATTGAGTATTAGGCTATGTAAAGCTTCTCTAACTAATGAATTTGCCGTTCGGAGCCGGCGTAAAACCGTAGGTCCCTTTCAATGAGTCTAAAAATAGAATTGGATGCAGCTCATTGTCTGAGAGAAGTACCCCTTGTTCCAATTGGAATGTTGTCGGGGAAATATATATATATATATATATATTATGTTCCTAAGAACTATAAAATATGATAAGTGATAAGTTAAAACTGAAAAGTATAATTTGCAAACTCTTCGCAATTTTTTTATTCTCTTTGCAATTTCTGTTCCATGTACGTTCTCTTTTGTAAAGTGCAAAGCTAAAATTGAAAAGTGTAATTTGCAAAGACTTTTTTAAATAATTATGCTGTTTCGTTACACAAAAACTGTAAATTCTACTTTCGCAAAGCAAATTTCGATAAGTTTATCAAAGATTTGCAAGGTAAACGATCTCATTGCAAATTCATATTGTTATAACTAGTGAAATCTTCAAAATGTTAAGACATGAGTTTTTGATAGACCATCGTGAAGAGTGGTTATATGAAGAAATTATAGAGACAAAATTAATTTTTCGGGACTACAAAACTTGAATTTAAAAGAGTGCTTTAGATTAAATAAAATTTATGTTGATTTTATTTTAAGTAAAATTAATGAAAAATTAGAGCACATAACACAAAGCAGTCATGCGTTATCTGCTGAAAATCAACGCTACTGTGCCTGTATTGCCTTGAAAATGGTTGCCAGTACCATGGAGTTTCAGCAATGCATGGTGTTACAAAATCAACGGTTTGCAGAACCATCCATAAGGCTGTCGACACTTTAATAGACATTTTATTTAAAAACACAGTGCGGTGGCCCGATGACATTAGAGGTAATGCTGAAAAGTTTTTTGAGATGGTTGGATTCCCCTGCGTATGTGGTTGTATGTGGATGGCACAATCGTTAAAATTGATGCGCCTTCATTACACGAGGAAGCATATGTGGACCGTCATGGTAACCACTCATAAAATGTAACGATGATATGCGGGCCAGACTACACATTTTACGGTGTAAATGTAAGTTGGCAGGGTAGTGTTCATGATTTAAGAGTTTTACGGAATTCAGCTATAAGCCAAAGATTTGACAATGGATGGATACCATTTCCGGATGCTGTTGTTTTGGGTGATAGTGGTTACGGATTGAACAATTGGTTGATGCCATTATTAAGCCGAAATCCTGATAACTCTGCAGAAGAGGATTTCAACCATTGCCATAAAAAATAAAATATTCCTTTTTTCTTTAATGCAAGTTTTTTTTTGTCCATTTATATCTTGCGACTCATTTTAACAATTAATCTTTAACGCAAAGTGAAAAATGATAACACACAAATGCAAAGTAGGTTAAATGCTTTGTGGAATACTTTTCACATCCACTTTTCTAGAGAGCGCAAAAACTTTACAAGAGCGCGCAAAGACTTTGCAAAGAGAGCAAAATTTTATTGATACTAAGAGAGATTTGCAAAGAATTTTGTGGAACAGAAACAGCTATCACTTTTCCACAAAATACAATTTGATAAGTGCAAAGTGAAAAGTTGATAAGTTGTTTCGTGAAATAGGGCCCAGGTTTACATAAACAAACCACAAAGAACTGACAATCTTAATCAAAAGATCAGACTCTCTCGACCTGTTAAAGGTGGACATTTGACCATAGTCATAAAATTAACACTCCGATACACTAAAAAACTCGAGAAAAGACAAATCGTGCAAACAAGTTTCAGAAACACGTCAAAGATTAGGAGTTATACGCAAAAATCCGATTTCAATGTGATTCGTCAACTTATCGACCCATAGCTCAGCCAGTTTAATTTTGGAGAAAGTTTAATGACTTTTGTAAATGTATACCGAAATCAGTAAGTAATGTCTCGTATAGAACTAGCTTTGCAAGACTGTATAAAAATGTGTTTTTATAAAAAGAGTTGAACTAAAAAGTTTTCGCTATGCCTAGAATTAGGGATAATCCTTCTAAAGAGATGACCTAGTCAACCATCGAAACACGTCGAGGAAATGTTTTCCCAACAACATTTTTTGCTTTTATCAAAAAATATTACAATAATAAATAATTGCAATAAATTGGGATCTTAGTGCAATACACTACAGTAAAACTTTTTCATTAAAAGTTTTAAATTTTAAATATTACGAATGAAATAAATAAAAGCAATACTTTTTATAAAAACTTAACTAACGTAAGAATATAATCACTGTGTATACAGCTTGTAATCGCTCGATCGCTTGACTTTCCAAACCTGTTTAAAATTTTAAAATCGCTCTGCAATGTGAGAGTTGGAGGTACTAAAGTACTATGACCTACCCGAAAAAAGAAATCTTTGAAAATGGTTTTTGTATGTCCTAACCAAGCCCTATAGCCCCCACTTAGTTGTTTTCACGGTTTTTACAAAAGTTTCTTGTTTGTAGGGCCGTGTAATTCTAGTAGTATTATTTTACATTGAAACTCAATTTGTCAAAAAGAAAACAGTTTTTTTTACCGAATTTACCTCCTAACCTTACATTTAAGTTTCATTTAACAATCTATGTATTTCTATACTAAAGAGTGCTCTAACTAAAATTTGTAGTTGGATTTTCTTAAATAAAAATCAAACCTTTTAATATAAAAACTCTACAAAATACGCAAATATAATGACATATTGTACAAAATCAATTAGCATTAAAATGTTTACTTAGTACTCGGGTTTTGCAAAATTATCGACTTTTTTCGGAAACCCTTCCATTAAAGATTTTACAATTGCTTCTGATACCTTTTTGGAGCATGTGTTCCACCTGCGCTTAAAATCGGACATGTTCTTGGAAATCTTTCCTGTGTTCTTCAATTCCATTTTTACCAGAGTCCAATACCTTTCCACAGGCCGAAGTTCTGGACAATTAGGTGGATTTGCCTCTCGTGGTACAAAAATGACATTATTCTTTGAGTACCACTCAAGTGCCTTTTTTCCATAATGGCATGATGCCAAATCGGGCCAAAAAAATGTAGTCACTTTGTGCTCTCTTAAAAAGGGTAACAACCGTTTTTGTAGGCACTCCTTTATATAAATTTCTGTGATTATTGTGCCAGATGCCACAACTGCAAATAGCTTGCCACACGAGAAACTTCTTAGGGAATTTTGTTTGTTTTTTTGTGCGAAACTCTTGCCGAACATTGACCCGTTTATCAGCAACATAAAAATCTTGACCAGGAAGTTGAGAAAAGTCTGCCAGTCCGTCTACCTCTGTCGGCACGTTAGGGCCTGAACGTAAGGAGCTAGCTCACTGTTGGTTAAAAAATTCTTAATTTCTTGAAAAAATTTGGTATTGAAATTATGCAAAATAAGTTTACCTTTGACCATAACTCCCGTATAACCTCGTCTAGGCTAATCGCTTATTTGCTAATAAATGTCAAAGTATAACAGTAATGATATAAAATTTCATCGAAATCGGTTCACATTTAACCATAGCTCCCATACAAAACTCTTACGGAAACAGACTAACACTTGAATGCCAATAAATGATAAATTGTAATAGATATGACCACTAAATTTAGCACAAGAAAGTCTGTTACAATCGGTCACCATTTGACCCTCCCATATAAAAAACGTACGGAAACATAAAAATACAAACAGAAAATGGGGTTTATGTCCGTCTGTCCGTCAGATAAGAGTGCGATAGTGCCTTAAGGAAACAAAGCGGCGGGACAAAATTTTACAAAAATATTTTCGATATCTTAAGAAAGTTGTGTATTGAAAATGGGTGAAATCGGCTCACATTTAGCTCCCATATAACCCCGCCCCAGGAATCATATTAATGTTGATAAAATGAATAGAATTGTAATGGCTATGACAACTTAATTTAGAATAGAGAAGTTTTATGCAACTATTGGTCAGTATATCAAATTTTATAGGAATCGGCCCATATTTGACTATAGCTTTCATATAAAAAACACTCCCGGAAACGAAAAAATTAAGGAAAGGCGAGTTAAAACCTATTAAATTGGAAACTATGACAGGTATGACCACCAAATTTTGCAAGAATAAGCTTTATGTAAAAGCCAGCCAGTGTGTAAAATTTTGTGACAATCGGTCAACATTTGGCTATAGTTCTTATATATATAACATCTCCTGTTTATATCTACAATCAAAAAGATTTGGAGGTACATTCCGCATATAAATTAGATAGCTATCAACCAATGTTAAGTCCGGACTTTATATCGGTGGATGCATTTGGAACTCATAACAAAAAATATTGATCTGTCGTATTACTATCAACGTGTTTGGCCTAACTATAAAGTATTTAGCAGCTTATTAATGTAGTGTGACTATACCCGGTTATGAGACCAAATTATGTGCAAAGTAAATACCAGGAAAACCATTAAGATACTTTTAAATGTTGAGCTTTAAAGCTACTGCAACCGAATTTAGTCAAAATATTTAACTAACAAGCATAACAAATTTTGCCAAATTGGGTCCACATTTTGAATTAGCTGCACCCTCGTATATATATATATATATATATATATATATATATATATATATATATATATATATATATATATATAGATATATATATATATATATATATATATATATATATACAATCAGCTCTAACGATTTTGACTGAATATGAATGGACTTTTGGATGTTTTCGTCAAAACGGGAAAAATCAAAAACGTAGTATCTCCTAAAGTAAAAGGTATAGAAACGTAATAGGTATTGAACAGCTATGAAAATAATCGAACAGGTTTTGGTACCTTTTTAAAACTATGTCCAATAGGGGGTAAAAAAGGGTGAACATTTTTTGGTAATTTACCCACTTAACCCACTCTTATTTTTTAAATCAAAGAATAGAAAAAGGAACTTTGTCAATGGATCTGAAAGAAATATTTAACAAGTATTTGGTACTTTTTTGATTTTGTGGTCAAAATGTGTAAAAAAAGGGATAAAATGATAACTCAACATCTCAAAAAGTAATATGAATAGGAACATACTGTTAACTGCGTTTTAATGAAATGTACCGAATTCAATTGGTGCCAAAGAAGTACCAAATATGCATATGGAACTTTTTTGAAATTAGGGGATAAAAAGGGGAACAAATTAGTAATGTTATAACTTTTAAACAAATGAATGTTTGTCTGTATGTATGTTCTTTATAGAATAGTAAACTACGCATTTGATCATATTATGCTCCTTAGGGAAGATGACGAGGGTTTTAAGTTGGTAAGACTAATTTTTGTTAACTGTGCATTTGATCATGTTATGATCAAAGTTGTTACGCATAAGCAGACGAAAGTTTCTTCGTTGGTATGAACAACTTCCGACAGATGGCGCCATTGAAAACTACTCAAAATAAATTAAATCTTAAATTATTCAAAATGAGTTAAAATGTACTATGCAAACTATGTAAGCTATGTGTTGATCGGACAAAATAAATAAAATAATTCAAAATAAACTGAATTTTTGTGTAATGGGTTTGCTCTAAATTAATTTTAGTACTTTAAAAAAAATATATATATGAAAACTTTAAAACTGGCCTCAAAATGTCATAAATATCAACCAGGTACTGCACAACAAAAAGTATTTAACTGCTTATAATGTAAAACTAAATATACCAGGTTATAAGATCAAATTTCGTAAAAAGGAAATAATAGGGAAACCACTTAGGGGGCTGTTAACAAATTACATATTTTCGCAGACTTTTACCTATGTCAGTAACGCTACAGTTTTATATATAGAGATTTCTGATTTATAGCCCTTCCTTCATTATAAACTTATAATTTTTATACTTCTCAAATATTTTCATCTTAAACTTTTACGTAGCAAAAGCAAATACATTTTATAAAACAATTACATATTTTGAATTCCTTTTTAACTGTAACATTCGAAAGTATGTATTTTCCTGGCCCACGCGCTTGACATTTGCGTTTCCATGAAATTTGAAACACAATATGTGGGTGTTAGTTCGTAAAATTCACAGTCAATTAAATTCCCTTTAGTCAACCTGGCACCGTATGTTGACATGTCTACACTCTCGTCTCTATAGACAAAAACACCAGTTAAAGTGTCTACAATTTTTGTTTTGAAAGCAGGTAGAAATTATATAGAGACGACAGTACTAGTGTGTTTCTGGTGACATTGTCAACACAATTTCAACAGGCGAGTATTTTTTATTGTCTCTCTCTTATTAGGTAGAGAATTTTCTTCTCTGAAATATCTGTTTTTTTTTTTGTATTTCTTTATTGTTTAATTTCATTTTCTTAAAAAAATCTTTAATAAAATTTTGAAAAGTTAAAAAAGTGAATTAAAAAAGGTGATTAAAAAATTAAAAAACAAAGAAATTTGTACATTTGTAATTTGTAATTCTCAAAGAGAGGAAGAAATTGTAAATAAAAAAGAAGAAATTTTGGTCCCAAAGGAACTACTTAGTCTACAGTGCTGGTAGATTTCGTAGGAACAGTCTAAGTTAAATGTCAATAATAGATAACGTGGACTGGGTACAATAGGTCAATATTACTGTAGACCACGTCAGTAGTATGTCAATACTGATTCGCTACAGTCTCTTTATATGAGAACTCTCTCTGAGAACAATACATATTTTTCTCTCGCTTATCATATGGACCAAAAGAACTAGAAAGTCAGTACTTATTCAATAGTTCTGAAGTCTACTGGTGGATTTCGTAGGAACTGCAAATGTTAAATGTCTATAGTAGATAATATTGGCTGGGGTATAATAGGTTACTAGTACTGTTGACTATGTCAGTAATAGATCAGTACTGTTTCACTGCCGGCATTGACTACAGGGTTAATATATTTTACTGAAAAAGGAAAATTATTTCTGTGTGTAGGAAAGGTTGGGAACGAAACAGTTTTTTACATTTAAAGAGTGCTCTAAATAAAATTTGTAGTTGGATTTTCTTAAATAAAAATCAAACCTTTTAATATAAAAACTCTACAAAATACGCAAATATAATGACATATTATACAAAATCATTTAGCATTAAAATGTTTACTTAGTACTCGGGTTTTGCAAAATTATCGACTTTTTTCGGAAACCCTCCCATTAAAGATTTTACAGTTGCTTCTGATACCTTTTTGGAGCATGTGTTCCACCTGCGCATAAAATCGGACATGTTCTTGGAAATCTTTCCTGTGTTCTTCAATTCCTTTTTTACCAGAGCCCAATACCTTTCCACAGGCCGAAGTTCTGGACAGTTAGGTGGATTTGCCTCTCGTGGTACAAAAATGACATTATTCTTTGAGTACCACTCAAGTGCCTTTTTTCCATAATGGCATGATGCCATATCGGGCCAAAAAAAAATGTAGCCACTCTGTGCTCTCTTAAAAAGGGTAACAACCGTTTTTGTAGGCACTCCTTTATATAAATTTCTGTGTTTATTGTGCCAGATGCCACAAATACTTTACTTCTTTTGCCACAACTGCAAATAGCTTGCCACACGAGAAACTTCTTAGGGAATTTTGTTTGTTTTTTTATGCGAAACTCTTGCCGAACATTACCCCGTTTATCAGCAACATAAAAATCTTGACCAGGAAGTTGAGAAAAGTGTGCCAGTACGTATGTTTCATCATCCATCACACAACAGGTGTATTTTTTTATAAAATCAGACTTCAATTTTTTCGCTCGTTTTTTTGCTTCTAAGTTCTTTATAGCATCGCGATCTGGAACCTTTTGGACTTTGTATGTCTTCAGTCTAGCATAAGCTTTGACTCTATAATAATTTCTAAAATAATAGGATCTGACATATCTATAGAAACTAACTTGATCAAAAAATAAATTATTTCTTGCACTATGGATAAATTTTGTCTAAAATAGTAAATGCATATTTTTTTTAGAACACTCTTTATTATCCAAATTATAAAAGCAACGTAAGTGATTGTGTGTAACAATTAAAAATATTTTTCAGAAAAATGGATTCTGTGATATCTCAAAAATGTAATTAAAATTAGACCTGCAAATAGAATAGAATTTTGGTTTGTAGATCTCTGCAAGATTTATATACCCTACAGTAATGTTATGGACAACCAATTCAATTGCTATCACTAAGTGATAGACTGTAAACCGTCTTTAAATTTAATGAGGACCCAGAATATATACATATAATTTATGGGGCTTTGGCCATTTCTTTTTTGCAACTTCAAACATAATGACAATTTCAATATACCCTTCATTATTAAATTGTAAAAAATTGCATATTGCCATGAAGCAAGTACAATTTTCACAAGTCCTAGAAAATGAATTTCTTTGTAATTATTTATCATATATATTTCATTGTTCAGACGATTCACGTAAATAAAATCATTCCATTGTTACACATTTGTAATAAAAAGGGAAAAGACATAAGTAAAACAAAAAAAAAATAACATAGAATAGAAAATGTTCAAGGGAAAACTTTTGATTGCACTTGATGTGCTAAAATGCCAAGACTAATTGTGGTTTTACTTCTAATCGAAACGAAGAGAATTAAAAAGTGTTACAGCAAAAACTATTTCCAATGTTATACAAGTACAAATAAATGTCAACAATAACAATGCAAAATTCTAACTTTTATTTTACTAAATATACGAGGGTCTTCAGAAAAATATGAAACAAAAACAATTACAGAAGACTAATATTAAATCATACAACATATAAGGAAATTCCTTTTTATGAGTTTAAAATATCTTTAAAATAATTTTTATTATTTTTTTTATCTTTTCCAACCGAACCTCATATTGAAAAGTCAACAAAAGAACTTGTTTAAATTTTTATGGTTTTCTCAATTATTACAATCGGCTGAACTTTTGTTTGAATTTCGGAAATTACCAACAGAATGTGAGAGTTACAACATAATAAATAAATAAGATATATGATCAAGAAGTTTTAATTATTTTGGCAAATTTTTTTTTAATGTAGACTTAAATAATTTAAGTAGCAACCCAGCAGAACTTTTCATTACCAAATAATGATTTAAACAGTTAAACTATTAAACACGAACTACTTACTCATTCACTGTTTAAGTCATTACATTAACATGCGGATGTCATTGGAGGCAACTACTTACCAATTCCAGAAAAATAATGACTTGGGTAAGCAATTGGAAAACAACAACTAAAACTTCTTTGTTGTTGTTTTATTTAAAAAAATATATTTTTAAACGATATACAAATTTTTTTTTATGAACCCATTGGGGGCTCGAACTCAGACTTCGACTACTAGGTGGAGACTCTTCCACTGAGCTTCTTCATATTCTGAAAACTAAGCAGCTAATAATTAAGTACCTGGTAGACCGAGCCTTGCTCGGAGCTTTATGATAAGCATTATGAGGAAAATTTTAAAGTTTTTATATATTTTATATTATAAAGTGCTAAAATAAATTTAGAGGAAAGACATAGTAGAAATATTCAGTTAATCTTGAATTATTTGATTTATTTTGTCCGACCAACACATAGTTTGCACAGTTTACAGTCTAACTCATTTTGAATAATTTTGGAAATTATTCATATCAACAGAAACCTCTGTCGACTCATGCGCAACAACTTTGCTGAAGATTATAGCATGATTAAATGTACAGCATACGATTAAATTGACTTTGAGTAAATTTCAGTAGCGCCACCTGTCGAAATTTCTTCATACCAACTAAGAAACCTTCGTCGGCTCATGTGCAACAACTTTGCTAAAGATTGTAGCATGATTAAATGTACAGATTACGATTAAATTGACTTTGAGTAAGTTTCTGTAGCGCCACCTGTCGGAAATTATTCATACCAACTAAAAAGCCTTCGTCGGCTCATGCGCTACAACTTTGCTAAAGATCATAGCATGATCAAATGTACAGTTTACGATTTAATTAATTTTTAGTAATTTTCAGTGGCGCCATCTGTCGGAAATTAGTCTTATCAACTTTAAAACCTTCGCCGGCTTATCCGCAACATCTTCGCTAAAGAGCATAACACAATCAAATTCACAGTTTTCTATTCTATAAAGAACATACATACAGACAAACATTCATTTGTTTAAAATAATACTAATTTTTCCCCCTTTTTATTCCCTAATTTCTAAAAGTTCCATATGTATATTTGGTACTTTTTTGGTGCCAATTGAATTCGGTACATTTTTTTAAAACGCATTTAACATAATGTATAATGTTCCTATTCATATTACTTTGGAGATGTTAAGTTATCATTTTATCCCTTTTTACCCATTTTGGCTCCAAAATCAAAAAAGTACCAAATACGTGTTTCATGTTTTTTTTTACATCTATTGATTGCAGTACCAAGTTTCTTTCTATATTCTTTAGTTTAAAATATAAGAGTGGGTTGAAAAGGTGCCAAAAAAAACTATTTTCACCCTTTTTTACCCCCTATCGGACATAGTTTCAAAAAAGTACCAAAAGGTATATATGTATATATATATATATATATATATATATATATATATATATATATATATACAATTATTGCTTCTTTAAGATATAAACAATTTTAATTTTTAGATCCAAAATCATATGGAAATAAATTTGTTTTTTCCTGCTTGTTTTGCTTTGTTGTAATTTTTGGAAAAATATTTTTATACGATTTTTTGTAAATGTTTAATGCATTTAATAAACAATAAAGAAGTTTTTTTTTTAATTATTTTAAGACTTAAACTTTTGTATAAGTTATTACATAAGGTTGACTCTTACTTACTTAAATAGCCTATAGTTACAACCTGTTAAGGTCAAAGTCCGAGGTTCTTTTAGAATTCCATGGACTTCGATCTTGTGCGAATATTCTAAGACTTTATAAGCCAAGCTTTAAAAAAATGTTCCTCTACTTGGTCTTTCTATCGAAGTTTCGGACGTCCTCTTCTAACATTAGGTGGTGGGACATTTTAATCCTAATTTTATCCTCTTCATAGTAATTATTTTTTCCAAGAGTGTGTTACTAATCCATCGTCCTAACCCACCTTTATCGATCTTATGGGACAACTCTCGGTACACGTTAGCTCACTCCACTAGGCGGTATTAAACTAGTTCCCCGGGTGATACCACGTCCACATTTGAGGTGAAAGATGACTCAGATAAGTTGGACTTACCAAGTTAAGACCAATCAGAACAGTGTTTGGTATCCAACATATCCTACATAATCAAAATTGATTCATGATGGTATTTTTTCATTACCGTGAGTTAGTTTTCCAAATTTTCTTGGAAATTCAAAAATAATTAAAAAAACTCTTTTAATAAAAAAAAAAAATTAAAAAAAAAATGTTGGTCTTGGTGGGATTTGAACCGGGGCCATTCAGTTTAAATTACCAACTTAATTCCAAATAATTACTTCTGTAATAACTTATTATTTATTCGGAGGGTATGTTGTAGTCATTACAAGGTAACCAGTTACCACAGTACTTGTCATTACCGAAGTTTTGCTGGGAATGCACAGTGCATATGCGTTTTTATACCCACCATCAAAAAAAGTTTGTAATTTCCTTAATATTGACTCAAAAACCGAACACGATATATATTCTGAATCCTTATGAAATTCTAAGATGATTGAGTGATGTCCGTCTGTCTGTATGTTGAAATCACGATAACGCCTAAGCGAAAGGAGCCAGCTCATTGAAACTTAGTAAAAACCTTCTTCATCTCTGAGAAAATTTTGGTATTGAAATTGGGCAAAATCGGTTCACATTTGACCATAGCTCCGTATAACCTCGTCCAGGCTAATCGCTTATTTGTTAATAAATGACAAAATATAGCAGCTATGATGATAAAATTTGGTATATAGTTTTACATTAGCCCTAGGCAGCGTATAAAATTTCATCAAAATCGGTTCACATTTAGTCATAGCTCCCATACATAATACTTAAGAAAACAGCCTGGTACAAGTAAGTCTTATATCAATGCCAGCCATTGTGCAAAATTTTGTCACAATCGGTCACCATTTGAAGTTATGGAAACCATAAAAAACAGAAACACAAAAATACAAAAAGCCCCCTTGTTTATGTCCATCTGTCCGCCAGATAAAATAGCGCAATAGTGCCTTAACGAAAAGGGCTACAGCAACAAAATTTTACAAAAGGAAGTTGTATGTGAATGCCAGCCAGTGTGCAAAATTTTGTTACAATCTGTTATTATTTGACCATAACTCCCATATAAAAAACTTACGGAAACACAAAAATACAAAAAGAAAATACTGGCTATGTCCGCCTTTCCGTCAGAGAAAAGCGCTATAGCTTCTTAACTACAAGAGGTAGAGAGACAAAATTTAGAAAAAGTATTTTCGATATGTTATAAAAATTGTGTGCTGGGTAAAATCGGTCCACATTTAGTTAGAGCTCCCATATAATCCTGCTCCGGGAATCACATTTTGATTTTATGCAACTTTCAGTCAGTATGCCAAATTTAATAGAAATCGGTCCATTTTTGAACATAGCTTTCATATAAAAACCGCTCCCGGTAACCACTAAAATGCCACAAACGCCAGTTAAAAGCTATTAAATTATAAACTATGTCAGCTATGGCCACTAAATTTGACACAAATAAACTTTATACTAATACCAGCCAGTACCTATATTAAATTTTGAACACGGGTACCTGAGTATCCGAGCGAACTTTAAAGTCAAATTTCTTAATATCTTTAACGATAAAATATACAAAGTTGAGTTTTCATTAGTTACCAAAACTATTTATTATATAAAGATTTTTTATCTCTTTAAGCTTTCCAAACTTTTTTGGAAAGTCAAATATTCTTTTTTAAATATATTACCAACAATACCACATTTGGTCAACATTTTGAACTAGGTGCACTCTCGTACAACTTGATGGTGGATATACTAGATTCGGCACAGCCGAATATAACGCTTACTTGTTTATATTGTATTTTTGAATAATATAAGTGTAAGTCTCAAGTAGTAATGCACAGTGGCACATATGAGTTTTTATATCCTTCACCACCTTAGGTTGAAATGGTATTATAAGTTTGTGCTGATGTGTGTAACGCATACAATTATTTGTCTTAGACCCACTTTTTAGTATACCAATAGACTTAGAATCACTTTCTGAGTCGATTTAGCGAAGTCAGTCCATCCGTCCGTCCGTCTGGCTGGACGGCTGGCTGGACGGCTGGCTGGACTCCATGTTAACCTTGTAATCAAACTACAGGTCGCAATTCTTAAGATAATTTGATGAAATTTGGCACAGATCAATTTTTTGGTAATGGGACCATGCTATTGAAATTCGTCAAAATCGGTCCATTATGTCTGGTACCTCCCATAGGTCCAACTTCCCGGAATTGTTATATTGTCAATATTTTTTCATGAAATTTAATAAATTTCGTTGAAATCGGTCCACATTTGACCCTAGCTCTCTTATAAGTCCAGGAAAAAGAGCATATTTTACCTTAGTGGTGAAGATTATCGCTTGACCGACTGTAGCACTTTCTTACTTGTTAGGCTAGCTCTAGTATTCGATATATAGCGTTATAAAAAATGGAGGAGGTTGCGCAATAAATGTTCGCGTAACTCGAAAACTCTTTATTTTCTTAAACCCAAATTTTTTTGCCGAATTTCGGTTTTTTTACTAGGTTCAAAAAAATAAACAGTTTTCGAGTAACGAGAATATTTGTTGAGCAACCTCTTCCATCTTTTTATAGCGCTATATGTTGAAAAATACTAGAGCTAACCTTAAAAAAACGGATAGCATCACTGAATTCAGCGTACTCGATTTATTTTTACCTACTACACCATTTTCAATTGTAATTGAGAAATTTTCAAATTGAATTGAGAAATTTTCAATTGAAATTGAGAAATTTTCAATTGAAATTGAGACTTCTCAATTGAAATTGAGAAATATTCAATTGAAATTGAGAATTTTCAGTTGAAAATGAGAAATTTTCAATTTAAATTGAGAAATTTTCAATTGAAATTGAGAATTTTTCAATTGAAAATGAGAATTTGTAAATTGAAATTGAGAAAATCCCAATTGGAAATGAGAAATTTTCAATTGAAATTGAGAATTTGTAAATTTAAATTGAGAATTTTTCAATTGAAATTGAGAAAAGCCCAATTGAAAATGAGGTTGGTTTTTTTAATTGAAATTGAGAAATTTTCAATTGGAATTGAGAAATTTTCAAATGAAAATGAGAAATTTTCAATTGAAAATGAGAAATTTTCAATTTAAAATGAGAAATTTTCAATTGAAATTGAGAATTTTAGAATTGAAATTGAGAAAACCTAAATTGAAAATGAGGTTGAAATTCCACTTGGGGTGTTCTGAATTTCAATTGAAAAATTCTCAATTTAAATTTAAAATTTCTCATTTTCAATTGAAAATTTCTCAATTTCAATTGAAAATTTCTCATTTTCAATTGAAAATTTCTCATTTTCAATTGAAAACTTCTCAATTTAAATTAAAAAATTCAACCTCATTTTCAATTGTGCTTTTCTCAATTTCAATTGAAAAATTCTCAATTTCAATTGAAAAATTCTCAATTTCAATTTAAAAATTCTCAATTTCAATTGAAAATTTCTCATTTTCAATTGGGCTTTTCTCAATTTCAATTCAAAAATTCCCAATTTTAATTGAAAATTTCTCAATTTGAACTGAATGTTTCTCATTTCCAATTAGGGTTTTCTCAATTTTAATTGAAAATTCTCAATATCAATTGAAAATTTCTCAATTTCAAATGAAAATTCTCAATTTGAATTGAAAATTTCTCATTTTCAATTGAAAATTCTCAATTTCAATTGAAAATTTCTCAATTTCAATTGAATATTCTCAATTTCAATTGAATATTTCTCAATTTCAATTGAAAATGGTGTAGGTCTCCCTTTTGTCGTTAAAAAAAATTGTCAAAATCGTGCACTGTGTTATTATTTCTTTTTTAAACTTTCCAAGCGATCCTCGTATCGAAGAATCAACAAAAAAACTTGTTTAAGTTTTTATGGTTTTCTCAATTATTACAATCTGCTGAACTTTTGTTAGATTTCGGAAATTACCAATGGGATGTAAGAGTTACAACATAATAAATAAGAAATCTGTTCTAGAAGTTTTAATTATTTTGGAAAATTTTTTATAATGTCGATTTGAATAATTCAATTCAATGCAAACAAATTTTATTTCCATCCATGATTTTCTTTAATTTTTAACCCTAACACTCCTGACATGGGTACTTGGGTACCCGAGCGAAATTTAGAGTCAAATATCTTAATATCTTTAACGACAAAAGATACAAGGTTGAGGTTTCATTAGTTCCCAAAACTATTTGTTTTGTAAAGATTTTTATCTCGTTAAAGGTTGTGTATTTTAACAGGTACTTTTAAATATTAAGGTAACTATACTTAAATTGAACACTTTGTTGCTTATGTGACTATATACCGAACTTGCCTAAGTACAGTACGGAACCTTTAAATACAGTATTTTAGAGTATTTTTCCGAAGCTTGTTAAAAAATGCTCTTTATAGGTGTACTATGACATTTAGTCACTACTACTTTAGTCACTAAAATTAAATAATTCCAAAAATATATAAAAATCACCCAATTTTCGTAATTTTTAATTTTACAAAATATGTGGTATTATTTTTAGAGTTATTTTAATAACCTTATTTGTTTTACTTGCAAGTTGTTAAATAAAAATTCTTGTGCAAAGAGACTAAATTTTATATTTTGACAGATACAGAAATAAGACACTACTAAGCCATACTTAGTGGCAGTTTCTCTGTCTTTTAATGAGGAAAATGCAATAAAAAGAAAATAAATATATCCTGGCTATTAGCTCAACTAATGCCAGCTATAAAGCAAATAGTGAATGGAAGTATTAACAATTTAATCTTTTAACTCGTAATTAAAATTAATTTTTCCAGACACTTGAGTACTTTTGTTACTTTCTCTTATTTTTTGTTTTTTTTTTTTTTGTTTCCTGCTGCTTCTCTATAATTTAGCAGTTTTTCACTTAAAGTCTCCTAAATCATTTGTTACATTTAAATCTTATCATTCGAATAGAAAGGACCACTTCATATGCGCATAAACCAACAGAACCGAAAAGAAGTGAAAGGGGTACCCTAGGGAAGAGGAATGTATAAAAGGATGATTAGTTAGTTAAACTGAGTTGGTTTTGCAGTACAAGTTATCATCCAACCAACCCACAAGACACCCAGTTTCTTTCAAGGTTATTTTGACAGTGTTTTCCTTTTTTTAATTTTTCTTTTTTTTACACTCATTTCCTTTCATCTTCCAGTTTTATCTGCACTTGATTTGTCGAGGTTTGTGTCATGCTTTCGTTTATGACCTAGAAAATGATACTCTGGGGATCAGAAAAGAGTGGGTTTTTTCCTCTTTTGGTTTCTATGAAAATATTTACTTTTAGCCAAAATAACTAGAGTAGAAAGTATTCAACATTCCATTTTCCTGTGTAATTCCTTTTTAGCCATTTTAAGTATTAAACTGTTTTTTTTTTTTTTTTTTTTTTGAGTCACATTTAGCTTACAGCTGTGTTTTTTTTAAGCTACAGCTATTGCTAGTTTTAATGCTTATAATATAAAATAAAATTTATTAACACTCTGGATTTTTATCATTCATTACAGACGCTCACACGGATGCCGATGTACAGCTGAAAGTACCCAGGTGGGTGGAACGTGGTGCCAGTGCGACTTTGGAATGTCTGCATGATGTTGATCCGAGTGTTTTATTTAAGGTAAGATGGATAAGCCAACATTGATGATGGCTATGATGTTAATGCTGTTTACCTTAAGTCTTATAAATTTAATTAAGCTTTTAAAATCAAAATGAGTTTTTGGATTCTTTTTTTTTAATTTTGAAACTAGTCAAGTGTACTTTGGTTTAATGGAATTAAAACTATTACTTAAAAAACTTTTAACTACAATAATAGCTACGAAAAACATATAACAAATTTATATTTTTATAATACCCTACACCAACATAGCATACTGGATTGAACTCTACCTTAACTGAGAATTTATAACAAAAACGTTTATTAGAGCAAACTGCGTAAAATTTCGCGTTGCATCTTATTACTCGTATATCAAATTTTCTATCCTTTATTTTTTTGTTATACCCACCATCAAAAAGAATGGGGGGTATATTGAGATTGTCATTCCGTTTGTAATTTCCTTAATATTGGCTCAAAAATAAAAAACGATATATATTCTGAATCCTTATGAAATTCTAAGCTATGTTCGTCTGTCTGTCCGTCTGTCTGTCTGTTGAAATCACGATAACGTCTAAACGAAAGGAGCTAGCTAACTGAAACTTAGCAAAAACATTCTTCATCTATGAGAAAATTTTGGTATTGAAATTGGGCAAAATCGGTTAGCATTTGACCATAGCTCCCGTATAACCTCGTCTAGGCAAATCGCTTATTTGCTAATAAATGACAAATTATAACAGCTATGATGACATAATTATGACAGTTATGATGACAAAATTTGGTATCTAGAAGTCTTACATAAGCACTAGGCAGTATATAAAATTTCACATTTAGTCATACAAAAAACTTACGAAAACAGCCTAAATTTCACCTAAAATACACTTTAATGCCAATAAATCTAAAAGAAAGTCTCATATCAATGCCAGCCAGTGTGCAAAATTTTGTCACAATCGGTCACCATTTGACCTAGCTCCCATATATAAAACTTACGGAAACACAAAAATTCAAAAAGAAAAGGGGACTTATGTCCGTCTGTCCGTCAGATAAAATCGTGATAGCTCCTATCAAAGGCAAGTAAGACTAAATTAAGCACAAGGAAGTCTTATGTCAATGCCAGCCAGTGTGCAAAATTTTATCTCAATCGGTCACCATTTGACCATAGCTCCCATATAAAAAACTTACGGAAATACAAAAATTCAAAAAGAAAAGGGGATTTATGTCCGTCTGTCCGTCAGATAAAATCGTGATAGCTCCTATCAAAGGCAAGTAAGACTAAATTAAGCACAAGGAAGTCTTATGTCAATGCCAGCCAGTGTGCAAAATTTTATCTCAATCGGTCACCATTTGACCATAGCTCCCATATAAAAAACTTACGGAAACACAAAAATTCAAAAAGAAAAGAGGATTTATGTCCGTCTGTCCGTCAGATAAAATCGTGATAGCTCCTATCAAAGGCTAGTAAGACTAAATTAAGCACAAGGAAGTCTTATGTCAATGCCAGCCAGTGTACAAAATTTTATCTCAATCGGTCACCATTTGACCATAGCTCCCATATAAAAAACTTATGGAAATACAAAAATTCAAAAAGAAAAGGTTGTTTATGTCCGTCTGTCCGTCAGATAGAAGCACGATAGCGCCTTAACGGAAAGAGCTAGAGGGACAAAATTTTACAAAAGTATTTTGGATATCTTGAAAAAGATGTGTGTTGAAAATGGACAAAATCGGTTCAAATTTAGTTAGAGCTCCCATATAACCCCGCCTCGGGAAATACATTAATGCTGATAAATTGAATACAATTGTAATAGCTATGACGATTAAATTTAAAATAGGGAAGTTTTATGCAATTTTTATTCAGTTTATCAAATTTTATAGGAATCAGTCCATATTTGACTTTAGCTTTCATATAAAAAACACTCACGGAAACCAAAAATTTTAGCAAAGGATCTATATATACCAGCTAGTGTGTAAAATTTTGTTACAATCTGTCAACATTTGGCTATAATTCTTATATATATAACATCCCCTTTTTATAACTACAATCAAAAAGATTTTTATATCTACAATCAAAAAGATTTGGTGGTACATTCATTATATTAAGATTTTACCTATGAAATTATATAGGCATCAGTCAATGTTCAGTCCAGACGTTATATATGATGAATGCATTAAACTCATAACGAAATATATGGACCTGCCGTATTACTATTAACGTGTTTAGCCTAACTACATGTTAATCACAACGAAAAGTATTTAGATAAATTTCTGTGGGAAATAAATAATGAATTTACTTTATCAAGGTCAACATTTATACAGCTTAAGTGAAGTTAAGCGATATCGATGATTCAAAAAACTTAAGCTAAAAAGTAAACGTACCTAACATTGACAAGAACACGAATTTTTTAAAACGGACTAAACACATTAAAGCTCCTTTGCTTCTGTAATGCAATAAACGCCTTAACTCAATTTTCTCTTATATCGACTAAAGCTACTCTTTCATATTGCCACAGATATAGTTATATTGAGCTCATTTCTGTAGGAATATGCCTGCTCCAGTTAACAATACCAATACTAAGGAATTCATTTGCAAAATACATAAGTGCTGGCTTATGTATATGTTGGAGAAATTATGCCAAAATGAGGATTAGCCGCACGAAATCATCTTGTTTGAAATTCGGCAAGTTGTGACATTCTTCTGTCAAGGCAAACATTTAACATTTAACAATTTCGGTATCATATAACTGGCTTTTAATGATATTAGCTATGTATGTAATATTAATTATGTATAATCCTTTTACTTCTTCTTCTTCTTTAGTTAATTATTATTATAATTAGTCATATATGAGGTACTAAATAAAACTTTATTACAATTTTTCTTACCACACACAAAAATTACCAACTATATTATTAAAGTTAACACTTTGACCTAGACAATGATTGCGGCACAAAGTCAGGAAATTCATGACCATTGTAAGACACTTGGAAAACAAAGTGCGTGAGAACCAAAACATGTGGTCAACATTGGTGGAGTATATTTTTATATCCCCTTTCGGCTTTTAATTTAGTTCAAAATAATTATAATTTAAAATAAAAGAAATTTATTTTAAATATTCTTAAAAGTTCTATTCTTTGTTTGGATTTTCTTGAGATATTTAAAAAGTTTTAAGTATTTTTTTAACGGGACAAAACTCATTGAATACCCCTACTTATACATTGCATTGCGATGGTACTAAGAAGTGAGGTAATGGGGAGGAGGAAAGGGTCAGTAGCATTTGTGGATATACTAAACTGAAGAAAGCTTGTTTGACATAAAACATCATTTAGAAATAAAAGGGGTTTTCAATAAGAGCGGTACAAATCCTTTTTTAAATAAAACAAAAACGGTTATGGATATCAATGAAATTCTTTATTTCTGAAAAAGCATGTTTGATGATAATATGTATGGAACTCGATTTCTTTTGCATGGCCACCACGGGTACGCTTGCAGAAGTCCAGACGCTGAATTCAATTTTCGACGGATTTCAAGCATAAAGTGGCCGATACTGCTGGAATTTCGTACGAAGTTCGTCAATCGTCGCTGGCTTGTTGGTATAGATCATAGACTTGATGTACCCCCACAGGAAATAGTCTAACGGCGTTAAATCGCACGACCGAGGCGGCCAATCGACACAACTCTTTTATGAGATAACACTTTCTCCAAACTTGGTTTTCAATAAATTTATTGTGACATTTGCTGCGTGGCTTATGGCTCAGTTCTGTTGAAAAAACATGTCCTCCTAGTTCATACCATCCATTTGGAGTCAAAAATGTTCGGTTATCATTGAACGGTAGCTATTCCCATTCACAGTAACGTGCCGGTCTTGATCATTACGGAAGAAATGCGGCCCAATGACGCCGCCGGCCCATAAACCACACTAAACCGTAGTTTTTTCGGGATGCAATGATGACTCATGGAGTACGTGTGGGTTGCTGCCTGACCAATAACGCATATTATGTGTATTAACGAAGCCATTCAGCCAGTAATGAGCCTCATCGCTGAAGATGATTTGCGCTCTTAACGAAAAAAAAAAATGGGTCATCTTAGTTCCCATGTCTGTTAAGGGTTAAATAAAATATTTTTAATAAAACAATATAACTTTTCTTAAAAGTAACTATTTTCATTAATTTTGGTCGAAATTCGCCGTATTTTTGCCACTAAAAACCCAAATTTTGACCTCTGACCCCGATGAAAAAACGGGTTAAGCTCACCCAATATCAAATAAAGTTCTGGGCAATAAAATTCAGTATTATCTTTATCAAAAGAAAACTTAAATAAAATTTACTATGCATCTACTTAAATAATGTCCAAAAATTTACTTTTTCTCGAAATTTTACAATTTCAAGTCGCGGGTACGGCGAAACCATATGAGATATTAAACTGAACTTTTTTTGTTTTTATTAACACATCTGTCTATTTTAACATGCCGATCAAAAATTTTAAAATTTTTAATATTTTTTTAACAAAATTTTCTAAAACTTAAAAAGTGAGTTTTGAAACAATCCTTAAAAAAACTACCATTTGCAGTATAAAAAAACTACGTAAATTTAATTATATTTTAATAAATTTAAACTATTTAGTACTTATAAGTCTTTAGATGATAAGGAAAGTCTCACTTTGTAATTTCTGTACTCTAAAAATATTTTTTTGCTGCATATCCTTAGGCGTGTTGAAATGTACAAGAATTGATTGGGGCAAATTGTGATAACTTAAAAACTACTGCATGGATTTTTAGTTTTTATAACTCTAATCAAAGCTGATTTAGTTGTTTTTTACATCCAATTATTAATCTTTATTGGTTGAAATTTACCAAAAACCGAAAAATCCCATTTTTCCCCATACAAATGGGTCCTAGAAATAAATGTCCTGTGCGCCACCTCAGGACATTGACCTAGGAAGACAAAATTTTTTCTGAGCTTCTTAGGACGTAGAGCATCGATTTTTAACTAAGGCGAATTTCAATAAAAGTTGTTTTTAAATCAATACAGGTAGTTTTTCTTAGTATATCAATATACCTAAATGTGGGTCTCAGTCCAATATTTCTAAGCATTACGTTCAACATCTGCAAAAACTTATTATACTCTATACACATATTATGCTGAAGGGTAAAATTATATAGTATTAGCTTTCTAGGGTTAAAAAGCGATTATTTTAAAATTAATAATTCTTATCCTCCAAATGACTATTTATCTCTAGATATTTGAAAAATATTTAAACGAGGCATTACAATTTTTAAATTACAAAATGACCAAAAAAAAAAACAATTAGAGATAATGAATCCCTAAAAACCATTTAGCTGAAAATACGCTAAAGTAAAATGCAATGAAATTACTTAATTGGATTGAATATATATAATTTTTTCGTTTTGTTTCACACAAAAAAATAAAAGCAAAAAAAAAAAACTTAATAAAACAAAAACCACCAGACGTGACAAACAGCTAAATTTTAAAATAAACACCAGACTAAGGTCAGAGAAATTAATGGAGCGGCATCGACATTGCGGTCACGTTAATGCTAATTGCTAAACCGCCACAAATAAGTACTTATAATTTAGTGTATAAATGAAGTCATATCTATGTATGTATGTATGTACAAAATCCTCCGTCGACACTTTCTATACTATAAGAGTAAATACCAACACACAGACATACATGTTTAACAGCGACACACTCCTTCCGAATATACTCCCCCCTCAAATGGTCAAAATAAAATACACAAAAAATGCGCCGTTGTAATTTTATACGCATTTACAGACATTACAAAAAAGCACATAATTGTAATACAAATATAATTTAATGCCAAGGACTCCCTTTTAATGGCTAAAATTAAACAAAACAAAAAACAAGTAAGAGTGTTATATTCGGCTATGCCGAATCTTATATACCCACCATCAAGTTGTGTTAAATTTAGAAATATATCTCATATATCTACAAGGGTGCAGCTAATTCAAAATCTGGACCAAAACTGAAAAAAATCGCTAAGCTAATTGGTATTGCTGGTAAAACCTTTGGACTAAATTCGGTTGCCGTAGCTTTATAGTTCAACATTTAAAAATATTTTAGTGGTTTCCCCAGTATTTACTTTACTCAAAATTCGGTTTCATAACCGGGTATAGTTTTACATTAATAAGTTGTTAAATACTTTTTGTTGTGCTTAATATTTAGTTAGGCTAAACACGTTAATAGTAATACGGCAGGTCCATATATTTCGTTTGGAGATCCAAATGCATACATCATATATAAAGTCTGGGCTGAACATTGATTGATCCCTATATAATTTCATAGGTGCAATCTTAATATAAAGAATGTACCTTCAAATCTTTTTGATTTTAGAAATAAAAAGGGGATGTTATATATATAAGAATTATAGCCAAATGTTGACCGATTGTAACAAAATTTTACGACTGACTGGTATATATATGGAGCTTATTCTTGCTCTATATTTAGTGATGATAGCTATCATAGTTTCTAATTTAATAGCTTTTAACTGGCTTTTGCTAAAATTTTTGGTTTCCGTGAGTATTTTTTATATGAAACCTAAAGTCAAATATGGACTGATTCCCATAAAATTTGATAAACTGATCAAAAATTGCATAAAACTTCCCTATTTTAAATTTAATCGTCATAGCTATTACAATTGTATTCAATTTATCAGCATTAATGTGTTTCGCGGGGCGGGGTTATATGGGAGGTCTAACTAAATTTGAACCGATTTTGTCCATTTACAACACACATCTTTTAAAAGATATCCAAAATACTTTTGTAAAATTTTGTCCCTCTAGCTCTTTTCGTTAGGGCGCTATCGTGCTTTTATCTGTCGGACAGACGGACATAAACAACCTCTTCTTTATGTATTTTTATGTTTCCATAAGTTTTTTATATGGGAGCTATGATCAAATGGTGACCGATTGCGACAAAATTTAGCACGCTGCCTGGCATTAACATAAGACTTCCTTGTGCCTAATTTAGTCTTGCTAGCTCTTGTAGTTAAGGAGCTAGGACGATTTTATCTGACGGACATAAATCCCCTTTTCTTTTTGAATTTTGGTGTTTTCGTAAGTTTTGTATATGGGAGCTAGGTCAAATAGAGACCGATTATGACAAAATTTTGCACACTGGCTGGCATTGACATAACCCCTCCTCGTGCTAAATTTTGTGATTATATTTATTATAGTTTTAGATTTATTAGCATTTAAGTATATTTTAGGTGAAATTTTGGCTGTTTCGGTAAGTTTTTTGTATGGGAGCTATGACTAAATGTCAACCGATTTTGATGAAATTTTACTTGTTGCCTAGGGCTTATGCAGAACTACTATATACTAAATTTTATCATCATGGCTATTATAGTTTGTCATTTATTAGCAAATAAACGATTAATGAAGGCGAGGTTATACGGGAGCTATGGTCAAATGTTAACCGATTTTGCCCAATTTCAATAACAAAATTTTCTCAGTGATGAAGAATGTTTTTACTTAGTTTCATTGAGCTAGCTCCTTTCGTTTAGGCGTTATCGTGATTTCAACAGACAGACAGATAGACAGACGGACATCGCTCAATCGTCTTGGAATTTCATAAGGATTCAGAATATATATCGTTTTTGATTTTTGAGCCAATAGTAAGGAAATTACAAGCGGAATGACAATCTCAATATACCCCCCATTCTTTTTGATGGTGGGTATAAAAAAGGAACTACATACACACAAATTTAGACAACAAAATGAAAATAACATATTTATATACAAATATATTAGTACGTGTATAATAATGCATAGGTAAAAAAAAATACAGTTTTGATTAAAGCTTGATTAAAATTGTGGTTGTGAACAAGACTTTTTGAAAAAATTGTTTGGCTCCATAACCCACAACAAATGCAAAAAATATTTTCTCTCTATAAGTTGCCTTGTCCGAAAATATTTTCTTGAAATAATTGTAAGTACCTGGTTGACCGAGCCTTGCTCGGAGCTTCATGATAAGCATTTTGAGTCAAATTTTAAAGTTTTTATATATATATTTTTTTTATAAAGTACTAAAATAAATTTAGAGGTACAAATATTCAGTTAATTTTGAACTATTTTATTTATTTTGTCCGACCAAACAACTTTGCTTATGATTATAGCATGATCAAATGCACAGCTTACGATTTAATTCAATAATTTTCTGTGGCGCCACCTGTCGGACATTGCTCATTCCAATTTATAAGCCTTCGTCGGCTTATCCGCAACAACTTTGCTGAAGATTGTAGCATGATTAAGTGTACAGCTTACGATTAAATTGACTTTGAGTAAATTTCAGTGGCGCCACCTGTCGAACTTTCTTCATACCAATTAAGAAACCTTCGTCGGATCATGTGCAACTACTTTGCTAAAGATTGTAGCATGATTAAATGTACAGCTTACGATTAAATTGACTTTGAGTAAGCGCCACCTGTCGGAAATTATTCACACAAACTAAAATGCCTTCGCCGGCTCATGCGTTACAACTTTGCAAAAGATCATAGTATGATCAAATGTACAGTTTACGATTTAATTAATTTTTAGTAATTTTCAGTGGCGCCACCTGTCGGAAATTCGGTTTACCAACTTAAAAACCTCCGCCGGCTTATCCGCAACATCTCTGCTAAAGAGCATAACATGATAAAATTTACAGTTTACTCTATAAAGAACATACATACAGACAAACATTCATTTGTTTTAAAGTTATAACATTACTAATTTTTTCCCCTTTTTATCCCCTAATTTCAAAAAGTTCCATATGCATAATTGGTACTTCTTTGGTACCAATTGAATTCGGTACATTTTATTAGAAAGCAGTTAACATAATTTTCCTATTCATATTACTTTTGTAGATGTT
Organism: Stomorhina lunata; assembly: GCA_933228675.1. Taxonomy (NCBI): domain Eukaryota; kingdom Metazoa; phylum Arthropoda; class Insecta; order Diptera; family Rhiniidae; genus Stomorhina; species Stomorhina lunata. The sequence continues at coordinate 94,009,369 of OW121740.1, read as the reverse complement.
AAGTTATCAGTTTATCCTTTTTTTACACATTTTGGCCACAAAATCAAAAAAGTACCAAATACGTGTTCAATATTTCTTTCACATCTATTGATTGCAGTATAAAGTTTCTTTCTATATTCCTTAGTTTAAAATATAAGAGTGGGTTAAAAAGGTACCAAAAAAACTATTTTCACCCTTTTTTACCCCTTGTCGGACATAGTTTCAAAAAAGTACCAAACATCTGTCTGTTTATTTTCATAGCTATTTAAAACGTAATTTAAATTTTGTTTCCACACCTATTACTTAAGGAGATATAGCGTTTTCGATTTTTTCCCCTTTTTACCCGTTTTTACCCTCTAAGAGGCAAAGGTTCCAAAAGTCCCTTCTTTTTCGACGTACACATCCAAAAAGATACCCACTGTCCAAATTTTATCAAAATTGTTAGAGCCGTTTTCGATATAATCATTCTATATATATATATATATATATATATATATATATATATATATATATATATATATATATATACAATTATTGCTCGTTTAAGAATATAATAATATATATATATATATATATATACATACAATTATTGCTCCACCATAGGTGGAAAGGGTATTAAAAGTTTGTGCTGATGTATGTAACGCATAGAAATATTTGTCTTAGACCCACCTTTTAGTATACCAATAGCTATACTTATCACTTTTTGAGTCGATTTAGCGATGTCAGTCCGTCCGTCTGGACGACTGGATGGCTGGACCCCTATGTAAACCATGTAATCAAAGTACAGGTCGCAATTCTAAAGATAATTTGATGAAATTTGGCATAGATCTTTTTTTTCGTAGTGGGACCATGTCTATTAAAATTCGTCAACATCGGTCCATTATTTATGGTACCTCCCATAGGTCTCACTTCCCGGAATTAATATTTTGACCACAAATATCAATATTTTTTTCATGAAATTTAAAACAAATACTTCTCATATAAACCTAAGCCATTGTACCAAATTTCGTTGAAATCGGTCCACATATGACCATTGCTCCCATCATCTTGTATCAAAATGCACTAAATGAGACAAAAATCACCAAAACTCTCGAAAATCTGTTTTTTGTTTATTTTATTTAATATATATATAAGAATGTGTGTACATTTTATTTCCATAGAAAAGAATAAAGCCGCATTGGTATATATATAGGTGGACAGAAATCAAATAGTTTTAATTTTCGGAATTAAAAAAATTCAAAAAATTTTTTGATCGCACACTAACTTTTTTTTGAGGTTCTATAATATGCGAAAAAAATTAAAAAATGGCGAAAACGAGCTTCAAATTTTGGCTGCCATTAAGTAGTATTAGAAGTGACAAAACTCAAATTTATGGGGAAGCGGATTTATCCCCTTAGTGTGGTGTCTACTTCGTAGAAGAACGTCTTTTGAAAGGCTATGTATTGACAAAAAAAAAATAAAAACAAGTCATAGTGTTATATTCGGCTGTGCCGAATCTTGTATACCCACCATCAAGCTGTACGAAAGTGCAGCTAATTCAAAATGTTGACCAAATGTGGTATTGTTGGTAATATATTTGGACTAAATTCAGTTGCAGTGGTATAGTTACTATAGTTCAGCATTAAATAGTATTTAAGTGGTTTCCCTAGTATTTACCTTGGACAAAATGCTGTTCCATAACCGAATATAGTTTTATATTAATAAGTTGTTTCGTTGTGCCATAAACATGTTGATACCAACACGGCAGGTTCATATATTTTGTAAGGAGTTCCTAATGCATCTACCGTGTATAAAGTCTGGACCTAACATTGATTGATAGCTATCTAATTTCGTAGACGCAATCTTAATATACTGAATGTACCTCCAAATCTTTTTGATTGTAGATATAAAAAGGGGATGTTATATATATAAGAACTATAGCCAAATGTTGACCGATTGTTACAAAATTTTACATACTGGCTGGTATTAATATAAAGTTTATTCGTGCAAAATTAAGTGGCCACAGCTGACATAGTTTATAAATAAATAGCTTTTAACTGGCGTTTGTGGCATTTTAGTGGTTACCGGGAGCGGTTTTTATATGAAAGCTATGGTCAAAAATGGACCGATTCCTATAAAATTTGACATACCGACTGAAAGTTGCATAAAACTTCTCTGTTCTAAATGTAGTATTCATAGATTTTACAATTTTATTCAATTTGTCAGCATAAATGTGATTCCCAGGGCAGGGTTATATGGGAGCTCTAACTAACTGTGAACCGATTTTGTCCATTTATAGCACACAATTTCTATAATATATCGAAAAAATTGTTGCTAAATTTTGTCTCTCTAGCTCTTGTAGTTAAGGAGCTATCGCGTTTTTCTCTGACAGAAAGACGGACATAAACCGTGTTTTCTTATTGTATTTTTGTATTTCTGTAAGTTTTTTACATGGGAGCTATGGTCAAATAGTAGCCGATTGTAACAAAATTTTGCACACTGGCTGGCATATAAGACTTCCTTTTGTAAAATTTTGCTGCTGTAGCCCTTTTCGTTAAGGCGCTATCAAGCTTTTATCTAACGGACAGACGGACATAAACCCCCTTTTCTTTTTGTATTTTTGTGTTTCCATAAGTACTTTATATGGGAGCTATGGTCTAATGGTGACCGATTGTGACAAAATTTTGCACACAGGTTGGCATTGACATAAGACCTCCTCGTGCTACATTTAGTGGTTATATCTGTTATAGTTTTAGATTTATTGGCATTTAAGTGTATTTTAGGTGAAATTTTGGCTGTTTCCGTTAATTTTTTGTATGGGAGCTATGACTAAATGTCAACCGATTTTGATGAAATTTTATATGCTGCCTAGGGCTTATACAAAACTTCTATATACCAAATAGCTATTATAGTTTGTCATTTATTAGCAAATAAGCGATTAGGGTAGGCGAGGTTATACGGGAGCTATGGTCAAATGTTAACCGATTTTGCCCAATTTCAATACCAAAATTTGCTCAGTGATAAAGAATCTTTTTACTAAGTTTCATTGAGCTAGCTCCTTTCGTTTAGGCGTTATCGTGATTTCAACAGACAGACGGACAGACAGACGGACATCGCTCAATCGTCTTAGAATTTCATAAGGATTCAGAATATATATCGTTTTTGATTTTTGGGCCAATATTAAGGAAATTACAAACGGAATGACAATCTCAATATACCCCCCATTGTTTTTGATGGTGGGTATAAAAACGAAACGAAACTTTGGCGTTGCCGTACTTCTAAAATAACAACCAAAGTTATTTTTTTATGACATAATATAGCACACGTACCGGTGATTATAATTGAGTGGTTTTTATTAATATTAAACTATTTAAGAAAATTATTTTATTATACCCTTCACCAATAGATGAAAGGGTATTATAAATTTGTCTTTCAGTTTGTATTTTTTTATTATTCGTCTTAGACCCCATAAAAATTATATCGATCGACTCAAAATCGCTAGGAGAGTCGATTTAGCCATGTCCGTCTGTCTGTTGAAATCAAGTTTGTGGAGCACCTGATGGTTATACCCAGACGAATTATACACCAGATTTTAGAAAATTTCCCTACGCAGCACGCTATTTAATTTCATTAAAATCGGTCCATAAACACCCTAAAATACTAAAATTCGATGACGAATTTTAAAATTTTTTTAAAAAATACAGTTAAAAAAAAATTTTAAATTCTCATCGAATTTTGAATTTTGGCGATATCTCTGGTATTTATAGACCGATTTTGAATAAATTTGTCAATTTGCGTACATCAATGTCTTTTGCTTTGGCGATATCTCGGTTATTGATTTACCGATTTTGATAAAATTCAATAGCCTTGAATGATTTCCTAAAATTTTATATGTAGTTCAAAGAATTTTTTTAAGAAAAAACACAGTTTCTTGACGAAAATAAAAAGTTTTTTTGAAAAATACAGTTTTTTAATTTTTTTAAATTCTCGTCCAATTTTGAAATTTGTCGATATCTCTGGTGTTCATAGACCGATTTTGATGAAATTTAATAGCATGCTGCATTAGAGTATTTTCTAAAATCTGAGGGGAAATTACCACATTCGATATCCATCGAAAACTCAGACCTTTAATAGCCCATTCACACTATAAGTTTTTAGGTGTTTTCGGAAATGAAAACACCATCAAAAACTTTACCATTCACATTATGAAAATTGGACACTTCATAAGTTTTCGTTAGAAATTCATTTATTAATTGCATTTAATTTTAAAAACCGAACACCAAATACTTAAGAATTATTAAATTGCATTTAAAAACAATAAAATAATAAATTTTTCGTCACATATATTATGTTTTTTCAGAAATTTTTAATATTAAAATTATTGTTTTTTTTTTATTTTATTTTCAACTGACATTTCTTTTTGATATTTTCCCATTTTTCTGAATCAGAGTTGTAATAATTGGTATGAACTCAGTGTTGTATCGGTATTTTTATAGTTTTCAAATAAGTTTTCGTTGAAAACTCATACGGAAAGAGTTTTCGTTTTGTATGTGAAAACTTAAGTTTTCAATATTGTTTTGAGGCGAAAACTACTTTAACTAGTTTTCGAGCTTAATGTGAATGGGCTATAAGCGAATATTGTGAAGTATACTTTAGGGATCTTCAAAGTAACTTCGATGCAATAAGTTTATTGAAATTAAGTATCCATTTTGATTCGTTTTTAAATATATATATTGTTCAATTAAAACTCTTTTACCATTGTTCATATTTTGGCAAATAACTTCAAAAAATATAGTAAACTGTGCATCTTTTAAATAATTTTCATTATCCTTAAAGTATGCTATACAAATGTTTTGAAAATATCAAAAATTTCGATCGATATCGAATGCCGTAATTTGGCCCCTGATATATAATTCGATTTTTTTTAAATATTGTTTTTTTTTTAAATTTTTTTTCGAAAATTTGTCAATTTGCGTACAATCTTGCTTTGGCGATATCTCGGTTATTGATCCTAATTTCCTAAAATTTCATATACAGTTTAAAAAAAATAGTTTTTTGAAAAAAAACATATTTATTTTGAAAAATACAGTTATTAAAATTTTTTTTTTTCATTCTCATCAAATTTCATCGTACGAGCTGTTTTTCTTAAAGAAGTGTTAGGCGCTCTTCGAAAGAGTCGCTCGACTTCTTTTGCCTTTCCTTTTTTTTTTCCTTATACCGTCTTTTTTTTTTTCCTTATACCGTCTGATGGCATTAGAAACCGTTCGAGGGTCAACTTTCAAATTTTTAGCTATTTTTTTAAAAGTCCATGACGGATTTTTTTGAAAAGTTTTAATTATATTTTCACGAACTTTTTTTTCGCAGTCCATTTTGATTGAAATAACTATTGAAAATTAATAATTTCTAAAATAATAGTATCTGACATATCTATAGAAACTAACTTGATCAAAAAATAAATTATTTCTTGCACTATGGATAAATTTTGTCTAAAATAGTAAATGCATATTTTTTTTTAGAACACTCTTTATATAGAGCACATTAACGAGATATATATCAAACAATGCAAAATTGAAAGATCTACAAATATTTGTCCATTTTTTTAAATTTCTATGAGGCGGCCAAAAAATATGAGGAAAAAATTAAAAAGTGGCAAAAACGAGCTTCAAATTTTGGCGGCCATTAAGTAGTATTAGAAGTGACAAAATTAAAATTTAGAGAGAAGTGAATTTATCCCCTAAGTGTGGTGTCTATTTCGTAGAACAAGGACTTGGGTTCAAATATTAAAACAAATGCAGGAAAAGACGAAATATGAAGAAAAACTTGAATGCTTCAATCGATTTTTTAACGTTTTTTTTTTTTTAATTTGCATGCCAATTACGCTTAGAAGCGCAAATTTGCGCAACTAAGATATCGTGTTCAGTATACAGAAGTTCAATATCTTTAATTAGATTTTCCGAACTCCTAAGGGTACAAACATTATTCGAGTAGAAAGTCGGTTTCAAAGGAATAAAAACTGTTTGATTTTTGCCCATACGCATTTAAATACGACCTCTCTCAAGTTGCGAAATGTTACAATGTTGTGTAATTTCTGAAATTGTTTGTATTTCAATCTACCTCCAAAGTGTTTTAGACCCAATATAAAACAAGGTTATTCACTTATAAAAGTATTATTCATATATCTCCCAAAAATTAAATGTATGAGGACATACAGACATTTAAAAGGCGTGTTAGCTATCGAGATTTTAAACTTTCTCAGATCAGAAAATCAATATACATATATTAGTATTTTTGTGGGACTTACCTAAATCAGTCTTCAGAAACATACATACTTGTAACTGACCAAAAACTTTTTTATTTCTGTACTTTACTTTTGTAACACTATTGATGAAGGATATTTAAGGTTCGGCATAGCCGAATATAGCACTCTTACTTGTTCGGCTTAACTTCTTCGTGGTTGCTTGGTATCCAAAATCCCCTATATCACCCTATCCTCAACCTTATACCAAAAGAAATATCTGTTCAAAATTCCATTCAATTATTTTAAAACTGATACCTATACTTCGATCACAAGGCTGACTGCGTTAAATCGCTTTAGAAAGTCGGTCTAAGACTAATGCATTAAACACATAGACAACAGCAGGCTACGGGCTACAACCTGTCAAAATTAGAATACATGCATTCAAATAGAAATACATTTTTTAGAGTCGACACGGCTACACGACTACCGACCACCGTTGTAGCTGTAGCCAAAATTATGCATTAAACACATAGACTACAGCAGGCTACGGGCTACAACCTGTCAAAATTAGAATACATGCATTCAAATAAAAATACATTTTTTGGAGTCGACACAGCTACATGACTACCGACCACCGTTGTAGCTGTAGCCAAAATGAAACTATTTTCTATTTTTGTTGGCGACAATAATAGATTTAGTGCTGTCAACACCATATAATATTGAAATAAATGAGCGATTTAAGCCACTTGACTTTATTTACCATAAATACAATGGGGAGAATTTATGTAAACAATTTTCATACTTATCAAATATTTATATATTTAATGTATATAATAATATCTAATAAAATATTATGTAAAAATTTATATTTATATATCTCTAACTCAATATAAGTAAAATTTTAAAAAGTTATTTTTCAAACTGTCTAACTCACGCGCTACGTGTGCTAGAGTTACGTAGTACATGTTATATAAAAGCCCAGTATGTCCTTTATAAAATTCATTATATAAAAGAGCATACTTATATCTATATTGTTTAAAGATATGCGAATTTTTATAAAAAAAGTCGGTTGCAGAAATAAGTTTATAGTATATTATAGCTCTTAATTATAAAGAATATTATATAAAATATATAAGAATATAAAAGAAATTTTCAATAGCTTTTGTTTGATACCAAAAAAGTTAATACCGGATATAAACTTCTAAAGTTATACCGTATTATACTTGAAATTTAAAAAGCGCATAACTCTTAAACTATAAGAGATCACACCAAAATCTTTCTATAATTTTTTTTTTTTTGATGTAGACATACTATCTGGTACAGGAAAACAGTTGATTACGGAGATTAATAAATAAAATGAATTTATGTCGTTTTTATCAAAATTTAAATTGTTATTTTGTCCATCTTACAAACGCGATATTGGCACCACTCATAAACAGATGTTTCGAAATGTAGCTGCCGTCCCCAAAATAATTAAGTAGCTGACTACGAGGCGACGATTGCAGCCAACGACTTTTGTAGTCGGTGTTCGTGTAGCCTGCTGTTGTCTATGTGTTTAATGCATTAAACTATTTTCTATTTTTGTTGGCGACAATAAAAGATTTAGTGCTGTCAACACCATATAATATTGAAATAAATGAGCGATTTAAACCACTAGACTTTATTTATCATAAATACAATGGGGAGAATTTATGTAAACAATTTACATACTTATCAAATATTTACATATTTAATGTATATAATAATATCTAATAAAATATTATGTAAAAATTTATATTTATATAACTCTAACTCAATAGAAGTAGAATTTTAAAAAGTTATGTTTTAAACGGTCAAACTCAAACGGTCACTCACAGCTACGTAGTTCATTTTATATAAAAGCCCAGTATGTGCTTTATAAAATTCATTATATAAAAGAGCATACTTATATCTATATTGTTTTAAGATATACGAATTTTTATAAAAAAAAGTCGGTTGCAGAAATAAGTTTATAGTATATTAGCTCTTAATCCATTATAGTATTCTTTATATAGAATATAGAGTATAAAAGAATATAAAAGATATTTTCAGTAGCTTTTGTTTGATACCAAAAGTTAATATCGGATATAAACTTCTAAAGTTATACCGTATTATTCTTGAAAATTAAAAAGCCCATAACTCTTAAACTATTATAGATCACACCAAAATCTTTCTATAAATTTTTTTTGATATAGACATTAAACATCTGCATAGTTCCATCCGTGTATATTCATTTCTGTGTTTTATAATTTTGTGTTTTATAATTTGATTAGTAGTTAAGTTTTTTGTTATAAGTGAGTATTGTTGTTTTCTCCCACTAAGTAAGTCTGAGTGGGTAAAAAGACAATGAGAATAACAAATTTATTTTCCTATAGTTTTGCAAAATGGATGGAATGAGTATTAGTGGTTATACAATAGATAACTTATAGTATGTCGTATGAAGTTTACTATTAGGATAAAATAAAAACTAAAACCGACATTCGATTAGTTTGATACTTTTTTTTCAAAACTTTGTTGTTTTTGTAGGAGTTTTTTCAAAAATTTGTAATTTTTGTGAGAAATCTTTCAAAAATTTCTTTTGTTTATAGGAAATTTTTCAAAAATATCTTATTTCATATAGGAAATTTTTCAAAAATTTCTTATTTTAATACGAGATTTTTTAAAAATTTCTTAATTTTATAGGAATTTTATTTTTTTTTTTTTATAGGAAATTTTTAAACAAATTTCTTATTTTCATATAAAATTAAAAAAATATATCTTATTTTTACAGGAAGTTTTTTAAAAATTTCTTTTCCTCAAAGAAAATTTTCGATTTTGTTTTTTTATTTTTATGTGAAATTTTTTGAATTTTTTTTTATAGGAAATTCAATATTTCTTATTTTTATAGGAAATTATTCAAAAATTTCTTAATTTTGCAGGAAATTTTTATAGGAAGTTTTTAAAAAGTTTCTTATTTTCATAGGAACTTTTTAAAAATTACATATTTTATAGGAAATTTTTAAAAAATTTCTTATTTTTATAAAAAAAAAATTGAAAAAAGTCTTATTTTTACAGGGAATTTTTAAAAAATTTCTTATTTTTATAAAAACAAAAAATCAAAAATTTCTTATCTGATAGAATTTTTTTTTTTAATTTTAAAGAAAATTTTTCCTTAATTTTTATAGAAAATTTTTAAAAAATTTCTTGTTTTTGTAGGAAATTTTTAATTTTTTTTCATTCTTATAGGAGATTTTTAATTTTTTTTATTCTTATAGGAAATTTTTAATTTTTTTTTTTCAATTTGTTATGAAATTTTTACTTTTTTTTATTTTTATAGGAAATTTTTAAAAAATTTCTTGTTTTAAAAAAATTTCTTATTATTATAGGATTTTAAAAACTTTCAATTCTTAAAAAATTTTACTCCGTCCCTTTATTTCACTAATTTTATATTCTTTTGACATTTTTTTCTTTTATTTCTATATTATTCATTTTTATAGTCAATTAAAATATATACACACAAACACTGAAAAATGTTCAAAATTTCTTATATTTATACAAAAAATTTGAAAAATTTCTTATTTTTATAAGGAATTTTTAAAAAATGTCTTATTTTTATAAAAAAAAAAAATTCAACAATTTTTTATTTGATAGATTTTTTTTTTTTAATTTCAAAGAAAATTTTTCCTTAATTTTTATAGGAAATTTTTAAAAAATTTCTGGTTTTTGTAGGAAATTTTTAATTTTCTTTTATTTTTATAGGAAATTTTTAAATTTTTTTCAATTTTATAAGGAATTTTTAAAAACTTTCAATTCTTAAAAAATTTTACTTTTACCCTTATTTCACTTATTTTATATTCTTTCGACAATTTTTTTCCTTTTATTTCTATATTATTCATTTTTATAGTCAATTAAAATATATACACACAAACACTGAAAAATGTTAGTATTTCAACATAGAAACATTATTGCTACGAAATTGTCTTTGCATTTACCACAAGTTATTCGAAATACTCATAAATACTTATAGTTATCTAAGTATTTTGGAACAAGAAACAGTTGTAAACAGATAATTTTATCTTTCTCAACTTATAAGCAACAGCATCAGTTACTGACTTTGTGGGTAGAGTGGATGAGCAAAAACAAAAGCAGACAATATCGGTTACACTCATTCTCTCGTTTATACTTGTAGTATTGAGTACTACTATGGTGTATTCGTTTTTGATGAACAATATTGTATACTCTTGCAGACGTTTAATAGACATACTATCAGGTACAGGAAAACTGTTGATTTCGGAGGTTAATTAATAAAATGAATTTATGTCGTTTTTATCAAAATTTAAATTGTTATTTTGTCCATCTTATAAACGCGATATTGACACCACTCATAAACAGATGTTTCGAAATGTAGCTGCCGTCTTAAATGTAGCTGCCGTCCCCAAAATAATTAAGTAGCTGACTACGAGGCGACGATTGCAGCCAACGACTTTTGTAGTCGGTGTTCGTGTAGCCTGCTGTTGTCTTTGTGTTTAATGCATAATGTTTGTATTTATTACAAAAATTAGCACAAACCCAATACAATGCATATAATTAGTTTGTATAAAGAGCCTTACGAGGAAAAACGATGTTGTCAACTTCAATCGAAATGATGTAACTGGTGGGGTTATTCCCCATACCAAGATTTAAGCTCTACAAGAAAAGAACTAAAGTATTTCCATTTAAACACAAAAACAATATAAAGGCTTATTTAATACTTCTTTTATATTCCAAAGAATAATATTATATCAGCTAAGGAAAGCTAACGCCCTTTTAATATCTTTTTACCTGTTTGCCAAGAATTTCATTCACTTCGCTGGGGTTTTTGTTAGTGTTGCAAAATAAACATTTATTTTATTGTTAACAAAGTGTTACACGCCAAAACAAATATTTGTTTATACATAATTATAGAAATGGATAAAAGAGTATATATACCTACAAAAAATTTATGTAATTTCAATATGAAATAAGCTACGCGTTTTTAACCATTTTATATATTTTCTTTCATTTTTTGGAAGGAGTATTAGAACAGGCAATGAGTCAGTTACATCATAGGATTTCGATATTCATAGATACTTGTTCCATTGATTTTACCCTACAAACTAATAAAATTACACGCAATCTATAGAAAGTGTAAAAAATCAAATATTTAAAATATTAAGTTTTTAATTGTTATAAAAGAAATATATAATTAGTTCATAATTAAAATGAAATTTTAAACTTCTTTAAACTTTATCATTTAAACACCTACACTTCCCTCCTACCTTATTAAATAAACATTCTTGCTTTAATTCAATAACCTAAACATATACATATGTATATTACAAAATAAAGAAGAAAATTATCAAAATCCGCAGGTGTTAATTTCTCAACCACGTTGTGTGAGTGGAAAGTAACTTTGAAACTTTAGACATTCCCATTTAGGCGTCATGCAGTGATTAAATTTCAAAGGGAAATCGAACGTCTTACAAATTGAAGAAGTATTAGGTTAAAGTTAAGTTGGTCAAATGTGGTAGATTCTACGACTTTAACCCTTATGTGTATGGCAAAAAAAAAAAAAAAACACCTTTAAGAGCATGGCAAGGTACCCGGGTGCCTATATAGAAAAATTTTTGAAAACAAACATTTTTGGAGAAAATAAATGTGTGATCTCGCAAAATAACTCAAAGATTTGCAATGCACGATGATTTATAGTAAATGGTAAATCTCAGGGCGAATTCAACGTTACGGTTGCAAGGATTCAAGTCAAGGAGATTATATATGTATACCATACCTTTGTATTAAGTAAATTAAGTTTCGTACTACAGGAAGATGTAGCCCCCAATTTTTCTACATTTAACTCCAATAATCCAAATACATGATATATAACCTTAGAATCGGTTGAAGACTTTCCTAATTATCAAGGTTTTTTTCTAAAATAGCATATGTTCTTGAGACTCTCCTATTCATATGCTATAAAAAAAATATTATTTTAAAAAAACTCTGAAAAGTTTCACTAGTTTTGCTTATTTATAGCCCTAAGATAATTAAATATCCATTTTTGATGCAATGGGCTAACGTTATGTCACTTTTGCACAGCACATAAAAAATGTTTTTTCATACAGTTTTAAAAACGCCTTTTTGGGTTCTTTTAAAAAAATTTCAACGAATTTGAAAAAAGGCATTACCACTAAGAAAGAACTAGAGTGATATCTTTAACGGCTCAGACTTAAAATCAAAGGATTTCAACAAAAGCTTAATTTTTCACCAAAGTTATAAAAAAGCACGTAATTTGTTATGTATTAGCAGTTTTTATAAGCAGAACTTGTTTACGCGCATAGTGTAAAAGGCCACCTGTCAAATTATTGTTCAGTGGCCTTTTCTATGTTTTCCTTTGGCGCACATTAATCCGCTCTTTTTCTATTATTACATATTGTCAAATTACTTACTCTTGTAAACCCAACCCGAACGGTACGTAATTACCAAAATAACCCGAAAAGATTAAATAAATCTATAAATAATATTATTTGAATTCAACCCCCTAATACTCTGTGTTTTTTATTTCCTATATTTTCTTGGTTTAAATATTCCGGAGAACATTTTTTGGTCCTTCGAACCGGATAAATCCGAACCCCCTTTGTTCGTGGAATATTTCCTAAGAAAATATATTTTATTTCCAGATCCCCGAAGATTTACCCATTTATTATCCATATCCCAACCCAGGATTCCTTGGATTATTTTTTAAATTTTATTTTTTGTTCAACAAAAAAAAGGTACGTTCTTTCATTTATTTAAGAAGTGTGTGAAAGTGTGTGCTAAAATAAAAAGAAAACAAACCAACAGTGCCAACCCAAACCCCTATATAAAAATTGCAATTTGCCGTCGGCAAAACACAATTCGTTTTACACAAGTGTATTTTTATTATTTTTTCGCTATTATATTGCTCTGATCACGCGAGTGTTATTTTGTTATTTTTTTTAAATAAAATATACTCATATTTTGTTATTTTAATCGCGATAGTCGTATTTTTATTTTATTAAAAAATAAATATTCATTTATTTGAAGTGTTTTTTGTTGTTTTTAATTTTCATTCCTTTCATCGCTGTTAACAACAGTTTTCTGCTGCTAACAGAAAGCTTTAAATTAATACCCCCAAAATAATAAGAAATAAAAGTAAACAAAAACAGACGGACACGCATTAAAAAATATTTTTATTTAAGTGTTTCAGTGCCTTTAAATAAATAAAAAATATTCAAAACAAAATATAAAAAAATTTGTTGTTATTTTAACAATACCCAGTGATCAGTGAGAGTGATATTTATTTTAATATATACAAGCGAAATATACACTGTGTGGTTGTTGGTGTTTTTTTTTTTCTTTTTTACTTGTTTTGCTTTGCTAGCTCATACTCACACACACGCCGCTAGTGCTGCAACTTTTTATTCGGTCGATTAAACCGGTTACTCGTTATTATTCGGTAATAAAGTGTATTTATACCCATTTTTTATATTTAATTATTATTAATTAAATAATTTAGTGCATTTTTTACTGAATTTTATTACAATAAATAATTGCGATTAAATTTTATTCGAAGATTAATCAATTTTTCAAATTCAAAGCGAGTACCCGTTTTAGTTTTGCAGTGCTAGTGCTTTTCAAAGTTTGTTTTTATATTTTTTCATAAACGAAAGTAATTTACACTGAAAGAAATTTGTTGTTCGACTGATTTTTTGATCGCAAAGTTGATAAATATTGTGATTTTTACCCGGTTACTCGTTAATTAATTCTAAAAAAGCGAACAATAAGTGAAATTACTTTCAGTATATCAAACTTTGAACTAATTTAACTGTTTTTATTTAAATTTATTTACAATAAATTTGATTTTTACCCAATTTATTATTTTTTGAAAATTTTATTCGATTTTTATTTTTGATTTTAATCGATTTTTTGTTGACTTTATTGTTGATTTATTCATTATTTTGAAATTTTGGACCTTTTTCTAGTGAAAATTTGTTGAATTTTCTTGATTTTTACCCATTTTTCGAATTTATTTTAAATTTTTTCACTTTTAGAAAGATTTGGTCTTTGATTTTATACATTTCTTTTTGATTTTAATCAAAGTTACCCCATATTTTGAAGTTTTTTTTTTGCTTTTTATCTTTTTTTTTCTCGAATTTCTTTGTTTTTTTGTCAAAATTACTTCCTATAATTTAAGATCAAAAATGGATATATCTGCCTTAGTTCTTAATTGTGATCGATTGGCTGATTTCGAAGCCTATATTTCCATTATCCCTATCAATGATCACAGTATTGGTTCTCTTATGAGCCATGAAAAAGAACTTAACAGATTATGGGAAGCTGTTCGATCAATATATGACAGTCTGTTGATTGAGGCTAGCAAGCTCAAGAGCCCACTAATCGTAGAAATAAAAGCAAAGTATATGACTTCCTATTGTACATATACTCGCGGATTTTCTTTGATTAACTCCAATTTAGACAGATTGAAAGCCGCAGCCAAGGCTGAATTATTGGAGAAAGATTTAAGCTCGTCACCTTTAGTTCATTTACCCCCATGCGATACTCCCATTTTTTACGGTGACTATAAGAGCTGGCCCTCATTTCGTGACATGTTTTCAGCGTTGTATGGCAACAACGCTCGTTTAACCCCCGTTCAAAAACTTTACTATTTGTTACAAAAAACCGCAAAAGATGCTCACGATGTCATACAGACTGTACCGTTAACCAATGATGGCTATGCAATCGCATGGAAGAAATTGGTTGACACTTATGAAAACAAAAGTGCCCTCATTAACGAACAGCTACGAACTCTTTTGAGCATTAAATCCGTTGGTCAAGAAACAGGTCCGAATATTAAAAATTTGCAAAGAACGATTAATGATTGTATAACCAATCTATCGTTACTAGAAGTTACACCCGAGATATTTTACCACGTTATCCTAGTTTATATTTGCGCCACAAAGTTGCCAGAAAACACTCTAAGTCTTTGGGAGCAGTCGAAGAAATCTTCCTCCGAAACTTCAAAATGGAAAGATATGGATGAATTTTTGACTGCTCGGTTTAAGACGCTCGAATCAATTTCGGACATTAGGCAATCGCATTCGAACCCTGTTCAAACCCAGAATATATCTTCTAATTCCCGAAATCAATGGAAAGCCCAAAGTTTTAATGTCACGAAAAAACCCCAAAATGATTCGAGAAAAGTACAAAGTTTTGCGACAAATACTAGTACAAATCCTACTGTAAGTCGTTGTTACCTCTGCCAAGGCCCACATCCATTAAGACTTTGTCAAGCGTTTATGAATCAGAGTGTAGATGAAAGGTTCGCGACAGTCAAAAGGCTTAAATGCTGCTCGAACTGTCTGGCAACATCACACGAATTTAAAAATTGTAAAAGCGTTCACGTTTGTTCTCTGTGTAAAAAGAAGCATCATTCGATGCTTCATAAGGAAAATAGGCAACAGGGACAATTTCCTGCACCTACCACACCCCATGCTTCAGTAGCTTCTGCTACTAATGTACCTAATCAGTACCTAGCACCCGTTTCAAACCCGAATTCCACTAGCAATTCATCTCAACCCCCGATAAATTTTAACCCTTCAACTTCAGAAGCGGCTCGGAATCTTCACACATATTCCGCACATTTGAACTCTTACCCCGATTCCACGGTCCTATTAGGATCGGCAACTTGTTTTGTTCTGATGAACGACATCAAATGTGCGGCCCGAGCTCTAGTTGACCCCGGATCGCAAGGTACCTTTATTTCAAAGAGGTTACAAAGGAAGCTTGCTATTCCCACATTTTCAGTGCCTATGACTAGTGTCACAGGCATGATGGATTGCTTAGCTGGAAAATCTTCAACCATGTGTGCATTTACGATCGAGTCGCCGATCAACCCCGATTTTAAACTTCACATTCAAGCATATGTAGTTGAGAAAATAACCGGTCAGTTGCCATCGTGTTCTCTAGCTAACATGGTAACCTCAAATTTCCCCGAGATTACAATGACCGACGTCATGTGTACCCGGATGGACATTCTGTTAGGAGGAAACGTTTATCCAAAGATTTTAACTACGGATGTTAGAATACATCCGAATGGCAACTTGATCGCACAGAGAACAGTCTTTGGTTGGATAGTTACTGGTGAAGTTTTTCAAAGTAGACCCCTACATTCTGTTGCATCATTCTGCAATCAGCTTGAACTGAATAACCAAATTGCTCGGTTTTGGGAACTTGAAGAAGTTCCACAAGCAACAGAGTTGACCGAAGCTGAAGAATATTGTGAAGAACTTTACCGGACTACAACCTATAGAAACCCCGATGGTCGATATGTAGTTTCACTCCCATTTCGACGAGATATCTCAAATGAAGTGTCATTAGGCGATTCTCGAAATAGTGCTTTGTCTCAGTTCAAACGAAATGAAACGCGTCTTTTGAAAACCCCCGAAATGAAATCACTTTATGATAGTGTGATACGCGAATATTTCGAATTAGGACAAGCTAAGGCAGTAGAACCCCGAGATACAAATACGACAACGTATTATTTACCCCATCACGCCGTGTTTAAACCCGAAAGTTCCACTACTAAACTTAGAGTAGTATTTAATGCTTCTAACCCTTCCTCCAACGGCGTGAGTTTGAATAGTTTGTTACACCCCGGGCCTGTTTTACAGGCAGATCTAACAGTTCTTATTCTGCGATGGAGACTTTATCGGTATGTCTTCAATGCAGATATCGAGAAAATGTATCGCCAAATTTTAATTCGTCCCGACCAAACCCCATTCCAGCGAATATTATATCGCTCGAATCCCGATGAAGACGTACAGGATTATGAGTTAAATACGGTCACGTTTGGTGTAAATTGTGCACCGTATTTAGCGATTCGAACCCTAATTCAACTGGCAAATGATAATGAAACCCTGAATCCTTTAGCATCGGAAATTCTGAGAACCCAAATGTATGTCGACGACGTACTAGCTGGCTCCCATGAGCTAGAAGATGCCTTCAGGAGACGCAATGAGCTAACCCATGTTCTTGAATCGGCTGGTTTCGTTTTGCGAAAATGGACAGCTAATCATATACGTCTACTGGAGGGTTTACCCTGCGAGAATCTGCTTAATGCGGACTTCTTGAGAATTTCTGATGCAAGTACGACTAAAACTCTTGGCTTGCGATGGAACGCTGATCACGACAGCTTCTATTTTAAACTTGTTGCGCAACCAAATCGGGATTTTGTTACTAAACGTGCTGTCTTATCTGAAATTGCAAAATTATTTGATCCTGCCGGTTGGCTTTCACCCAAGATTATCGTTGCAAAAATCATTATGCAACAAATATGGAAAGATAAGACAGATTGGGACGAATGTTTAAAACACCTTACCTTAATTCAATGGCGAACATTTTTAGATGATTATTTGAATATTGAGAAAATTAGGATACCCAGATGGGTTAATTTTCACCCAAATCAGGAAATTGAACTTCATGCATTTTGCGATGCATCTGAAAAGGCATATGGTGCAGCACTCTATGTAAGAAATTTGTCATCCGTGAATATAACGTCACATTTGCTAACTTCAAAGACAAAGGTAGCTCCAGTTAAGTCCGAAACATTACCCCGTTTAGAACTTTGCGGAGCGGCTTTGATGGCGAACATGGTAGAATCCCTGTGTAGTCAATTAAATCTTGACAAGAAAAGGATTTATCTATGGACTGATTCTACTATAGTTTTATCTTGGCTCAAAAAACCCCCGTGTCATTGGCCAACCTTTGTCAAGAATAGAGTAGCTTTGATCCTTAAGAAAGTTGGTAATGAAAATTGGTCTCACGTTGATTCTAAAGATAATCCAGCGGACTTGGCAAGTCGTGGAACTTTAGCCCGAGACCTGGCCGATAATTCTTTATGGTGGCACGGTCCTAAGTGGCTACGTCAACCCCGAGAAAATTGGCCTCAACAACCCCATATAAATCATATAAACCCAGAAGTTCAAACATATTCTGCGCAGATTGAACAATCGTATGACATACTCGAGCGATTTTCAGATTTACCCCATGCGATGCGAGTTCTTTCGTATTGTTTCAGGTGTTTCGAATTTTTGCAAACCAGGAAATATTCGCACAACACTTTAGAGTTAACCCATTCTGAGATGAAATTCACTCGAGATCGTTTAGTTCTAATATGTCAACGAAAGTTTATCCCAGAACATAAACAACTTTCTAAAGGTAACCCGTTGTCAAAGGGAAGTAATTTACTTACACTTAACCCGTTTATCGACTCAAAAGGATATGTCAGAATAAATGGTCGACTTGTACGGTCACCAGGTTTGACATATGATGAACGTTATCCTAAAATATTGCCGTATTCTGCACGCTTTACCCGTTTATTTGTGGAACATGTTCATAAATGCTCTGCTCATGGTGGACATTCTTTAATGCTCCGACTAGTGAGAAGTGAGTTTTGGGTCCCGAAATTGAAAAACTTGATTCGTACAGTAATTCGAAACTGCAAGGAATGTACCATATATCGAAAACAGTCCGGTCAGCAAATTATGGCTGCATTACCCCCTGAACGTGCGTCTCTGTCGAGACCGTTTACCCACACCGGACTAGATTTCGCAGGTCCGTTCGACATAAAATCATATGCTGGTAGAGGTTGTCGAATTACCAAAGGCTATGTTTTGGTTTTCGTATGTTTTGCAACGAAAGCAATTCATTTAGAAGCGACCGGTGATATGTCGACGGAAACATTCCTAGCGGCTTTCGCTCGTTTTTTCTCACGCCGTGGATGTCCTGCACATTTGTACTCTGATAACGGAACCGCATTCGTCGGTGCAGCTAATTTACTTGAGGTTGACCGAAAGCAGTTCTTAAGCGATATGAGAAATAGACTATTAGTACGAAATAGTTTTCAGCCAGTGGAATGGCATTTTATACCCCCCGGAGCTCCTCATATGGGCGGCTTGTGGGAAGCCGGCGTAAAGAGTGTAAAAACTCACTTACGTAAAATTTCTGGTGTGCAGAAATTCACATTTGAGGAGTTTGTAACTATGTTAACCCGCATTGAAGCATGTCTTAACTCGAGACCTTTAACGGCAATGAGTGACGATCCCACAGATTTAGTTCCATTAACCCCAGGACATTTTTTGGTAGGAGCACCACTTTTGATACCCCCTGAACCCGATCATTCTGATCTTCGTTTGAGTATTGCCAATAGATGGCAAAAGCTCAAGGTGCTTCACCACCAATTTGCTTTGAGATGGAAGGAGGAATACCTTAAGGAACTCCATCGGAGAGTAAAATGGAAATACCCACAAAAAGATTTTGAAGTAGGCGACTTAGTTGTGATCCGTCAGGATAATTTACCCCCAAATGAATGGCGGCTAGGTCGTATAGAGAAAACTTATTTAGGGCAAGATAGTAAAGTCCGCACTGCGGACGTGAGAACGGCTTCAGGCGTTTTCACAAGGCCTATAGTGAAGCTAGTTCTCTTACCCAATTCAGAAACCCACTGATTGTCTTTTTTTTCTCTCTCTTCTACGTCTTTTTCTTTTCCGCTCTGCAGTTATAATGGCATCCCGTCGTTTAGAGGTTCACCGCAATCCCGAAGAATCCTCAACTGAGGTTAAGCGACCACTCCGTGATGAGAGCCTTAGGGACTGTCGCTTGTGTAAGAGTGAGCACGCACTGAGGCTTTGCCCCAAATTTCGTAGAATGCCGGTGGGGGAGCGGTGGGAAACTGTTAAACGTTTTCAATACTGCTTCAACTGCTTGGCACACACTCACATGGTGTCTAAATGCAAAAGCCGTGAAAGGTGCATGGAGTGTTGTGCCGAGCACCACACGCTTCTCCACCGCCATAAAAGGCAACGTGGCACCCGAAACCCCGCGCGAAAAAGTGATACTCAAGCAAGCGGCAGTTCTAAGGCTCAGAAGAAGAAGAGGAACAAACGAGGAAAGAAGGCCGCCAAGAAACCCGGCGCGAATAATAACCAGGCCTGTTCCTGCTCCTGTCAGCAGCACAACAAACAACAACCACAACGCCAACTGCAGCCACATATGGCACAAAATTCTACCCCAGCTACAATAATAATAAATGTTATGTCGGGGCATATTGCCTCTTAATTTTTTATTATTGTTTTTATTTATAAAAAAAAAAAAAAAATGATATAAATGAATTTTTTTTAAACAAAAGAAGAAAGATCTACTTTTTTTTATTTTTTTTTTCTATTTACCCAAAGATTTTATTCCCCCCAGTCACCCGAAGCGTCATCTGAAGACTACAGCGAACCCGAAGTCAATGGTCATCCTGAGCAGGACCTTTATCCAGTGTCACATCAGAGTTTCTACCCCGGATCAAAGCAGAACTCATCATCCATATTGTATTTTTTATTTATCTAAAAAATTGTTACAAATCGTAAACTCTGTTTTCAGCTCACATTTGACCCGCGTTTTTTCTTAGCCTTCCTTGTTGCAGTATTGCAAGGGGGGCGGGATGTTTACGCGCATAGTGTAAAAGGCCACCTGTCAAATTATTGTTCAGTGGCCTTTTCTATGTTTTCCTTTGGCGCACATTAATCCGCTCTTTTTCTATTATTACATATTGTCAAATTACTTACTCTTGTAAACCCAACCCGAACGGTACGTAATTACCAAAATAACCCGAAAAGATTAAATAAATCTATAAATAATATTATTTGAATTCAACCCCCTAATACTCTGTGTTTTTTATTTCCTATATTTTCTTGGTTTAAATATTCCGGAGAACAGAACTAAAATTATGATTGCCTCAATGGATAGAAATATATATTAAAAAATTGGTTAAAATTGAATGTTACTAACCCTTTTATAACCAGGGTCAAGAATAAAATTTAGAAACAAATTCAAAACTACGTATGAAACAAACAAAATCACGTAAATCTTATTTCTACATAAATATTCAAATATAAAATATTTTTAGCTACTTTGTCCTATTTTGCTTTAGTTATCTTTCAATAAAATTTTACTTTTTATTATAGTATTTCCATATAAAATGCATGAAGGTACCCGGGTACCTTACTGTACTGTTACGTATATAATATATAAATTGGACCATAGCGCCTATACAATATAATTTTTGCATTCTCGCATTTTTGCATCCAAAACAACTATAAATGCAATTTTTTATAAATTTTTTATGCGTAGAGTATTCTTTGATCTTTCACCTACGATATGTTAGAGGGAAACGTGTCCAGGTTTTTGAAAACATTACAAATTTTGGAAAATGTTGTACAAGCTCTTAGACCACTTCTCTTTTAGTGTGACGTTCCAGTTAACTTCAAACGGCTGTAACTTTTAATTTGCAAGAAATAGAAGCACATTTTTTTGCGCCAAAGTTACAGCCTGAGAATATATTTTGAGTGAACAAAAGTTATCGCTACTTTTTTACTTTGTTCATCAAATATACGTCGAAAATTGCGCAAACTGGTGACGTTCCAGCCCACGGCCTTGGCCATATGTATATTATGCAGCTCTAGGTTCCTTATAAAGCTTGTGCTCTTTATAAAGCTTTCAGTAAACAAATTCAAAAAAATCGTCAAAAATGCAAAAAGATAGTCCTGGAGAATCTTTTGCAGCGGCGCACTATTTTTTGACCACTGCTTTAGACAAATCAAACGATCCAGTTATATAGAGAAGACTCTAGATTAGGGTGCACCTTATATTACAAAAGTGCGAAATTGAACCGTAACTCCCCCAGAAATGTTATATGTAACATAGAAACATAAGGGAAACATGTGCCACATATGCCCACAAAGTGTTAAACTTTTTTATACCCACCATCAAAAAAAAAATGGGGGGTATATTAAAATTGTCATTCTGTTTGTAATTTCCTTAATATTGGCACAAAAATCAAAAAATTCTGAATCCTTATGAAATTCTAAGACGATTGAATGTCCGTCCGTCTGTCTGTCTGTTTGTTTGTCTGTCTGTCTGTCTGTCTGTCTGTCTGTCTGTCTGTCTGTCTGTCTGTCTGTCTGTCTGTCTGTCTGTCTGTCTGTCTGTCTGTCTGTCTGTCTGTCTGTCTCTCTGTCTGTCCGTCTGTCAGTCTGTTGAAATCACGAAAGGAGCTAACTCACTGAAACTTAGTAAAAACATTCTTCATCTACGAGAAAATTTTGGTCTTGAAATTGGGCAAAATCGGCTAGCATTTGACCATAGCTCCCGTATAACCTCGGTTAGGATAATCGTTTATTTGCTAATAAATAACAAATTATAATAGCTGTGACGACAAAATTTGGTATCTAGAAGTTTTACATAAGCACTAGGCAGCATATAAAGTTTCATCGAAATCGGTTCACATTTAACCATAGCTCCCATATAAAAAACTTACGGAAACAGCCTAAATTCCACCTGAAATTCACTTAAATGCCAATAAATGATAAACCGTAATAACTTTGGCCACTAAATTTAGCACAATTTAGGAAGTCTTATGTGAATGCCAGCCAGTGTGCAAAATTTTGTCACAATCGGTCAAAATTTGACCATAGCTCCCATATAAAAGGCTTTAGGAAACACAAATATACAAAAACGAAAGGGGGTTTATGTCTGTCTGTCCGTAAGATAAAAGCGCTATAGCGCCTTAACAAAAAGGGATACAGCAACAAGATTTTACAAAAGGAAGTCTTATGTGAATGCTAGCCAGTGTGCAAAATTTTATTACAATCGGTCACCAATTGACCATAGCTCCCATATAAAAAACTTACAGAAACACAAAAATACAAAAAGAAAAGGAGATTTATGTCCGTCTGTCCGTCAGATAAAAGCGCGACAGCTCCTTAACTGCAAAAGCTAGAGAGACAAAACTTTACAAAAAGTATTTTTGATATGTAACAAAAGTCGTGTACTGAAAATGGGCGAAATCGGTTCACATTTAGCTAGAGCTCCCATATAACCCCGCCCCGGGAAACATTAATGCAGATAAATTGAATACAATTGTAATAACTATGACAACTAAATTTAGAATAGAAAAGTTTTATGCAACTCTTGGTCAGTATATCAAATTTTATAGGAATCGGTCCATATATGACTATAGCTTTCATATAAAAAAAACTCCCAGGAAACCAAAAAAAAAAATGTAGCAAAAGCCAGTTAAAAGCAATTATATTAGAAACTATGACAGCTATAGGCACTTAATTTTGCAAGAGTAAGTCTAATATAAATACCAGGCAGTGTGTAAAATTTTGTTACAATCGGTCAACATTTGGCTATAATTCTTATATATATAACATCTCCTTTTTATATCTACAATCAAAAAGATTCGGAGTTACAAGCAGCATATTAAGATTGCTCCAATGTCCATCCGTTATATACGGTATATGCATAAAGAACTCCTAATAAAATATATGGACCCGTCCTACTACCAACATGTTTGTCCATACGAGTATTAAGTATTAAGCTCAACGAAAAGTATTTAACAACTTATTAATGTAAAACCATACCCGGTTACAATAACGAATTTTCTTCAAAGTAATTACTAAAGAAACCTCTAACATTCTTTTAAATTGATAACTATAAAGCTACTGCAAGCGAAGTTATTCCAAATATTTTAACAATAATACCAACTAAATTTAACACAACTTGGTTTTGGAGATATAGGATTCGGCACAGCCGAATATAATACTCTTATTTGTTTATAAAAAATTGGGAGTATTTTCGGTTTTGCCCAAATTTTAACCACTTAGAATTAAATTATTTAAAAATTTACTAGAATGTAAAGGAGACTTAAAGTAGCTTTTTTAAGTTATCCACTTTAAAAATTCATGAAATAATGTCGGATTTATTGCGTCCTTTCTTAAGGATAAGTAAATTTAAAAGTAAGACGTAATTTACAATTTTATGACCCAAAGGTTTTAAACAGTTGAGTTTCGTTAAAATATAACTGAATTTACTCGGTTTTGTTCATATTAGAAAATTATACTTTTTTCTCAGATGGGTTTAAAAAATCATTTTTTAGTTTGTTGAAAATTTTGTTCAACAAATATTACAAATAATAAATTTGCTTTACAGCAGCATAAAGCAAACAAATGAGAGAATAAAATACAAAAAAGGTCGATATCTTAAACCGTTTCGCCGTACCTGCAATTTGAAATCGTAAAATTTCACGAAAATGTGAAATTTTTGTAATAATTTGAGTATATGCTTGTTAAATTGTAACAAATGTTCAGCATTAATAAAAGTAATAGTGAATATTCTTTCTTGGACTATATAGAATGTACACGGATTTGGAAAAAGTTATACCCTTCCTTCACCGGGGTTAAAGCTCAGACTTTGGACTTTTTTCATTTTCTATAAGAAAGTGAATATTATGAATTTATTACCAAATTTTTTTCAAAGTGCAAAAATATATTAATTTTTATACACCAATAGGGACTAAAATGACCCAATTTTTTTTTCTTATGATATATACATATTTTTTCGTACTTTAGTGTATTAAAATTTTCAGTATTTTATTAGCTCATTTTTGTGTAATTTTAGTTTTTATTGATATTTAATTCTTGAATCATTCTTGAAAATTTTGGCAGAACTGAAAATACCCATAATTTTTCCCACACAAAAAGTTTAACACTTTGTGGGAGGATGCTGCACGTGTTCCCCTTATGTAGTTTTGAAAGAAATTCGCTCAGCATATTTTTATGTTACATAGAACATTTCTGGGGGGAGTTATGGTTCAATTTCGCACTTTCGTGCACCCTACTCTAGATATTAAGGATCAATAATTGTTATAAAAGGGTATTAAAATTTGCTTAATATTGTAAAGCGAAAAGTGATTAAATTTTTATCAAACTTAGTAGCTTATGCATCGAATATAGTTTTACAGCTTTAATCTTGATGTCGATCTAATTAAGATGCAGAATTTTGGTCTTAGTCTGCAGAAGAAAATAACTTAATCTCATATACAGTTTAGGAAATATCAGAAAATCAAAAAAGCCCTACAAAATTTCGTGTTTTCGTGTTGCTTTGGACAAAAACTAAGTTGGCTCAGACTTGCTGGGTGCTCCCACGTGAAAGGCGAAAGTCTCTTCATTAGATTGAGCGAAAAAAATTAACCGAAATTTACCGATCGTACAACAAAGTTCAAAACTTTATAAAAAGTCGCATAAGTTGTTACGCATAATTTAAGCAAAAAGTATTGCCGTCGTTTAGGCTTAACTTTTTAATTGAATTGTTTTTAGGTGCAAGTCCAAAACAGGAGTCGATGGATTTTAAACAAAACTATTAGAGCTCTTTTTTGGGTCAACTAATAGACGTATGCCGAATGTTTTTAAATTCTGTGAAAAAATGGGTGTCCAAAACAGGCACCTCAAAGAGTTAAGAGAACTCAACCAAAATTAGTATAAATCTTTGTTGGATTAATTAATAGACGTCTGCCGAATTTAAAATTCGGTTGTGAATTGTGGCTTGTTCCAAGCCAGGTACCCAAGGAGTGAACTGATTTCAACCAAAGTTAGTAAACCTCTTTTCTAGGACAACTTATAGACGTGTGTCGAATTTCATCTAATTCTGTTGAGAATTGCGGATTGTACATTAAGAAGAAAAATAGTTACAAAATGGGGGTCCAAGAATGGGTACAAATTTAAACGAAAATAAGCAGAGCTCTTTTTTGAATTTATTAAAAGACTTGTGTGGAATTTGTTTCAATTCTGTTGAGAATTGGAACTTGTACATTGAAAAGAAAAAAAAAAACTGACGACCTTGTCTCTATCACTGGTTACATTAAAAAAACTGGAGCAGTGAATCTGAATTTCTTGGAAACTCATTTCCTAGGATACAGAGCTCCTAACAATGAGTAAGTGTCTAACAATTTTATTGTATTTGAATCCACAATTATCCTTATTAATAGGGAAAAGGCATTTTTGAAGTAGACCTATTTCACAGTGCCGCTCTTATCACTCCCTGGCTCGCTCAGATCTATGTGAGTTGTGTTAGGCTATTTCATATACCTTCTCCGTTACTCTTACAACTCGTGTCTACTTTCCAAATCAAAGCATGACTAAAACAAATGTTAATCTGTACAAACCGCGCTTCACTCATTGGTTAGCTTTATTGCTATTTTACAGAAACTACAAGATTCTCCAGTTCATTCTTCCGAATATAGACTAGATTGAACTTTTGCTCACTGTCCACGCCAAATATCTGGGGTGAGCCATTCTACACTTGAAGCCTTAACACCCAATCTAGGGTATCTAATGCAGATATTGCACTTTATTCGCGTAGAAGAGCCTTAAGCAATACATTCGGTCTTTTCCCTGCAAATACTGCCTGGCTCTTCGAGATGATTGTAAAGCCTATACTCATGTATAGTGCTCTTGTTTGGTGGCCCGCCCTTTGCAAGGCTTATTAGCGAGGATCTTTTGTTAAAATTCTCATATCCTCTGCCCTAATGATTACTGTTGCCATTAGGACTACACCTTCAAACGCATTCTGTATTATACTTTACTGGCTTTCGGCTGAGCTTATGTCCCTGAACTTAGATGTTAGGTTAAGTACCACTAGAAATTGGTCTTCTTCCCCCATTAGCCACTTCATTATTTTGGATAAACTCTTTACCATCCCCATTAACATTGACTAAGGCATTTCCTTCAATCTTCGGCCGTTGCTTTACATCTCTGAAACTTAAATCGCTTCATTAGATGGGCCCCTGGAGATATACACGGGTGGGTCTAAATCAAAAAAGAAGTGGTCGGGATTTTTTTATCCCACTATTGGGGAAGAAAATTTATTTTAAGCACCAGAACTCCGCTATATTTATAAGGCTAAAATTACAGCCATTAAAGGGCGAAGCAATGGCTAAGGTACCACAGAATATACTACAGAGATATTTTTTTTGTATTCATAGTCAAGAAGCCATTCATTCTTAAAGACATCCTCGTAAATGCCGGATCTCCTTAAATAAGATGGCTATACATTCAAATTTAGAACTCTTCTGTGCTGTTGTTGTATCTGGCTGGCTTTAACTGACACAAAGAGAAGGTTTGTTGAAAAATGTCATTCAAAATATTTTGAAAAGAGCATACATCTGTGAACATTTGCCCGAAGTCATATTCTATTATTAGTTCATTAATGAAATTTACTTTCTAACCTAAAATTTCCCCACCCTTTATTTATTTATACCCCTAAATTTGTTATAATTAAATATCAACGTTATTGCTGTCAAAAATGTTGAACCACTTGGATTTTTCTAAAGCCACAAAAATGTTAAAAAAAACCCTAAATTTTCATAAAAAATAGTTCAAAAAAGAAGTAATAAAAAAACAGAAAGAAAAAATAAACCTTTTACATATAAGTGTCAATCAATTTTGTTTTTGACAACTTGATTTTCTTTTTAAGTGAAAATCCTTAATGGTTTTGATATATGACAGACATATAGTAGTAGATTGAAATAAAAATTTGGGAGGAGCAAAAAAAAATATTCATGAAATAGAAAATTAAGATGAAAGAAAAAAGAATTAGAAGTTATACCCATGTTGGTTAAGGATATATTAAATGTTGCCTATAGGCAACATTAGAGATATATTTAGTGTCAAACTTTCTAATCTTTTCTTAAACAAGTGGAACATTCAGATCTCTATGAGTACTTTAAATATTGTACCAGGGGAATACTTATAAGTATATGTAAGATAGAGTGTCCCACCCTTGTATGGAGTAAATTAAACTATGTAAAACAGAAAGACGTTTCCCCCAATTTTTTTACATTTGACCCCAATAATCCAATACAAAGTTTCATTCAGATCGGATATCGGGAAAGCGTGCCGACTTGACGCCAAAGTTTGGACAAGCCAGTTATATGGAAAAAATTTCCACTTAAGCGATTTTGTAATCCTCTGATTTTCCTCTACCTTCGATGTATTTAAATTTTTTTTTAATATCACAATTTTGATGAAAATTACAGAAACACGTGTTGAAAAAAAGTCACTTCCATTTTTTGTAGCGTCCGTCATAGCACTTTAAAAGCGAATATATTTTTCCTCCAAAGCAATTATGTAAATTAACAAATGCCATTCGATAGCCTAATATTCTCCAAAATCTGTACAAAGGTAAGTCGTGTAAAACGACAATGGGATTCGTTTAAGTATAACAAAATCCGTACAAATGTATCTTCCGTCATGCAGGATTTGCCCATAAGCAAAAACAAATAGTTTTTAAGAACTTTAATAAGTTTGACTTTTTTACTTTTCTGAGGCCTTAAGGTATTTAAATATATATTTTTGTTGCGATGGGCTAACATTAAGTTACTTTTGCATAGGACGAAAAAAAGTATTTTTTTTCATACCGTTTCTAAAGTCCTTTCTTGGTTTTCTCAATAGCTTGATAAACGAATTCTAAAAAAAGTAAAAGAGTTTTAGTAAGAACACCCTGCAGATTACCACAAAAAACAAAATAGATCGTTATCTCTAAAGGCTTAGTCGTACCTGCGACTTAAAATCTAATGATTTCGGTAAAAAACTCAATTTCTCACCAAAGTTATAAAAAAGTATATGAATTGTTATATTTTAGCAATTTTTATAAGAAAAACTTAAACTATTATTGCTTCTATGGGTAGAAATATATATTAGAATTTTGCTTAAAATCGGATACCATTAACCCTTTTATTACCAGAGTCAAAAGAAAAATATTTAAAATATTTTTTTTTTCAAAAAGTACTAGAAATTACATGTTTTTATTGTTATATTTCAATGCAAATTAAACAAAGCGTTCATAGGCGTCTTTTAATATATGTTTGTATAAATTAACCCTTGTGTACCCATGGGCTCTAAATAGTTACCACGCTTAGCCCATGGGTGCCCAAGGGTTAATTTCAATATGATGCCGAATCTTGGTTTCTTGCATAGGCAGATGAAGCTATCTTAGAGTTTTTGAGAGGAAGATTCTACGAAAAATCTTTGGTACAGTTGGCGTCAACAATGAGTATCAAATAAAGCATGAGCTGTGTCAGCTTTACGCTAAAATCGATATAATTCAACGCATAAAACTGCAGCTGCGTTGGCTAGGACATGTCGTGCTTATGGATGAAAATACTCCAGCAAGAAAAGTCTTTGAAAATGATCCCGAGAGAACTTGTAAAAGAGGACGTCCGAAACCTCGGTAGAAATACCAAGTAGAGGAAAATCGTCCACCTCCTAAGGTAAATGGTCGTATAATAAATTCAATGATGAGCAAACTGATATTTGTCTTTCCTATTATATTTGCTATTATGTCAAAGTCTATAAGATCGGGAATCTTATTTATGTCAGAAGGCCAATATATTGGTTCGCCGCTAGATACTGCTTCCAGATTATGCAAAAAAAAATCACTTAATATAAAGAAACTTTTGATGAACAAATAATTTTGCATAATGGCCCAATTAATTGCCACCAAGAACCGAGTTATATTAAGTCACTTGATAAGTCTAAGTATTGATAAACCACAAACAACTGAACACCTGAAAATTAACACTCTAAGAGTTATCTGCAAAATATGGCCGAAAATGCTGACAAGTTGTTGGAAATTGGTGTTTCGGACTGCGTCTTTTATGCGACAGTCATGGCGGCCATATGGAAGAGTTCATATTTAAATTTCTTTATTTTTGATAAAGTCAAAAGAGTATGTTGGGTTGTCGTTTTTACAAAGTTATGTTTTTATTAACTTTGGAGTTAATCACTTAAACACACTTTACAAAATGGCTTTACAACTTTTCTTAGTCTCACTGTTCTCTTATACGCGTCTCAATGGAAACTGCTCCCACAATATTCGTTTATCGTCCTTATATAGTAGAGAAGAGAGTTTCTAGCTAATTTTTGCAGATGAAAACAAAGAGCTGCAGGCAACAACTACACCAACAGAAACATTTTAGAAAACTAGGGGAAGAACTGTAAGTAGTGAACTTTGCACAATGGGTCGCATAACTTAAAACTTCGTGACAATATAGTCGGGCTTGGCAGACTATTTGATTTAAACTTGTGTCGTTCTATACACGATATGATCTACATTAGATAATCTTTCGTTTTTAATATTAATAAAATGATTTCCTTTTTTGACAGCCTGAAGTTAGAGACTGAGTCTCTTTAAATATTACTTTTTTAATACCTGTCATATATTTTTCTATATTTGTCATATCAAATAATATGCCTACGCCAAACTTAGTACATATTGATTTTTGATATTAATATATATATTTTTTTTCTTTATACATATAACAATTTTTATGAAACCCCCAAATACAAAAAATGTAAAAGAAAATTCTTTTGTGATTTGAAAATTTGTTAACTTTGTCATTGATTTTGTTATTGCAGGTATCATGGTTTAGGGAAGAAATGAAATTTTTCGAATTTGTTAAGGGACGAAAACCACCGTTTAAAAATTTTACAATGGAAGGAGCAACAATCGATGTAAGTATATAAATAACAGAACAAATATACAAACGCGCATTGAATCCTACACTCATACATACAAACATACATACAGTAAGTGAATACATTTATAAACTTATACTCCATTGCTTTTTATTAGCCATTGGCAATAAAAAGAGAAGCAGCTACACAAACAAACCACAACCTTAACAGAATAAACCAGAATTGTTTAACAAAAAAAAAAAGA
Source organism: Stomorhina lunata (assembly GCA_933228675.1). Taxonomy (NCBI): domain Eukaryota; kingdom Metazoa; phylum Arthropoda; class Insecta; order Diptera; family Rhiniidae; genus Stomorhina; species Stomorhina lunata. The sequence continues at coordinate 93,978,540 of OW121740.1, read as the reverse complement.
GGAAACTCAAACTGGGTTAAACGTTTATTAACTTGCTATGAAGTAACGTTGCACTTTTTTCTGCATTCGCTCTTTACATTTCATTCATTTTTCATGCTTTCAGTGGGAAAATTCAAATGAATCTCAAGTGACTTTGGCTAATGTTGATTTTAAATTATCCGGACAATTTACCTGTGAGGTATCAATGACCTCACCGCTGTATACAAAAGCATCTGTGGAACAATTTATGAATGTTTTTTGTAAGTATTTTTCCAATTTTTTTTTTTTGTTTGCATTGCATTTGCATAAAATTGCCTGTATGAGCAATTGTATGCAAATATTGGTTTTATGTAGGAAAACAAATAAAAATTTTTCGTTTTCATTTATTTGGTATAGTACCACAAACAGGCCCACCGGTGATCAGGTTTCGTAAACGCAGTCCTGTAGCTATTGGCCAAAATCTGATGGCTTTGTGTAATACAACACGTGCCCGCCCTGCACCACATATAACATGGCTTATTAATGGCAAAAAGGTAAGAGTAATTTAAGTAACAATTTTATAAAATATTCATAACGATTTTTCGTTTCATGGTTGAAAATAAACATTTATTTTAAAATGTTTTTGATTAATTCCAAACGATTTTAATACCGCATAAAATTTAAATATTGGACTTTTGAAAACTTTTGAGTATTATATCTCTGTGGTTTGGTGCTAAAAGGACCAATATCAAAAAAAGTAGTTTTGAGAAAGTTAGATTTAAAGTTTTAATTTTCTATATAAACTCATAGTAACATTGCCCAGAAAAACCCTTTTAAATATGTTTTGAGTTCAGTTAGAGATTAGCTGTTGGAGCCAAATAGAAAAGGGTAAAGAAGGGAATCAAATGCAATGATTAACTCAAAATAGCAAAAAATTGACATTGGCCCTTTTAGCGGCAAGACACAGATCTTATTTGGCCTTTAGTATTATTTATATTTGACCTTTAGTTAGGAAGAAAACAAAAGTTATCTATGTTTTAAAATTGATGAAAGTTCGAAAAATTATATCGACCTAAAGGCTAGCTTATGAATGTTCTTTCAAAATGAAAATGTTATATTTTTATTCTGGCATAAGCCACTATAGTTGAAAAGAGTATATTGAAACAGAAGAAATAAATAGGTATGTGATGGAAAACGATTGTTTTCAAATCGATCGATTTCAGATACATTTTTGAGATAATTTTCGGTTATTTGCCTCAAACAAATGAAAATTTTGGCTTTGATCCTTTTGACTGATATCTTATCTTTCATTTGGTTTGAATTTTTTGGAAAATAAACGAAAATTATCTCAAAAATGTATCTGAAATCGATCGATTTGAAAACGATCGTATATGGGACTTTTGGAAAATTTGCCGCAAAGGGGTAAAAACGGGTTAAAAAGCGAAGAAATCTAAAAAAATGTGTTTCCTAAATTAAAAGGCATATAAACAGCTATAAAAATAAGCGGATAGATGTTTGGTACTTTTTTGAAACTATTTATAATAGGGGGTAAAACAGGGTGAAAAGAGATTTTTTGGTACATTTTTTAAACCACTATTATCTTTTGAACCAAAGAATATAGAAAGGAGCTTTGTATTGCCATCAATTAATGTGAACAAAATATTTAACACGTATTTGGTAATTTTTTTGATTTCGGAGGCAAAAATGGGTTGAAAACGGGATAAAATGATAACTTAAAACCGCATTAAGTAATATGAACAATATGTTAAATGCTTTTTTATAAAATGTACCGAATTCAATTGGTCCAAAAAAGTACCAAATATGCATATCAATATACATATCAATTTCTCCTAAAAAGTGAAAATTTAAAAATTTTGAGTTTTGTTGAACAAGTACGATATGAAAGTTTTTTGATATTAGGGGATAAAAACCGGAAAAAATTATTGCTATAACTTGTAAACAAATAAATGTTTATCTGTCTGTAAATTCTTTATATAATAGCATTTGATCATGAGATGCTTTTTAGCGAAGTTTTTGCGCATGAGACAACAAGGGTTTTTAAGTTGGTAAGACAAATTTCCGGCAGGTGGCGCCACTGAACATTACTCAAAGTTGTTGCGCTTGAGCCGGTGATAGTTTCTTAGTTGGTATGACCGATGTCCGAAAGGTACCCCACTGAAAATTACCCAAAATGAATTAAATCGTAAATTGCTATGATCATTAGCAAAGTTGTTGCGCATGAGCCAGCGAAGGTTTCTTATTTGATGTGTCAAATTTCAAACAGGTGGCGCCACTGAAAATGACTAAAAAAGAAATAAATCGTAAACTGTGCATTTGATCAGGCTAAAATCTTTAGCAATGGTGTTGCGCACGTGTCGGCGGAGGCTTCTAAGTTGATATGACCAATTTCCAAAATTATTCAAAATGAATTGAACTGTAAGCTGTACACTTGATCATGTGTTGATCGGACAAAATAAATAAAATTATTCAAAATCAGTACTTAATACACCTAAGTATAAAAGCACCTAAAATTTAAAACTCGATGGATTTTCATATAGGTCGTTTCATTGATTTTATCACATCTTTGGAAATGGCTAGCTTCAATTCGTTGAAAGAAAGACAATTTTTCATATGGTCATCGGTTGTGTAGTTATTCACATAAAAATGTAATTTTTTTTTTTGTCAAAAATTCATAAAAAATCGAACATTTCATAAACTTGCCATTTTTATTTCACGGTCTTAAAACTGTAAAAATTTTAAGAAATCGAAGTCCTATTTTGTGAAAATACATGAATAAATGTTGGTTATTTGTGGGCAATTAAGTGAAAATAAGCAAACATTTTTCATATTGTTACCTTTTTCCTTTAAAAACGTGGAAGGAATTCTTTTTGCAAACAACCGAAAACAAAATTAAAACACTTTATGTCGTTTTTACAAACATATTTTTTATTAACTTTAGAGTTAATCACTTAAACACACTTCACAAAATTGATTTACAACAATGTTGAGTAAAGTCTCTCAGATTATCTCTTACTTAATATATAAAATCAGAGAGGATTTATCTAACAAATATTCTTAGTCTCACTGTTCTCTTATACGCGTATCAATTAATACTCTGCAACGATATCACTTCGTCAGCCTTTTATATAAAAGATAGCATTTACTGCAGATATAAACAAAGAACTGCTTTCGTCGATTACACAAATAATCCCAGTCAGCATTTTTGTTATTTTCTGATCATATTTGACTCTTTTTCGACTGCCGCGGACGATTAAAACAATCGAATATGCTATCATTTTCGATTCGAAAAAGACTGTGGCTTCGGGAGAAAATGGTACCCTAGCGGCGACTCCCTTGAGAGAATCTTTTATGAGCACCTTTATGAATCTTTTACGAGCCATTTTTGAGTCATTTTTGACTCAATTTTGATTATTTTTTCAGTTGACTCAAAAAAAATGTAACATTGCCTTTACAATTCTATATATGTAGAGTGTGTTTATACGAATTGAGTTACCTTAGAGAGAGAGAGATGAAGTATGGTGTAAAGTCTATTTTTAGAACACTGAAGAAGTTGCGCTATTTCTTATTATATTATTTATTTTTCATCGACGGCCGCGAACTGGGATCGAACTCAGGCTAAAAATGATATCGTATGTTTAGTAGTCGGCGTGCTAACCTACTAAGCTACAGCACCCATTATGCTCGTTATAAAGTATTTCAAAACCAACTCCATAGAAGTAACCTTTTTATGATCTAACTGTGCAAAATCTGTTTACAAAATAGCGTTCAAATCTATCGAATTTCAATCCCTTAAATGTTTGATTTTTAATGAATATGATTTTTGTTATTCTATTTTTAAATAGTAAGTTTTAAAGCATAAGCGCGAATCTACTTCGACTAGTTTTTTAATCGCGCAGACGACAAACCGTTTTTGATCATCCAAACTGGTTAAAAAAGACTCAGTTGGGTGATTTTTCAAAAAATAATCTTCTAAATGCTGACTGGGATGCGGCTTACGAATGTTTATGCATGTTTCAATACATTCTCATATGATCAAGAACACACTTACCCATATGTCGTACAAATGGATTATCTAAAGTTAACAGCAACAGAGAGAGAGAGGGAGAGTGTAGATAAAGAGAACAATTTTGCTCTACTCTTACAGCAAAACATTAAGCTAAAAATGTTTTTCTTCTTATAGACACAAACAGAACAACAACTACACCACCAGGAATATTCTAGAAGACTAGGGGAAGAATGATAAGTAGTGAACTTTGCACAATGGGGCGGATTACTTAAAAATTCTTGGCAATATGAAAAATTTTAAAAATTAAATAACGGGTACAATTTTCAAAATACTTAATGAGACTTGGCATATCTATACACTTCATTTACTTTTTTTGTTAACAAACCCACAATCTATGAATGGATTTTCAGGAAATGGGGTTTATTTTATTTGAAACATTCATAGATTTGTGACCATGTAATAAAAATTGTATATTTTTATCATCTTCGATTTTTCTAAAAATTAATGGAATCTTGAAAAATGGTAAATTTAATAAAAAAAAAAGTTTTAAAAAACTACTGTATCAATAGAATTTTAAATCTCGACCGCTTTTATAATTGGAAGACCACAACAAATAAAACAAGTAGGAGTGTAATATTCGGCGCTGCCGATTCTTATATACCCATCATCAAGTTGTGTTAAATTTAGAAACATATCTTATATATATATATATATATATATATATATATATATATATATATATATAAATATATATACGAGGGAGCACCTAATTGAAAATGTGGATCAAATTCGGAAAAATGTGTTACGTTAGTTGGTATTGTTGATAAAATATTTAAACTAAATTCGGTTGCAGTAGCTTTATAGTTTAACATTTAAAAGTATCTAAGTGGTTTCCCTAGTATTTACTTTGCACAAAATTTAGTCTAATATCTGGGTATAGTTTAACATTAATAAACTGTTAACTACTTTTCGTTGGGCTTAATATGTTGTTAGGATAGTAATACGACAGATCCATATATTTTGTTAGGAAAGTCTGGACATTAATTGATAGCTATCTAAATTCCTTGGTGCAATCTACAATCTTTTTGATTGTAGAAATAAAAATTTGGATGTTATATATACAAGAACTGTAGCTATTGTATTGTTGACTGATTGTAATACACTGGCTGGTATTTACATAAAGCTTATTTATGCACAATTTAGTGGCCATATCTGTCGTAGTTTCTAATTTAATAGCTTTTAACTGACCTTTGCTACATTTTTTTGGTTTTCTGGGGGTCAATTCTGGTTCTATGAAACGATGAAAAAAAATGTTCATTTAAGTTTTCACAACTAGTTTTCATAATACTTTTTCACCAAGACTTATTTTCTGATTCTCGTTTGTATTATGAAAAAAGTGTTTCATTCCATTCGTTGCTATGAAACTTTATCAACTATTTTATGATAATTGCCAAGCAAATGTCAAACGTAAAACAGGAAACAAATAATGTTGGTCTCGGCAACACCAATTTCCGTAATTATTAATTTTTATTAAAATTATTAATTACCAATTTCAATTTCTGTAATTATTAATTTCGATTAAAATTATTAATTACCACAGCATCTTCCGTCGGCGGTAATCCTATAGCAATAACACGCCGTCGAAGAAAAATAAATAAAATTGGTTGTTAAACAAAAAAGCTTAAACAAAGGGCGCAACTTGACTATATACAATAGCACGTACGTTGAATAATACAAAGCTTTCTTTTCACCACCTTTTGCTTCTCTACTTTCCCTTTTCCAAAGAAGGTAACCCAATTCATATATACTCTTTATACAATTGTATAGGCAGTATTTGCTTGAGTGTTACTTCTCTTAAAAAATATATATATATACCTAAATTATTATTATTATTATCATTAGTGCCGCCTACAGCGGTAAGCCTCGTCGTCAGTTTCACTTTTCGTCTAGAATTTTTTTCCGTCATACATTTATAGATTAGTGACCAGTTTTTTTTAGTAATTATATTTCATACTAATCGTTAGCAATATCAATATTTTCTTCCAAGAAGTTAATTAGAAATATTTTATTTTATTTTTGATTTTTCACTTAAAATTTTACAGTGAAAAAATTCTTTTCATATGAAAAAATTTTGACAGTTGGTTGGACTATTTCACAAAACAAGAAACACAATTGTTATGAAACGATGAAAAAATCTCGTTTCGTTTCAGTGATTTTTTCATATGATAATGATTTGACGTTTGTTTTCATTTTTTTACTAAAATAGAATCGCTACATCTATGAAAACATGAAAAAACTTTTCATTTCATCGTTTCATAAAACCAGAATTGACCCCCTGGAGTGGTTTTTATATCAAAGCTCAAGTCAAATATGGACCGATTTCTATTATATTTGATATACTGACCAATAATTGCATAAAACTTCTCTATTCTAAATTTAGTGATCATAGCTATTACAATTGTATTTAATTTATTAGCATTAATGCAATTCCCGGGGCGGGGTTGTATGGGAGCTCTAACTAAATGTGAACCGATTTCGCCCATTTTCAATACACATGCTTCCTAGTTCCTATGCAAAACTTATATATACCAAATTTTATCATCATAGCTAATTAAATTGTTATTTATTATCAAATAAGCGATTTGCCTAGACGAGGTTATACGGGAGCTATGGTCAAATATGAACCAATTTTTCCCGATTTCAACACCAAAATGTCCTAAGAAATGAAGAATATTTATGCCAAATTTCCATGACCTATAACTTTTCGTTAATGTTTTATCGTGCCAACAACAGACAGACATCGCTCAATCGTCTTAGAATTTCACAAGAATTCAGAATATTCTTCTATTTTTTGAGCTAATATTAAGGAAATTACAAACGAAATGATAATCTCATTCTTTTTGATGGTATTTATATATACTAGAACTGTAGGTATATATTGACCGATTGTCACAAAATTTCATATAATGGCTGGAATTTATATGAAGCTTATTTATGTAAAATTATAGCTGTCATATTTTATAATATAATAGCTTTTAACTAACCTGTGTTACATTTATGTGGTTTTTATATTAAAGCTATAACCGATTCCAATAAAATTTTATATGCTGACCAATAGTAGCATAAAACTTCTCTGTTCTAAATTAAGTTGTCATATCTATTACAATCGGATTTAATATATCAACATTAATGTTATTCCCGGGCGGATTTATATGAGAGCTCTAACTAAATTGTGAACCGCCGTGGTATAGCAGGTAAGTCATCCGCCTAGCATACCAGAGGCCCAAGTTCGATCCCAGGCCAGACTCACTTGAAAAAACAAATTTTCAAAACAAGTAAAAGTATATTCGGCTATGCCGAATTTTATATACCCACCATCAACATGTAAAATAAGTTAATATTTTTTCCTACACGAAATAAAAAAAAGAATTTGGTTTTAATTTTCAAAATTTTTATAATTTATTTAAAATTCCGAATATACATAGTTTATATGAAAAATCTTTTACTATATGTAAAATAAATATTTCTACGTTTATGATACTATAATATTTATTTCTTAAATTATTCACAAAGACATTTATTATACTATATTTAATATATACTTAATATATATTATATAATATTATACGATTACACTATAAGTAATATATATATTAAATATATGTTGCTATAATATAATCTATATATATAAAACTCTAACGTGACTGACTGACTGACTGACTCATCATCGCACAGCCCAAACGGCTAAAGCTAGAGAGCTGAAATTTTGACAGCTGGTACCTTTTTCAAAGTATAGATCCACTAAGACGGGATTTTTGGAAATTCGGCCTCTAAGGGGGTAAAAAGGGGTAAAAAAGGGAAAAATTAGTAATGCTGTATCTCCGGAAGTAAACGTCATAGGCCCAAAATTGAAATTGCGTTGGGATCAGCTGCAAAAATAAGTAGACACGTGTTTGGTACTTTTTAGCAGATGGGACAAATAGGGGGTAAAAAGGGTAAAAATGAAATGTTGGTACTTTTTTAAACCCATGTGTATCTTTTGAACCAATCAACAGAGTAACAAAATTCAAAACGGAGCCGGTAAACAAGAAAAAAATATTAGACACGTGTTTGGTACTTTTTTGATTCAGGGTTCAAAAAGGGGGAAAAGCGGGGAAAAAAATTTAGGGTAGGTCCATTTTTCTTTTTCTTTGTATTTGACTTGAACCAATAAAGCTACCAATAAAATTTATAGGGAGGTCGATTGCCCAGTACAAAATATTAAATACGTGTTTGGTACTTTTTTCAATTAAAAGGGTAAAAAAGGGAAAAATCGGTAACATTATATCTCCTTAACCAACAGCGATAGAAGCGAAAATTAAATTGGCTTGAGATTAGCACTAAAAATTAAGGGACACGTGTTCGGTACTTTTTTGAAAATCGGCCGCCTAGCGGGCAAAACAGGGTAGAAAAGGGAGAAATTAGTAACATCATATCTTCGAAACCAACATAGACAGAAACAAAGTTGAAATTGGATTTGAATCGCCTACAAAAATAAGGGGACACGTGTTTGGTACTTTTTTGAAAATGGCACTAATAAATATAAAAAAGGGTAAAAACTATATTTTGGTACTTTTTTTAACCCATATGTATCTTTTGAACTAATAAACATAGAAACACATTTTATATCGCAACCGATAGATATTAAAAAAAACTAAATACGTATTTGGTACTTTTGCGATTAATGGGGTACAAAAGGGTAAAAAAGGGAAAATATTCAAGGATAGGTTTTTTGGTTTTTAGCCATGGATATCTTTAAGACTAATGAAGCCAGAAGTATAATTTATTGACTGGTCGATGGACATTGAAAAAAATAACTACGAGTTTGGTACTTTTTTTAAATTTTGGGGGTAAAAATCTGTAAAATATATCTTCTAAACCAAAAGTGATAGAAACAAAAACTAAATTGTTCTGAGATCGGCACTTAAAACCAAGGGACACGTGTTCGGTACTTTTGTGAAATTCAACCTCCTAGAAGGTAAAACAGGGTAGAAAAGGGAGAAATCAGTAACATCATATCTCCGAAACCAATACAGATAGAAACAAAGTTGAAATTGGATTTAAGTCGGCTAAAAAAATAAGGGGACACGTGTTTAGTACTTTTTTGAAAATGGCACCAATAAGGATAAATAAGGGTAAAAACTATATTTTGGTACTTTTTTTAACCCATATGTATCTTTTGAACTAATAAACATAGAAACATATTTTATATCGCAACCGACAGATATTAAAAAAGAACTAAATACGTATTTGGTACTTTTGCGATTAATGGGGTACAAAAGGGTAAAAAAAGGGAATATGTTCAAGGATAGTTTTTTTGCTTTTTAGCCATGGATATCTTTTAGGCTAATGAAGTTAGAAGTATAATTTATTGACTGGTAGATTTACATTGAAAAGAAATAAGCTACGTGTTTGGTACTTTTTTTTAATTTTGGGGGTAAAAATCGGTAAAGTATATCTTCTAAACAAAAAACTAAATTGGTCTGAGATTGGCACTTAAAATTAAGGAACACATGTTCGGTACTTTTTTGAAGTTCAACCTCTTAGAAGGTAAAACAGGGTAGAAAAGGGAGAAATTAGTAACATCATATCTCCGAAACCAACATCGATGCAAACAAAGTTGAAATTGGATTTGAATCGGCTAGGAAAATAAGGAGACACGTGCTTGGTACTTTTTTGGAAATGGCATTAATAAGGATAAAAAAGGGTAAAAACTATATTTTGGTACTTTTTTCAACTAATATGTATCTTTTGAACTAATAAACATAGAAACATAATTTATATCGCAACAGATAGATATTAAAAAACAATTAAATACGTATTTGGTACTTTTGCGATTAATGGGATACAAAAGGGTAAAAAAGGGAAAATATTTAAGGGTAGGTTTTTTGTTTTTAGCTATGGATATCTTTTAGGCTAATGAAGCCAGAAGTATAATTTATTGACTGGTCGATTGACAAAGAAAAAATAAAATACATTTTTGGTACTTTTTTTAATTTTGGGGGTAAAAATATATCTTCTAAATCAAAAGTGATAGAAACAAAAACTAAATTAGTCTGAGATCAGCACTAAAAATTAAGGGACACGTATTCGGTACTTTTTTGAAATTCGATCTTTTAAAGGGTAAAACAGGGTAGAAAAGGGAGAAATTAGTAACATCATATCTCCGAAACTAACACCGATGCAAACGAAGTTTAAATTGGATTTGAATCGGATAAAAAAATAAATGGCCACGTATTTGGTACTATTTCAAAAATGGTACTAATAAGAATAAAAAAGGGTAAAAACTATATTTTGGTACTTTTTTAACACATATATATTTTTTGAACTAATAAACATAGAAACACTGATAGGCATTAAAAAACTATTAAACACGTATTTGGTACTTTTGCGATTAATGTGGGACGAAAGGGTAAAAAAAAGGGAAAATATTCAAGAGTAGGTTTTTTGCTTTTTAGCTAAGAATATCTTTTCGGCTAATGAAGCCAGAAGCATAATTTATTGGCTGGTAAATTGACACTGAAAAAAGTAAAATAAGTGTCTGGTGCTTTTTTAATTTTGGGGGTAAAAATCGGTAAAAATATATCTTCTTAGTCAAAAGTGATAGAAACAACAACTAAATCGGTCTAAAAACGGCACTTTAAATTAAGGGACATGTATTCGGTACTTTTTTCTTTAATTCGGCCGTTTTGGGGTTAAAACAGGGAAAAAATGGGAAATATTAGTAACGTCATATCTCCGAAATCCAAAACGATAGGAAAAGAGTTGAAATTTGCTTCGGATGGGCTGAAAAAAACGAGAAACGTATTTGGTACTTTTTTGAATATGGTACTTTTTTTGAGCCCATACGTATCTTTTGAAATAACAAACATAGAGAAACAGTAAACGTCACAATTGATAAGTAACAAAGAATTATTAGACACGTATTTGGTACTTTTACGATAATTGAGGTAAAAAAGATAAAAACTGGGAAATATTCAAGGGTAGGTTTTTAACTAATGAAGCCAGAACTATAATTTACAGACGGGTGGATTCATATTGAAAAAGTAAATTGAAAAAAATTGAAAAAGAAAATGGATAAATTAGTAACATCATATCTCCGAAATTTACATCGTTAGAAACAAAGTTGAAATTGGATTTGGATCATCTTGCAAAAAAAGGGGACACGTTTTTGGTACTTTTTTGGAAATGGAACTAATAAGGGAGAAAAAGGGAAAAAACTATATTTTGGTACTTTATTAACCCTATAAGTATCTCTTGAACTAATAAACATAAATACTCTATTTAAATCACAATTGATAAGGACTAACAAAAATTAAGAAGGTGCTTCGCGCTTTTACGATAAATGAGGCACAAAAGAGTAAAAACTATGAATATCATTTAAACAAATAAAGCCAGAAGTATAATATACAGACAGGTCTATTCACATTGCAGAAGTATAAGACACGCGAATGATTCCTTTTTTTTAATTTTTGGAGTAAAAAGGGGGAAAATCGGTAACGTAATATCTCATAAATCAAAAGTGATAGAAACAAAGATTAAATTGGTCTATGATCAGCATTAAAAATTAAAGGACACGGGTTCGGTATTTTTTTTTTTTAATTTGGCCGCTTATGGTTAAAACAGGCTAGAAAATGAATAAATCATATAATCGGCTAGAAAATGAAAGGTACATGTGTTCTGTACTTTTTTTGGAAATGGCACTAATAAGGGCAAAAAGGGTAAAAACTACATTTTTGTACTTTTTTTTAACCCATACGTATCTTTTGAACTCATAAACATAAATCAATAAGTATTAACAAAATATTAAACATGTGCTTGGTACTTTTACGATAAATGGGGTTCCAAAAGGTGAAAACGGGAAAATATTCATTTAAGCTAATGAAGTCAAAAGCATAAATTAGAGATGTGTCAATCAAAGGGGTAAAAAAGGGAAAAATCGATGACATTCTAAACCTAATAGATGGAAACAAACACTAAAATGGTCTAAGATAAGCCCTAAAAATTAAGGGACTTTTCAGTAATTTTTGCAAATTAAACAGTTTTGGGGTTAAAATAGGGTAGAATATAAAAACATTAGTAAAGTTATATCTCTGATACTAATATCGACAGGAAAAAATTTAAATTGGACTTAGATCGAATAGAAAAATAAAAAGTCATGTTTTTAGTAGGTACTTTTCGTAAATGAGCTAAAAATAGGGAATAAAAAGGATAAAAACTAAATTTTGGTACTTTTTTGATCCATATATAATTTTTGAATCAATTATTATAGAAACAAAATTTGTACCGCAATCGAAAATAACAAAAACGGGTCAAAAATTTAAAGATAGGTTTTTCCTTTTAAACTGTGCATGTTGCTTAAATCAATAAAATAAAAAATAAATCAATGATTTATGGACTGTTCTATTGACATTGAAGAAATATGTGACAGGTGTTTGGTATTTTTTTCAATTAACAAAAATGGAGTTAAGATCAGCAATAAAAATATTAGGACATGTATCCGGATTTTTTTTTTTTTAATTTGGCTGATCAGGGGTAAACAACGGGTAAAAAAGGAAACTTTTGTAAAATATTCAAAATCAAAAGCGACAAGAACAAGATTTAAATTGGGTAGATTTATAGGCTAGATTTTTTTTTGAAATCTCAAGGGGGCGTGACCCCTCCCACATAACTCATATATTAAAAATTACAAATATAGGTGACCGAGAGGCCCGATTTTTCTGAAATTTTGGCAGTATGTTAAGCTGTGACGGATGGATAAAATAGGCCAATTTTTTTTTTTTGAAATCTCAAGTGGGCGTGACCCCTCCCATATAAGTCAAATATTGAAAATGACAAATATGGATGACCGAGCTGCCCGATTTTTCTGAAATTTTCACAGTATGGTAAGGTGTGACCGGTGGTTAAAATAGGCAAGGTTCTTTTTTTAATTGTCAAGTGGGCGTGACCCCTCCCATATAAGTTAAATATTAAAAATGACAAATATAAATGACCGAACGGACCGATTTTTCTGAAATTTGTATAGTATGTCAAGGTGTGAACGGTGGATAAAATAAGCAAGGTTCACTTTTGAAATCTTAAGTGGGCGTGACCCCTCCCATATAAGTCAAATATTGAAAATGACAAATATGGATGACCGAGCTAAAATTCAGACAATATGGTTTGGTGTGACCAGTGGATAAAATGGACAAGGTCTTTTTCCCAAATCTCAAGTGGGCGTGACCCCTCCCATAAAACTCATATATTAGAAATGACAAGTATAGATGATAGTAATTTAAGGTGTGACCGGTGGTTAAAATAGGCAAGGTACTTTTTTGAAATCTTAAGTGGGCGTGACCTCTCCCATATAAGTCAAATATTGAAACTGACAAATATGGATGACCGAGCTGCCCGATTTTTCTGAAATTTTTACAGTATGGTAAGGTGTGACCGGTGGATAAAATAGGCAAGGTTTTTTTTGAAATCTGAATTGGGCATGACCCTCCCATATAAGTCAAATATTAAAAATTTTAAATTTGGACGACCCTGCAGACCGATTTTTCCGAAATTTTTACAGTATGTTAAGGTGTGACGGATAAAATAGGCCAGATTTTTTTTGACATCTCAAGTAGGCGTGACCCCTCCCATATAAGTCAAATATTGAAAATGACAAATATGGATGACCGAGATGCCCGATTTTTCTGAAATTTTCACAGTATGGTAAAGTGTGACCGGTGGTTAAAATAGGCAAGGTTTTTTTTAAATCTGAAGTGATAAGTCAAATATTAAAAATTACAAATATGGACGACCCTGCAGACCGATTTTTTCGAAATTTTTACAGTATGGTAAGGTGTGACAGGTGTTAAAATAGGCAAGGTTCTTTTTTGAAATCTTAAGTGGGCGTGACCTCTCCCATATAAGTCAAATATTGAAAATGAGAAATATGGATGACCGATGCCCGATTTTTCTGAAATTTTCACAGTATGGTAAAGTGTGACCGGTGGTTAAAATAGGCAAGGTTTTTTTTTTTAATCTCAAATGAGCATGACCCTCCCATATAAGTCAAATATTAAAAATAACAAATATGCACGACCCTGCAAACCAATTTTTCCGAAATTTTAAATTTCGACAGTATGTTAAGGTGTGATCTAAAGTGGGCGTGACCCCTCCAATAAGTCAAATATAAAAATTACAAATATGGATGATCAAAACGATTTAACCAAATTAATTATAGTTTTAAATGTGGATATTTTCATACTATAGGATAGTTTTTCGTTTTTTGAATTTTTTGAAAATGGACCAAGGAGGACCTGGGAATCGAAAAATGGGGATAAATTTCCCGTTTTCTTTAAAATTGCATCACTTTTGAACTTCTGGACCAATCAGGACATTTTTTTTTTTTTGTTTTCTTTAGTCCAAGTTAGGATTCCACATAAAGAAAAATTTACAATGTATACTTTTACGCCCACTTTTTTTCATTTATCTAAAATCGGAAAACGGCTGCATGGATTGGAAATATGATTAATGTTTGATAATAGCTTGACTGAGGATTGTTTGAAGATTTGTCATGATTATTTGATGGTTGTTTGACGATTGTTTGACAGTTGTTTAATAATTGATAGACTGATGACTGTTTGAAGATTTTTAAAAATTGTTTGGTAATTGATTCACGATTAACTGGCGATTTTATGACGGTACTTTGATGATTTTTTGTCGATTGTTTGATGGTTGATTGATGATTGACTGACGACTGTTCTATAATTTTTTTATGATTGTTCGATAATTGTTTCACGATTAGCTGACTATTTGACGATTGTTTGATAATCTATAAATATAAAAAAATATTAGCGTCTGTGTTGTATGCTGTTTGACATGTATGGGCCCATTGCAAGCAAACATTCATTTGCAGTACTGCCAATCACTAAAGTCAATTAAATACATATGCAAATACATTCATAAGGGATTCAGGTAAAAAATTAATAAAAAACATTTCATAATGTTAATTTTTAAAGAAATAGTTAACACAGCAATAAGTAAAAATCTTTTACTATCAGCCCGGGCAACGCCGGGTACAAACAGCTAGTATAAATATAAAAATCTTATCAGTATAATATACATAATATATAATACCGTAATACTTCCAAACTTAAGAAAATTACATATGATGTACTTAATATATAACTTAATAAAATTATTTTAAAATATAAATTATTTAAAAATAAATTGATATACAAATTAATAATATTGAATAAGTACATTATAATATCAAGACTAAATTTTTACAACAAATCTATTAAATACCGATTACAATCCCATCATGGTGGCTATGTATTGTAGCGTATGTTTTAATTTTAACATTTGATTCTCCAAAATTTGAAAAAGCCCAATCAATCTGTGTTCCAAAATTTGTTGTGACACTATTTTTGTCCAATAGAGAAGAAAGACCCATCGAATTTAAAATTCGTTCTGTCTCATAATCCATAGTTTTTCGACATAAATTAAAATCGCCCAATAAAAATATTTTGTTATTTTCCGCACCAAATCTATTCTTTAGTTCTGTAATTCCTTCAACAAGTATTGAGTATAAGACTATGTTAAACTTCTCTAACTAATGAATTTGCCGTTCGGAGCCGGAGTTAAAACGTAGGTCCCTTTCAATGAGCTTAAAAATAGAATCAGATGCAACTCATTGTCTGAGAGAAGTACCCCTTGTTCCAATTGGAATGTTGTCGGGGAATTATGTATATGTATGTATGGGTTAATGTGGACTTATTCCCGCAAAATGTTAAATGCTTCCTTCTTCTTTTTCAGTTATCCTTGACTCCCAGTTTAACATAGGGCCTCATGCTTTCTGATGCTTGAAAAAAATTGATTTGTTCCAAATTCTAGCATAATCGCTTCCATTATTTGATATTTGTCAGCATTTAACTCGTTTTCAAGGGTAGATTTATATAACAAAAGTGTAGATTTATGTAACAAAATTTAGTAAGTTTCCGTAAGTGTTTTGTATAGGAGCAATGGGTAAATGTAAACAGATTTCAATTAAATTTCATATGCTGCTTAGTGCTTATGTAAAACACCAAATTTTATCATAGCTTTTATAATTTGTCATTTATTAGCAAATAAGCGATTATCCTAGACGAGGTTATACGAGAGCTATGGTAAAATATGAACCGATTTTGTATAATTTCAATTCCAAATTTTTTTTTTAAAAATGAAGAGTATCTATAAAAAATTTCAGTGACCTAGCTCATTTCGTTTAGGCGTTATAGTGATTTCAACAGACATCCGTCGCTCAATCGTCTAAGAATTTCATTAGGATTTTTTGATTTGAGCTAATATTAAGAAAATGACAAACGGAATGACAATCTCAATATACCCCATATTCTTTTTAATGGTGGGGATAAAAAGGATTGTTGCAAAATTTAATATACTGGCTGGTATTTATATAAGGTTTATTTGTGCAAAACTAAGTGGCCATAGCTGACATAGTTTATAATTTAATAGCTTTTAACTGGCGTTTCTGGCATTTAAGTGGTCACCGGGAGCGGTTTTTATATGAAAGCTACGGTCAAAAAAGGACCGATTCGTATAAAATTTGACATACTGACTGAAAGTTGCATAAAACATCTCAGTTCTAAATTTAGTAGTCATAGATTTTACAATTTTATTCAATTTATCATCATAAATGTGATTCCCGGGGCAGGGTTATATCTGACGGAAAGACGGACACAAAACCCCTTTTCTTTTTGTATTTTTGTGTTTCCGTAAGTTTTTTATATGGGAGCTATGGTCAAATGGTGACCGATTGGGACAAAATTTTGCACACTGGCTGGTATTGACATAAGACTTTCTTGTGCTTAATTTAGTCTTACTAGCTCTTGTAGTTAAGGAGCTATCATGGTTTTATCTGACGGACAGACGGACATAAATCCCCTTTTCTTTTTGAATTTTTGTGTTTTCGTAAGTTTTTTATATGGGAGCTAGGTCAAATGGTGACCGATTGCGACAAAATTTTGCACACTCGCTGGCATTGATATAAGACTTTCTTGTGCCAAATTTAGTGATTATACCTATTATACTTTTAGATTTATTGGCATTTAAGTGTATTTTAGGTGAAATTTTGGCTGTTTCCGTAAGTTTTTTGTATGGGAGCTATGACTAAATGTCAACCGATTTTGATGAAATTTTACATGCTGTCTAGGGTTTATGCAAAACTTCTATATACCAAATTTTATCATCATAGCTATAATAGTTTGTCATATATTAGCAAATAAGCGATTAGCGTAGGCGAGGTTATACGGGAGCTATGGTCAAATGTTAACCGATTTTGCCCAATTTCAATACCAAAATTTTCTTAGTGATGAAGAATGTTTTTGCTAAGTTTCATTGAGCTAGCTCCTTTCGTTTAGGCGTTATCGTGATTTCAACAGACAGACAGACAGACAGACGGACAGACAGACGGACATCGCTCAATCGTCTTAGAATTTCATAAGGATTCAGAATATATATCGTTTTTGATTTTTGGGCCAATATTAAGGAAATTACAAACGGAATGACAATCTCAATATACCCCCCATTCTTTTTGATGGTGGGTATAAAAAGGGGATGTTATATATATAAGAACTATAGCCAAATGTTGACCGATATTTACAAAATTTTACATACTGGCTGGTATTAATATAAAGTTTATTTGTGCAAAATTTAGTGACCATAGCTGACATAGTTTATAATTTAATAGCTTTTAACTGGCGTTTTTGGCATTTTAGTGGTTACCGGGAGCGGTTTTTATATGAAAGTTATGGTCAAAAGTGGACCGATTCCAATAAAATTTGACATACTAACTGAAAGTTGCATAAAACTTCTCTGTTCTTAATGTAGTAGTCATAGATTTTGAGAATTTTATTAAATTTGTTAGCATAAATGTGATTCCCGAGGCAGGGTTATATGGGAGCTCTTACTAAATGTGAACCGATTTTACCCATTTTTAGCACACAGATTCTATAATATATCGAAAATATTATTGTTAAATTTTTTCTCTCTAGCTTTTGTATTTAAGGAGCTATCGCGCTTTTCTCTGACGGAAAGACGGACACAGACCGTGTTTTCTTATTGTATTTTTGCGTTTCTGTAAGTTTTTTACATGGGAGCTATGGTCAAATAGTAGCCGATTGTAACAAAATTTTGCACACTGGCTGGCATTCATATAAGACTTCCTTTTGTAAAATTTTGTTACTGTAGCCCTTTTCGTTAAGGCGCTATCGAGCTTTTATCTGACGGACAGACGGACATAAACCCCCTTTTCTTTTTGTATTTTTGTGTTTCCGTAAGTTTTTTATATGGGAGCTATGGTCAAATGGTGACCGATTGTGACAAAATTTTGCACACTGGTTGGAATTGACATAAGACTTCCTCGTGCTAAATTTAGTGGTTATATCTGTTATAGTTTTAGATTTAGGTGAAATTTTGGCTGTTTCCGTATGTTTTTTGTATGGGAGCTATGACTAAATGTCAACCGATTTTGATGACGATGCCTAGGGCTTATGCAAAACTTCTATATACCAAATTTTATCATCATAGCTATTATAGTTTGTCATTTATTACCAAATAAGCGATTAGCATAGGCGAGGTTATACGGGAGCTATGGTCAAATGTTAACCGATTTTGCCCAATTTCAATACCAAAATTTTCTCAGTGATGAAGAATGTTTGTACTAAGTTTCATTGAGCTAGCTCCTTTCGTTTAGGCGTTATCGTGATTTCAACAGACAGACAGACAGACAGACAGACAGACGGACAGACAGACGGACAGACAGACGGACATCGCTCAATCGTCTTAGAATTTCATAAGGATTCAGAATATATATCGTTTTTGATTTTTGGGCCAATATTAAGGAAATTACAAACGGAATGACAATCTCAATATACCCCCCATTCTTTTTGATGGTGGGTATAAAAAAAGCGGCTGTTCACCTCAAAGCTCAGCTAGCCACTGGTTATTAAGTATTTGGCTATGTAAAACTTCTCTAGCTAATGCATTTGCCGTTCGGAGCCGGTGTTAAAACGTAGGTCCCTTTTAATGAGTCTAAAAATAGAATCGGATGCAACTCAGTACCCCTTGTTCCAATTGGAATGTTGTCTGAAATTATACATATATATATATAACTAAATGTGAACCGATTTCGCCCACTTTCAATACACAACATTTACAAGATATCAAAAATACTTTTTTTAAATTTTGTCCCTGACGGACAGATGGACATAAAGCCCCTTTACTTTTTGTATTTCCGTAAGTTTTTTATATGGATTACTGGTCAAATAGTGACCACTTTTAACAAAATTTAGTACAGTGGGTGGTATGTACATAAGACTTTCTTGAGCTAAATTTAGCTACCATACATAGCTATTATTGTACAATTTAGGCTATTTCTGTAAGTATTTTGTATGGAATCTTTGGTTAAATATGAACCGATTTCAATGAAATTTTAAATGCTGCCTAGTGCTTATGTAGAACTTCCATTTACTAAGTTTTATCATCATAGCGGTTATAATTTGTCATTTATTAGCAAATAAGCTATGAGCCTAGACGAGGTTATACGGGAGCTATGGTCAAATGTATACCAATTTTGCCCAGTTCCAATACCAATTTTTCTAGAAATGAAGAATATCTTTGCCAATTTTCAGTGACCTAACTCTTTTCGTCAAGGCGTTATCGCGATTTCAACAGACAGACGGACATCGCTCAATCGTCTTAGAATTTCGTAACGATTCAGAATATATGTATATGTTTCCTTTTTGATTTTTGAGCTAATATTAAGAAAATTACAAACGAAATGACAATCTCAATATACCCCCCGTTCATTTTGATGGTTGGTATACAAACTAAAACAAACGTTGACATCGTGGTTATATTAGAAAACAACTGACGAGTAGCATTCACTTGTATTATTACACTATGGGGTATATAAATACATAAATATTCACATAATGCCACAGAAATTTAATTCATTAAAAATATCAGAAAATGCTAATTATTCATATTTTTCAATTATAGTCAAAATGACATAAATATATAACGTAATAAATAATTTGTGAGATATTTATGAAGTTTATTTTTAAACCTAATTTCCTACTTATTTTCAAAATTCACATAAATTCTTCACAAATTTCCTCTTAAAATTACAAAATTCATTTGAACAAAAAATTATAGAAATCCAAAATAGTAAACACACACACACACAATGTGACAGATTGAATTTTAACTATTGACAAGTGGATCACAAAATGTGTATGTATTTATGAATGTAGAATTTCTATGCCCAGTTATGGGGTTATGGGTTATAAATAAAAATAATAGGATGCACTGAATATTAAGTACATGAGCAATAAATGCAGTCATTGGTTTAAATATACATCCGTTAAATATTATTCTATATCCGGAGGATTATTTTCTTTCACAAACAAATGCCGGCTGGCAAAATAGATATACTGACAGATAGATAGCATTTGTGGTCAATTTGTTTATTTGCTTCTAGCTAAATTAATGCAGTTTGTGTAAGCGAAAGGAGTAAAATATTTATTTAGAAATGTATTTTTAATTAAGGTCAACACGCGATTCTAATTTGACTATGCCAGAACTAAATATTACCTTTAGCAAGTTAATATGTAGATAAATACGAGTATGTTAAATAAATTGTGTAAATTGTGTTTGAGCTGTATATAATGAAATTGAAGTATTTATGACCATATTTGTTCACTTTAGTTTAATTGCTTTCATTTGTATACACATTAGACATGTAAAAATTACCCAACGGTTTGAAGCAACAGAATAAGGCACATTCTGTTACTTAAAACTGTGGGTTAATTTTTAATAACTTAATAAAAAGACTATATTTTATGGAGCCTACCATTTACCTTTAGTTCTAATGACAACCTGTCACACAGTGGTTTACGGAGGTTTTTTTTTTTGGAAATAATTCTGCAACTTTTGAACGACTGGAGATATTTTAATGAAATTTGGCACGGTGCTAGTCAAGGAGTATTTAAGTTGATTTTCACTGTGTTCAATTTGACTAAATACTATTTGATGAGGGTTCGGAAGAGTGATTGATGGTCCTCCAAAGTTGGCCACCTCGGGTGTTCGATTTTTTTAAGAAATCGCCAAAAATCCATTTATGGATGGATTAAAAAATTTTTCAGCTTAAATGTCTAGGTTATATCTTTCGGCCTTCGAGATAAATATTTGGGTAAAAAGGAATATCCGGGTTGATTTCCTACATATTTTTAACCTTTTTTTTTAATTTTTCCCTAAAAGATGACTATATATTTTACTTAAAAAAAGTATTTTCGTAAAAAAAAACATAAAAAGATGTCTAGAATATTGAAAAATTAGGTTTAATCAGGCTTGAGTTCATTTAATTTTAAAATTATTCAGAGTTTCTATGACAACCAATTTCATTGGTATTGGTTTTGAAAACGAAAAAAAAAAATTAAATTGGTGTCATGAGTTTCAGTATTAATGTTCGAGCTACATTTTCTATTGGTTTTATGTGTCACAGAAAATAATATTATTGGTTTAGTATTGGAAATAAACCAAGCAACTTATAGTTAAGAGATTTCATTTCAAAATTGGTCTATCAATTTAAAACAAAGGCGTTACTGGCCAACTGGTGCCTTTTTCGATTTAAAGATCCACTAAAAACAGATTTTTGAAAATTTGGCCCTGTGGGGGACAAAAAAGCCAAAATTCAATATCGCTATAATTCCCAAACTAAAAAAAATAGAACCAAAATTGAAATCGAGTTTGGATCAGTTACAAAAATAATAAAAAATAACAGTACAAGTGGTAAGTACTTTTCGAAAAAAGGGGAGAAAAAGAGAAAAAATATTTTTGGTACTTTTTAGCTTTAACTTTCAAATAAAAAGAGCTGGGTGAAAAGTTTACATAGCATTTTTTATCATGTAATAAGATAAAAACAAGTTTTGGTACTTTTTGTCTTTGGAATCAATGAACCGTATCGACAAACATAAAAAATATCAAAAATGGGGAAAACTGTAAGGCTAGAATATTCTTTGTGTGGAGGTACTGGCGAAGCAAAAGCATATCAACATATTTGTTTGCAATTTAATGAATATCGCATGTAAGTGACAATCGTCCTTTGATTGGCTGTGATTTGTCTCTTGGTGTAGGTAGATTACATTTTTTTCAGTCCGCAATTCGGTCATTTCATGATGTTGGGGTATACAAGCTTCATTTGTCCAAATAGCAGCGTTTTCCTTATACCTATACCACAAACATCGCAAAAAACTGAAAATTTTTCTTCAAATAATTTTCTTTAATAATTTTTATTTTATTTTTTTATTTGATTTTTGATGTTTCAAAAAAATTTCAAATGAAATA
Source organism: Stomorhina lunata (assembly GCA_933228675.1). Lineage (NCBI taxonomy): Eukaryota > Metazoa > Arthropoda > Insecta > Diptera > Rhiniidae > Stomorhina > Stomorhina lunata. Next base: position 93,956,138 of record OW121740.1, on the reverse strand, counting down.
ATAAACAATTGATTCGAACATTTTGTTTGATTTAAAACCAATAATAACAAAATCGACTTGGTTTCATGACACCAAATATAACCAATATTGGTTTTCAAAGCCGAGAAATTTTAAAACTGACTTAGTTTCTATGACACCCCTGATTAATTTTGAAAATTTGAAAAGTAATTGTGGAGAAAAACTGAAAAAATTATTTTTGAACGCGGCTCAGTGGATTGCAATTTCTGTCCCGCCACAGATGTCTAGAATATTTAAAAGAAAATATAATGACAATGCGTATAAAATAAATATCTTGTCAATTAGACTTTTAGTCCTAGCAAATGCCCCTACAAAATGGCCATTTGTAAAAAAAATATTTAATTTAAATAAAAATTTCTCAAAAGGCAAAGGACAAATTTTAAAAAAATTAGAATATTTCTATTTTCTAATATATCTGTTATTGATCAGAATATTTTTTTTAAAACATATTACAAATAGTGTCAGTGCTGCCATTTTTTGTAAACAAAACTAATTTTTGTAAACACGTTTTTCCCGGGTTAAGATTTGTGGAATTTTTTAATAAAAATTGGGATTTTTTTTAGCTTTTGTTCAAATTTCTTACAGACTGTTCACAAAACTGTCGTATGTTAGAAGGCAATCGAATACTAGCCTAACGATTAAGCTCTAAATTGAGTTAATTTTCTTGTTTCGTTTAGAAGTAATAGCCTCGTAATGAAATATCAAATGATAGTATTGCCATGAAATATTTTATTACTTTCCTGAAAGCTTTTCCTTTACAACTTAAGACTTTTGTAAAATGATGTTAACCATAAAATTAAATAAAATCAAAAATAAAAACAACAAATAAAAAAAATTAAATTTTTTTTTCTTCAAAATCAAATTAAACATTTTTTCAATGATGCTCTGGGTATGAGAAAGACAAGTATTAAGTAAAAAAGTTCGGGTTTTAGGAACAAGTTCCCTGATTTCGATAGACCGTATTCCAAAGCAACTAGAAACGATAGAATATTGTGACACTCCAGTGGCTTAATAGAGTTGCATACCGACGAGCACATTCATCCTTTGCGTAAGAAGATTTGAGTTTTGGAACGTATATTATTCCCTGACAACATTCCAAATAGAACAAGGGGTACTTCTCTCAGACAATGAGCTACATCCGATTTTATTCTTAGACTCATTGAGAGGGACCTACGTTTTAACGCCGGCTCCGAACGCGAATGCATTAGTTAGAGAAGTTTTATATAGCCTAATACATAATAACCAGTGGCTATCTGAGTTATGAGGTGAACCACCGCTTTTTTTTTTGATTTTTTTTTTTCCAAGTGGGTCTGATCGGGGCATATTCTTTCGATCACGTGCTGTTAAAAGGGTTTTAGCTAATCTTAACATAAATAAGCCCCCTGGGCCGGATGCTATACCAGCACTGGTCTTGAAACAGTGCTCTTCGACGTTAGCTCTTCCATTAGCCAACCTTTTTAGCACCTTATACCATGCCAGTGAGTTTCCTATGTGTTGGAAGGTTTCTTATGTAACGCCAATCCCCAAAAAAGGTGAGGCTAGCAACTTCGAAAATTATCGCCCAATAGCAATTTGTTCCGCGCTTTCCAAAGTGATAGAAAGTATGGTAAACTATCATCTAGTGAAATATTTGGAATCTAATAAGGATTTTTATCGGAAAAATGTTGCCGTTCTATCCACCGTTTTGGTGAAAGTAAAGTTATAGCTCTTGATATTTCTAAGGCGTTTGATAGAGTGTGGCATGGAGCACTTATATTAAAACTTATTGCTTTTGGTGTAGGTAACAATTTCTCTCGGCTTACATCGAGCTTTCTCAGAGATTGCACTATAAGAGTTGTTATATATGGGTATCGTCCGACGAGTTCAAGATTAATTCGGGGGTACCACAAGGCTCCGTTCTCTCTTCTACTCTATTTCTTATTTTTCTAAATGACCTTGTATGTCAAACTTCCAATCCTATCTACTATTTTGCAGATGATAGCAACATCTGTCATTCGTATTCATTCAACTATAGGCCAAGCATGTTGGATATCAATTCCAAGAGACAAACCATGAATGATACGCTAAATTCTGACCTTTCTACAATATCCAATAGGATCGATTTCAACGCTCGAAAGACCCAATGTTGTGTGTTAACACACAAACGTGTTATGAACAATGTTGCATCATCTGTAATTATGGGTGGTATACATATTGAGGAATCAGAAACTCTTGATGCCTATAGGCATGAAAATTCAGTGTGATGTCCGTTGGACTAATCACGTTTTTCAAGTGTCGAAAGAGGCATTCAAGGCATTCAAGTGTCTTGGCTTTCTTTAGCGGTGTAAGACATAATTCACTCCAACTGATCTCCTTATTATCTATACCATTTATATCCGACCGAAAATCGAATACAACTCTCATGTATGGGCCGGTGCTTCAAAGTATATTTTGGAGCTTCTCGACCGTGACAGTAGGGTAGCCAATTCTATTGCCTCATTGATACATCGTCGTAATATGGGTTGCGTTTCACTATTCAATCGCTACTACAATGGCATGTGCTCAAACGAAATTAGGAATCTTGTTCCAGAAACCCGTACATTTCTTCGTAGCACACGCAATTCATCAAGGGCTCATCCCTTTGTAGTCGATTTTCCAGTGGATCGCACGACGCACTATAGAGAAAACTCGTTTTTTAGCCGTACAGCACGAATATGGAATAAACTTCCTGCATCAGTCTTCCCCTCTAATTATCCCAGGGTTCAAATTGAATATCCACAAACACTACTGCCTCTATCCTCCTTCCCACAACCTTTTTTCCTAGTTCCATCAAACTCAGGGGTCATCCCCTGAGTGTTGGCCCAATACAAAAAAAAAACTGACAGAATTGAAATTGATACCAGAGAACTTCAAAATCACGGGATTTCTTGATTTCATTCAGCACAAAAATTTTTGTTCATTTGAAAGAATAAAGAAAAATTCAACGTGATTAAAAATCATATTCATTCTACTGTACACATCAAATTCTGATTTTGTGTATAATTAACAAAAGCATTTTATGAATAAGTTCGCACAGGCAAGAGAAGGGCTTGCAGTAAATTCATCGTGTCCAAACGCTCTTATTCTCATTAACACACACAACATGTTTGAACCGAACGTCTATATGAATAGAGCAATATATTATGCCAACAATACAAACAACATGTACAATTCAACATTGATAAGTGAGCTTATTTGAATTTTTTCATCATTTTGAATTTGTTTATCAAAGGCAAAATTAGAAGGAATACGCATTGGAAAATGCGTATGCATTCAATCGTTTTTATAGTAATACGTTTATTTCTTTATAGAAATACGTTTATTTCTTTATAGAAAAATAAACTTAAATTTTTTTCTATGTAAAAACACATTTAAAAAAAAAATACGTTTTCTAAATAAAAAATACATTTAGTTAAAAAAACAAACTTTTACTTTAAAAATAAAAACATGTTTTTTTATAGAAAAAGTAAGTTTTTCTATAGAAAAAGTAAGTTTTTCTATAGAAAAAGTAAGTTTTTCTATAGAAAAAGTAAGTTTTTCTATAGAAAAAGTAAGTTTTTCTATAGAAAAAGTAAGTTTTTCTATAGAAACAGTAAGTTTTTCTATAGAAAAAGTAAGTTTTTCTATAGAAAAAGTAAGTTTTTCTATAGAAAAAGTAAGTTTTTCTATAGAAAAAGTAAGTTTTTCTATAGAAAAAGTAAGTTTTTCTATAGAAAAAGTAAGTTTTTCTATAGAAAAAGTAAGTTTTTCTATAGAAAAAGTAAGTTTTTCTATAGAAAAAGTAAGTTTTTCTATAGAAAAAGTAAGTTTTTCTATAGAAAAAGTAAGTTTTTCTATAGAAAAAGTAAGTTTTTCTATAGAAAAAGTAAGTTTTTCTATAGAAAAAGTAAGTTTTTCTATAGAAAAAGTAAGTTTTTCTATAGAAAAAGTAAGTTTTTCTATAGAAAAAGTAAGTTTTTCTATAGAAAAAGTAAGTTTTTCTATAGAAAAAGTAAGTTTTTCTATAGAAAAAGTAAGTTTTTCTATAGAAAAAGTAAGTTTTTCTATAGAAAAAGTAAGTTTTTCTATAGAAAAAGTAAGTTTTTCTATAGAAAAAGTAAGTTTTTCTATAGAAAAAGTAAGTTTTTCTATAGAAAAAGTAAGTTTTTCTATAGAAAAAGTAAGTTTTTCTATAGAAAAAGTAAGTTTTTCTATAGAAAAAGTAAGTTTTTCTATAGAAAAAGTAAGTTTTTCCATAGAAAAAGTAAGTTTTTCTGTAGAAAAAGTAAGTTTTTCCATAGAAAAAGTAAGTTTTTCTATAGAAAAAGTAAGTTTTTCTATAGAAAAAGTAAGTTTTTCTATAGAAAAAGTAAGTTTTTCTATAGAAAAATAAGTTTTTCTATAGAAAAATAAGTTTTTCTATAGAAAAATAAGTTTTTCTATAGAAAAATAAGTTTTTCTATAGAAAAATAAGTTTTTCTATAGAAAAATAAGTTTTTCTATAGAAAAATAAGTTTTTCTATAGAAAAAGTAAGTTTTTCTATAGAAAAAGTAAGTTTTTCTATAGAAAAAGTAAGTTTTTCTATAGAAAAAGTAAGTTTTTCTATAGAAAAAGTAAGTTTTTCTATAGAAAAAGTAAGTTTTTCCATAGAAAAAGTAAGTTTTTCTATAGAAAAAGTAAGTTTTTCCATAGAAAAAGTAAGTTTTTCTATAGAAAAAGTAAGTTTTTCTATAGAAAAATAAGTTTTTCTATAGAAAAATAAGTTTTTCTATAGAAAAATAAGTTTTTCTATAGAAAAATAAGTTTTTCTATAGAAAAATAAGTTTTTCTATAGAAAAATAAGTTTTTCTATAGAAAAATAAGTTTTTCTATAGAAAAATAAGTTTTTCTATAGAAAAATAAGTTTTTCTATAGAAAAATAAGTTTTTCTATAGAACACGTAAGTTTTTCTATAGAACACGTAAGTTTTTCTATAGAACACGTAAGTTTTTCTATAAAAAAAAGATTTTCTATAGAAAACGTAAGTTTTTCTATAAAAAAAAAATATACTATACTGAATATACATTTGTCAAATAGATACGTTTTTTCTATAGAAACAAAAGAAAATAATTTTTGTTTACATAAAAACAACAAAAAAAATTTCAATGCTGACTGATAGAATTTTTTGCTTCTCCTGTAAAATTTTTAAATTTTTAGATAGTGCGGATTGCGTTTTAGCTGATGATAGTAATAATAAATATTACTTGCAAGATCAAATTGAAAACAGAATTAACATTTTCCGACAAAAATTACCTATTTTATCTAGACAATACGAATAGACATCAAAAACCACTGTAAACTAAAATAAAAAAAGATCTTGCCTTTGAACAAATTCAAACACAATGATTTCTTGCTTTTTGCATTTCAATGTTTATCAAATTTTTGTATGTTTAGTGGAAAAGCCAACTACACGAATGGACAAGTTTGATTCGACCTATGACAAAAATAAGACTGTATTCAACATGCGAGTTGTTCGATTGCCTTAAAATGAACAACATATATACAAGTTCGAACAAGTTTGATTAATTCATTCACTCCCAGTTTAAAGAAAATCATTTTCAATGAAGGGAAATATGTTCGGTTGCTTTAAAATGAACAGCAAAAGAGTGTGTGTAGGCAAGTTTGATCTTTTACAAATAAAAGACAAGTTTTTTGTGCTTTTATTATTGTTGAAGGTTTTTTAATCAGCAAGTGAAGTTCTCTGATTGATACCAACCTGACCGTACTATTAAGATTACGAATATTTTAAAAATTTAAGGAAAATAAAATGAAAACTGATAAAGAAAATGTTCGTGTGTGAAAGTGAATGCAGGTTCAAAATAAATTTGAAGAAAAACTAATCAAGTAAACCTGATGTGTGTGAAACAGCACTAAGCACGTACAATGTACCTCGTAATTGCATGTTTATCAACTTAACATTTCATCGTATAAGTAATAATTAATTCTAATAAAATATTATAACTCATACGCACCGGTATGTCCAAGAATTGCTTTATCTTTAACATAATCAAGACTAAATACTTTAAAAGTTCTGTTGAAATATGTGAGAGTATGTATATCTGTAAACTCAGAATGCATTCCTACATACACATGCAAATATAAGTGTAAAGGTTATGTTACAACTATCGGGGGAAAGAATTACATATCAAATACCATTTATTATGTTCATTTAGCCTTTCATATACCACAAAAATATTACTTTTACACATGTTGTATATGTGTATACAATACTAATACATTTTTTTATATTTGTACATCAGTGAAACATGTACATATGTACATTTATATATACATACATATATGTTTCCCAAAGGCTCAATACAATTTAAACTTTTAAACTCTGTTAATGCAGCCAACCACTGTGAATAACAAATGTTAGTGTTGTTTTTTTAGATTCTTTTACTAAAAATAGAAACAAGTGTATATTAGGGTTCAACATTTCCATAATTTAAAAATTGTTTAAAAATTTTCGTTGAAAATTAGGCCTATTATCTATAACTTGGCAGAAAAGTTTTTCTATCATTAACTATTCTATAGAAAAATCTTCATATCGTCAACTATTCTATAGAAAAGTCTTCCTACCGTCAACTATTCTATAGAAAAGTCCTCCTATCGTCAACTATTCTATAGAAAAGTCTGCCTACCGTCAACTATTCTATAGAAAAGTCTTCCCATCTTCAAATATTCTACAGAAAAGTCTTTCTATCGTCAACTATTCTACAGAAAAGTCTTCCTATCGTCAACTAATCTATATAAAAGTCTTCCTATCGTCAACTATTCTATAGAAAAGTCTTCCTATCGTCAACTATTCTATAGAAAAGTCTTCCTATCGTCAACTATTCTATAGAAAAGTCTTCCTATCGTCAACTATTGTATAGAAAAGTCTTCCTATCGTCAACTATTCTATAGAAAAGTCTTCCTATCGTCAACTATTCTATAGAAAAGTCTTCCTATCGTCAACTATTCTATAGAAAAGTCTTCCTATCGTCAACTATTCTATAGAAAAGTCTTCCTATCGTCAACTATTCTATAGAAAAGTCTTCCTATCGTCAACTATTCTATAGAAAAGTCTTCTTATCGTCAACTATTCTATAGAAAAGTCTTCCTATCGTCAACTATTCTATAGAAAAGTCTTCCTATCGTCAACTATTCTATAGAAAAGTCTTCCTATCGTCAACTATTCTATAGAAAAGTCTTCCTATCGTCAACTAATCTATAGAAAAGTCTTCCTATCGTCAACTAATCTATAGAAAAGTCTTCCTATCGTCAACTATTCTATAGAAAAGTCTTCCTATCGTCAACTATTGTATAGAAAAGTCTTCCTATCGTCAACTATTCTATAGAAAAGTCTTCCTATCGTCAACTATTCTATAGAAAAGTCTTCCTATCGTCAACTATTGTATAGAAAAGTCTTCCTATCGTCAACTATTCTATAGAAAAGTCTTCCTATCGTCAACTATTCTATAGAAAAGTCTTCCTATCGTCAACTATTCTATAGAAAAGTCTTCCTATCGTCAACTATTCTATAGAAAAGTCTTCTTATCGTCAACTATTCTATAGAAAAGTCTTCCTATCGTCAACTATTCTATAGAAAAGTCTTCCTATCGTCAACTATTCTATAGAAAAGTCTTCCTATCGTCAACTATTCTATAGAAAAGTCTTCCTATCATCAACTATTCTATAAAAAAGTCTTCCTATCGTCAACTATTCTATAGAAAAGTCTTCCTATCGTCAACTATTCTATAGAAAAGTCTTCCTATCGTCAACTATTCTATAGAAAAGTCTTTCTATCGTCAACTATTTCATAGCAAAAGTGTGCTTATCGTCAACGATTATCTCAACCATTATATTCTTTAGTTTTCCTACCGTCAACTATTCTTTGGTAAAGTCTTTCTATCGTTAACTTTTCTATAGCAAAAGTCTTTTTGAACTTTGTCTATAAAATGGAATTAAAAAATATGAATCACCCTAATGTTTTTACATACATATATATTGGTAATGTTGTTATTGCTCTATCTAATTATATTTTTCATTTTATTTAATTCCAACATGTAATTACGAATGTGTAAAAGCTCTTTCACAAAATGTTTTATAATTATAATTATTTTGTTAACTTAGGAACACAATGTATAATTAAATAATTTGTTTTAATATTGTTATTTTTAATACAAGTGCCTTAAAACGGAAGTAAAAATAGAACAAAACATTTAGGAGTTAAATTCTAAACAAATTAGTTAATTTTTAATATATATTTTTTTTTTTGAACTGCGGGATTTTAATTATTACCAAATAATTTTTATTTCAAAATTGTATAATTTTTACTGTGACAATATTATTTAGAACTCATTTTTTAGTACTTACAAGTTGTTTGGTACCAGAATATGATACTTCTATTCAAGGTTTCAAAACTCGCTTTTTAAGTGTATGAAAATTTTTTGAAAAATATAAAAACTTAACAATTTTTTCATTGGTATAACAGAGAGACAAATGGAGTAATAAAACTCAAAAAAATTTAAGGTTGATTATTCAGTTTAGCCGTTTCATTGATTTGAAATCGTTGAATTTCTCGAAAATATAAATTTTTGGACATAATTTAAGTAGATGAATGGCAAATTTTACTTGAGTTTAGTTTAATAAACCAAATACTGAATATAAATGCTGTGTATAATAAACGCTTGTGCTATAAACACAATCATGGCTACAGGCTACGGGCCTCAACCTGTCAAATTAGAATACACGCATTCAAATGGGTTAAATTTAGTATCGACACAGCCACAAGACTACAGACCACTGTTGTAGCTGTAGCTGTAGCCAACACCAATTTATATTTTTGTTGGCGACAATAACAGATTTAGTGATGTCAACACATAGAATATTCAAATAAATGAGCGATTTAAACCACTTAACTTTATTTATTAAAATACAATGAAGAAAATTTATATAAACAATTTACATACTTATCAAATATCTATATATTGTCGGCCTATATCTAAAATGCAAAATACTGATTTTTCAGGAGAAGCAAAAAACTCTTTAATTTTCTTATAGTGAGTTTCTAACAAAGTGATCTTTTACAATATGATTGGTAGACTCCTACCCATTTCCTGAAATAAAATTTTTAAAATAAGAACCAAAATTCGCGATTTTACGGTAGATCAGCCGTTTTGTCTTCAAAAATTTTTATATAAAATTTTAAAATGTGTAGATAAACCATTTTGTTCATAATGAATTCGTAGGAAAGTGGATTGCATAACATAATTTAAGAAATTTATGTAATTCCGAGTACACAATACTCCCTCATGATTTGGTATCCTTTTATGTATTTAAATTGTACTATATACGACGTTTATTACATTTTGTTGGTAATAATTTATTTTTTGAAAAAGTGCGTTTTTCAAAATGCACTTTCTTTTATAAAAGTTAAAGGATTTTATAATTTTTCGTCTTTTCTACTTGAAGGAAGATATCTTCTTATTGTTAAGAGTTATAGAATGTATTTTTGGAAGTAGTGAATGGCCCTTTAAACATCACTTAAAACACTGAATTTTTTCGCATTTTCTGTTGAACAGTGTAAAGATAGAAGAATTTTGAAAGCACATTTGAATTTGGCGTATTACCACTCATCAGAAAAGTAAAAAAGGTTTTAATAATTTTACCTTTTTACAGATTTTAAGTAGACAACTTCTATGACTATTTAGTAAAAAAAATGTAGATAAACGATTTTGTTTTCGAAAAAAATTGTTTATGTAGATAAGCCAAACAAATTAACATTTTGATAAAATTCACACTATAGGTAAAGCGCGTCATACGGAATCGTATGGTATAAAAATCTCAATTTATAAAATTTGCAGATAAGCCATTTTAGATATAGGCCGACGATATATAAATTTATAAATGAAATTTTTCATCTGGGTCAAAGGTAAAAATTTCGTTTTTTCATGGCAAAATAAAATTTAGCGTCTAATTTTGATTAACAGCGAAACTACAATTTTTTCAAATTGTACGTCAACTTACGAAAAAATTGAATTTTTGGTTTTTTAATTTTTTTTTGAGTGAAACGAGAAAAAGCTTTTAAAATTTTGGTTCGTAAATGAAATGTATAGACGAAAGTAAATGTCAAATCAGGCAATAAAAAAATTCTAAACGCCTGGGAAACAAAAAATAAACAGTTATTTATTTTTTTTTTTAGGGCCTGAACACAATACAATGCATTATGTTGAAACTAGGAAAAGGTTGTGGGAGGGGAAAAGGTTATGGGAGGGGAAAAGGTTGTGGGAGGGGGAATAGGTAGTGTTTGTGGACATTTGATTTAAACTTCCCTATATTGCAACTGATTTGAAAAACTTCTGCGGGAAGCAAATTCTACATACGAACTGTCCGGCTAGCGTATCGTCTATCTATAGAGTATCGTCTGTCTACTGGTCAATCAACTACGAAAAGATGAGATCTAACAGATAGACGTGTATTGCGTATGAAAGTTCATGTATCGAGAACGAGTTTCCTGATTTTGTTACAGCACATTCCAAAGTAGTAACAATACAACTGGTACGCAATATATGTTTCGGAATAGGGTCTATGTAAGAGTGCAAGAAAGGGCGAAAGTGCTCATTGATGACAGCATGGTATCCAACTCTATTGAACCACTGAAGTGTCACACTTTTTTATCGTTTTCACTTTGGAATGTGCCCTCACGAAATAAGGGAACTCGTTCCCAAACTCAAATCTTACGTAATACATGTCTCAGAATAGGGTCTTTGTAAGATCTACTCTACAGAGTGTAGGAAAGGGTGAACGTGCTCGTCGGTATGCAACTCTATTGAGCCACTGGAGTGTCACAATGTTCTATGGTTTATTGTTCTTTGGAATCCGGTCTGCCGAAATCAGGGAACTTGTTCCTAAAACCCGAACTTTTCTCTTAATAATTGTCTTTCTCATTGAAAAAATGTTTAATTTAATTTTGAAAAAAAATTTAATTTTTTTTATGCACTGTTTTTATTTATTTTTGATTTTATTCAATTTAAGGGTTAACATCATTTTACAAAAGTCTTAAGTTTTACAGGAAAAGCTTTCATAAAAGTAATAAAATATTTCATGGCAATACTATAATTTGATATTTCATTACGAAGCTTTTACTTCCAAACGAAAACAGAAAATGAACTCAATTTAGAGCTTAATCGTTAGGCTAGTATTCGATTGCCTTCCAACGTATGACAGTTTTGTGAACAGGCTGTAAAATAATTATATGTATGTTAGAATAATTATATCTGTGGCAATATGGAAGAGTAGCTTAAGTCGACATAAGATAGAATTGAGTTAAGGTGTTTATTGCATTACAGAAGCAAAGGCGCTTAAATGTGTTTAGTCTTAAAAAACTCGGTTTTTTATCAACGTTATGAACGTTTACTTTTTAGCTTAAGTTTTTTGAATCAATAATGCATTGACCAAAACAACTTATGTACATATAATTTTGTGTACATATTCATATTTATCTATTATCATATAACAATTTCGCTAAACTTCACTTAAGCTATAAAATGTTGACCTTGAAAAAATAAAGTCATTATTTTCAAACAACTTATGTTTAAATAAAAAAACACAAAAATACTTTTTATTCAAACAGAACCGCTTAAAGTTAATTAAGGTCCAGTTCCACGCAACTTTCAGTTTCGAAAAAGAGCTTAAGTAGAAAAAACGTAAAATCTTCTGAATTCAACAATATTTTTTTTTAATATTCATTCTTCTTCTCTAATGAACATGTTACTAATATATTAATACATAAATTATTCGCAGAAATGAAGTAAAAGAAAAATTACACAAAATTGATAATATCTCAAAACTTCAATTTTCGACTTAAGCTATTCTTCCATATTGCCACAGATATTATTTTAGAAAAAATACATGACCCAAAATATTTTGTATCAATAATTACATTTTTGTTCATAATGTTTGGCGATATCTCAGGTGTTAAGGTACCGATTTTGATGAAAGACAAATGGAATAATAAAATTCTAGAAAATTATGGTAATATAAAGGGTTATTCATTTTGCGGTTTCAAAAGTGAACGTAAATAAAACACATATAAAATATTTCTTTGCATGATATTTCTTTTTTTAATATAAATTTTCAACGTTGACATTAAGTGTGAAACACTAAATCATTCTTTTGAGGCCACTTTTTGACTCATCTTGGCCGTTATTTCAGCCAAAACTTGACGAATTTTGGTTTTTAAGCGCTCAAGAGTTAAAGGTTTATCTGCATAAACACCGTCTTGCGCGTAGCCCTACAAAAAAATGTCTAATGGTGTCAAATCGCATGATCTTGTTGGCCAAATTATATCGCCATGACAAGAAATTACGCTGCAATAAAGCCATCCATATTCGCTCTAGTTGTGTGACAGCCTAATTCTTGAGAACAACGAGGAATCGACACTATTGGGTCTTTAGCAACACTTTCACGATGATGCACAGGCCTTACAATATTTGTAACTGAAATTTGAGGAGACTGCTCAAATTTCTTTACAATTTTGCCAATTGCTTGTATAGTTAGTCGATTATGTGAACCATAATCTCATCTTAAAGCACGATATGTGGCTGTTGCAGAATTACCAATTTTGTAGTACATTTTGATAATTTGTATGCGTTGTGTGATACTTAAGCGATTCATTTTCGTCAATGTCAGAACTTAGTTTGACAGATGTCGAATTGCAGTTCTAGTCGTTTGAAACCGCGAAGTATCGGGTGTTTTTTATCGAGGTATAGAACTTTAAGTTGGCATCACTTTTTTAACTGGCGGCCATTTTGTCAGCTGTCAAGTGATTAATATTTAGTTTGGTTTGCCATTTCATCATGAACAGGTTGACAAAAGAACAACGCTTGCAAATCGTGCAAATTTATTTCGAAAATAATGGTTCAGTTCGCGAATTTTACCGCAAGCTCCGTCCATTTTATGGTCGACATAATCGTCCATCAGAGCAATTAATTCGGTTAACCATGGATCGTTTTCGCACTACGTTTACTCTATGTGATAATACGCATCCGCAGCGACGTCGAACAGTGCGCACCGAAGAAACAATTGCCGCTGTAGAGCAAAGTGTTGAAGAGGACCCGAATGAATCGATTCGCCACCGTGCACAGCAATTGGAGCTTTGTCCATCAACTTTATGGAAGATTTTGCGCAAAGATTTTGACTTGCGACCTTACAAGATCCAGCTTGTGCAGGAATTAAAGCCGCGAGACCATGCAATGCGTCGTGATTTTGGTGTATAGGCCGAAAATGAGATTGATCTAGATGCTGATTTTCATCGCAAAATTTTGTTCAGTGATGAGGCTGATTTTTGGTTGAATGGCTACGCTACGGAGTGAAGAGAACCCACATGAGACCCTTGAGACGCCATTACATCCACAAAATCTGACTGTTTGGCAAAGTGTTGAAGAGGACCCGAATGAATCGATTCGCCACCGTGCACAGCAATTGGAGCTTTGTCCATCAACTTTATGGAAGATTTAGCGCAAAGATTTTGGCTTGCGACCTTACAAGATCCAGCTTGTGCAGGAATTTAAGCCGCGAGATCATGCAATGCGTCGTGATTTTGGTGTATAGGCCGAAAATGAGATTGATCTCGATGCTGATTTTCATCGCAAAATTTTGTTCAGTGATGAGGCTGATTTTTGGTTGAATGGCAACGCTACGGAGTGAAGAGAACCCACATGAGACCCTTGAGACGCCATTACATCCACAAAAACTGACTGTTTGGTGTGCTCTATGGGCTGGTGGAGTCATTGGGCCATACTTCTTCCGAAATAATGCTGGAGAGTCAGTTACCATAAATGGAGACCGGTATAGAGCCATGATAACCGACTACTTTGTTCCCCAATTGGATGGCATGAATGTGGATGAGTTGTGGTTCCAACAAGACGGCGCTACATGCCACACAGCGCACGTCACAATTGATTTATTGAAGGAAACATTCGATTAGCGCATAATTTCGCGGAATGGACCTGTCAATTGGCCACCAAGATCGTGCGATTTGACACCACTGGATTATTTTCTTTGGGGATATGTGAAGTCGCTCGTCTACGCCAACAAACCAGAAACATTAGGGGACTTGGAAGCCAAGATTCGTGGCGTTATTGCCAACATACGGCCACATATGCTCGAAAAAGTTGTTGAAAATTGGACCTGTAGAATTGGCTTTATTCGAGCCAGCCGCGGCGGCCACATGCCCGAAATCATATTTAAACATTAATGGCATAAAATTATCCTTCCAATAAAGCCAAATTGATTTATTTCAATTCGAAGTTCTATACCTCTAAAAAAAACACCCATTACAACATTTTATTAAAAAGTTTTTATTGCGAAGTCCAAGTTTAATTAGACTTTCCATTTTACATTTTTTTTTTTTCAAAAATTTCCCCATATACAATTTGTTGTAAAAAAGAATTTTTAGTGTACAATTTTTTGAATAGAAAAATTCTCCATATAAAATTTTTTGTATTGAAAAATTTTCTACATAAATTTTTTTTTGTATAGCAAAAAATTTCCATATACATACATATCGCACTTGATCAACAAGAGGGTATTAACTTAAAATTTTAAAATTTTCAGTAGAGTCAAAAAACTATTTTATTTTACTTCTAATTTCATATAAAGAAGAGGGGTAAACCTCTAGTTTTTTGGCGAAATTATAGTCAGATTTTTACAATAGATAGGATAAGACCACTACACTTCAATTTCTTCTAAAAAGTGAAAATTTAAAAATTTTGAGTTAATATCCTCTTGCTGAACAAGTGCGATATGTGTCCCATATTTTTTGTATAGAAAATTTCCCAACATAAGATTTATTTGTGCATAAAATTTTCTTTATAAAATTTATTATAAATTTCCATACAAAATTGTTTGTATAGAAAATTTTGAATATAAGATTTTTAATATAGAAGAATTTTTAATATAACATTTTTTGTATAGCAAAGTTTTCAATATAAAATATCATATTTTTAATATGAGTTTTTTTTAGAAAAATTAGTTATATGAAATTTGTTCTGTAGAAAAATTTTCAATAAAATTTTGTGCTATAGAAACATTTTCAGTAAACATTTTTTTAATATTTGGCTATATTGTTATATTTTTTGACAATTCCGATTTGTTACATGAATGACCAGAAGCTTTTTCTGCTCCTAGAAGCAGATAGAACTTTAGCCCGAAGTCGCTGCTATTGAAGATCTTTTGATTGTGTCAGAACTTTGACCCACAAAGACCTTACTTTTTACATAGTGAATCAGTAAATGGTGTTTTATTATTATGTCAGATGTTTTCTCACTGGATCTGTCTGCTATTTTTGTGATGGGAATAAAAGTTTTCATTTCTAGATTTATTACATTTTTGACCGATATTATCGCGAGTAATTGGAATTGAAAATGTGAGATTTTGAATATTAGTTCAGATTTCTAGAGTTTTTTTTGGATCCGGCTGATTCTATGGAAGGTATTATTAGTAACTTATTTATAAATCTTAAGTTTTTTATAGTTTTCTAAAAACTATTTATTTATAATTTCTATTTCATAATTTGACTAGTTAAAATACATTTGAAACCTTGTATTTCCTACAATTACCACATATGACCCTAGAACGAAAATTTCTTTAATATTTCCTTACTTACTCATATATAAAACACGTTGTTCCTGTCACAAAGATTGTAGATTGTTTTCTATTTATATTCTTTTATTTGAAATTATCATTAAATCGGTAAAACTTTTTGAAAAGGATTAAGGATTCCCTAATTGGCTATTTCTTTATTAACAATTTCCTTAAAACAAATCCCATAATCAACCTAATGCTAATCAAAATCTTTAAATTTAGCAAAAGTATGACAAAATTCATACTCCTATTTCGGATTTACCTTTTTTCTTTAAGCATTTCATTAACATCCTATGCATACAATTGACCTTTTCTCTAACTATATTCCATTGTTTTTTTTTTTGTTTCCATTTCCTTTCGAAAAAGGTTGATGAGAAATACATACGCACCCACCATGTTTATTCAATCAGTGGCAAAAATCATCGCAAACCACCACAGCCACACGAACAGGACGAATACATACTCCAGGCGAAACAAAAGAAACTACAAAAGCAAACCCATCAACAGCAGCAGCAACAGTATCACGAGTCCCAACAGCAACCGCACCCGTACAACCAGCAACAACAACAGTATAGCATTTATCAGCCACAATATCACATACCCATGATACCAGATCGTTGGGACAAGAGTTTACGAACCGGTCGGGGTTGGGGTGAGTACAAATATGAAAGAAATTGCAAAATTTTAAATTGAATAATTTTTAAATTTCATAAGAATTTTAAGAGAAAATTTGATTGAGATATAAGTATCAAAAAATTAAAATTTTACATTTTTTATTTTTCCAATATCCCAGATTTTCATTTTATTAAAGTATTTTATATAAATTTAAATAAAATTAAATATTCAAGGTTATAAAAAACCAAAACTATGAATTTTTTAAAGATTGCGAAAAAAGAACAATTTATTTATTTAAGCCTTTTAAATTAACTAAAATCCAAAGAAAATCTACAAATAAATAATAAGAATAAAAAGTCTTTAATCTGACAAAGAAAAAAAAGAAAATTTTCTTTTTTTTCTAAAAAAAAAATAAAGATATGAATGTCTGTGAGAAATAAAAAGTTATATTTTATTTTCTTTTATTATAAAATTCTGTAAATATTGTCTTCAACAATCAACATGCAGCCAGCATGTTAGAAAGTTGTGGGCGGGGAAGTATAGCTAAAGAGAATTGCTCAATTCAAAGCATTTAGAAAAGGTGACATTAATCTTATACTTGTGTAGGTTATTGAAGTGTGCTGTTGCTTAATAATATGTGATCCTCCATTCTTCCCTATCTTTAAAGGAGAATATAAGTTAGTCCGTTCATTAAAACGATGTGAGATATGTGATGATTTTGTTACATTGTTCCTTTAAAAACGTGGAATTTTTGCAAACAACCGAAAACAAAATTAAAACACTTTATGTAGCTTTACAAAGTTATATTTTTATTACCTTTAGAGTTAATCATTTTAAACACACTTTCACAAAAACTGCAAACAAACTTCACAAAACTGCTTTACAAATATTCTTAGTCACACTGTTCTCTTATACGCGTCTGAATTAAAACTGTTCCCACAATACTCGTTCATCAACCTTATATAGTAGAGAAGAGAGTTTCTAGCATTTTCTGCAGACTTTAACAAACAGCTGCTATTGTTGATTACACTAACAATGTAGCTTACGAAAGTTCACGCATATTCCAATTCATTCTCACATGATCAAGAACGCACTCACACATACGTTGTACAAATAGATTATTTGAAGTTAACAGCAACAGAGAGAGGGAGAGAATGTAGATAAAAGAAAAAAATGTTGCTATACTCTTTACATTAAATAAGAGAAATATGTTGCTCGGCTTATATAGACAAACAGAATAACAACATCAGCAGAAACATTCTAGAAAACTAGGGAAAGAATTTAAAGTAGTTAGCACAATGGGGAGAACAACTTAAAAATTCGTGACAATATGATTTCTAAGTGTCATTTTGGCCATTTTTAATATGTCATGATCTTTTATATTTAAACCCTTCACCACCATATATATTACGCAAAGAAATATTTGTCTTAGACCTACCTTTTAGTATACCAATAGACTTAGAATCCGTCCATCTGGCTGGGCCCACCCCTTTGTAAAGCATGTAATAAAACTACAGGTTGCAATTCTAAGGATAATTTGATGAAGTTTGGCACAGTTTATTTTTTTGAAATTCGTCAAAATCGGTCCATTATGAATGCTACCACCCATAGGTCCTATCCCCCGGAATTGATATTTTGGCTAAAAAATCAATATTTTTCATGAAATTTAAAACATACTACTTATGTAAACCAAAAGTACTGTACCAAATTTCGGTCCACATTTGACCATACCTAACATACAACTCTTTTGTCAAAACGCACTAAATGAGACAAAAATCAGTAAAATGCTCGTAAATCTGAAGATAATAAGAATTTTGAATTTGTTTTTTGCACACATAATTTTTGTATTTTTGTAAACTGTAATCAATAGCAAAATTTCGAGATAATTGGTGCACATTTGACCCTAGCTCTCATATAAGTCCACGGAAACAGCATAAATAAATAAATAAGTTTTAAGAAAATGTGTATGAAGGCAAAATTTAGTATTTATTTGTCTTTTCACAAATAAAATCCACAAGTTATTGATAAACAACCATTGCGTTTACCTAAAATGACAGTTTGGTGTGGTTTTTAGTACTTCTTTCAAAATGAAGATGGTAGCACCGTTTCTGTCAATGAAGTGCGGCATAGATCGATGACAACAAACTTTTTGTATTTTGAGGAATTGTGACATTGAATGGCCTCCAAGAAGTTGTGATTTAACACCATTAGACTACTTCTTGTGGGGTTATTTGGAGTCATTGGCCTTTAGCAATAAACAAGACTCTCTTCAAGACTTAGAAGTCAATATTGAATTCAAAACAACTTTTTTTTGAAATTCGATACGCCTGAGCTAAAAATCGAAAATTTTGTCTCCCTAGGTAAATTTTCTGATGTGGCGCATAGTACATTAATTTCTAGGGCATATTTGTAGGGGAAAATTTAAATAAATATCCTGTGCGTCACCTCAAAAGAAGTCGTGGAGGCCATTTGAATGATGTTTTATTCTGAACTTAATTGTATCGATTGTACTTCACTTTAAATAAAAAATATTTGAATTTCCTTAACAATTAGCTTGTGTTTTTTTATAGAAATCATATCATTCTTATTGAAAAATCCTTTACATCACTCCATCTGCTCTTCCGAATATCTCTCGTGTATGAGTGCCGCCGTGATAGTAGGTAAGTCATCCTCCTAGCATTTCAGAGGTCCCAAGTTCGATCCCTGGACCAACTTGAAAAAAAAAATTTAAAAGCGAAAAAAAATTTAACTCAGCTAGCCACTGGTTATTGGGTTATCCTATATAAAACTTCTCTAACTAATGCATTTGCCGTTCATAGTCGGAGTTAAAACGTAGGTTAATTTCAATGAGTCTAAAAACAGAATCGGATGCAGCTCATTGTCTGAGAGAAGTACCCCTTGTTCCAATTGTAATGTTGTCGGGAAATATATATATATATGAGTAGTTGGCTTCAAATTAATTTTTTAGCTTCGTGAAGCGAAAGTGTCCATCGGTAACTGAAGGGTATTATTAATTGAATTTCATGTTCTATTAAATCAATCAAAAAACATACGGAAAAATCGGCATAACTTTGACCCTACAAATGATCCATTTGTAGAACTCAGAAGCGATAATAAAGACCCATTTGACCCAGATGTCAAAATGAATGATTTTTTTTACGAACATTTAAGAGAGGGTAAAAGTATCCAACTCTATAGGTTATGAGAGGAAGGATAGATGGACATTTGATTTAAATTTATCTATATTAATGGGTGTTTTTTTTAGAGGTATAGAACTTCGAATTGAAATAAAACACAAGAAAATCGTTTTAATGTCCATCAATTTGGCTTTATTGGAAGGATAATTTTATGCCATTAATGTTTAAATATGATTTCGGGCATGTGGCCGCCGCGGCTGGCTCGAATAAAGCCAATTCTACAGGTCCAATTTTTTAACTACTTTTTCGAGCATATGGGGCCGTATGTTGGCAATAACGCCACGAATGTTGGCTTCCAAGTCCCCTAACGTTTCTGGTTTGTTGGCGTAGACGAGCGACTTCACATATCGCCAAAGAAAATAATTTAGTGGTGTCAAATTGCACGATCTTGGCGGCCAATTGACAGGTCCATTCCGCGAAATTATGCGCTCATCGAATGTTTCCTTCAATAAATCAATTGTGACGTGCGCTGTGTGGCATGTAGCGCCGTCTTGTTGGAACCACAACTCATCCACATTCATGCCATCGAATTGGGGAACAAAATAGTCGGTTATCATGGCTCTATACCGGTCCCCATTTATGGTAACTGACTCTCCAGCATTATTTCGGAAGAAGTATGGCCCAATGACTCCACCAGCCCATAGAGCACACCAAACAGTCAGTTTTTGTGGATGTAATGGCGTCTCAAGGGTCTCATGTGGATTCTCTTCACTCCAAATGCGGCAATTTTGCTTGTTGACGTAGCCATTCAACCAAAAATGAGCCTCATCACTGAACAAAATTTTGCGATGAAAATCAGCATCGAGATCAATCTCATTTTCTGCCCAAATCACGACGCATTGCATGGTCTCGCGGCTTTAATTCTTGCACAAGCTGGATCTTGTAAGGTCGCAAGCCAAGATCTTTGCGCAAAATCTTCCATAAAGTTGATGGACAAAGCTCCAATTGCTGTGCACGGTGGCGAATCGATTCATTCGGGTCCTCTTCAACACTTTGCTCTACAGCGGCAATTGTTTCTTCTGTGCGCACTGTTCGACGTCGCTGCGGATGCGTATTATCACATAGAGTAAACGTAGTGCGAAAACGATCCATGGTTAACCGAATTAATTGCTCTGATGGACGATTATGTCGACCATAAAATGGACGGAGCTTGCTTGCTTCGCGAACTGAACCATTATTTTCGAAATAAATTTGCACGATTTGCAAGCGTTGTTTTTTTGTCAACCTGTTCATGATGAAATGGCAAACCAAACTAAATATTAATCACTTGACAGCTGACAAAATGGCCGCCAGTTAAAAAAGTGATGCCAACTTAAAGTTCTATACCTCAATAAAAAACACCCGATACAACATGCAGGGAAAACTTTTACTGAAAGCGAGTTCCACATACAAACTGTACGGCTAAAGAACAAATATTCTCTTAAGTGCGTTGTTTGATCTACCGACCAATCGGCCTCGAAGGAATGAGCTCCAATAGAATGACGTGTATTGCGTTAAAAAGTCAGAATTTCGGGAAAGAGTTCCCTGATTTCGTTGTGTTCCTGTGAAAGTTGGATACCCTACTGTCACCGATGAGCACCCTCTCCAGAATCGGTCATGAAGCACCAAAATAGACTTTAAAGAACCGGCCCACACATGAGAGTTTTATTCCATTTTCGGTTGGTTATAGGTGGTGTAAATAGTACGGAGATCAGATGAAATGATGTTTTAGAAAACCGAGGAACTTGAATGCTTCTTTCGATACTGGAAAAATGTGATTTCGCCAACCGACATCACAGGAATTCTCATGCCCAGAACATCAAGAGCATCTGATTCCTCAATATGTATTACACCCATTAATACAGACGAAGTAACATGGTTTGTAGTACGTTTACGCGTAAGCATACAATATTGAGTTTTCCACGCATTAAAATCAACTCTTTTCGCACGATCCTATTCTGAAATGGTTTCTAAATTGCGGTTTAATGATTTACTCATGTATTTTTGCATAGCGCCAACCTCGAAAGGGCTTAACCTACGATTGAGTGAATATGAATAGCAATATTACTACTTAAAAGATTTTGATGTAGAAGGATAGGATAAAAAGATACGATTTTTGAGCTCGTTCAAAGAGTAGCCATCTATAACAACTCGTATAGTGCGTAGGACAACTTGAAAACTCTTTGATAGAGTGTAGAGGAATTTTACTAAAACTGCTACTGCAATTATATGCGTAAGCAATAGTTTAAGTCAGAGTATGAAAACAAAAGAAACAAAACATTTGAATTTGTTTTAATTCTGTCTTTGTAATGTGCAACACAGAAAAAAATACAAATAATGATAATATAATTGCGAAAATAATTTGTTTTTTTATTTGTACACGAACCAAACACAAATGTTATTTAAACCTACTCAGCTAGAACTGATGAGAACAGAACAGAACAGAAAATAATCGTAGGCAGAATTTTCAACTGAATGCTTTTGATATTAATTTTCACGTGTAAACATTTCTGTGACAGTTTTTTACTTAAACGTACGATTGGTATTTTAAACTGAAGCAAGGATAAGCGCAAAGAATATTGTTTGTTTTTTCCTTTTTGATGTTTAAATGAATTAGTTTTGTTTAGTTCATGAAACAAAACGATTGAAGTAAAGCTAAATCTGTCTTTACATTCTACAAATGTTTGCGAAAGGTTTCGTTTATTTTCACACTCTGGTTTTAATCACATGATATTGAGTTACAGCTGCAGATTTTTATCTCGTTTTGGAGTAATCCGATAGTTAAGTTAATAATTTTATTGGATAGTAGTTTATCCACAACGTATACTTATGTATTAATTAAAAAACCCTAAATCTTCCATTGCATTGTTATCGACTCTGGCTAAATGCTTATAAAGGTCCTTTCTGAGATCTGAAAGGCTATCAAATACTCTATAGACTTTTGTTACAAATGTAAATTATCTTAATATTAATTAAATTTGTTTAAGGCGATAACCAAATTTTTCAATTTAAAAAAAATACATATTTAACCCTACATTTTTTTTTAGTGTACCTTCCCCTATAACTAAATGAAATTTCAATGTATTTCACAATTGTTAAGTAAATATTCCATTAAAACGCTTATATCCCTCTATTATCTTCCTTCTACTATGGAAAATTAAATAAAGAAAAAAAAAATAATAGAACAGGACCTTTAAAGTTGTCAGCGCAATGCGGCACTAAAGCGTTTGAAAAAAAAAACAAGACAATAGAATTCTTAAAGAAAAACTTTGTGAACATTTTTCTTTTGCCTGCAGTTCAAGGACAATCGAATAATAATCAGGCATTGCAGCCAAAGAAACCCTTTAAGTTTAATGCTCTAACAATACTAATCATTTTCTTAGAAAATACACTCCCCCACATATAAGTTACGAGTAATATAATGTTTTACTTTATTTTAATTTTGCCTAACACTTAGACAGTTTTATTCGTTTGTTTAAGGAAAATAGAATTTAAATGAAAGCAATTAAGTTTCAGTTAAAGCTTAAAAGACCATTTTAAATTAAAAAGAAGTAAAAATGTGTTTTTTATGGTCGTTTAAATTCTAGCACAAGCGACATAGGCGCTTAAAAATCGTCAACGCACACTTTATCTTTAAATCAGAGATGCCCAGAACAACAACTCCCACCACAAGTAATGGTGAGCTTCGCTGCTTTAAATCTAAATAAAACAAGGTTTATGTGAGATATCATCGACATTATTTGCTTGAAAGACCTATAGTATTAATGCAATATGTGTAGAATATAAAATCTTTAAAATGTAGCCGGGTGAGAAGGTGTCCGAAATGTAAAATTGTTTATGACTCTCGGGCATAAATCGGGCTGGATTAGTCCGATGGTGTGGATTATGTTTGCTTCGAAGACCACTGTGGTTAATTCGCATGAGAAATGGGCTGTATAACATGGAGATTCGTTTTGTTGAGATTATATGTCATTTGCAGGCAGATCAACCAAATAGATAAAAGATTAATACTAGACTTGAAAACATCAAGGAAATATTGATCAATGACACCATCAGCTTAAAATCCACCATCAGTTACTTTTTTGGAATGCAATGAAAGCTTTTCGATATTCATGAACATCCAATGGGTTCATGAAGATAATTTTTCAATGAAAATTGCGATCACTTGCCAATTGCTTTAAAGCCCATTCAACAAAGACATGTCGCTGTAAAGCAACATTCGTCAAATTGCTATCTGATCAAGGCCGAGTTCTTTTGAGCAACACTTAATCAGCTGCTCGTGTTTCATCAATACATAAAAAAATATTTGCGTCTTTTTGTCTTTTCGTATGTTGATATTAATGATATTAATGGGCGCTGAAACTATCGGATCGAAATTTCTTAAATTTTGACAGTATGTGAAGCTGTGATCAGTGGGTTTTTTTTGAAATTTCGTGATCCCTGCCATATAAAATGACAAATATGAATGAAACAGCTTCGCATAAGATCAAAACGACTGAACCGAAATAATAAATGTTTAAAATGTCAGATTATTATCAGATGATTATTGTAGAATAGTTTTGAACTTTTTTAATTTTTTGAAATAGAACCAAGAAGGAACGTGAACCGCGGTGGTATAGCAGGTTAGTCATCCACCTAGCATACAAGAGTCTCAAGTTTCATCCCCGGTCAAGACCAACTTGAAAAAAATAAATAAATTTTCAAAAAAGCGGCGGTTCACCTCGTAACTCAGCTAGCCACTGGTTTTCGAGTATTAGGCTATGTAAAACTTCTCTAACTAATGCATTTGCCGTTCGGAGCCGGCGTTAAAACGTAGGTCCCTTTCAATGAGTATAAAAATAGAATCGGATGCAGCTCATTGTCTGAGATAAGTACCCCTTGTTCCAATTGGAATATTATCGGGGAATTATATATATATATAGCTCCTATTGACACTATAAAAGGCCTTTATAAAGTCGATAAACGCCATGTAAATGGGGGTGCGGAATTCATTACAGTACTATTCTTACTGTGTTGATTAGATCAACACAAGATCGATTCTCTCGGAACTCAAACTGATTTTCGCGGAGTGTTTCGGAAACTGAGTCAAACGTTCTATTCAAAATTAATCGACTTAGTATTTTACTCGTTATTTGAAGAAGTGCTATACCCCTGTAATTATTAAAGTCTTTGAAGTCACTCTTTTTTGATATCTAGGCTATTAATTCCTTGAGGTTGGCAAAGCTTCTTCTTCTCAAATTTTACGTTGCTCAGTGGATTTGTAATTTCTGTCCCGCCACTGTGCGTCATCGACATTAAGCGTCCTCCAAAGACTTCTTTGAGTTTAATCTAACTTCATTGAAATTCATCGATTTTGATCAAAAATTAATTTAAGTGGACGATCAGGACATGTTTTAAACTTTAAGACGCTATAGTTTAAAGTTAATAAAAAAAAGCTTAAAGTATAAACTGTTTTGCGCATTTGGCCTTCAAAAATAAAAATAAAAAAAAAAATAAATGTAATTTATAACAAATGAACCCCTATACAAAAAATACAAATAAATATTAAGGAAATTTACTTGTATTTACTTTGAGCCATGTTACAGGAAATATAGGGACATACATTTGAAGTAAATTACATAGAGATGTCTGTCATTCTTGTTAAACAACTCAATAGTAAATAAATACGTTTAAATTATAAAGGAAATAGGGAATGGGTAAAGGGTGAGATGGAAAGGTGCCATTAGTAGTATTTATACAATTTAATTAAAAACCTTTTCCTACATTACTTATATATTTTTATACATTTTATTTTTCTGTTTCCTTTGCAGAAGATTATTCAGTTACACAACATAAAGGAGGCCACCATGGCCATCATGGTGACGGCCATCGTCATACCGCACTACCCTACAACAATCCCTTTGGTCATTTGGCCATCATTCACGATATTGAATTTGATGATTATGAACTCCAGCAACAGCAACACAATTACGACAATAATAAGCAACACATGGACAATACCGTCAAGAAACATATGGACAACATGAAGAAACACAGGTGAGTCCTGCCTGACATGTCAATCAATTTATTTTACTTTCGCAAATATTGCGACGTTCTCTATATGTGTATGTAACATGGGCATTGTTCTCATTTTCAATTTACGGCGAATTGTAATGAAAATGAAATAGTAAATTTCATTTAATTGAAGGATAAAATAAGCAAAATTGTATATCCTTAAAAAAAAAATAACAGGATATTGTAGGAATGTTTGTTTTGTGCTTTTCTTGGTATATTTTAATATTTGTAATTGCTAGATGTTTTACAATATACTCGTATATGTATGAAGACTGGGGTGAGGCTTATTTTCAAATATGGCTAAAGGAAATAAACTGTGTACTTCGAAAGCTCTTTCTAAAGTTCAAAATGTTATATCTTAAAAGACATGTCTTGGTTTTGAATTATTGGGAAAAAATCTACAAAATTGTTTAGTTTTGGAACAATTTAAACAAGTAAGAGTGTTATATTCGGCTGTGCCCAATCTTGTATACCCACCATTAAGTTGTACGAGAGTGCAGCTAATACAAAATGTTGAGTGAATGTGGTATTGTTGGTAATACATTTGGACTAAATTCGGTTGCAGTGGTATAGTTACTATAGTTCAACATTTAAAAGTATCTAAGTGGTTTCCCTAGTATTTACCTTGGACAAAATGCTATTATATAACTGAATATAGTCTTACATTAATAAGCTGTTTCGTTGTGCCATAAATGTTGATAGCAACACGGCAGGTTCATACATTTTTTTTAGGAGTTCCTAATGGATCTACCGTGTATAAAGTCTGGACCTAACATTGATTGATAGCTATCTTATTTCGTATATGCAATCTTTATATACTGAATGTACCTCCAAATCTTTTTGATTGTAGATATAAAAAGGGGATGTTATATATATATATATATATATATAAGAACTAAAGCCATATGTTGACCGATTGTTACAAAATTTAATATACTGGCTGGTATTAATATAAAGTTTCTTTGTGCAAAATTTTGTGGCTAAAGCTGACATAGTTTATAATTTAATAGCTTTTAACTGGCTTTTGTGGCATTTTAGTGGTTACCGGGAGCGATTTTTATATGAAAGCTATGGTCAAAAAAGGATCGATTCCTACAAAATTTGACATGCTGACTGAAAGTTGCATAAAACTTCTCTCTTCTAAATTTAGTAGTCATATATTTTACAAGTTTATTCAATTTATCAGCATAAATGTGATTCCCGGGGCAGGGTTATATGGGAACTCTAACTAAATGTGAACCGATGTTGCCCATTTTCAGCACATAATTTCCATAACATATCAAAAATACTTTTGCTAAATTTTGTCTCTCTAGCTCTTGCAGTTAAGGAATTATTGCGCTTTTCTCTGACGGAATGACGGACATAAACCGTGTTTTCTTTTTGTATTTTTGTGTTTCCTTAAGTTTTTTATATGGGAGCTATGGTCAAATAGTAACCGATTGTAACAAAATTTGCACACTGGCTGGCATTTACATAGGACTTCTTTTTGTAAAATTTTGATGCTGTAGCCTTTTTCGTTAAGGCGCTATCGCGCTTTTATCTGACGGACAAATGGACATAAACCCCCTTTTCTTTTTGTATTTTTGTGTTTTCGTTAGTTTTTTATATGGGAGCTATGCTCAAATGGTGACCGATTGTGACCTTCTCGTACTAAATGTAGTGGTTATATCTGTTATGGTTTTAGATTTATTGGCATTTAAGTGTATATTAGGTGAAATTTTGGCTGTTTCCGTAAGTTTTTTGTATGAGAGCTATGACTAAATGTGAACCGATTTTGATGAAATTTTATATGCTGCCTAGGGCTTATGTAAAACTTCTATTATATATCTATATGTATATATATATATACATATATATATATATATATATATATATATATATATATATATATATATATATATATATATATATATATATATATATATATATATATAAGAACTGAAAAGAACAAATGTTGATCGATTTTCAAACATTGCTGGTATTTATATAAAGCTTGTTTATGAAAAATTTTGTGGCCATAGCTGTCACAGTTTATAATTTAAAAGCTTTTTACTGAAAGCTATGATCAAATATATACCGATTCCTCTAAAATTTGATATACTGACCAATAGTTTCATAAAACTTCCCCATTTAAACGTCTCTATTCTAAATTTAGCTAATACAATTGTTTTCAATTTATCAGCATTAATGTGATTCCCGGAGTGGGGTTATATGGGAGCTCGAACTAAATGTGAACCGATTTCGACCATTTCTAATACACAACTTCAATGACATATCGAAAATAAATTTGTAAAATTTTGTCTCTACTTTTTTTAGTTAAGGAGCTATCTTTTTTGACAAACAGAAACCCCCTTTCTTTTTGGTATTTTGTGGTTCCGTAAATTTTTTATATGATAGCTATAATCAAAACATCGCTCAATCGTCTTAGAATAAGGATTCAGAATATATATCCCTTTTGGTTTTTGAGTCAATATTAAGGAAAATTTAAACGGAATGACAATTTCAATATACCTTCCATTTTTTTTTTTTTGAAAAACTGGAAATAAAAGAAAATTTAAACTTAAATTTTCCACTTTCATCAAAACACTACAGCAAATATATTTATATTTGTGTCCCTTTCGACATGAATTTATCGACTTCCCTGAAAACTTTGTTGACAACATTATGTTCTCCCTTAATTGAAATTTGAAAAATGAATGTGCGTTTTACCACTGAAAGGTACAAAAATTCTTTAGCACGCAATTATTTCTTTAAGCGACAGGTATTTATATACATTTAGCAATATTTTGAAAAAGTTCTTTGAACCATGTAAGTAATATATTAAAATTCTTTTACTGTTAAGGACAATATATATTCTGTTAAATATTTTACCCTTTACACATATTTGTATGCTCTTACCTTACTCATACCAACTATTTAGATCCTTATTTAAAATGTCGAAGCTATTTCGCTTTAAAAGTTTTCAAAAAAACTTAACGAGAAAACGTAGGAATGTTTCATTTATTTCCATTTAACCATTTTACCTAACATCTTTTATTTATGCCCATCGCATACCACCAAATACACGTATCTACATCTATGTCTGGCTGTTTGTATTTTCAAAAAGTTAATTTATGTGATTCCGTTTAAAATACCTAATACAATAGTTTAAGTTAAAAAATGTTACAGTAGCATCGTGATAATAACACTCACCAACTTAAAAGAATTAGATAAAGTGTAACAGAATAGGATAAAAACAACAGAATTAGCGCAGGGGGATTTGTTCTCTTATATTTAGAAAATAAGCGGGACAGAAGCAGGCCCTATTTCACTAAGCTACAAGTTTACAATTACAAGTGTTTTTGCCTGTAAAATTGTAAACTTGTAAATAAATGTGTTTCAATAAAATATAATTACAAGTTTATAGCTACAAGTGATTTTTACAATTCACAATTTTAGAAGTCGTACTTCTACAAGTGGTTTTGTTTCACTAATCCTAATTTGTACTTGTAGAATTGTAGAAAAAAAGCAAAGGGTCGACGAAGACTCCCAAAAAATTTTACAAGTTACAAGTGAATGATAAATTGAATTCAAATTAGGTTTTTAACTATTTTTTTAATTAAAATTAGGTAAAATTAACACAAAATCAAATCAATATTAATTTCCATTTATTTATTTTGTTTGCTTTTAATTATGTAGTCCATTACTTAGTGTACCATGACGAATTTTGTGTACTTTGACGAATTTTAATAGTCATGGTCATACTACCAAAAGAATTGTCTGTGCCAAATTTAATGAAATTATCTTGAGAATCGAGATCTGTACATTGATTACAAAGTTTACATGGGGGTTCAGCCAGATGGACGGACGGACGCACATCGTTAAATCGACTCAGGATTTAATACTAAGT
The DNA here is from genome assembly GCA_933228675.1 of Stomorhina lunata. Taxonomy (NCBI): domain Eukaryota; kingdom Metazoa; phylum Arthropoda; class Insecta; order Diptera; family Rhiniidae; genus Stomorhina; species Stomorhina lunata. Next base: position 93,926,716 of record OW121740.1, on the reverse strand, counting down.
CTATTGATATACCAAAAGGTGGTCTAAGATCGTTACATACATCAGCCCAAACTTATAATACCCTTTCCACCTATAGTGGTGGGTATGAAAATATAATCATGTATGCAGCACATGGGAGATCAATGATGTTCTTTACTCAAGGATATATCAAAAATCATATCTTCTATTTTCTTTACCATTCTCTCAAATGTGGATAATTAAAAGAACATAAAACTACAGGACATATGCTAAAATATGAGCATAGTCTTATAAAAATCTGATAACCATATCAAAAGCTTTAGGCATATAAAGTGGGTATGGGTATGGTATCGAAAATAAATCTTTTAAAAAAAGGAACTTTGAACTTGAAATCTCAACCAAAGCGAAATTAATAACTTTGAAGAAGTGTAAAATTGTCTAGGCCAGGGGAATCGTAGATATATGGTTCACTGCGAGTTCAATATTGTATATTTGACTCCATATATTTATTTATCAAAATAATTTATTTTATTATAATCGTAGAAATTGTAATTTTAGAAATTGTAATTGTACAAATTGTAGTTTACAAGTCCAAAAAGCTACAATTGTTGTGAAAATTTTAATGAAACACAATTGAACTTGTAAACCTGTAGAATTGTAGTTTAGTGAAATAGGGCTCAGGAATTTATATATCAGAGTATTCCTAAGTATTTATTACGATATATATCTAAAACAAGTAAGAGTGTTATGTTCGGCTGTGCCGAATCTTATATACCCACCATCAAGTTGTGTTAAATTTAGAAACATATCTCATATATCTACGAGGATGCAGCAAAATCAAAATGTGGACCAAATTGGAAAAAAGTTGTTACGCTAGTTGGTATTGTTGGTAAAATATTTGGAATAACTTCGGTTGCAGTAGCTTTAAAGTTCAACATTCAAAAGTGTGTAAGTGGTTTCCCTAGTATTTATTTATTTTGAAAAAAAAAATTTGTTATCGTAACCGAATATGGTTTTACATTAATATTTAGTTAGGATAAATAAGTTGATAGTAATACGACAGGTCCATATACTTTGCTTGGAGTACCTAATGCATCTACCATATACATAATCTTAATATGCTGCTTGTACCTCAGAATCTTTTTGATTGTAGATATAACAAGTAAGAAAGCGCTATAGTCGGTCAAGCCGACCATACGATACCCTTCACCACTAAGGTCAAAGGTGTTATTTTTCCTGTATAAAGACAAATATTTGCTAAATTTTGCCATCATACAAACATTTTCTCAAAACTTATATATTCAACCTGTTTCCGTCATTTGGACTTATATGAGAGCTATTGTCAAATGTGGACCGATTATTTCGAAATTTGGCAAATTGATTACAGTTGTTACAGAAATTATGTATGCAAAAATTAAGCTCAAAATTTTCATTATCTTTAGATTTACGAGCGTTTTAGTGATTTTTTATCTCATTTAGTGCGTTTTTAAAGAAGAGTTTGTATGGGAGCTATGGTCAAATGTGGACCGATTTCAACGAAATTTGGTACAGTGATTTAAGTTTACATAAGCAGTATTTGTTTTAAATTTCATGAAAAAATATTGATATTTGTGGCCAATATAGCAATTCCGGGAAGTGGGACCTATGGGTGGTACCATAAATAATGGGTCGATTTTGACGAATTTCAATAGCCATGGTCCCATTATCAAAAAAATTATCTGTGCCAAATTTCATCAAATTATCTGTAGAACTGCGACCTGTAGTTTGATTACAAGGTTTACATGGGGGTCCAGCCAGCCAGACAGACGGACGGACGGATATCGCTAAATCGATTTAGAAAGTGATTCTAAGTCTATTGGTATACTAAAAGGTGGGTCTAAGACAAATATTTCTATGCGTTACAAACATCAGCACAAACTTATAATACCCTTTCCACCTATGGTGGTGAAGGGTATAAAAAGGGGATGTAATATATATATAAGAATTATAGCCAAATGTTGATCAATTGGCAATAGCTGTCACAGTTTCTAATTTAATAGCTTTTAACTGGTCCTTGGGTTTTTTGGTTTACTGGAGTATTTTTTATAGGAAAGCTATAGTCAAATATGGACCGATTCCTATAAAATTTGATATACTGACCAATAGTTGTATAAAACTTCTCTATTCTAAATTCAGTCGTCATAGGTACTACAATTGTACTCAATTTATCAGCATTCATGTGTTTTCCGGGGCGGGGTTATGTAGGAGCTCTAACTAAATGTAAACCGATTTCTCTTATTTTCAGTACACAACTTTTGTACATGTCAAAAATACTTTGGTAAAATTTTGTTTTTCTAGCTTCTGTAGTTAAGGAGCTGTAGCGCTTTTATCTGACGTACAGACGGACATAAATCTCCTTTTCTTTTTGTGTTTTTGTGTTTCTGTAAGTTTTTTATATGGGAGCTATGGTCAAATGGTGACCGATTGTAACAAAATTGACTGGCTGGCATGCACATGGGACTTCTTTGTGCTAAATTTAGTGGCCAAAGCTATTACAGTTAATCATTTATTGGCATTGAACTGAATTTCAAGTGGAATTTAGGCTGTTTCCGTAAGTTTTTTATATGGGAGCTATGGTTAAATGTGAACCGATTTCGATGAAATTTTATATGCTATCTAGTGCTTATGTAAAACTTTTAGATACCAAATTTTGTCATGATAGCTGTTATAATTTGTCATTTATTAGCAAATAAGCGATTAGCCTAGACGAGGTTATAAGGGAGCTATGGTCAAATGTTAACCGATATTGCCCAATTTCAATAAATTTTCTTATAGATGAAGAATGTTTTTGCTAAGTTTCAGTGAGCTAGCTCCTTTCGTTTAAGCGTTATCGTGATTTCAACAGACAGACGGACATCGCTCAATCGTCATAGAATTTCATAAGGAATCAGAATATATATCGTTTTTGATTTTTGAGCCAATATTAAGGAAATTACAAACGGAATGACAATCTCAATATACCCCCCATTCTTTTTAATGGTCGGTATAAAAACAACATTTAAACTTTCATATAAGTGACTTTTCATTAAAAAAGTTTTGTTTGGTGAAGCTGAATAGGACCTATGGGAGTTACTCCGACAACTCACTTACCCCCTCAAAATAGAAAAATTAAACGTTTTTATAATTACAAAACGCTAAGAATGGAATAATATAGCAATCGAATTTCGAGTTAGTTATATATAAGTAAAAATCATCATTAGGATTCTTATGAAGAAAGTGCAATTATTGTTTAATCCTGGCAACGCCGGGTCCAATTAGCTAGTAATAAATATATTACTGTTATTAAAATTAGTTTTACATAAAAACAAAATGTACCCGGTTACAAATGAGCAACTTTTGTAAAAACTTAGAAAGCGACCTAGTAGGGTTTATGGGTAGGGTTACAAGTCAGGCTGCATTCGACTGGATTGTCCAGCTTTTTTATTGCTTGTCCAGTGTCAAGCTAAAATTAAATTTGTTTAGCTGAAAGGTGGAGAATTGAAATTTTTTGAATATTTGATGCTTTTTACTATGTCGATATCAACGTATAACTCATACAGCTCATTGTTCATCCCATGTCGACATTCATTGTTGATGTAAACTGGGCCAAAGATTTTTCGTAGAATCTTTCTCTCAAAAACTCCAAGAGTAGCTTCCTCTGGAAGTGCCCATGATTTAATACCATATAATAACACAGGAAGTATAAGCGTTTTGTACAGCGTAGTTCAAGTTCTTACAGAGAGAGCTTTATCTCTTATCTGCCTGCTTTGCCTGTAAGTTATGTTGACGGCGGTACCAAGATAAATTATTTTACAACCTCATAGCTATAGTTCTCAACGATCACACGTGGTCCAATTCTTGAGAATTGCCAGCTTGTAGAAACCAGCAGTTTTGTTTTGATTCATTGACCCATTTTATTTGATTCCTTCTCGATACTTGAAAAGGCAGCAGTCAACTCGCGCAATTTGCGTCATCGTCAAACGCGAGTTGACGATGAAAATTGTTGAAAATTGTTTCAGATCTCGGACGAATCAATTTCTCTCGATATCGCTGCGGTTAATTACGGTATTCGCAATTCGGTTTATCAAAAATTGGAATATTTATCGAAGCAAATTATTAAAGCAAGTTTTTATTATTAATGTCCAGCTTATTTTGGGGTTTCCTTATGTCCAGCTTTTTCGGCAACCCTAGTTAATTAAATCTTTTTTTTCCCCCTTTATAACACTCTTGTCTTAGTCGCCAAAAAAAAAGCGACAACGAAAGTGTGGGAAATAAAGAAAAGAAAAAACTTGAAAATTTTGTGTTTTTCTGTTCAGATAATAATCTTCGCTTTATGTTAAAATTTGTTAGGCACAATAATTCGTATTTATTCTGTGCCGCAAATAAGATATAATGTGTGATTTTCGCTCTGTCTAGAATTATGGATAATCCTTTTGAAGCCTAACCTAACAGCGAAACGTGTCGAGGAAAGGTTTCCTTCCCCACCAAAATTTGTATACCCTTCACCACCATAGGTCGATTTAGCGATGTCCGTCCGTCCGTCTGGCTGGCTGGACCCCCCATCTAAACCTTGTAATCAAACTACAGGTCGCAATTCTAAAGATAATTTGATGAAATTTGGCAAAAAAAATGTTTTTGATAATGAGACCATGGCTATTGAAATTCATCGGTATATTATTTATGGTACCTCCCATAGGTCCCACTTCCCGGAATTGATATATTGGCCACAAAAATCAATATTTTTTCTTGAAGTTTAAAACAAGTACTGCTCATATAAATTTAAATCACTGTAACAAATTTCGTTGAAATCGGTTCACATTTGACCATAGCTCCCATACAAACTCTTTTCTCAAAATGCACTAAATGAGACAAAAATCACTAAAACGTTCGTAAATCTAAAGATAATGAAAATTTAAGGTTTTTTTAATACATAATTTAACAACTGTAATCAATTTGCCAAATTTCGAGATAATCGGCCCACATTTGACCCTAGCTCTCTTATAAGTCCAAATGACTGAAACAGCTTAAATATGTAATAAGTTTTTAGAAAATGTTTGTATTTATGATGGCAAATATTTATTTGTCTTTATACAGGAAAAATAACACCTTTGCCCTTAGTGGTGAAGGGTATCGTATGGTCGGTCTTCACCGACTATAGCACTTTCTTACTTGTGTTTTTTTTTTGGTTTTATCAAAAAAACAATTTTTTACAATAATAAATAATTGTAATAAATTGGGATCATAGTGCAATACACTGCAGTAAAATTTTGTAATTAAATGTTTGATGTTCCAAAATTTGGAAAAGCATTTTTTATTTTGATCGTTTTATAAACGTAACTTCAACAAATCGATCGCATCAAAAAGTAACTTTTTACTTAATCAAATCATTCTGGTATTTAGAAGCTCAAACTAAGTAACTCAAAACTCAGGGCATTGTCTTATAACTTCTAGCACTAATTACACTGCTCTGCAAAAATTCATTTTTTGTCTTTCCTTTTAGTAAAACTATGCGGACTATATGGATCTTGATGCGCTTAACTCAAATCTGTTTTCTGTTTTTCTCCATGAGATCTATATTTTTTTATGGGCGTGGCAAATTTTTCCCCTTAAATTCGTCAGGTACGGAGACCTATTTGAAACACATTTGAAGATGCATAACAAAATTGCATTTATTTTAGTCTAATATAATTTTTCTGTATCTCTTATCGTTTTGGAGTTATCTAGAAATTAATGGAGAAAAATTTTTTTTTCGTGCGAAATTCGTAATTTTTTTCAGGTTAAAAATGTAATTAAAAAAAAAAGATAAAGTTATCTAGAAATTAATGGAGAAAAAATTTGTTTTTCGTGCGAAATTCGCAATTTTTTTCAGGTTAAAAATGTAATTAAATAAAAAGATAAAGTAAAATTTTAACATTTTAAACATTTTTCTAAGAGCTACATATCTTAAGAATAAAATAAGCTATAAACCATAATAATCGGTTTAAAAATTACTAATTTACCAATTTATTTTTATAAAAAATACCGTTGTATTTTAGCTCATTACCTAATGAAATCTTATGGTCATATGTAGGGTTGGTTGCATTGAAATATTGGGTACTTGCGGTAAATTGGTAATAAGATTCACATTTTTAAACCGATTTTTATGGTTTACAGCTTATTTTATTCTTAAGATATGTAGCTCTTAGAAAAATGTTTAAAATGTTAAAATTTTACTTTATCTTTTTTTTAATTACATTTTTAACCTGAAAAAAATTACGAATTTCGCACGAAAAAATTTCTCCATTAATTTCTAGATAACTCCAAAACGATAAGAGATACAGAAAAATTATATTAGACTAAAATAAATGCAATTTTGTTATGCATCTTCAAGTGTTTTAATTTAAAAATCGGATGAGTCGTTCTCGAGTTAGGACGAAATTGGTCTCCGTACCTGACTAATTTAAGGGGAAAAATTTGACACGCCCAAAAAAAAAATCCAGATCTGATGGAAAAAAACCGACAACGGATCTGAGTTTAGAGCATCAAAATCCATGTAGTCCACATAGTTTTATTAAAAGGAGGATTTGGCTGCATAGCAGTGTTATTGCCATAATGAAAATATGATATTTTCTAAAAAACATAGTGAAACAAATGTTTTCTCAGTTTAATCAAAATGATTTATGATGGAATTTTTACGTTTTGTTGCGAACGTCTACAAATGAGTATTATAGAAATTTCGGTAAACATCTCATATCATCTCTACAAACTAACATACATACATATTTATTCATCATTTGCATTTGACATAGACTGATTACTTTATACATTAAATGTTCCATTAAAAAGTTTTACATACAAATATTTAAATGCAAATGAGTTCACATGATTTCTGTGAGAATTTTTATAAATCAACAATTAAAGAATGGAAAAACAAAAACTTTTATTTTTGCAAATAAAAGTACAAATATGTATTTGCTTCTGTATTTAAAATTCAAGGTTAAAACAATATGATTCTACACAAACAAACTTCTAATAAATGTTTAACATACCAACGATTAGGCCAATTAAAGCGAAGTGTATTTTATATGTAAAAAAAGTAAAAGAAAATAAAAATATTACATAGTTTGTATAACATTTACATTTGTTATTTTGTTGAGTTGTTTGTGTGTTAAATTATAATTTAGTTAATATTTAGTTGTTCGTTTTACAAGTAGTTTTAATACCCAGTTAGTCTGATATAATTTCTAGTGGCAGAGGTAATATAATTGCCAGCCAAGGACGTCTATAGGCATTAGCCAATTCTTGGCCTACGAAAATTTGAATTATTTAACATTTAAGGCAAATTTCACAGAACATGCTACGGCTCTGTAAATTTTTAGTTTTATTGAGCGAAACAAAGGCAAAAAAAGAAACACAACACGCAATTTCCGCTTTTCCAGCATATTAAATCAATGTGTTACACGAAATCCAACTTTTTGTTATGCCTTACTTTTTTTCCAATTCATTTCACATTATTTTTACAGAGTTGAATACACGTTTATTTTTTTTGTTTTTCTTCTGATTTTCATTTTTATTTTGTTTTGACTGCCTTCAGTTTAGAGATGAAAATCGTGGTTAAATTGTACTTTGCTTTGGTACATTTAAAACCTTGTTTGGTACCGCTTCTGAATTGAATTATTTAACATTTCTTATAGCGTTTACTTTTCTGACATAAATGTTGCACTTTTTTACCCTTTCCACTTTTTGTATTATATTCTAAAAAAAAGTGTTACACTTTTAAATTAAAATGTTCTTTTCTAATAATGTCGCACTAAAAAGTGTAAAATGTGTAACGATTTTGACACTCGATTTATTTTAAGGATAAATGTAAGAGCTACCTTTCTGGGAGCACTCTATCTGCATGATCTATCCGATCTAGCGAGTATTGACATTCGCAAAATAGAATCGTTTATTAGAGCTATAGGATGGCTTGAATAAGCCTCTCATCGATGGTCTGGAATTAACTATCTTTGTTCTCTTTTCCAGTCTATCACCTGCAGGTACCACAAAGGGACCGCTTCTAGGACCCAAGTGACGCTGACTAACCATCGGCTGCCTGCCTAACCTAACCTAACCTAAGGGTAAATGTACTACACTTTTGTTATTGTGTTAAAAAGTCAAACAAATATGTGATTAAAATCGCTTGACCCATTTAAAAATCGTTGAACATGTAAAAATTCCAGATGTACATATTTAGAGTAAAAATTTTTGTTCTTTTGTAACGTTAACAAAATATCTATATCTGAAGAAGAAAATCCTTCATCGGCCAACTTCTATCATGTAGAATTATTTTTTCAACCTTGGGCAAAGCTACGGTGTACAAAGTAGAATGCCGGGGTACTCCTCAGGGCGGGGTTCTGTCACCCCCGCTTTGGAATCTTGCTTTCAATAAATTGTTAAGGGATTTATACTCTCTGCGCTTCAAAACCATTGCTTTTGGAGATGATGTCGCTATTGCAGTTTGGGGCAAGTACTTGAACACTGTCTCGCAGCGAATGAAAGTAATATATAATAACTTCCACAATAACATTCCAAATGGAACAAGTGGTACTTCTCTCAGACAATAAGCTGCATCCGATTCTATTTTTGGACTCATTGAAAGGGCAAATGCATTAGTTAGAGAAGTTTTACATAGCCTAATACTCAATAACCAGTGGCTAGCTGAGTTATGAGGTAAACTGCCGCTATTTTTTGAAAATTATTGTATTTTTTTTAAGTAGGTCTGGCCGCGGATTGAACTTGGACCTCTGGTATGCTAGGCGGATGACTAACCTGCTATACCACTGCGGTTCACGCGAGTGGAAGTCGCTCTAGCTAATGATTACTGAATGTAGCATTTTTAATGGTTTGGGAGTTAATCCCGCTAAAACGGAACTTGTTCTATTCACCAGAAGATATAAGATTCCCTAGTTCAACCTTCCCAATGCTAGACGGGACTGAACTTGCGCTCACAGATCATGCCAAATATCTGGGAGTGGTATTGGACTCTAAGTTGTCCGGGAGTTTAAATACCCTATCTAGAGTGTCTAAGGCTTCCATTGCACTCTACTCGTACAGAAGAGTACTAGGCAATACGTGGGTTCTTTACTTTCAAATACTGCCTGGCTTTTCGAAATGGTTGCAAAACCTATACTCATGTATGGCGCTCTTGTCTGGTGCCCTGCTCTTATTAAGGCTAATATGCGAGCATCTTTTTTCAAGATTCTCAGTTCTGCTGCCCTTATGATTACGGGTGCTTTAATTACTACCCATTCAAAGGCACTCTTCCCTATGCTCAACTGGCTTCCGGTTGAGCAAACGGCCCAATTCGAAGCTCTTAAGTCTTAAGTAATTAGCCTAAGAACTATCGGTGAATGTTCTACTTCATCTTTAGGTCACTCTACTATTCTGGATAAACTTACTAATCTCCCTGAAAACATTGACTACTGCATCCCCTCACCCGTATTCTATCAATACTTCTCTGTGGTTATCTCAGGGGCCCAAATTGATTCCAGAGATGGAGCCCTGGAAATCTATTTGGATGGAGCCAAATCGGTAAGTGGTGTGGAGGATTTTTTAACCCACTTTTTGGGAGAAAAGTGAAATTCAAGCCTCCAAAACAATGCAGTATTCTTCAAGCTGAAATCTCATCTATATATAGGGAGAGCAAGTGGCTCACGTATTACCGAATAAGTTATAACTATATTCGTTTCTGTACGGACTATCTTGCCGACGTTCACTCTCTATCATCGGTCTAGACGACATCCATTCTTACTCTGGAATGCCGGGCATTCCTAAATGAGATGGCGAGACATTCTAACATTGAACTATTCTGGGTACGTAGTCATAGTAATGTACCAGGTGACATCATTGTGGATAATCTAGCAAAAGGTGGTGCTCTCCTTGGTCAGGGGAACATTGGCTAATACATAGGTATTCCGCTATCAGCCTTGAAGACTTAATCTTCAAAGCAACTGCTACTGCAGAAGTTGCCACGGCAGAAGTTGCCAAGGCTGTCACTGCCCAGCCTTGCTAATATTAGGACTCTCCGCCATCAGCCTGAAAACTGCACATCAAGCTGTTCCTCATTAGGTCCGCTTAGACCAGCTGGTCCACAGAAGCGACCGGTTCGGCCTCTACTCTTACATAGCCAACTTGCGACAGTAAGCGTACTGTAATCTAGGTAACCTTTCCGCGCCATAGACTTCGCACCCTTATTTCAGTACTCACGGGAAACTGTTTAATAGGTTAAAATGCTAGAAGACTTATGTGGGGTTTATATAACTCAACCGGCTGACGATTGAGTGAAATTTACATGTGTTTTGTTATTGTAACAAAAACAAAATGCATGTAAATTTCACTCAATCGTCAGCCGCTTGAGTTATATAAATCCCATATTAATCTTCAAAGCAACGACTACTGCAGAAGTTGCCACAACATTATGGAGGAAGAAACCGTCACTCACCTCCTCTGTCACTGACCAGCACTTGCTGAATCCATCTGGGATTCCCGTTTTTGCACGATCTGTCAGAGATCTCAAACATCAACATTCGTAAAATATGCTCCACATAACCTAACCTAATGTTAAAAAATGTTGCACTTTGTGCAAAATTTCTTGCCAAAAATTAAAACGCTATTAGTTTTTCACTATGTCGCAACAGTTAATGATTTTAAGATTAGGGTACATATAGTTGTAGTTTTTTTGACGGGTATTCCACATAATCAAATATAAGTTTTTGTATTTCGTACTCTTTGGAAATAGCCCATAATTATGCTATACAATGTCTTGAGATATGTGGAGTAGTGTTTGTGGACATTTAAATATATCTGATCTAAATAAATTTAAAAATCTGCGAAATTAGCGTTAAGTAATATGTGAACAGCTCCAAAACCGAAAACTAGAAACAATAACGTTTCGCAAACGTTTGCTGAGGGAATTGATTTTATTTAATTTAAAAGCCTACAGTGCTTTTGATACTGATTTTCAAGATCGCCTTCGGCTGCTGGCAGTATGGCCTGCCTATCACAGCTTAATCCAGAACGAACTATTCGCAAACGTTTCTGAGGCTGTTTTGACTTAAAGTGCTAAAACCGTTTAAGTTGGTTTCATAGACATAGGGAAAAACTAAGATCGATTCATTTTTTAGTTGTAAAATTCAAAACTTAACTCTTTGGACTAAAAAGCATATTTAACTTTTATAACTGGTACAAAATCAGCCATTTTTCATCCCTGACGCAGATTATGTTGAAAACTGAACATCACGAGCATAATACAGAAATACACATTGTAAAGGTTGAAAAGAAAATATTGTCAACAATTTTCGTTTTCAACCTTTAGTGAATATTCATGTACAAGAATATGTTATTTATGTACTCGTATATATGTATATCCATTTTTACATAAAATCAACTTTCAGCAACAGCTAGTAAAATTTTGTGTAAAACTGTTTGGCTTAAAGTTGTAAGTATCTTTTTAATGTACAAAATGTATGTATGTGCAAGCTTTAAATAAATATACATATGGGCAAATCCGAAAAACATTAAACCTAGGACAAAATTTTAAAACTATCAAAATCACGTATTTGTGTTTACGAAAAAAATCACTATATATTGATCCTTTAGAATATTTAATGGATACAATATTCGATTGCTCTCTTCGTGAATGATAGGTCCTTATTTGCATCCATTTCGAATTTTTACATTTTTTAAAAAAATAGGTTTTTTCGTTCGTAAAAATCACAAAATATCCATTTAGGTATCAAATTTCAGTATGGGCTCAAAGTCTGCTTAATTTTATACGGTTAGAGGTTAAAGTCCCCATTAAAAGTAATTGGAGTGATATAAATAACTTCAAGTAAAAAAGGGCTCACATGTGTATAGCGTCCGTCACAGAAATAAAGGTCTTTTTAACTTCACTAGTGCAATTTTTCCTTTTTCTCCAATTGAACTTGGTTCGTAAAGAGAGCTTATAGTATGCTTTACATTAGGCTAAAAATAAAGTTATTTATATAGCATTTTATAGAATAATATGTATAGGAAAGCGTGTAGCCGTCCGTCACAGTATAAATTTTTCACAAAATGATATTTTTTAAATACAGTATTTACGAACACATATCTCTCTTATTCATAAAGCAATAAAACTGTCTATATCCACAGAATAAATTTAAGATATTATGTATTAAAAAAATATACAGTGGGGCAAATGTGATGCTTTTGATATATTTTTTTTTTTTTGGGACACTCTAACAGTTAACCGCAGCATTGTTTCGACGAAAAATAATATGTAAAAAAAATAAAAACTTTAAATAAATATATTTATGTAGCCGTTTTGTGGAATATTAAATTATGCCTTAAAATCGCATTTTAACCGCGATCATGAAAAGAAAGGAGATGAAATTCGAGAACAAATAATACCATTATTTTCACTTATTGACGAATCCTTAAAAAACTACGAAATATGAGTTTTTTTCTAATAAAAAACGCACAAGTAAAAACTATATCGTCCGTCACATAGCGTCCGCAACAGTTTATTTATGGATTTGTTTAAATATTTTATTAAAGCTGTTTTGTAATCCTCTGATTGTTCTCTATCTTTAATGTATTTACAATTTTTTATTACTATGATCGATATGATGAAAATTTCAGAAACTCGTGTTGAAAAAAAGTCACTTCCATTTTTTGTAGCGTCCGTCACAGCACTTTAAAAGCTAATATCTTGTTTCCCCAAAACAAATATGTAAATTAACAAATGCCATTCGATAGCACAATCGATGGGCTAATATTCTCAGAAATCTGTGCAAAGAAATCTAGTGTAGAACGGCAATATGATACATTTAAGTACAACCAAATCCGTACAAAAGTATCGTTCGTCACGCAGGATTTGCCCATATGTTTTAAATCATACATATGGGCCATATGTAAGCTTAAAATAAATATACATATGTTAAATTAAAGTAACCCAGAGTTTTAAAGCAAGAAATCGAATATTCGGGTCGTAAAATTAAAATTGGATACGTTACTGTTAATCGATCTTAAAAAAATATTTTATAATATAAATTTTACAAAATAAGTAAGTAGATAAATTATTTCGGAAACCTTAGATTCATTATTTCAAAAAACTTTATATTTTTGAGCCATACTAATAAAAAAAAACTGTTGGTATACTATTGTTGGAGGGTGTTTTAATTAAGCCATAAATTTAAAGTTTTAAATAAGTTTAATGTTTATAGTAAAAGTTAATTTATAACTTTGCTGAGAATATTGAAATATGTTTATAGTTTAACCAGTAAAATCGTTCGTCCGTCCCCTAATTTATAACTATGAATTACGAGTCTTTAGAAGCGCAGATTTTCCATATTGTTATTGCTAATTGGTATTTTTCTTTTTTACTTATAATTTATTGCCTCCCTTTTGAAGTTAGTTTTAAGGTCAATACATATAAAGTTTTAAATGCTAATTTAATGAAAACAAGATGGAAATAGTTTCTTGATTAGTTAATCTCTAATTTAGTTAGTTAACTACAATAATGTAGATCATGTTAAAAGACACATAGGGGAATATACTCATAGAAGGCTATATGTAATAAAAAATGTTTTGTAATAATAATTTGAGCCTAAGAAAAATTTCTCTAGCGCTATAAATATCAATATATGCGTATTTAGTTAATTTTGTGCCCATGGGATATTTCTAAGAAACTCTAAATATATTGTCATTATTAAAGTAATGTATAAATTATATTAAATTTACCATGAATACTACAAGTATGAAAGGCTAATTTTACTATAAAAGTATGGTATCACAATCAGGATCCGGTTTGCGTCGCTATTCTTAAAATAATTTACTCGAATAATGCAAGAATATTGAAGTGTTGTTCAAATTCTTAAACATTCTCAAATTTAAGTTGAATTCTTAGAAATAGTTATTAGGCTGTGTCGAATTTTATATACCCATCAACAACTCCATTTACAGTGGTGGTCACATATTTAGCACACTAGTTATGCGTTTTTTCAAAACCGTATATTTTTCTGTTGGAGTAATAATTTTCTTTTTTTTTTGCCACGATGTGTAGCTTATGGAGTGTTCGACAAGTCCCGTTACTCTTTTTGTTATTCCCTTTCTTCCATTTGCTTCATATATAATTTATTTGTTGGTAATACGTAATTAGAGCTGGACACAAATTTAGCATAAATATTAAACATTTTACATTTCTGTTATTTTTTGAATTTTTAATAATTTTTGGTAAGTTTTTCATCATATTGTGTACAGTTGAAGGTTTTTCAGAAATAAAATATTTATTAGACATGGCCAAAAATAAATGGTGCACAGATACGCAACGACAGGTGATTTGTGAAATAAATTCGCTAATGCTTTGAGCCATATAAAAGCACACGGGACAATTAAAAAGGGTTCACGGGCACCTAGACCAAGAAAAATGATAAAAAAAAAATGGGATTATTTAATACATAGAATGTCAGTGGCCGACCCTTTTTAAAGCTCCAGTGAAATAAATAGTGAAGTGTCATCAAAATACGCTATTGATGTCTCCGACAGAACGATACAAAGACGACTTAATGAAAAAAATTCGCGTGGCTGTATAGCGCAACACAAGCCACATGTGTCAAAAAAGAATTAGAAATCACGAATTTCTTTCACCCGATAGCATTTGGAAAAGCCATTAGATTTTTGGAAAAACATACTTTGGAGCGACGAATCAAAGTTTTGCAGATTTGGATCTGATGGAGAGAGATACCCAGCAAAACTTTGGTAATGGCAAGTACTCTGATAACTGGTTACCTTGTAACGACTACAACATACCATCCGAATAAATAATAAGTTATTACAGAAGTGCTTATTTGTAATTAAGATGGTAATTTAAACTGAATGGCCCCGGTTCAAATCCCACCAAGGGCAACATTTTTTTTTAGTTTTTTTTTTTTTTATTAAAAGAGTCTTTTTGAATGATTTTTGAATTTTAAGAACTTAAATATTATCTTCTGTAAAAAAAATTTGTAAAACTAACTCACGTTAATAAAAAAATACCATCATGAGTCAATTTTGATTATGTAGGGGATGTTGAATACCAAACACGATTCTAATTGGTCTTAACTTGGTAAGCCCAACTTATCTGGGTCATACTTTATCTCAACTGTGGACATACACATCCTCATGGTATCACCCGCGGAGCTAGTTTAACACCCATTAATATTGTGAGTTAACATGTTTCGAGAGTTGTCCCATAAGATCGATAAAAATGGGTTAGGATTACGGGCTAGTAACCCTCTCTTGAAAAAAAATACAATGAAGAGGATACAATTAGAATTGAAATGTCCCACTACCTAATGTTAGAGGAGGATGTCCGAAACTTCGATAGAAAGACCAAGTAGAGGAACATTTTTCAAAGCTTGGCCTGTAAAATTGGAGAATATTCGCACAAGATCGAAATCCATGGAATTCTAAAATATGCTCGGACTTTGACCTTAACAGGTTGTAACATTTGAGTAAGTAAGAGTCAATCTTATGTAAAAACTTATACAAAAAAGAAGATTTAAATTGTTTAGGTTTTAAAAAAATTTTAAAAAAGTTTTAAAGTAATTAAAAAAAATCGTATAAAAATATTTTTCCAAAAATTACAACAAAGCAAAAAAAGCAGGGAAAAACAAAGTTATTTTCACATGATTTTGGATCTAAAAATAAAATTGTTTATATTAATTATAAGCTGCTAAGTTTTCAATATATGAAGTAGCTCAGTGGAAGAGTCTCTGCCTAGCAGTCGGAGGGTCTGGGTTCGAGCCCCCAATGGGATCATAAAAAAAATTTTGTATTTCGTTAAAAAATATATGTTTTTAATAAAACAACAACAAAAAAGTTGTTGCTGTTGTTGTTGTTGCTTTCAAATTGCTTACCAAAGTCATTACTTTTCTGCAATTGGTAAGTACTTGCCTCCAATGACATCCCCATGTTAATGTAATGACTTAAACAGCGAATGAGTAAGTAGTTCGTGTTCAATAGTTTAACTGTTTAACTCATTATTTGGTAATTAAAAGTTTTACTGGGTATGTATGGTATCTTCCGAACAT
This sequence comes from Stomorhina lunata, assembly GCA_933228675.1. NCBI lineage: Eukaryota > Metazoa > Arthropoda > Insecta > Diptera > Rhiniidae > Stomorhina > Stomorhina lunata. The sequence goes on along the minus strand of OW121740.1, from coordinate 93,910,667 downwards.
GCAGCACAACCCAAAGTATATGTCAAAGACTGTAAAACATGGTGGAGGAAATGTGATGGTGTGGCTTGCATTCTCAGGGCATGGAGTTGGTCCAATACACAAAATTGACACACGTATGGATCAACACGTTTATAAAAATATTCTAGCCGATATCATTATACCATAAGCAGAGGCAAAGATGGCGCTTCATGCATGACAATGACTCTAAACACTCTTTACGTACTGTGAAGTGTTGCTTGGAGGAGAGTCAAATAGATGTTTTGAAATGGCCAGCTCAATCTCCGGATCTCAATCCTATTGAGAATCTTTGGAATGATATAGAGAAGCATATAACAAGCGTAAAACCTAACAACTTAAATGATTTATGGACGGAAATTCAAAAAATATGGCACGCTATCCCAAATAAGCGATACCTGGCTCTTGTGAAGAGTGTGCCTAAAAGATGTGCTGCAGTTATACAAAATAAAGGATATCCTACAAAATATTAGGTTTTTTTCAAGAAACTTTAATTAATAACTTGTTTTTGATTTTTAATAAATATTGTTTTTAATTTGTGCTAAAAATATGTCCAGTATTTTTTATGGGTTATCTTTAAATTATTGAAAAATAAATATAATTTTTAAAAAATATGTATATAAAAGGAATACAACTTCATCTTCGCATCACGTGTAATACATTACAAAAAAAAAGTAGTGAAAAAAAAATTGAATTAGGACTTAGTATTTCCTATAAGAGATAACAGGTACCATTTGTGCTAAATGCGTGACCACCACTGTATATGTAAGATGAAAATTTGAATATATACCAACATTGGTTGGTATTAGTTATAACTTATTTTTCCCCAAATTTGGTTACCATAGTTATTACAGCTTAACACCTTTATAAGGGTTTTCCGGTGGTCAAATGTATTTTTGATATCAAATACTTATTGTTGGATATGGGCAAATCATGCGTGACGGACGATACATTTGTACGGATTTTATTGTACTTAAATGAATACTATCGTCGTTTTACACGAGATATCTTTGCACAGATTTCGGAGAATATTAGCCCATTGTTTGTGCTCTCGAATGTCATTTGTTAATTTATATGTTTGTTTTGGAGGAAAAAGATATTCGTAAATGCATTAAAGGATAGAGAAAAATCAGAGGATTACAAAACACCTGAATGGATGTTTTCGCGACTTTTATGAACATTTAAACAACCTATTATTTTAAAAAATTTACAAGTATTCGAGATGGGTGCAAAAAAACTGCCATTCACGAAAAGAGCAATCAAAAACTGTAAAATTTTGTCCTTGTTTTAATGTTTTTCAGATTTTCCCATATGGTTGAATGGAGACAAATTACACGGTCTCATAAATGAGCAACTTTGTAAAAACTTGAAATGCGACCTAGTGGGGGTTATAGGCCTAGATGAGGACATACAAAACCATTTTCAAAGATTTCGAAACATTTGCAAAATTTTGAGATATTCCCGAAAAACTGTTTTCGGATAGGCAAAGCGATTTAAAAATTTTAAAAAGTTTAAGAAAGTCAATGGATCAAGCTCTTACAAGTTTTATGCGTATAGCTTATATTCTAAGAAACTAGGTAGTTTTTATCAAAAGTTTTGCTTTTTGTTAATTTTTTGTAATCTTTAAATTCAAAAGCAAATATTTAAACATTTTTTATAAAAACAGTTTATTTTATAGTCTTTTAAGGCTTGTTTTATATAGAAACAAAATCGAGATATTAGTTATTGATATCGGTAAACATTCACAAAATTTGTTTAACTTTTTCCGAAGTTAAAATTTTTTGATTGCAAACAAAATATTTATACCCTTCACCACCATAGGTGGAAAGGGTATTATAAGTTTGTGCTGATGTATGTTACGCATAGAAATATTTGTCTTAGACCCACCTTTTAGTATACCAAAAGGCTTAGAATCACTTTCTAAGTCGATTTAGCGATGTCCGTCCGTCCGTTCGCCTGGCTGGTTGGACCCCCATGTAAACCTTGTAATCAAACTACAGGTCGCAATTCTTAATATAATTTGATGAAATTTGGCACAGATCATTTTATTGATAATGAGACCATGGCTATTGAATTTGGTCAAAATCGGTTCATTATTTATGGTACCTCCCATAGGTCTCACTTCCCGGAATTGATATATTGGCCACAAATATCAATATTTTTTCATGAAATTTAAAAAAATACTGCTTATGTAAACCAAAATCAAAATTTTGTTGAATACAAACTCTTCTTTAAAAACGCACTAAATGAGACAAAAATCTTTAAAACGCTCGTAAATCTAAAGATAATGAGAATTTTGAGTTTATTTTTTGCATACATAAGTTTTGTAACAACTGTAATCAATTTGCCAAATTTCGAGATAATTGGTCCACATTTGACCGCATACAGCTTAAATATATAAGTTTTGAGAAAATATTTGTATGATGGCAAAATTTAGCAAATATTTGTCTTTATAAAGGAAAAATAACACCTTTGACCTTAGTGGTGAAGGGTATAGTATGGTGGGGCTTGACCGACTATAGCGCTTTCTTACTTGTTTTTTGCTTTGTTTGTTTTGTATATTAAAGCTTTATAGAAATAAAAATTTACTTTATTACATCAATTTTTTACTTCTTTTTTGTACCCAACTTATAGACAAATGTGCCCCATGGACAATATACGTACATCTAATTTTAAAGGATATTTTTGTGTTTACAAACATATAACAAAAAAGTCAAGCTGATTTTGCATTTTTCAGAAATGCAGTTATATAGTCCCATATATTTTCTTTGGATTTCAAAAATAAAAAGTAGCCAGAAATTTGAATTTTATAAAAAATGGCAAATTTCTATATACCAAAATTTTAATTGTAAAAAAAGACAATTGGTTTCCATTTTTTAATTTTTCAAAATGTTCTACATAGACAATAAAATAAACTTTATAACTGCAAAAAATTATTTATGTACCTTGTACAGTTTTTCAGAAATTTAAAGTTAATTATCATTTTCTGATAAAAATAATATGGATTTTTTTAACATTATCGCGAAATCGATAATTCACAAAAGCTTCAATAATTTACTCTGACACTCTAAATATTTGTGCTTATGGCTTTTTGAATCGATTTAACGATGATATCTATTCTTTTTGGACCAAATCGAATCATTACTTCTGGTAGCTCCCATAGAATTGTCTCTCGGAATAAAGTTTTTGACCCTTTTGCAGCTACAATTTTTTTTTGCATATTTTAAAAGTTTAATATAAATATAGCTTATGACAACCGAAATCAGTGTACGAAATTTTGTGGGAATCGGTCCATGTTTGACCCTACCTCATATACAAGACATACTCAAAAGCATATAAATACCCAGAAAATTCCAAAAACGCTTATAAATCTAAAGACTCAAATTTTGCACAGATATGTACCTATATCTTCTAGAATTGAAAAAAACTTATAAAGTTGTTAATCCATATTTGACCTTAATCCCCGACTATAGCATTTGTTTTAATAAAATTTATTAATCTGCAAGGTTTGTTGGTTTGTTAGTCAAATTATGATTAAATTAAAGGCTAATCATGTTACACAAAGATAATGGGTGTTTTTTTTTAGAGGTATAGAACTTCGAATTGAAATAAAACACAAGAAAATCGTTTTAATGTCCATCAATTTGGCTTTATTGGAAGGATAATTTTATGCCATTAATGTTTAAATATGATTTCGGGCATGTGGCCGCCGCGGCTGGCTCGAATAAAGCCAATTCTACAGGTCCAATTTTCAACTACTTTTTCGAGCATATGGGGCCGTATGTTGGCAATAACGCCACGAATGTTGGCTTCCAAGTCCCCTAACGTTTCTGGTTTGTTGGCGTAGACGAGCGACTTCACATATCCCCAAAGAAAATAATCCAGTGGTGTCAAATCGCACGATCTTGGTGGCCTATTGACAGGTCCATTCCGCAAAATTATGCGCTCATTGAATGTTTCCTTCAATAAATCAATTGTGACGTGCGCTGTGTGGCATGTAGCGCCGTCTTGTTGGAACCACAACTCATCCACATTCATGCCATCCAATTGGGGAACAAAATAGTCGGTTATCATGGCTCTATACCGGTCTCCATTTATGGTAACTGACTCTCCAGCATTATTTCGGAAGAAGTATGGCCCAATGACTCCACCAGCCCATAGAGCACACCAAACAGTCAGTTTTTGTGGATGTAATGGCGTCTCAAGGGTTTCATGTGGATTCTCTTCACTCCAAATGCGGCAATTTTGCTTGTTGACGTAGCCATTCAACCAAAAATGAGCCTCATCACTGAACAAAATTTTGCGATGAAAATCAGCATCGAGATCAATCTTATTTTCGGCCCATACACCAAAATCACGACGCAGTGCATGGTCTCGCGGCTTTAATTCTTGCACAAGCCAAGATCTTTGCGCAAAATCTTCCATAAAGTTGATGGACAAAGCTCCAATTGCTGTGCACGGTGGCGAATCGATTCATTCGGGTCCTCTTCAACACTTTGCTCTACAGCGGCAATTGTTTCTTCGGTGCGCACTGTTCAACGTCGCTGCGGATGCGTATTATCACATAGAGTAAACGTAGTGCGAAAACGATCCATGGTTAACCGAATTAATTGCTCTGATGGACGATTATGTCGACCATAAAATAGACGGAGCTTGCGGTAAATTTCGCGAACTGAACCATTATTTTCGAAATAAATTTGCACGATTTGCAAGCGTTGTTCTTTTGTCAACCTGTTCATGATGAAATGGCAAACCAAACTAAATATTAATCACTTGACAGCTGACAAAATGGCCGCCAGTTAAAAAAGTGATGCCAACTTAAAGATCTTTACCTCAATAAAAAACACCCGATAGCTGAATAGCCAAAAGTAGAATTATCTCCATAATATTTTGAAAACAGTTATTAAAAAAATTCATTGTGATAGAATATGAAAATTATTTCATATTCTTATATTTACATATGCCGGAAGTTATCATTTATTCGCATAAATTTATATATATTTTTTTTTTAAGAAAAGAAAAATATTTTGACTGACATTTGTTTTAAGAAAAATTCCTTTAATGTACATTAGGGTGACAATTTTTTGTATGAAGGGAAAGTGATTTTTCGAATTTTATAACTTTTTCTACGGAATATTGTGACACTAGGTCTAAAAGTTTAGATCTGAAAATTTGAGCCAAATCGGACAACGTTCTATGGGAGCGCATCGGGTCCAAAGTTTAAAAGCCCATTTGTATGGGGAAAATGGGTTATTTTTTTGTTTTTGCGAAATTTAGACCAAAAATAAATAATTTTTCCAAGAAAAAATTAGACGAAAATCCATGAAGTAGTTTAAAAGTTATTATACTTTTTCCCTTAAAATTCATGTCCTTGAAAACGCGCCTAAGGTTATGCAATAAAAATTGTATGTTGTAAATAAAGAAATTCCAAAGTTAGACATGATTTATCATTTAAAGCCTTCTTACTAAAAAATAGTTCAGTTTTGTTTAAATATAATCCAATTTACTTAGTTTTTTATGTTGGAAAATGGTACATCTTTCTCAGGTCGATTTCAAAAATCATTTTTTAATTTTTTGAAAATTTTGTTTAACAAATATTACAAATTTAGAATTATACTCTTTAGCGTGTTAAAACAAATGAAGAATAAAACCAAAAATAAATTAGGTCGATATCTTGAACCGTTTCGCCGTACCTGCAATTTAAAATTGAAGAATTTCGCGAAAATGTAATTCTTTTTTGCCAAATTCGAGTAAATGCTACGTAAAGTTTACTTGTATTCAATTTTAACAAACAAGATAATTTATCTGTTTTGACACACATTTGTAATATTTGTTGAGAAAAATTTTCAAAAAAAATTAAAAAATGATTTTTGAAACCGACCTGAGAAAAATGTACAATTTTCCAACATGAAAAAAACTAAAGGTACGGTCAGACTCATTAAACATTTAAATCAAATATTTTGAGTAAAATATTGTCAAAACAATATAACAAAAAATTTGTGGTCACACTTGCACATTTATTTGACGATTTTTATTTGATAAAATACAGAAAAAATACGTTTAAAGTATAAACAAAAAAAACAGGTTTTATTTATGGTCACACTGAAGATTAAATATTTTCCCAAAAAATATTTTATCAAATTTTTTCAAAACAAAATTGTGTATCTAGCAATTTGTTTCTCATATTTGAGTTGTTGTTTCTCAAATTTGATGTTGTTCTTTCTCAAATTTGATGTTGTTGTTTCTGTTTGAATAGTAAACAATAGAAATGCTCAGCTGTTATTTGCCCCTGTTTGATGTTACAAAAATTTTGTAAGATTAATGGCCTGTTTGTGTAACTAGTTTTTTTCCAAATCACTCGTCATATGAGTAGAAAAATTTGGTTTTCGTTTTTGTAATTAAAATGTCAGTTTTGATTGAGTAAAAAACGTAAGAACAAAAAGCTTTTACAAATATATCGTTCTTTTAAATGAATTTCACACGTTCTTTGAGTCAAAAACAGACAATCAGAAAATATCAATCGTTTACAATTTTATTTTCTAACTTAAAATTTTTGCTATAAAAATAATGAATATTTATTAGGAAAATATATATTTTTTTTAAATAAATTATAATAAAAAGCGCATTAGCTAAAATACTTAATAGAAAAGTACCTTTTAGAATAAAAAGTTCTTTTAAGAATAAAAAGTTCCTTTAAAAATAAAAAGTACCTACAACTGAACTAGAACTGAACTAGAACTGAACTAGAACTGAACTAGAACTGAACTAGAACTGAACTAGAACTGAACTAGAACTGAACTAGAACTGAACTAGAACTGAACTAGAACTGAACTAGAACTGAACTAGAACTGAACTAGAACTGAACTAGAACTGAACTAGAACTGAACTAGAACTGAACTAGAACTGAACTAGAACTGAACTAGAACTGAACTAGAACTGAACTAGAACTGAACTAGAACTGAACTAGAACTGAACTAGAACTGAACTAGAACTGAACTAGAACTGAACTAGAACTGAACTAGAACTGAACTAGAACTGAACTAGAACTGAACAAGAACTGAACTAGAAATTGAAATTTATTTAGAAAATAAACACATATTTCAAAAACTGTGTGAAAAAGTCTAGCGTGATATCCTCATTTTTATTGACTTTTTGGAGTGGGGAATCTCTTTACCATAAGACCTTGTGAGGAAGAACTTCTCCTAAACGAAAATGCGGAAGTAAGACTCCTGAAGTCGGAGTTTATGAAACAAATCATGAGTTAAAGGCCTTATTCTGGCTTCTAATGCCAATAAGATATCAAAGTCATAGAATGGAGTTACTCTGGGCCTAAAGGGCTGTTCTCTTGAAAATGTTCCTTTTGGTGGATAAAAAATCCTTAATTTTGTTTCAAAATTTAATCGTTGAATTATGCAACACGCTCTTCAGGTCATTTACATTAATAGTTGCTTTTAATCTGGTATTGGCGATTAAATTCTGATTATTTATCCCAGATTTATAAACAGTTTCTAAAATACTCCAATAGAATTTTTTTGTAATATTTTGAGTAATTTTTTGACAAGCAAAAAAAAGAATTACCTTTATCGTTTTGAATTAAAAATTTTGTATGAAAAAATTAAAAAGCTTTCGAATTGAGATATATTGACAACCAAACAATTTAAAAACAAAAAAGCACAACGTAATACAACGCAAGTCGGACGAATATTTTCTAAGAACTCAATTTCTTACGAACCCGTCTGCCTTCGAAACGTTCGCTTCAGAAATCACCTTAGTTATAAGAACCTACTATAAATAATTATTTGATCAAAATTTAATAAAATATGTGCTCTTGCGTGGTCACATTAGGAAAATTTTTATTTGGCAAATGATTTTGATTTGTTCAAATCAACATGTTTCTTGTTTGAACCTCAAAAATATTTTGTGGTCAGACTACGAGGATCAAATATTTGATAATTTCGATTAAATGTTTAATCAATGTGACCGTAGCTTAAGTAAATTTGATTATATTTAAACAACACTGAACTATTTACTAGTAACAAACCATTAAATGATAAATCATGTCTAACTTTTTTTTCTTTATTTACAACATACAATTTTTGGTACATATCCTTAGGTGCATTTTCAAGGACATGAATTTTCGGAGGATAACTGCAATAACTTTTAAACTACCTCATGGATTTGCGACTTTTACGATTTGAAATAAAGCTGTGTTAGTTTACTTTAATGTTCTATTATTTTTTCTTGCACAAATTATTTATTTTACCATTTACCCAAACAAATGGATTCTTAAACTTTGGACCCGATGCGCGACTATAGAACGTTGTCCGATTTGGCTCAAATTCTCAGATCTAAACTTTTAGACCTAGTGTCATAATATCCCGTAGAAAAACATTTGAAATCGAAGAAAAAAAATTATTGTCGCCCTAATGTACATAATCATTTTGTTGAGATAGATAAAGTTATTATATACAACTTCCATATCACCTAACTTTATAAAAAAGGTACTTATAAGTAGATAGACAATATTTTAAATAAGGTACATATTACTAAAATAAATTCTGGAAAAAAACAATATGCATTTTCATTTAAATATTCTTTAAAACCTACAAATTTTGAGTTATACCACTTTTCATGTAAAAGAGAAATATGTACTTTTTATAGTAAAAATATGTTTAAATATTTATTTTTCTATTTCTGCTTTTGTTATTTTACTGTCTGCCAGTTGTTATTCTTCTACTTTTCTACATTTACACCTTTCAGGAATTTAAAAAAAAATCGTTTGAAATAAAGAAAATGTATTTTTAAGCTGTTAAACGTTTTGAACATGTTGCATAAACATAAATTGTGCAACAACGTGTAAACTACCCTCATGACTGGTTATGTAGAATAAATGTACATATTATCACATGCACTTATGTGGCAGTTATTTCTTCTTTGAATTTCTTATTTTATTCTAGATTATAGGTTAGGAATTCTTTTACCTCTGAGCTGCAGTCTGTCAGTATATTTTTACTTGAAAATATTAAAATAGTCATATGTTGGTTAGACGAATATAAGCAAGGTCTTGTCTAGTTTTTAAGATATTTAAGAATGCATAAAATCTTGTCATCTATAACAACTAAATTTTAATGTATCTTATATTCTTAAACGAGCAATAATTGTATGTATTTATATATATGTATATATATATATATATATATATATAAATATATATATAATGGGTGTTTTTTTTAGAGGTACAGAACTTCGAATTGAAATAAAACACAAGAAAATCGTTTTAATGTCCATCAATTTGGCTTTATTGGAAGGATAATTTTATGCCATTAATGTTTAAATATGATTTCGGGCATGTGGCCGCCGCGGCTGGCTCGAATAAAGCCAATTCTACAGGTCCAATTTTCAACTACTTTTTCGAGCATATGGGGCCGTATGTTGGCAATAACGCCACGAATGTTGGCTTCCAAGTCCCCTAACGTTTCTGGTTTGTTGGCGTAGACGAGCGACTTCACATATCCCCAAAGAAAATAATCTAGTGGTGTCAAATCGCACGATCTTGGTGGCCAATTGACATATCCATTCCGCGAAATTATGCGCTCATCGAATGTTTCCTTCAATAAATCAATTGTGACGTGCGCTATGTGGCATGTAGCGTCGTCTTGTTGGAACCACAACTCATCCATATTCATGCCATCCAATTGAGGAACAAAATAGTCGGTTATCATGGCTCTATACCGGTCTCCATTTATGGTAACTGACTCTCGAGCATTATTTCGGAAGAAGTATGGCCCAATGACTCCACCAGCCCATAGAGCACACCAAACAGTCAGTTTTTGTGGATGTAATGGCGTCTCAAGGGTCTCATGTGGATTCTCTTCACTCCAAATGCGGCAATTTTGCTTGTTGACGTAGCCATTCAACCAAAAATGAGCCTCATCACTGAACAAAATTTTGCGATGAAAATCAGCATCGAGATCAATCTCATTTTCGGCCCATACACCAAAATCACGACGCATTGCATGGTCTCGCGGCTTTAATTCTTGCACAAGCTGGATCTTGTAAGGTCGCAAGCCAAGATCTTTGCGCAAAATCTTCCATAAAGTTGTTGGATAAAGCTCCAATTGCTGTGCACGGTGGCGAATCGATTCATTCAGGTCCTCTTCAACACTTTGCTCTACAGCGGCAATTGTTTCTTCGGTGCGCACTGTTCGAAGTCGCTGCGGATGCGTATTATCACATAGAGTAAACGTAGTGCGAAAACGATCCATGGTTAACCGAATTAATTGCTCAGATGGACGATTGTGTCGACCATAAAATGGACGGAGCTTGCGGTAAACTTCGCGAACTGAACCATTATTTTCGAAATAAATTTGCACGATTTGCAAGCGTTGTTCTTTTGTCAACCTGTTCATGATGAAATGGCAAAAAAAAACAAAATATTAATCACTTGACAGCTGACAAAATGGCCGCCAGTTAAAAAAGTATATATATATATATATATATATATATATATATATATATATATATATATATATATATATATGACTATCTCGAAAACGGCTATAACGATTTTGATAAAATTTGGACAGTGGGTATCTTTTTTGATGTATTGGTCGAAGAAGAAGAGACTTTTGGAACCTTTACCTCTAAGAGGGTAAAAATGGGGAAAAAGGGAAAAAAAAAATCGAAAACGCTATATCTCCTTAAGTAATAGGTATAGAAACAAAACTTAAATTACGTTTTAAACAGCTATGAAAATAAACGGACAGGTGTTTGGTACTTTTTTGAAACTATGTCCGATAAGGGGTAAAAAAGGGTGAAAATAGTTTTTTTGGTACCTTTTTAACCCACTCTTATATTTTAAACTAAGGAATATAGAAAGAAACTTTGTACTGCAGTCAATAGATCTGAAAGAAATATTGAACACGTATTTGGTACTTTTTTGATTTTGTGGCCAAAATGTGTAAAAAATGGATAAACTGATGACTTAACATCTACAAAAGTAATATGAATAGGAAAATTATGTTAACTGCTTTCTAATAAAATGTACCGAATTCAATTGGTACCAAAGAAGTACCAATTATGCATATGGAACTTTTTGAAATTAGGGGATAAAAAGGGGAAAAAATTAGTAATGTTATAACTTTAAAACAAATGAATGTTTGTCTGTATGTATGTTCTTTATAGAATAGTAAACTGTGAATTTGATCATGTTATGCTCTTTAGCCAAGATGTTGCGGATAAGCCGGCGGAGGTTTTTAAGTTGGTAAACCGAATTTCCGACAGGTGGCGCCACTGAAAATTACTAAAAATTAATTAAATCGTAAACTGTACATTTAATCATACTATGATCTTTTGCAAAGTTGTAGCGCATGAGCCGGCGAATGCTTTTTAATTGGTGTGAATAATTTCCAACAGGTGGCACTACTGAAAATTACTCAAAGTCAATTTAAACGTAAGCTGTACATATAATCATGTTTTAATCTTTTGCAATGTTGTTGCACATGAGCCGACGAAGGTTTCTTAGTTGGTATGAAGAAATTTCGACAGGTGGCGCCACTGAAATTTACTTAAAGTCAATTTAATCGTAAACTTTACATTTAATCATGCTATAATTTTAAGCAAAGTTATTGCGGATAATCCGACGAAGGTTTATTAATTGGAATGACCAAAGTCCGACAGATGGCGCCACTGAAAATTATAAAAAATGAATTAAATCGTAAACTGTGCATTTGATCAGGCTATAAGTGAATTAAATCATAAACTGTGCATTTGATCATGTTATGATCATAAGCAAAGTTGTTATGCATAAGCAGATGAAGGTTTCATAGTGGTAGGAACGACTTCAGGCGGTGCCACTGAAAACTACTCAAAATGAATTAAATCGTAAACTGTGCATTTGATCAGACTGTAATCTTTAGCAAAGTTGTTGCGCATGAGTCGACGGAGGTTTCTGTTGGTATGACCAATTTTTTCAAAATTATTTAAAATGAGTTAAACTGTAACTGTATAAAATATATAAAAACTTTAAAATTTGCCTCAAAATGCTTTACATAAAGCCCCGAGCAAGGCTCGGTCAACCAGGTACTTAAATATAAACGTTTGAAATATTATTTCAGATGTTAATTTCGTCGTTATTACTTTTTAATTAACAGAATTTAAACAAGTAAGAGTGTTATATTCGGATGTGCCGAATCTTATATACCCACCATCAAGTTGTGTTAAATTTAGAAACATATCTCATATATCTACGAGGGTGTAGCAAATTCAAAACGTGGACCAAATTGGAATAAAGTTGTTACGCTGGTTGGTATTGTTGGTAAAATATTTGGAATAACTTCGGTTGCAGTAGCTTTATAGTTCAACATTCAAAAGTATGTAAGTGGTTTCCCAAGTATTTATTTACTTAAAAAAAATCGTTATCGTAACCGGGTATGGTTTTACATTTGTAAGTTGTTTAATACTTTTCGTTTAGCTTAATATTTAGTTAGGATAAAGAAGTTGATAGTTATACGACAGGTCCATATATTTTGTTAGGAGTTCCTAATGCATCTACCATATACATAATCTTATTATGCTGCTTGTACCTCCAAATCTTTTTGATTGTAGATATAAACAAGTAAGAGTGTTATATTCGGCTGTGCCGAATCTTATATACTCACCATCAAGTTGTGTTAAATTCAGAAACATATCTCATATATCTACAAGGGTGCAGCTAATTCAAAATCTGGACCAAAATTGAAAAAATCGCTAAGCTAATTGGTATTGTTGGTAAAACCTTTGGACTAAATTCGGTTGCCATAGCTTTATAGTTCAACATTTGAAAATATTTTAGTGGTTTCCCCAGTATTTACTTTGATCAAAATTCGATGTCATAACCGGGTATAGTTTTACATTAATAAGTTGTTAAATACTTTTCGTTGTGATTAATATGTAGTTAGGCTAAATACGTTAATAGTAATACGGCAGGTTCATATATTTCTTTATGAGTTCCTAATGCATTCATCATATATAAAGTCTGGGCTAAACATTGATTGATGCCTATAAAATTCCATAGGTGCAATGTTAATATAATGAATGTACCTCCAAATCTTTTTGATTGTAGATATAACAAGTAAGAGTGGTATATTCGGCTTTGCCGAATCTTGGATACCCTTCACCAATGGTGTTCCAAAAGTACTTAATGTAATTCGTAGCAATATTTGGTTATACTAGTATTATATGCAAAGGGTCTTTAAAATTAAGAGTCGGAAAACGAAAACCTTTTCGGTGGCGTCATCATCTGGAATAGTTATGCACCCAAAGGTTAGGTTGGGCAGGTGGCTGATGTCTAGGGAAGCTTCACTTGGGTTCTAAAGTGGTCCCTTTGTGAAAGATAATGATTACTAGACTACAAGTAGAGAATGCATATTTAAGCCAGCCAGTAGCTTCGAAATAAAATAGACACATATTTTACGAACATTTAATAAAGTTCGATAGACCAGATAAACTATGCAAAAAAATGCTTCAAAATGTAGATGCCCTTAGATTTGCAATAGCACATCGATTTGATAAAGTTTAAGTATTCTGACATGCAACCCAAAAACGCTGTGCCCAGTGAGGGTTGTGCACTTTAATTCGTACGAATTATCCAACTAGTAAAAGTTCTTGATTAGTTATGTAAAACTCTGAAGTTAGCGGACTGATTTAGGTCAAAGCTTTAACAATGATTGTCAATGTATACAAGCCTTAAAATTATAGGGTATACACTCTTAGTTTTAGATACATACGTGAAATATATAGCTTTTGAATGGATGGTTATCAGCTTTGTCGGAAAAGTTTACTTATTAATTTGAAGTTAGTTAATTAATTAAAATGAACACTTCATCAATAATATTTGGGATGTATAGTTCTTTCGATCTGTCCGATTAATGTGTTTTAATTTATCAGCATTAAATCGATTCCCAGTCGGGTTTATATGGGAGATTTCACTAAATGTGAATAGAGCTCGCCCATTTTCAATATCGAACTTTTCAAGAGATCAGAGATACTTTTGTCAAATGTTGTCCCTCTAGAAAGTTTATTTTAGGCGCTATTGTCCTGAATATCAATATTGTACAACGTCTTTATACTAAATGTCATCATCGTATCTATTATAATTTGTCATTTATTAGCTACTAAGAGATTGCCTTAGGCGAAGTTATACGGGATCAATTGTCAAACGTGAACGGATTTCTCCCAATTGCAATTAAAAAATTTAAAATTTTGTTGATATGTGAGATACTTACATACATATGTAGGTTTTGAACGGATATCATGTAATTAGCTGCATTTTTTGTACTTCCTAGGAAGATTACCTATAATTTGATATATAATACATTCTCAAATGTTATCATAATGTTCAAAAGTCAGACACAAAATTAAGATAAATGCAGTGTGTCTGTCTGCTAAAACCAGATTTGTGGAGCTCCTGAATTGTCCCACCCTGAATTTCAACATTTTCGATCAAAACACCATCGCTTAAAAGCTAAATTATATCTACCACAAATTACAGAATGCATCAGGATTTAGATAATCCCCTGCGAAGGACGCTATTAAACTTCATCAAAATAAACATCTGAGATATCGACAAAACAGGAGCTCCGAAAACTTGACTACAACAGAAAAAAGGACAGACAGGTAGACGGACGGACATGTAGACGGACGGACAAACAAACAGACGGACGGACGGACGGAGGTCGCGAAATCGATTCTTGTGCCGATTCTGAGTTGATCGGTACAATTTGAATGGTATTCATAATCAGATTTGTGGAGTATATATATCAGATTTTAGATAATCCTCCCATAAAGAACGATGTCAAATTTCATCACAATCGGTCCATAAACACCTGAGATATCGCTGAAACAATACTTACAAAATGTAAACAAAATTTCTTAGACACGTACTTTGGGCAATTTGCTGTACATCAAATGTAGTGTTATGGCGATATCTCAATTGTTTATGGACCGCTTTTGATAAAATTTAATAACGTGCTTGGTGGGGGAATTTCCTAAAATCTGATATAAAATTTATGTAGGTCCGTACTAAAGGAGGATAGTTTTTCCTATTTCTGCATTTAATTTTTTCAACAAACATTCTCTAATGTGTACTTTGGGCAATTTGCGATACATCAAATTCAGTGTTTTGGCGATATCTCAGTTGTTTATGGACCGATTTTGATAAAATTTTACAGAGTGCTTTGGGAAAATATTTTCTACAATCTGATATATAACATATTATCACATGTACACCAGGAGTATCTTTTTTCTCTTGTTATTTAAAAGTGTGTTTTAATCAAAAATTTTCAAATTTTCGTCTAATTTTTGGTATTTTTTCGATATTTTCGGTGTTAATAAACCGATCATAATGAAATTTAATAGCGTTCATTGCGGGAGAATTTCCTAAAATCTGATATATAATTTATGTAAGTCCATCCTCCAGGGGCTTCAGAAACTTGATTTCAACAGACAGACAGACAGACGGACGGACAGACAGACAGACAGACAGACAGACGGACATCGCTTAATCGATTCTCCTCCCGATTCTGAGTCGATCGGTATAATTTTTATGGGGTCTACGATCACTAATAAAAAAATTACAAACGGAATCACAAACTTATAATACCCTTTCACCTATTGGTGAAGGGTATAAAAAGGACAGACAGGTAGACGGACGGACATGTAGACGGACGGACAAACAAACAGACGGACGGACGGACGGAGGTCGCGAAATCGATTCTTGTGCCGATTCTGAGTTGATCGGTACAATTTGAATGGTATTCATAATCAGATTTGTGGAGTATATATATCAGATTTTAGATAATCCTCCCATAAAGAACGATGTCAAATTTCATCACAATCGGTCCATAAACACCTGAGATATCGCTGAAACAATACTTACAAAATGTAAACAAAATTTCTTAGACACGTACTTTGGGCAATTTGCTGTACATCAAATGTAGTGTTATGGCGATATCTCAATTGTTTATGGACCGCTTTTGATAAAATTTAATAACGTGCTTGGTGGGGGAATTTCCTAAAATCTGATATAAAATTTATGTAGGTCCGTACTAAAGGAGGATAGTTTTTCCTATTTCTGCATTTAATTTTTTCAACAAACATTCTCTAATGTGTACTTTGGGCAATTTGCGATACATCAAATTCAGTGTTTTGGCGATATCTCAGTTGTTTATGGACCGATTTTGATAAAATTTTACAGAGTGCTTTGGGAAAATATTTTCTACAATCTGATATATAACATATTATCACATGTACACCAGGAGTATCTTTTTTCTCTTGTTATTTAAAAGTGTGTTTTAATCAAAAATTTTCAAATTTTCGTCTAATTTTTGGTATTTTTTCGATATTTTCGGTGTTAATAAACCGATTATAATGAAATTTAATAGCGTTCATTGCGGGAGAATTTCCTAAAATCTGATATATAATTTATGTAAGTCCATCCTCCAGGGGCTTCAGAAACTTGATTTCAACAGACAGACAGACAGACGGACGGACAGACAGACAGACAGACAGACAGACGGACATCGCTTAATCGATTCTCCTCCCGATTCTGAGTCGATCGGTATAATTTTTATGGGGTCTACGATCACTAATAAAAAAATTACAAACGGAATCACAAACTTATAATACCCTTTCACCTATTGGTGAAGGGTATAAAAAGGGGATGTTATATATATAAGAATTATAGCCAAATGTTGACCGATTGTAACAAAATTTTACACACTGGCTGGCATATATATTGAGCTTATTCTGGCAAAATTTAGTGGCCATGGCTATCATAGTTTCAAAGGCCAGTTAAAGCCTTTGCTAAAAATTTTGGTTTCCGTGAGTGTTTTTTATATGAAAGCTAAAGTCAAATATGGACTGATTCCTATAAAATTTGATAAACTGATCAAAAATCGCATAAAACTTCCCTATTTTAAATTTAATCGTCATAGCTATTACAATTGTATTCAATTTATCAGCACTAATGTGTTTCCCGGGGCGGGGTTATATGGGAGTTCTAACTAAATTTGAACCGATTTTGTCCATTTTCAACACACATGTTTTTTAAGATATCCAAAATACTTTTGTAAAACTTTTTCCCTCTAGCTCTTTTCGTTAAGGCCCTATCGTACTTTTATCTGACGGACATACGGACATAAACAACCTTTTCTTTATGTATTTTTGTGTTTCCATAAGTTTTTTTATATGGGAGCTATGGTCAAATGGTGACCGATTGTGACAAAATTTTGCACACTGGCTGAGATTGACATAAGACTTCCTTCTGCTTCATTTAGTCTTACTAGCATTTGTAGTTAAGGAGCTATTACGATTTTATCTGACGGACAGACGGACATAAATCCCCTTCTCTTTTTGAGTTTTTGTGTTTTCGTAAGTTTTTTATATGGGAGCTATGGTCAAATGGTGTCCGATTGCGACAAAATTTTGCACACCCGCTGGCGTTGATATAAAACTTTCTTGTGGCAAATTTAGTGGTTATATCTGTTATACTTTTATAGATTTATTGGCATTTAAGTGTATTTTAGGTGAAATTTAGGCTGTTTTCGTACGTTTTTTGTATGGGAGCTATGGCTAAATGTGAACCGATTTTGATGAAATTTAACACGCTGCCTAGGGTTAATGTAAAACTTCTATACATATATTTATCATTATAGCTGCTATAATTTGTCATTTAATAACAAATAAACGACTAGCCTAGACGAGGTTATACGGGAGCTATGGTCAAATGTGAACCTATTTTGCCCAATTTCAATAGGCGTTATCGTGATTTCAACAGAGACACAAATAGACAGACGGACATCGTTCAATCGTCTTAGAATTTCATAAGGATTCAGAATGTATATCGTTTTTGGGTTTTGAGCCATTATTAAGGAAATTACAAACGGAATGACAATCTCAATATACCCCCCATTCTTTTTGATGGTGGGTATAAAAAGGGGATATAATATATATATAAGAATTATAGCCAAATGTTGACCGATTGTAACAAAATTTCACACACTGGCTGGTATTTATATAAAGCTTATTTTTGCAAAATTTAGTGGCAATAGCTGTCACAGTTTCTAATTAAATAGCTTTTAGCTGGTCCTTGGTAAATATTTTATGGTTTCCGGGAGTTTTTTTATATGAAAGCTATAGTCAAATATGGACCGATTCCTATAAAATTTGATATACTGAATAATAGTCGCATAAAACTTCTCTATTCTAAATTAAGTCGTCATAGCTATTAAAATTGTACTCAATTTATCAGCATTCATGTGTTTCCCGGTTCGGGGTTATATGGGAGCTCTAACTAAATGTGAACCGAATTCACCCATTTTCAGTATACAAGTTCTAATACATACCAATACTTTTGTACAATTTTGTCTCTCTAGCTTTTGTAGTTAAGGAGCTATCGCACTTTTATCGGACGGACAGACAGACATAAATCATCTTTTCTTTTTGTATTTTTGTGTTTCCGTAAGTTTTTTTATATGCTAGCTGTGGTCAAATGGTGACCGATTGTAACAAAATTTTGCACACTGGCTGGCATTTACATTGGACTTCGTTTAGTGAAATTTTGTTGCTGTAGCCCTTTTCGTTAAGGCGCAATCGCACTTTTATCGGACGGTCAGGCGGACATAAACCCCCTTTTCTTTTTGTAATTTTGTGTTTCCGTAAGTTTTTTATATGGGAGCTATGGTCAAATGGTGACCAATTGTGACAAAATTTTGCACACTGGCTTGCATTCACATAGGACTTCCTTGTGCTAAATTTAGTGGCAAAAGCTATTACAGTTATTCATTTATTGGCATTTAAGTGTATTTTAGGTGAAATTTAGGCTGTTTTCGTAAGTTTTTTGTATGGGAGCTATGGCTAAATGTGAACCGTTTTTTCGATGAAATTTTATATGCTGCCTAGTGCTTATGTAAAACTTCTAGATACCAAAGTTTGTCATCATAACTGTTATAATTTGTCATTTATTAGCAAATAAGCGATTAGCCTAGACGAGGTTATACGGGAGCTATGGTCAAATGCTAACCGATTTTGCCAAATTTCAATACCAAAATTTTCTCATAGATGAGGAAGTTTCAGTGATCTAGCTCCTTTTGTTTTGGCGTTATCGTGATTTCAACAAACAGACGGACAGACAGACGGACAGGCAGACGGACAGACAGACAGACAGACAGACAGACAGACAGACAGACAGACAGACAGACAGACAGACAGACGGACAGACAGATGGAAATCGCTCAATCGCCTTATAATTTCATAAAGATTCAGAATACAAGAATTACAATCTCAATATACCCCCCATTCGTTTTGATGGTGGGTATAAAAACGAAATGGGTCTGTCATATCATGCTTTACATTATATTTTTATAAACCCAGTAGAAAAGTGCTATAGTCGGTCAAGCCCGACCATACTATACCCTTCACCTTTAAGGTTGAAAACATATATAAAGACATACATATATACATGGACAAATTTTGTTTCTTTTTTAGATATTCTTTACAAAAAAAAATACTTTTGATTTACAAATGTATCAAAAATATATACCATTTTAAATTGCAATCTATTTTCTCTATTTGCCGTTAAAAAAATAAAATCGGATACATTCCGAGCTATAGGTCCATTAGCACCAAAAATTTAAATTTTCTTAAGTCTTGTTTCAGTGAATTATTAATATGAAATAGTTTATAATTCAAGTAGTTTTTGTTTCAGTGTATTATTAATTTATAATACATTTATATAGAATCAATCATTTTGCTCGGTTGATTTAATCGTAATTATAAGCTCGAGAAAACATTTACCTAAATGTATGCATTTGTTATTTAGCACATATTTAATTATAAACTTACACATATTAACTTACTTATTAATCAACTCAATCAATTTAATCAATAGATTTGATTTCGTGAATTTGATTTATGGAAATGATTTTATATTTGAAATTAAACGGAATAGAAAAATTTAGTTAAGTTGAAAATTTTGAAATAAATTTCCTGCATAAATTGTATTACTTTTGTAATAAACATTCCATGAATTAAAATTTTACATAAGTATATTGCACTAGAATCCCAATATATTACAATTATTTATTATTGTTATAAATATGTTTTTTGATAAAACTAATAAATGTTGCTATCTTTATGAAGCCCTTCGACAGTGTCAACAGGTGCTATCTATGGAGAATTTTAGAAAACCGTAACATGCCAACGAAAATTCTGAACTTAATTCGGGCAATGTACATGGACTTTAAATGCCGGGTTCTACATAGAGGTAAATTGTCTAATGCGTTACTACTGGAGTTACTACTGGAGTAAGACAACGATGTATATTATCACCTAAACTTTTTATCCTTATCATCGACAATATAATGCGCACGGCACTGAATGTTAGACGTGGTATCCAATGGACACCATTTAAGCAACTCGAGGACTTGGAATACGCCGATGACGTATGTCTTCTAAGCCAAAGACCAGCTCACCTTCAAGAAAACACTAGCGCTATTACTGTTGAATCTCGGGCACCTGGGCTGGAAATCAATATTACCAAGACAAAGATTATGCCTGGAGGCTTTGGTGCAAACCCGTCGCCACACATCAATGTAGATAACGAGGGTATTGGATGTGTAGGTACCTTTAATTATCTTGGCAGTTTGGAATCTACAAAAGGTGGCGCCGACGAGGATATTGAATCGCGTATTAATAAGGCAAAATCTGCATTCAGCATTCTCCGTTCTATATGGAAATTTCGGCAAATATCAACAACAACTAAGTTACGAATATATAATTCGAATGTCAAGTCCATCTTGTATTACGGTTGCGAAACTTGGAAACGCACAAATGCCAATCCTTAATACTAAATCTGCTAAACGCTACAAGGCAAATCCCTTCTTCTATAGAGGTATGTCAACTGAAATGGCGATGGATAGGCCACACACACTTCGAAGGCCAAATTCCAACATTGCTCGACAAGCGCTTCGTTGAAATCCACAAGGAAGCGGCCGTCGTGTTGGTGCACCTGCTAGAACGTGGAGAAGGTCAATTGAAGCGGAGTTACAAGCAGCAAACTATTCATGGAATGATGTATGCCTAACATCTCGCAATAGAGTTCGATATAAAAGGATGGTTGAGGCCCTATGCTCCACTGGGAGTCAAGGATAACAGAAGAAGAAGAAGAATAAATGTTGCTAGATAAAACTGGACTCATTTAGACGGTTAGCTGGGTCATCATCATCAGGAGGAGTATCTCTAATTCTAGACAAGAGGAGTATCAGATCGAAAACCATGCATTATACCTAAATTCCGAGACAGAATAAATACGAAAGAAAGATTATCAACTGAACAGAAATAAAGTTCAGTTCGAATTTATTCTCGAAAATTAGATATACTCGTAATGTATGGTTTTTGATGTGATACTCCTTCTGATGATGCTGGCCTAACTTATTATTGAAAATCGCCGAGGAAATGTTTTCCCCGCCAACACTTTTCGACTTAAAAAAATATATTATAGCATTCGGTAGTAGCTGTTGTTATAGCTTTTGTTATACATTTTAATAGATATAGATACTTAACTTTTAATAAATTTAAAAGTTCTTGATGGATTTGATGGATTATTGCTTCTATTTTGTATGATTTTATAAAAACGAAAAAAATTTTAAAGAATATTTTTTTTTATGCAATTTCTATGATATCTCTAAAACGACTAAGTAGATTAAGAAAGATTTGAAGACGAATTAAAGATAAAATTGTTCTTAAATTTCGGTTTTTCTTATCGGCTTAATTTAACCATCTGTTTTGGAGTTATATTAGCACTATTCGGAATAACCAATGTCATTTTCGGATGTAGCTGACCAAATCCTTCTTGTTGACCTGTGTTGTATGCGGCATTGCCACAATGTGTGTTTCGGTACTCTTCCGACACGAAAATGATTTATATTTAATGATATCGGGGAACTAGTACCCGAAATCCGAATTTTTATGCGCAGGCCTACAAGAACTCACCCATTTCTTTCCAGTTGGTCAGTAGATCACTTAACACACTATTGAAATTAAATTTTATAGTTGGAGAAATTGTTCGGTCGCCTTTTCTAACCTGCACAGTGTAATAATTAAAGAAACTTAAATTTGTTTTCTTACCTTTGCAAAAAAACTCACGACTAAACTTAATAAAATAGTAAAAACAAAAATATTTATTACAACAATTTGTTGTTTTTGTTTATTTTGTCCGTCTATAAATGGTCTACTTAACTAGTTTTATTTTTTCCCCTTATATTTTTTTTTGGTCGATAAAAGGACACACCTTTTACGTGACACAATTTTCCAAAACCATGGAATATTTATACTCAGAAACATAAAATAAGGTATAAACTACTATTATTACCATCATATTACCTTTATATTATATATTTTCTATATGTATTTGGCATTACGAGTATAAATGAAAATGAAACCAACAACGAAAAAAAAACTTGTAAAGTTCATAAACGTGAAAAACTAGAGTTAAAATGAAAAGAAAATCCCTTTAAAAAAATGTTTGAATTTAATGTCACCACAACAAAAACGACAATGAAATCCTTTAATTTACCTCAATTTTTAAACCTTTTTTTTACAACATAAAAATTTACTCGATAGGCGGGTTTTGGCGGATGGGGAAGTAATAAGGAAGTGAATATATGATTTTTAATTTATTTTTGCACATTAAACGTTGTTGGTCTTTCAAATAATTGCAATCAATTAAATTAAACTAGAAGGTTTAGTTCTATAACATATATTTATCTATTGTATGTATGTGTGTTTTATAAAAATTATAAAAATTTTATTCAAACGTGGATTCTATATGACTTTAATCACTGACAACATGTGCATTTATGCCAAAAGAGAATTCAAATAAATGGCGCCAAATTAGTACCTTAAACGGAAAAGGAAAATTATACCACCAACAACAATAAAGTCAAGAATACATATGTAGGTATATAATAAAACTAGTAAAGAAATCAAGGTTAGAGCATTGTTAGTAATCAGTCTTGAAGAAAATCGAAAAATCGATGTTAACCCTCAGAGAAAACAATATGTCTTTTTTTAACACTAGGAAACAATGAGTTATAAAAACAAGTAAGAAAGTGCTATAGTCGGTCAAGCCCGAACATACGATATCCTTCACCACTAAGGTCAAAGTTGTTCTTTTTCGTGTATAAAGACAAATATTTCCTAAATTTTGTCAAAATACATACAAAATACAAACATTTTCTTAAAATTTGTCAATTTAAGCTCTTTTCGTCATTTTGACTTACATATATGGGGGCTGGAGTCGAATGTCATAAAATTGTCACTATTTTCAGATTTGTGAGCGTTTTAGTGACATTTTTCTCATTTAGTGCGTTTTGATAGAAAAGTTTGTATGGGAGCTATAGTCGAATGTGGACCGATTTCAACGAAATTTGGTACACTAATTTTATTCGTTTTAAGTTTCATGAAAAAATATTGATATTGGTGGACAAAATATTTCCGGGAAGTGAGACCTCTCCCATAGGTCTCACTTCTATAAATAAAGGACCCATTTTAACAAATTTTAAAAGCCATGGTCCCACTATCAAAAAATATGATCTGTGCCAAGTTTCATCATATTATCTTTAGAATTGCGACCTGGGCCCTTACCGCGTAACTCGATTCGAAAAGTAAAATCTTTCGAAAGAAATTTCCGAATCGAAAGGTTAACCGTACTGTGTAAATCGTTCGAAACGAACACAGTGTTGTATTCACAAACATAAGGGAAATTTTGTGAAAATGTTGGTAGCACTGCTGTTTGACACACAAATTTCCCAAAACAAAACATATCAATAAGCAATTTCAAGTAATTTTAAATAATTTTATAATATAGATTGCGTTTCCTTATGTTTCGATGATGAAAATGATACGGTGCCTGAAAGAGTCCAAAGAAAATTAATTAGAGACTCTTCAAACATAATGGATGTTTGTAATAAAATGTAAATGACCATATACACCCATAATTAAATTAGCAATAAGCAAAAAATTAGGGTATATTGTTTAACAATTTCCAATTCAAGGTCTACAATAGATTTCTTCATTTCCAATTGTTGAACCTTTCTTTTGGATTTTTCAACTTTGTCACTTTTTTGAAATCGAAATTTTCTTTTAGTAGTTTAATTTTTTTTCAAGTTGAATTTTTTCTTTTTAAAGTTAAATTTCGAAATTTAATTTAGAAATTCGAGTTTATACTTTAAAAACAGTTACTAAACTCTCTCGGTAGGCTATTTAATTTTGTACTGGTTTTTCAAAAGGTCATTACTAGGATATCTTCTTGAGTGGAGGAATTGAAATTTTCATTTAAATCATTTTCAAGACTACATCTTCGTATTAACGTTGGCACATTGTGTGATTGGCTTTTTGCTCCAAACTCTTGTGTTCCAGACATTCCGTTTAAAGCTTTCTCTATCGAAAGAAAATTTGACGTTTGCTGTTCTAATCTGCTTGGTCCATCTCCAGTCCCAGAAATACAGCTACGGTTCCTATGACATTTGCTTCTTACGTTATTTTTGAAGAAAGCCCAAACCTAAAAATAAATTCAAATAATTTTTTCAAAATATTGACTTGCTCATAACATCTTACTTTTTTTCCACCCCTTGACGTCACGATCAGGCGGTCCAAGTGTATTGAAATCACTGCAACTTTTCCCACATGTGACTTAATTTGCTTTTGGCATCAGGGACATTTAAATGGTCCCTTGTCATATATTCCACCATATATTGTTTTTTGTTTGTGTAAATATATTTTTTAGGAATATTCCTTTAAAATGTTAACAATACAAATTTATTATTTGATTCACTTAATAAAAATGGATTTTTATTTAATAAAGTATAATTTCTATAAATACTTACATTTTTCTCAGCTGTCACTACCTAAATAGCTTTCGAACAATTTCCTATCAATTTAAACGACAAAAATGTACGTTTTCGTATTACACAGTTGGATTTACGAAAGGGAAATTTATTTGTCGAAAGCGAAAAAACTTGTCCGCACTTTCGAAACAAAACATACGAAGATCGTATTAGACAGTACCATTTGTACGAACTCGAAAATTTTCCGTTTCTAATCGAGTTACGCGGTAACCCCCCTGTACTTTGATTACATCGTTTACATGGGGGTCAAGCCAGGCGATCGGACGGACTGACATCGCTAAATCGACTCAGAATGTGATTTTAAACCTATTGGTATTACATACATCACCACAAACTTATAATACCCTATGGTGGTGAAGGGTATAACAATGACAGAAGTGGTATCATTAACAACATAATATATTTAAAAAGTTTGACAATAGTTTATTTCACTAGTATCCCAATGTTGGTTGGAACAACCTTTCATCGACTCGTTTTGATGGTTGGTTAGGCCATCTCTAATTCTAGACCAATGTTGGGCAAAGTCTCTCTGATTCTCTCTTATTTTGTATTTTGCTACCCCTAGAGTTAGAAAAATATAAATTCAGAGAGACTTTGCCCAACATTGTTCTAGACAGAGCGAAAATTACTCATTTTGTCTTATTTTCGACACAAAATAAATACGAATTATAGTTACTAAAATGGCCTATATTACAGCCTGTTTTGGCCAATGGCCGAGCATATTTTAAAAATCCATGCGTCTTGTGGGCATATTCTCCAATTTCATAGACCAAGCTTGAATAGATTTTCTTCTACTTGATCTTTACATCAAAGTTTCTAACGTCCTCTTTTATGGGATCACTTCGAACACTTTTCCTGCTGGTTTAATTTCATCCATTAGCACAACATGTCTAAGTCAACGCGAACGCTGCTGTTTAATGAGTTTTTCTATGTCAATGTCAGCGAATAACTCATACAGCTCATAATAAAATCGGTGTCGAAATTTGTTGCTGATGCTTATTGGACCATAGATTTTTTGTAGGATCTTTCTCTCAAAGACTCCAAGAACAGCTTCATCTGCTTGTGCAAGTGTCTATGATTCAGCACCAGTGTTATTACACTGGTAGAATAAGCGTTTTGTAGAGCCAAAATTTATTTCTTATTGCTTAGGCCGAAATAGCATCTGTTGGCAAGCATGATTCTTCTTCTTTTTTCAATACTTATGTCATTATTTATATTTACAAAATGTGAACAAATTCTTTAACAACCTCGAATAGTGGAAAAGGCGGCAGTCATCTCAAGCAATATGCGCCGCATTATATCAATGTCATCGGCAAAAGCGAGTAACATGTGGTTTCTTCTAAAAATTATGTCAGTTTTTGTAACTGCAGCGAGATTTTCTCTAACAAAGTGTTAAAGAGATTGCATGATAAAATGTCACCTTTTCTAAACCCCCGTTTTGGTAAAAAGAGCTCTGAAAGGTTTTTACCTATTCTAACTGACGATGTTGAATCAGTTAATGCCATCCTGCCCGACCTCATTAACTTTGTAGGAATGACAAATTCAGACATTGCTTTAAATAACTTTTTTCGTATTGGGCTTTCAAAAGCAGCTTTGCTGTTGGGTACTTTCCAGAATTTGACGCAGTGTAAAAATCTGGTCAGTGTTGGAATTACCTAGTCTTAAGTCACATTGGCAGGCCCCAATTATTTCGTTAATTTTGACTTTAAGCCTTTCGCACAGGATGCTCGATGAAATCTTATAAGCAATTGAAGGGAGACTTATACCTCTATAGTTATCCCATACGGATTTATCACCTTTTTGTGCACTGGACAAAGAACACTGAGGCTCCACTCGTCCGACATACGTTCTTCCAACCAAATGGATTTTAAGAGTTGAAACATAGACATTATTGACTCATCACTCCGACATTAAAAAAAAGAGTATCTATAACTATGCCAAAGATATTCTTTCGCGCCCGCGCTGTAAAACGGGTCTTAGTGGATCTCAACATAAATAAGTCTCCAGGGCCGGATGGCATTCCTGCGCTGGTCTTGAAATGTTTGACGCTTGCGCGTCCATTAGCTAACCTCTTCGTGTTTCGATGATTTTTATGTTTACAATTTTGTTATTTATGACAAGAGCTACAACTTTGCCTTAGAGATTATGGTTTGCAAGATAAGAGCCAGAGAAAATGATTACTTTTTTGCAAAAATTACGCCGAAGCCCCGAATTTATAGGGCCCATTAAAAAGGAATGATTTGGGGCTAAACTGAGAGATACATTTCTTTTTTTTTTGGTCTTATATCACAAGTAGTGGTAATTATTTCATGATTTCAAAAATTACCCAGGCTTTTCGTGTCACACAACAAGGGTTAAGCAATATCAACAGTTTCGTAAATTAAATTGACTTCTTTTAACCTTTTACAAACTGGCTACTTTTTACTTGATTTGATTTTAATTTTAATTTTTCTTCTTTAATTCCATTTGATTCTGTTTAGGAGGCAAATGTTAACATGAAAGGGCGTTTTGCGTCTATTTGATGTCGTAGTTGTTGCCACTGTATTGGTATTGTTGTTATTTTGTTGGCTGTTTGTTGCATGATACGAAGAAGTTAAAACTATTTTAGGTCTGATAATATCTAATTAAAGTACAAGCTATTTTGTTGGCCCTTTTCTTCTATATAATTTTTTATTTTTTTCACTTCTGCTAACTTTTGCCCTGTTTCATATAAACTCTACAGAAAGTCTTGAAAAACATTTTGGTTTATTGCTGTGAACTCTTGCATGTGAGTAACAAGATTGAATTTCATATATAAATTTTCAAATAAAAATTAAAAGAAGAATAAATATTGAGAAAAAAAAAGTTAGAAAGTTAAGCTCGAAACATGGGGAAAGTATATATACGAACAAATATGTTGGTGTTAAATGCATGTTTAAGGTACATTAAATTCTGCTTAACTTAATAGATTTTATTTTATTGTTTTAAAAAATTAACACATTTTAACACATTTGGCCAATATCAAGAAAAGAAAAACATAGAAATGCACTTTTCTAAAACCCTGGTTTTGGGGTTTTAAGTAATAGAATTGATTAAAGATTTTGGGACTGAGTACAAAAGGTTAAAAGACAACATTTCTTGTAGTAAAAATTAAAGATTTAAAAATCTTTAACCCTCCGTCATGCGCATGTATCTGGCCAGATCATTTAAAAATTCAACAGTGACTTAAATAAATTTATAATGCAGCTGGATGTTTGAGTCTCCAGGTACCCTCTACCAATATTGTTAGCTATCGTTTTATGAAAAAAAAGATCATAAAAAAAACAACAAAAACAATTTGTGTGAGTTTTTTCATCAACACATCACATACATAGCGCATGTATCTGGCCAGATACACTTGTAGTTTGTATGAAGAATTATGTATTTTATTTGAATTTTTTAATGTTTTTGCATTTGTTTACACAAATCAACTGAAACTGCACTACAATTACACTCTGAATTATTGTAGCTTAGTACAAATTACACTACACAACAAATGAACATCGTGACTATATGGGTCCTATTCAACGATCAAATTGTAGTAAAACCCTATACTCAGTTTGTCCAAGTTAATGACCGTTTTATTTTTATGGGCCTCCAAAGTTTCCCAATATTAGCATGATGCCTAAAAAAGGTGTCATCAGTTTTTACCAAATAGCCAATAATCTCTTAAAAATATCGCTTAACTATGTTCGGCAAAAATGTAGCCAAGGGTATGACAAATATTTCTTGCTAAAATTTTATGATAAAAATGTATTTTATCAAAGTTCTTTTAAAAAAGTTAGAGAAAAATTTTTTTGTTTTTGATTTTTTGATCATAACTTCTTGAAAATCCTGATTATTCCTAGACTATATTTGGGAAAATTTTTGCCACACTAAAGCTAAACAACTTTTGTGAACACACCAATATAATTTGAACGTGTTTGGATACCAAAAATAGGTCATAAAGACTCCCTTGTGCCAAAAAAATTATGTTTTTAACTAAAATTTTATAATTAGAAATATCTCAAAAACGTATTTTTGCGAAAAAGAACTTTTTTGTTGTGGAAAATAAATCTCTGAGGTTATAGAAACAATGTTTGTTCTACGACTTCTTTGTTTCTGATTTCTGTAAAAAGATGGCGCTATTTTGAGGTTACATACGGAAATCGTATTTTTAATAACAAAAACTAAAAAATATGGTTTAACCATGTTCCGTAACTTTTTTCAGGAGTATTTGGTCTAATTTTTTTCTGAATGTACCAACATGGAAAAACTTTCAAATAAAATGTATTTGATACAATTGTAAGAAACATGGCAATACCGCCACCTTGCGGCAATTTGTTGTAAAATTTTTAGAAATGCAATCATAGATACTGTCAGAAACTTTCAAAAGATGTGTCTGTGATGAAATTTCGTCAAAAAATAAGAAATTTAGATGCAAAAGTGAACCGCCGTGGTATAGCAGGTTAGTCATCCGCCTAGCATACCAGAGGTCCAAGTTCAATCCCCGGCCAGACACACTTGAAAAAATAAATTTTCAAAAAAGCGGTGGTTCACCTCATAACTCAGCTAGCCACTGGTTATTGAGTATTAGGCTATGAAAAACTTCTCTAACTAATGCATTCGCCGTAAAAAGCGTAAAAACGTAGGTCCCTTTCAATGAGTCTAAAAATAGAATCGGATGCAGCTCATTGTCTGAGAGAAGTACCCCTTGTTCCAATTGGAATGTTGTCGGGGAATTATATATATATATATATATATATATATATAGATGCAAAAGTAGTCAATAGTACACCGAATCTGACACTTTTTTATAGGATTTCATTTAAATTTCATTAACATGTGATTATAAAAATCATCTCTTGTACCACTTGGAACATTTTAACCGTCAGATGATTCTATCAAAAAGCAATTTTCAACATTTTTTTATGTGCTTAACCTTGAGTAAAAAATTTAATTTTGTTTTCACAAGGGAGTCTATATTACCTATTTTTGGTATCTAGACACGTTCAGATTATAATGGTGTGTTCACAAAAGTTATTAAGCTTTGCTATGGCTACAATTTCCCCAAATATAGTGTAGGAAAAATCAGGCTTTCCAAAAAGTTATGATCAAAAAATTAAAAACAAAAAAATTTTTCTTTAACTTTTTTAAAAAATGTCTGCAATAAAATACATTTTTATATTAAAATTTTAGCAAAAAACTATTCGCCATACTCTTCGCTACATTTTTGCCGAACATAGCTAAGCGATATTTTTAAGTGTTGATTAGCTATTTGGTAAAAACTGATGACACCTTTTTTAGGCATCATCATAATATTGGGAAACTTTGGAGGCCCATAAAAATAAAACGGTCACTAACTTGGCCAAACTGAGTATAGGGTTTTACTACATTTTGATAGTAGAATCGGACCTATACAGTCACGACCTTGCACTTTTTTCGCTGTTGTGCAGTGTTATATGCCAAATGATGACTTTGCCTAAGATATCGAAAATTATTTGGTTATCGAACCAAATCAAGTGTTTGATAGTGACAATTATGCTGCCGAAAATCCTTTCCATAGTAAGGATGGTACTTTTTGGTATAAAAATGAGCCAAATATTGGAACTGGGCCCTATTTCACTAAGCTACAAGTCTACAATTACAAGTGTTTTTGACTGTAAAATTGTGAACTTGTAAAAAATTGTGTTTCATTAAAATACAATTACAAGTTTGTAGCTACAAGTGATTTTTACAATTCTCAAGTTTACAAGTCATACTTCTACAAGTGGTTTTGTTTCACTCATCTAAATTTGTACTTGTACACTTGTAGAATTGTATAAAAAAAAAGCATAGGGTCGACTGAGACTCGCAAAAAAATTTTTACAAGTTACAAGTGAATGATAAATTTAAATAAATTATGGTTTTTAACTATCTTTTAATAAAAATTAGTTCAAATTAACACAAAATCAAATCAATATTAATGACCATTTATTTATTTTGAATGAATTTTATTGGTGTACTAAAGGTGGTCTATGACCAATAATTCTATGCGTTACATACATCCATCAGCCCAAACTTATAATACGCTTTCCATCTATAGTAATGAAGGATATGAAAATATAATCATGTATGCAGAATAAGGGAAATCAATGATGTCCTTAACTCAAGGAAACCTCAAAAAGCATATCTTCCATTTTCTTTATCATTTTCTCAAATACGAATAATAGCGTAGACAACAAAATATGAAAACCAAAAAAATGAGCCCATGGTAGATCGGAAAACAAAACACTTTTTCTAAAACAATTCATAATATTTCAGTACAAATTTTGATAACCGTATCAAAAGTTATAGGCATATATTTATCATATATTTTATATCATATATTTATTAAAATATTTTATTTTATTAAAATTGTAGAAATTGTAATTCTAGAAATTGTAGTTTACAAGTTCAAAAAGCTACAAGTGTTGTGAAAATTTTAATGAAACACAATTGAACAGCCCTTGTAAGAATTAGACTTGTAATTGTAACTTGTAAACTTGTAGAATTGTAGTTTAGTGAAATAGGGCCCTGGTATAAGTCAACACATTTCATGCATAAAACATTTGTTATACACAATTTCTGAAATGAATCGCCATGGAAAATCTGTGGTCGAGAACTGGAATGTAGCTAGTCTAATTGTAATTTGATGCATTCATCTGTACTCTTTTGGCGGCTGGTTATTGCCACAATAATATAATATATATAAATACTAATTTTTGAATCGAAATTAATCGAAACATACTTAAAAACAATTATTTTTTCGAAATGAAACAGAAAATTTAATTTTTCTTGTTTTATTTGTCATTAGTGTTTTTCCTGGGTAGTTGTTTCGGTATGTACTAAATACTTGTACTAAGAAAAAATTGCAAATATTTATCTGCCTGGCTTGATAACAATATAACAATATAATATTATTAAAAAATATATATATATATTATTACATTAATGTATTGAAATATATAGTGTATCTGGCCAGATACATGCGCTACCTATATGACTACCGAAACATGTGCATGACGGAGGGTTAAACCCTTAAAAGGCAACAATGAAATGTCCTTGAGTCTGATTCATTGAACATTGAAAAAATCAATATATTTAACAAATACTTTTCAGCAATTGCCACAATGTTTTTCAATTCAATTAATTTTTTGTTTTGATCCTTTATCATTCCTTCAATTAAATGTAAATATAATTGCAAATTCATTTTGTAAGTAAACCAAGTAGTAAATACCAATATGTATTGTAAAGTATGTACTGTTTTTAATACAAGTGTTCTCTTATGTTTAATCAATAAAATCCATTAACTTAATTAGTTAAACCAAAAAAAAAACAAATAAGCCCAACCATCAACTAAATGTTGCCAATGTTAAATTGCTTTTGATAAATGCACAATTAAAACAAATTATCCTTTTGGTTTCAAAAATATTTGTAATTTATTTTTCTTCTATTTTTCCCTCTACGACTACACAAGCTAACAATTAAATAGACCAAAGAACAATAACAGAAATTTTGTGTTCAAAATCTGGAAAACAAAAATATTTTTATTAACAACATTTCAATACCGAGGACCTATATTAAATACTTTCTATGAAACATTCAAAGTCAAATATTTTGCGCTGAACGAAAAAATTTAATTTTTTCTCAAAAAGATAACATAGATTTTTTTACTTTTTAATTGGAAGTTTTTTATTAAAAGTAAATTCTTTTTTCATATATTCGTAAGGTATTGGGTCCTAAAATGATTTTAATCCAAATTTAAAGTCATTACAACATTCACCCTACGTACAGCAATGACCGAAATTTGTCTAAATTTTATGAGAATATTTGAGTTTTCGAACTTATAACAAACAAGTAAAAGTGTTATATTCGGCTATGCCGAATCTTGTATACTCACCATCAAGTTGTACGAGAGTGCAGCTAATTCAAAATGTTGACCAAATGTGGTATTGTTGGTAATATATTTGGACTAAATTCGGTTGCAGTGGTATAGTTACTATAGTTCAACATTTAAAAGTATCTAAGTGGTTTCCCAAGTATTTACCATGGACAAAATGCTGTTCCATAACCGAATATAGTTTTACATTAATAAGATGTTTCGTTGTGCCATAAACATGTTGATAGCAACACTGCAGGTTCATATATTTTGTTAGGAGTTCCTAATGCATCTACCGTGTATAAAGTCTGGACCTAACATTGATTGATAGCTATCTAATTTCGTAGATGCAATCTTAATATACTGAATGTACCTCCAAATCTTTTTGATTGTAGATATAAAAAGGGGATGTTATATATGTAAGAACTATAGCCAAATGTATAATGTACATATCGAAAATACTTTTGCTAAATTTTGTTTTTCTAGCTCTTGTAGTTAAGGAGCTATCGCGCTTTCTCTGCAGGAAAGAGAGACATAAACGGTTTTTTTTCTGTATTTTTGTGTTTCCGTAAGTTTTTTATATGGGAGCTATGGTCAAATGGTGACCGATTGTGCACACTCGTTGGCATTGACATAATACTTCCTCGTGCTAAACTTAGTGGTTATATCTGTTATATTTTTGGCTGTTTCCGTAAGTTTTTTGTATGGGAGCTTTGACTAAATGTCAACCGATTTTGATGAAATTTTATGTAAAACTTCTATATACCAAATTTTATCATCATAGCTATTATAGTTTGCAAATAAGCGATTAGCGTAGGCGAGGTTATACGGGAGCTATGGTCAAATGTTAACTGATTTTGCCCAATTTCAATACCAAAATTTTCTCAAAGATGAAGAATGCTTCTACTAAGTCTCCGTGAGCTAGCTCCTTTCGTTTAGGCGTTATCGTGATTTCAACAGACAGACAGACGGACATCGCTCATCTTAGAATTTCATAAGGATTCAGAATATATATCGTTTTTGATTTTTGAGCCAATATTAAGGAAATTACAAACGGAATGACAATCTCAATATACCCCCATTTTTTTGATGGTGGGTATAAAAAGGGGATGTTATATATATAAGAACTATAGCCAAATGTTGACCGATTGTTACAAAATTTTTCACACTG
Source organism: Stomorhina lunata (assembly GCA_933228675.1). Lineage (NCBI taxonomy): Eukaryota > Metazoa > Arthropoda > Insecta > Diptera > Rhiniidae > Stomorhina > Stomorhina lunata. The sequence continues at coordinate 93,876,640 of OW121740.1, read as the reverse complement.
GCTGGCATTAATATGCAACATTTAGTGGCCATAGCTGACATAGTTTATAATTTAATAGCTTTTAACTGGCGTTTGTGGCATTTTAGAAGTTACCGGGAGCGGTTTTTGTATGAAAGCTAGGGTCAAAAATGGACCGATTCCTATAGAATTTGACATACTGACTGAAAGTTGCATAAAACTTCTCTGTTATGAATTTAGTAGCCATAGATTTTACAATTTTATTAAATTTATCAACATAAATGTGATTCCCGGCGCAGGGTTATATGGGAGCTATAACTAAATGTGAACCCATTTCAGCACACATTTTCTATAACATATCAAAAATACTTTTGCTAAATTTTGTCTCTCTAGCTCTTGTAGTTAAGGAGCTATTGCGCTTTCTCTGACGGAAAGACGGACATAAACCGTCTTTTCTTTTTGTATTTTTGTGTTTCCGTAAGTTTTTATATGGGAGCTATGGTCAAATAGTAACCGATTGTAATAAAATTTTGCACACTGGCTGGCATTGACATAAAACTTCCTTTTGTGAAATTTTGTTGCTGTAGCCCTTTTCGTTAAGCGCTATCGCGCTTTTATCTGACGGACAGACGGACATAAACCCCCTTTTCTTTTTATATTTTTGTGTTTCCGTAAGATTTTTAAATGGAAGCTATGGTCAAATGGTGACCGATTGTGACAAAATTGTGCACACTGGTTGTCATTGACATGCGACTTCCTCGTGCTAAATTTAGTGGTTATATCTGTTATAGTTTTATTGGCATTTAAGTGTGTTTTAGGTGAAATTTTGGCTGTTTCCGTAAGTTTTTTGTATGGGAGCTATGACTAAATATGAACCGATTTTGATGAAATTTTATATGCTGCCTAGGGCTTATGCAAAACTTCTATATACATTTAATTTTATCATCATAGCTATTATATAGTTTGTTATTTATTAGCAAATAAGCGATTAGCGTAGGCGAGGTTATACGGGAGCTATGGTCAAATGTTAACCGATTTTGCCCAATTTCAATATTAAAATTTTTTCGTAGATGAAGAATGTTTTTGCTAAGTTTCAGTGAGCTAGCTTCGTTTAGGTGTTATCGTGATTTCAACAGACAGACAGAAAGACGAACAGACAGACGGACATCGCTTAATTGTCTTAGAATTTCATAAGGATTCAGAATATATATCGTTTTTGATTTTTGAGCCAATATTAAGGAAATTACAAACGGAATGACAATCCCAATATACCCACCATTCTTTTTGATGGTGGGTATAAAAACGGATTAGAAGCGGCTTTTAGTTGCTTAGATCCAAAATCGAGTATACTTGTGCTATTTAACATAAAAGACTCAATATCTCGAAAAGCAACAATTCGATTAAAATGTTCGTTTATCTAGTAGAATATCGGAGATAACACTATGATTGATTTGATTTTTCTTAAATTGTCTGCATATTTTGAATTTCACTTAATTAGCATAATTTTTTTGAAATTTTAAAAGTGCAGAGTAAAATTTTTGCCTGCAGCTTAAATATATTCTTTGTCTTCATCCTCTAATGAAAGTAGATTTGTTGGAGTAACACGTGGAAATATTTTATGTGCTGTATGACTAGTTGCAATTTTCTTTCCCTTTCCGCTTCAAAAAATATCACTCGCAGGCAAACTTTTCCGTTGAAAAATATGATTTTGCATATATTATGCAAAATTTTTGCCTCGACACTTTTACAAATCAGTATCTACTCAATTAATTATTCATTTTAATTTACATATTCGTTGTAAAGTAAAGACAAAATATATTTTATCTATTAAATATATGAAACTTTGTTCAAATTCCTAAGTTGAAAAAAAATATGAGTTTAGGGGAAATTTTCGTGCTATAACATTTCAAAAATTAAAAAGGCCATAAACAAATTATAGCTGAATATTTTTATTCTAAAGTGAAATATATTTTTATGCATATTTTATATAAAAAAAAAACAAAAAATGGGATAGATAGGTCTCAAAAATTCTTAATAATATTTATTTTCATAAAACAAATTTGTCATATTTTCAATCTTAGAATTGGTTTATACTGTCGAATACTTAATGAGCAATAATATGTAAAATATTTCCTTAATTTCATTAAAGAATTATAGTCAATTCAAATAATTTCCTAAACAAATCACGCACTGTTTACACAATTATTTACACATATTAAATTCATAGAAAAATATAGTAAAATCACGATAACACGATAAAACCTTAAAATTATTTTTCTATTAATTCCAGCCAAAACATAAAAATCAAAAACACCTTTAAGATAACTTAAGTTTCAAACTATCCAGATTCTACTGTCTATACATTTTGTAACCATATACTTAGATATGTTATATGGCAAAAGTCTGTCTATATCATTTGATATGATTCTAACAGGAAAAAAACCACACAATAAATGAATTGTGGTTAAAACCATCACATCTCATCCACATGTTGATGTCAAAAATCTTTTGTAATGTATACAAATCACGAAAAAGCTCATCAATCATAATTCATGATATATCACATATAATATATTTTTTTTTATAAATTATATGAAATAAATACTTTTATGGTAATTCATTTATTAAAATTAAACCATATTTATTAAACATTAATACAGGGGGGGAAATAATAAGAAATTTAAAAATTGTTTATTTTTTGTATAAAAAATTTTTCAATAGAAAAAAATTTTAATAGCAAAAAATTTGGGTATAGAAAAATTTTAATACAAAAAAAAATTCTATAGAAAAATTTAATAGCTCAAAATGTTCCTATAGAAAAATTTTAATAGGAAAAAATTTTTCTATAGAAAAATTTTAATAGGAAAAAATTTTTCTATAGAAAAATTTTAATAGGAAAAAATTTTTCTATAGAAAAATTTTAATAGGAAAAAATTTTTCTATAGAAAAATTTTAATAGGAAAAAATTTTTCTATAGAAAAATTTTAATAGGAAAAAATTTTTCTATAGAAAAATTTTAATAGGAAAAAATTTTTCTATAGAAAAATTTTAATAGGAAAAAATTTTTCTATAGAAAAATTTTAAAAGGAAAAAATTTTTCTATAGAAAAATTTTAAAAGGAAAAAATTTTTCTATAGAAAAATTTTAATAGGAAAGAATTTTTCTGCAGAAAAATATTAATATTAAAAAATTTTTCTATAGAAAAATTTTAAAAGGAAAAAATTTTTCTATAGAAAAATTTTAATAGGAAAAAATTTTTCTATAAAAAAATTTTAATAGGAAAAAATTTTCCTATAGAAACATTTTAATAGGAAAAAATGTTTTTATAGAAAAATTTAATATCAAAAAATTTTTCTATAGAAAAATTTTAATAGCAAAAAATTTATAGGAAAAAATTTTTTTATAGAAAAGTAGGAAAAAATTTTTCTATAGAAAAATTTGAATAGAAAAAATTTTTCTATAGAAAAATTTTAATAGCAAAAAATTTTTCTATAGAAAAATTTTAATAGCAAAAAATTTTTCTATAGAAAAATTTTAATAGCAAAAAATTGTTCTATAGAAAAATTTTAATAGAAAAAGTTTAATAGGAAAAAATTTTTCTATAGAAAAATTTTAATAGGAAAAAATTTTTCTATAGAAAAATTTTAATAGGAAAAAATTTTTCTATAGAAAAATTTTAATAGGAAAAAATTTTTCTATAGAAAAATTTTAATAGGAAAAAATTTTTCTATAGAAAAATTTTAATAGGAAAAAATTTTTCTATAGAAAAATTTTAATAGGAAAAAATTTTTCTATAGAAAAATTTTAATAGGAAAAAATGTTTCTATAGAAAAATTTTAATAGAAAAACATTCTTCTATAGAAAAATTTTAATAGGAAAAATTTTTTCTATAGAAAAATTTTAATAGGAAAAGTTGAATAGGAACAAAATTTTCTATAGAAAAATTTTAATAGGAACTAATTTTTCTATAGAAGAATTTTAAAAGGAAAAAATTTTTCTATAGAAAAATTTTAATAGCAAAAAATTTTTCTATAGAAAAATTTTAATAGCAAAAAATTTTTCTATACAAAAATTTTAATAGCACAAAATTTTTTCTATAGAAAAATTTTAATAGCAAAAAATTTTTCTATAGAAAAATTTTAATAGCAAAAAATTTTTCTATAGAAAAATTTTAATAGGAAAAATTTTTTCTATAGAAAAATTTTAATAGGAACAAATTTTTCTATAGAAGAATTTTAAAAGGAAAACATTTTTCTATAGAAAAATTTTAATAGCAAAAAATTTTTCTATAGAAAAATTTTAATAGCAAAAAATTTTTCTATAGAAAAATTTTAATAGCAAAAAATTTTTCTATAGAAAAAATTTAATAGCAAAAAATTTTTCTATAGAAAAATTTTAATAGCAAAAAATTTTTCTATAGAAAAATTTTAATAGCAAAAAATATTTCTATAGAAAAATGTTAATAGCAAAAAATTTTTCTATAGAAAAATTTTAATAGCAAAAAATTTTTCTTTACAACAAATTTTAATACCAAAAAAATTTTTCCATAGAAAAGTGTTAAATAGACAAAAAAATTTTTCTGTAGAAAAAATGTTTCTATAGAAAAATTTTAATACCAACACATTTTTCTACAGAAACAATTTAATAAGAAAAAATTTTGCTATAGAAAAATTTTAATACCAAAAATTGTTTCTATTGAAAAATTTAAAAAAAAAATGTTTCTATTGAAAAATTTGACTACCAAAAAACGTACATCCAACCAATGAATAAGAAAATCACTATAACTCGGTAATATTTATGTTTATAATGTACCAATAACATTGTATATCTGATGTGAGTGTTAAAAAATTGCAAACTGTGTAATACCATAACACCTATTGGTAAAGGGTATTCAGAATCATCTAAAAACAAGTAAGAAAGTGCTATAGTCGGTTAAGCCCGACCATACGATACCGTTCACAACTAAGGTCAAAGGAGTTATTTTTCCTGTATAAAGACAAATATTTGCTATTATATTTGGTAATATTTGGCATTTGGACTTATATGAGAGCTAGGGTCAAATGTAGACCGATTATCTCGAAATTTGGCAAATTGATTACAGTTGTTACAAAAATTATGTGTGCAAAAAATAAACTTGAAATTCTTATTATATTTAGATTTACGAGCGTTTTAGTGATTTTTGTCTTATTTAGTGTGTTTTTAAAGAAGAGTTCGTATGGGAGCTATGGTCAAATGTGGACTGATTTCAACGAAATTTGGTACAGTGGTTTAGGTTTACATAAGCAGTATTTGCTTTAAATTTCAAGAAAAAATATTTATATTTGTGGCCAATATATCAATTCCGGGAAGTGGGACCTATGGGAGGTACCATAAATAATGGACGGATTTTGACGAATTTCAATAACCATAGCCCCATTAGCAAAAAATTAATGTGTGCCAAATTTCATCAAATTGTTTTAAGAATTGCGACCTGTAGTTTGATTAAAAGCTTTACAAGAGGGTCCAGCCAGACGGACGGACATCGCTAGATCAACTCAGAAAGTGATTATAAGCCTATTGGTATACTAAAAGATGGGTCTAAGACAAATATTTCTATGCGTTACATACATCAGCACAAACTTATAATACCTATGGTGGTGAAGGGTATAGTAAATTGTGTTCAATATAATGCGGGTTTTCTAAATCCCCCAAATATTTTATAAAATCGTGAAATTTTTTCTTTAAATCCTTTTAATTTATTCTCCAAATTAAGACCCTTTGTTATAGTTCTCACACAATTTGAAGTTCATTTAATGTTAAGATAAATATTTTCCCTTTTTGTTCATTTGCGTTCATTCATTTATACACTTCGAATACACAAGACTCATGAATTATTCAAGGAAAACAATATTAGAAATGCAAGTATCCAAGCTCGTGTTTTACATGTTGAAACTTTTAACTTCTGAAACCATAAAATACTTTTAATATTTTACTTTTACAGAAATTTTGGGAAAAAAATGGAGTAAAATAAATTCAAAACTATAAAATAATAAAACTCACAGTCAACAACAACAAGAACAATAATGAAAGTAAGTAAAAATTTTCTTACGTCAGTCGATCAGGTTTTCGCAAAATTAAGGTCAACATTTTATACTTTTTTGGTTTTTCTTTGGTAACGCAAAAATTTTTACAACTCCCCGGTCAATTAGGTTTTGCAGCAACAGTAACCAATTTGATAAAAAAAAAAATAAAATAAAAAGAAGAGTTTTCTCGTATATTCTAAATTATGAAACCAAAAACACGTATTGTTTCTTACTTAGTTTTTATGTATTCATCATGTTGGCATTTATTCCCTCCCTTACACTTTTTTCGGGGGATTTTGGCATGTATTTCCAATGTCTGTTATTCCCAGACATCATAATTTTTGTATGTATTAAAAGGTTTTTCTTTCCTTTTTTTATTTTGGGTACATGACATACATTCCCATTCCTAAATATTAACAGACAGGCAGCCGGATCTCTGTGTTGGGGGTTGGTGAATGACGATGATGATGTTTATTTTGTATTTGCCCAGGAGCGGTTCATTACGTTTATCTTTTGACGAAATTTTAAAATTAAAATAATTTTATTTAAAAACATTTTATGGGTAATTTTGATTAGTTAAAAAATTAGGGTCTTTAAAAGAAAATTTCACGGTTTAAAATGTTTATGTTTTGAAAACTGTGCAGTAAACGATATTACTACAGAATTTGCGTTTGTTTTTTTTATTATAAGTATTTACATTAGGGTGATACTTATTTGAAGAGTTCAAAATGTTTTACTTTTATCCTTTAAATCTGTGACAAATCATTCGATTAATATAAGGGTAAAGTCAAATCTTAATACGCACATTTATGAATATGTACAGTATTGTAGGGTATGAGTACATCATACCCCATAATACTGCGGTTAAATATAGTCCAAACTATAGCATGCTGATGTGTAAGAGACCGCTTCTTCAAAAAAAATTCTGTGATTTCTGTTCATTTCTGAAACTTTGAAATGACACTTAAGCTTCAGGTGATATCTCCATTTTGACTAGGATTGGACTGACTTTAAGTATTTCGATTGACTGAAAAGGTTTATTCATGTTCGTTGTAATTTTTCTCAACCGTATGGGTTCCATGTAAGCGAGCCCTGATTAACATCGACAGTTTAATTCGCCAGATTATACCATATCCATCAATATCTTCGCCGAGGTCCGGAATTTCTTAACATTTTTCGATTACAAAATTTTTCTATAAAAATTTTTTTTTATAAATAATTTATCGATAACAAAATTTTTATAGAGAATTTTTCAATAACAAAAATTTTTAATAGAAAATTTTTCGAAAACAATAAATAATTATTTGTGATAAATTTGGATTTTAGTGCAATACACTACAGTAAAACTTTTTAACAAAATTTTCTATAAAAAATTTTCGATAACAAAATTTTTTGATAACCAAATTTTTCTATAGAAAATTTTCTATATAATTTCTATACAAAAAATTCGATTTTTAATAGAAAAATTTTGTTTTTCTATTAAAATTTTTTTTAATCAAAATTTTTCTTTCGAAAATTTTTCGATAACAAAATTTTTCTTTAGAAAATTTTTCGATAACAAAATTTTTCTTTAGAAAATTTTTCGATAACAATATTTTTCTATTGAAAATTTTTCGATAACAAAATTTTTCTATAAAAATTTTTCGATAACAAAATTTTTCTATCGAAAATTTTCGATAACAAAATTTTCTATAGAAAAATTTTTGATAGCAAACTTTTCTATAACACAATTATTCTATAGAAAATTTTTCGATTGCAAAATTTTTCTATCGAAAATATTTCGATAACAAAATTTTTCTTTAGAAAATTTTTCGATAACAATATTTTTCTATTGAAAATTTTTCGATAACAAAATTTGTCTATACAAATTTTTCGATAACAAAATTTTTCTATTGAAAATTTTTCGATAACACAATTTTTCTTTTAAACATTTTTCGATAACAAAAGTTTTTGATAACCAAACTTTTCTTTAGAAAATTTTTTGATAAAAAAATTTTTTATTCAAAATTTTTCGATGACTTTATTTATTTTATAACAAAATTTTTTTATAAAAAAATTTTAGATAAAAAAGTTTTCACTATTTTTTAAAAATTGAATATTTTTATAGAGAACTTCACAAAAAATAGAAAAGTTTTCAAAACATTCACTATTTTTGTTTCAAAAATTTATTTTTTATAGGGAATATTTCAAAGATTATTTTTATAAGAAATTTTTTAAAAATTTGCATTTTACAGAATAAATGTTTCAAAAATGGAATTTTTAAAATATTCACAGTTTTGTAGCGAATTTTTCAAAGATTCATTAATTTTGTAGGAAACTTTTTAAAAATTCTTTATTTTGATGGGCAATTTTTCAAAAATTCTCAAATTAAAAAAAATTATTTAGTGTTAAAAGGAATTTTTCAGGATTTGTGGGACTTTTTTAAATTTTTTAATTAAAAGTTTTTAAAAAACTCACTATTTTTGTAGACAATTTTTTAAAAAAATTTTTACTTAATTAATTCAAAAAAGAAGTCTACTAATTTTAGGCCTGGGGTACCCATTTTTCACATATTTTTCTTTTTGATGTACAATCCGCAATTTTTAACAGAATTTTATGACACTTCGATAAGATGATCTAAAAAAGAGCTCTACTAATTTTGGTTGAAATCAATTGACTCCTTGAGTGCGTGCGTTGGATCCCCATTTTTCACAATTATTATTATTATTTTTTTTTCAATGTATAAGCCGTAATTCTCATCAATATTTGAAAGAATTCGGCCGACGTCTTTTAATTGATCCAAGAAAGAGTTATAATAATTTCTGTTAAGATTCCTTGACTCATTGAGATACCTGCCTGGGACCCCCATTTTCCACCTATTTTTGTTCTTAATGTATAAGCCGGAATTCTCGACAGAATATGAAAAAATTTGACACACGTTTTTCTCACAAAGAGCTCAACTACCCAGTAAAACTTTTCATTGCCAAATAATGAGTTAAACAGTTAAACTATTGAACACGAACTACTTACTCATTCGCTGTTTAAGTCATTACATTAACATGGGGATGTCATTGGAGGCAAGTACTTACCAATTGCAGAAAAGTAATGACTTGGGTAAGCAATTTGAAAGCAACAACAGCAGCAACTTTTTTGTTGTTGTTTTATTAAAAACATATATTTTTAAACGAAATACAAAATTTTTTTTATGATCCCATGGGGGCTCGAACCCAGACCCTCCGACTGCTAGGCAGGGACTCTTCCACTGAGCTACTTCATATGTTGAAAACTTAGCAGCTTATAATTAATATAAACAATTTTTATTTTTAGATCCAAAATCATGTGAAAATAACTTTGTTTTTCCCTGCTTTTTTGCTTTGTTGTAATTTTTGGAAAAATATTTTTATACGATTTTTTGTAATTATTTTAAAACTTTTTTAAAATTATTTTAAAACTTAAACAATTTAAATCTTCTTTTTTGTATAAGTTTTTACATAAGATTGACTCTTACTTACTCAAATGTTACAACCTGTTAAGGTCAAAGTCCGAGCATATTTTAGAATTCCATGGATTTCGATCTTGTGCGAATATTCTCCAATTTTACAGGCCGAGCTTTGAAAAATGTTCCTCTACTTGGTCTTTCTATCGAAGTTTCGGACATCCTCCTCTAACATTAGGTAGTGGGACATTTCAATTCTAATTTTATCCTCTTCATTGTATTTTTTTTCAAGAGAGGGTTACTAGCCCGTAATCCTAACCGATTTTTATCGATCTTATGGGACAACTCTCGGAACATGTTAACTCACAATATTAATGGGTGTTAAACTAGCTCCCCGGGTGATACCATGAGGAGGTGTGTGTCCACAGTTGAGATGAAGGATGACCCAGATAAGTTGGGCTTACCAAGTTAAGACCAATTAGAATCGTGTTTGGTATTCAACATCCCCTACATAATCAAAATTGACTCATGATGGTATTTTTTCATTAACGTGAGTTAGTTTTACAAATTTTTTTTACAGAAGATAATATTTAAGTTCTTAAAATTCAAAAATCATTTTAAAAGACTCTTTTAATAAAAAAAAAAAACTAAAAAAAATTGTTGCTCTTGGTGAGATTTGAACCGGGGCCATTCAGTTTAAATTACCATCTTAATTACAAATAAGTACTTCTGTAATAACTTATTATTTATTCGGATGGTATGTTGTAGTCGTTACAAGGTAACCAGTTATCAGAGTACTTGCCATTACCAAAGTTTTTCTGGGATAATTTGATGAAATTCGGAATTTGATGAAATTCGGCACACATCTATTGGTTGACCCAATAAAGAGCTCCACAGAACTTGGTTGAAATCCATTGACTCGTAAGGTGAATGTGCTTTAAATTCAGTTTGATTAAAAATTTACGCCTAAACGACTGCAACACTTATTGAACTTTGTACGACCGGTAAATTTCGGTGAATTTTTTTTTTGCTTAATTTAAAGAAGAGACTTTCACCTGTCACATGGTTATGGAGAAAGACGAAAACACTGAATATTGTAGAGCATTTTGATTTCCTGATATCTCCTAAACTATTACGAGATCACGTTTTTTTTTTGCAGACTAAAACCAAGGTTTTTGATCTTAATTAAGTTCACATCAAGATTAAAACTGTAAAACTATATTCGATGCATGAGCTACTGAGTTTAATAAAAAATTTCATCACTTTTCGTTTTAGAACATTAAGGACATTTCAATACCTTTTTTATAAGACATAATATAAATTTTCTTGAAAACAATTATTGATAGTTAATAGACTCTTCGCTATAGAACTGCATCATTAGATTTTTCAAAAGCGGTATTTAAAAATGGCTTTTTTGCAACAGAAATACCATAGTGCAGCGGTTTATCTTACCTCGTTGTAGTTTTCTTAATAATTCCTATCATCATGTCGTTTTTACTTCAAACAGACTCGATTTTTAAATACTTCTTTATCCCTGGAATATATATAAATTCTGGATTCGTGCTACAATACTTCCATTCTAGAAGTAACATCTTATATTTAAATTAAACATCTGCATAGTTCCATCCGTGTATATCCATTTCTGTGTTTTATCATTTTGAGTGTGTATTGATGAGTAGTTAAGTTTTTTGTTATAAGTGAGTATTGTTGTATTCTCCCACTAAGTAAGTCTGACTGGGTAAAAAGACAATGAGAATAACATATTTATTTTCCTATAGTTTTGCAAAATGGATGGAATGAGTATTAGTGGTTATACAATAGATAACTTATAGTATGTCGTATGAAGTTTACTTATAGGATAAAATAAAAACTAAAAACGACATTCGATTAGTTTAATACTTTTTTTTAAAAACTTTGTTGTTTTTGTAGGAGTTTTTTCAAAAATTTGTTATTTTTGTGAGAAATCTTTCAAAAATTTCTACTTTTTATAGGAAATTTTTTAAAAATATCTTATTTTATATAGGAAATTTTTAAAAAAATTTTTATTTTAATACGAGATTTTTCAAAAATTTCTTAATTTTATAGGAAAATTTTATTTTTTTTTATTTTTATAGGAAATTTTTAAAAAATTTCTTATTTTTATATAAAATTAAAAAAATATATATCTTATTTTTGCAGGAAGTTTTTCAAAAATTTCTTACCCTCATAGAAAATTTTTGATTTTGTTTTTTTATTTTTTTTTCTTATTTTATAGGAAATTTTAAAAAAATTTCTTATTTTTATAAAAAAAAAATTCAAAAAATTCTTATTTTTACAGGGAATTTTTAAAAAAATTCTTATTTTTATAAAAAAAAATCAAAAATTTCTTATCTGATAGAATTTTTTTTTTTAATCTTAAAGAAAATCTTTCCTTAATTTTTATAGAAAATTTTTAAAAAATTTCTTGTTTTTGTAGGAAATTTTTATTTTTTTTTATTTTTATAGGAAATTTTTAATTTTTTTTTCAATTTTTTAGGAAATTTTTAATTTTTTTTATTTTTATAGGAAATTTTTAAAAAATTTCTTGTTTTTTAAAAATTTCTTATTATTATAGGATTTTAAAAACTTTCAATTCTTAAAAAATTTTACTCCGTCCCTTTATTTCACTAATTTTATATTCTTTTGACATCTTTTTTCTTTTATTTCTATATTATTCATTTTTATAGTCAATTAAAATATATACACACAAACACTGAAAAATTTTAGTATTTCAACATAGAACACAAGTTATTCGAAATACTCATAAATACTTATAGTTATCTAAGTATTTTAGAACTAGAAACAGTTGTAAACAGATAAATGTATCTTTCTCAACTTATATTATAAGTCTTATAAGCAAAAGCATCAGTTATTGACTTTGTGGGTAGAGTGGATGAGCAAAAACAAAAGCAGACAATATCGGTTACACTCATTCTCTCATTTATACTACAAGTATTGAGTACTACTATGGTGTATTCGTTTTTGATGAACAATATTGTATACTCTTGCAGACGTTTAATTTAAATCATGTTAATTTTTTATAAAATTAAATTTGATTGTAACGAATTTTACTAAAAGTTTTTTATTCGATATTTACAAGTGGCTAGTAATATGTAAGAAACAATATTAATGTTATTTTTACAATTTTACACTGTAAACAAAGAGTCAATTTACATACATATATATGGCCTGTCTTATTTATATCACAATTTTTTTTATACATTTCGAACAATTTTACGAATTTATAGTCATCCTAATAAAGTCATTTAAAATGTACAACTCATGTGAGAAAAAACGTGTTAAGAAATGTTCATTTTTTGCCATGATCTTCTGAATATTTTATAACCATTAATTTGGGGCTTTTCATCATTTCAGTTTTATGTGTTACATACATTTTTATTTATTTACTTATTTCTGGTAAACATTTATTTAATAGTGTTTCGATTTCGATTTTTTCTTGCATTCCTTTTGGTAATTTTTACTCTAAGGATTTCAAAAACACTCATCCCAGACAAATTCGAACAATAAATTGCTGACCTTTAGCAACCAGTAAAAAACAAGTAAGAAAGCGCTATAGTCGGTCAAGCCGACCATACGATACCCTTCACCACTAAGGTCAAAGGTGTTATTTTTCCTGTATAAAGACAAATATTTGCTAAATTTTGCCATCATACAAACATTTTCTCAAAACTTATACATTTAAGCTGTTTCCGTCATTTGGACTTATATGAGAGCTAGGGTCAAATGTGGACCGATTATCCCGAAATTTGGTAATTTGATTACAGTTATTACAAAAATTATGTATGCAAAAAATAAGCTCAAAATTTTCATTATCTTTAGATTTACGAGCGTTTTAGTGATTTTTTGTCTCATTTAGTGCGTTTTTAAAGAAGAGTTTGTATGGGAGCTATGGTCAAATGTGGACCGATTTCAACGAAATTTGGTACAGCGATTTAAGTTTACATAAGCAGTATTTGTTTTAAATTTCATGAAAAAATATTGATATTTGTGGCCAATATAGCAATTCCGGGAAGTGGGACATATGGGAGGTACCATAAATAATGGACCGATTTTGACGAATTTCAATAGCCATGGTCCCATTATCAAAAAAATTATCTGTGCCAAATTTCATCAAATTATCTTTAGAATTGCGACCTGTAGTTTGATTACAAGGTTTACATGGGGGTCCAGCCAGCCAGCCGGCCAGCCAGCCAGCCAGCCAGACGGACGGACGGACGGACATCGCTAAATCGACTCAGAAAGTGATTCTAAGTCTATTGGTATACTAAAAGGTGGGTCTAAGACAAATATTTCTATGCGTTACAAACATCAGCACAAACTTATAATACCCTTTCCACCTATGGTGGTGAAGGGTATAAAAAGGTCTCTAAAAAAATATTTGGTTTTTATGGCAGACAATGAATTTTTACACGAGTTCCTGTTGGTGTGTGTGTGTGTGTGTGCGTGAGTAAATGAATGAATGAACGAATGAGTATGAAAGAGTATTTGTGCGTAACGGAAATGAACTTTATAAAGCAGCCAATGTTTTTGTCATAAATTGACTTAATACCTTTTTTCGGTTTTGTCTGATTACAATTGCTTAGGGCTTATTAGAATCTGCCACAAAACAAGTACTAACCGAAAACACAAACAAAGCCAAAAGCCTTAAACAAATGGCAAACAAATTTTATGCAAACTCTCTCGGTATTTGGGGGACAAAATATGGGCTTACATTTAAATAAAAACAATAAATAAAAAAAGTAACAAAATCACAGCTGACATTTAAACATTTGGACATTTTTCCACACATTTTGAATGAGTTTATACAAATATATTCATATAATTTACCATACAAAAATACCTTATGATATATTAGGTGTATAACCAGGAAATATTATATCGAGCCCTTAGATTTAAATAATCGTAAGCGACATTCCGTTAAATATCTCTTAAACTATTTGAGATAACGTAGTACAGTAAGCATATTTTTCTTTCTTTCTTAAGTAGTTTTTGGATGTGTAAAAATCTTTTCAATTGGTTTATGTTTACGAAATTTATACGGACCAATAGATTTTACATACAATGATGCTCAACTTTGACTAAGTGTAGAGGCCACTGTGCTAAAAATGGACATGTTTTTAAAAACTTATCTAAAATTCCAACTACCCATTGGCCGATTTCTGCATATTGCACCACAATCCGCCCAGTAGCTTAAAAGCTATTGAAGTATAACTAAAAAACTTCACAAACAATACTTTGCACCATAACTTCTAAACAATTTGGAAAAAATTTAATTAGTTTGTCCAAAGTAGGAAACTAACAAAGAACAAAAATGGTGTGCACCAAAACATTCCCCGTTTTTGTTTAATTAAGAATTTTTGTCTCTTACGATCAATATTTTTCTTGTCGCTTTTTATACCCGTCCACCATCCAAAAGAATGGGGGGTATATTAAGATTGTCATTCCGTTTGTAATTTCCTTAATATTGGCTCAAAAATCAAAACGATATATATTCTGAATCCCTATAAAATTCTAAGACGATTGAGCGATCTCCGCCTGTCTGTCCGTCTGTATGTCTGTCAGTTGAAATCACGATAACGCCTTAACAAAAGAGCTAACTCACTGAAACTTAGTAAAAACATTCTTCATCTTTAAGAAAATTTTGGTATTGAAATTGGGCAATAGCGGTTAACATTTGACCATAGCTCCCGTATAACCTCGCCTACGCTAATCGCTTATCTTATATTCTTAAACGAGCAATAATTGTATGTATATATATATATATATATATATATATATATATATATATACATATATATATATATATATATATATATATATATATATATATATATATATATATATATATATATATATATATATATATATATATATATATATATATATGTTTATATATATATCTATACATACAATTATTGCTCGTTTACGAATATAAGATAAGCGATTAGCGTAGGCGAGGTTATACGGGAGCTATGGTCAAATGTTAACCGCTTTTGCCCAATTTCAATACAAAAATTTTCTTAAAGATGAAGAATGTTTTTGCTAAGTTTCAGTGAGTTAGCTCCCCTCAAAAGGGGAAAAAATCTAAAACGTTATATCTCCTAAAGTAATAGGTATAAAAACAAAATTAATTACGTTTTCAACAGCTATGACAATAAGTGGACAGGTGTTTGGTACTTTTTTGAAACTATGTCCTATAGGGGGTAAAAAAGGGTGAAAATAGTTTCTTTGGTACTTTTTTAACCCAAAGAATATAGAAAGGAACTTCGTTCTGCAGTCAATAGATGTGAAAGAAATATTGAACAAGTATTTGGTACTTTTTTGATTTTGTGGCCAAAATGTATAAAAAAGGGATAAACTGATAACTTAACATCTCAAAAATTAATACGAATAGGACAATTATGTTAACTGCGTTTTAATAAAATGTCCCGAATTCAATTGGTACCACAGAAGTACCAAATATGCATATGGAACTTTTTTGAAATTAGGGGATAAAAAGGGGAAAAAATTAGTAATGTTATAACTTTAAAACAAATGAATGTTTGTCTGTATGTATGTTCTTTATAGAATGGTAAACTGTGAATTGGATCATGTTATGCTCTTTAACAAAGATGTTGCGGATATGCCGGCGAAGGTTTTTAAGTTGGTAAGCCGAATTTCCGACAGGTGCCGCCACTGAAAGTCAATTAAATCATAAACTGTGCATTTAGTCATGGTATGATCATAAGCAAAGTTGTTACACATAAGCAGATGAAGGTTTCTTAGTGGTATGAACGACTTCAGGTGGCGCCACTGAAAACTACTCAAAATGAATTAAATCGTATACTGTGCATTTGATCAGACAATAATCTTTAGCAAAGTTGTTGCGCATGAGTCGATGAAGTTTCTGTTGGTATGACCAATTTCCAAAATTATTTAAAATTAGTTAAACTGTAAATGTATAAAATAAAATAAATCATGAAGCCCCGAGCAAGGCTCGGTCAACCAGGTAATTTGCTAATAAAAGACAAACTATAATAGCTATGATGATAAAATTTGGTATATAGAAGTTTTGCATAAGCAGCAGCATATAAAATTTCATCAAAATCGGTTGACATTTAGTCATAGCTCCCATACAAAAATTTTGCGGAAACAGGCAAAATTTCACCTAAAATACACTTAAATGCCAATAAATCTAAAACTATAACAGATATAACCACTAAATTTAGCACGAGGAGGTCTTATGTCAATGCCAACCAGTGTGCAAAATTTTGTCATAATCGGTTACTATTTGCCCATAGCTCCCATATAAAAAACTTACGAAAACACAAAAATACAAAAAGAAAAAACGGTTTATATCCGTCTTTCCGTCAGAAAAAAGCGCGATAGCTCCTTACCTACCAGAGCTAGAGAGACAAAATTTAGCAAAAGTATTTTCGATATGTTATAGAAATTGTGTGCTGAAAATGGGTAAAATCGGTTTACATTTAGTTAGAGCTCCCATATAACCCTGCCCCGGAAATCACATTAATGCTGATAAATTGAATAAAATTGTAATATCTATGACAACTACATTTAGAGCAGAGAATTTTTATGTAACTTTCAGTCAGTATGACAAATTTTATAGGAATTGGTCCATATTTGACTATAACTTTCATATAAAAAACAATCCCGGAAACCAAAAAAAAAATGAAACAAAAGCCAGTTAAAAGCTATTAAATTAGTATGACAGCTATTGCCCCTAACTTTGGCAAGAATAAGCTTTATATAAATGCCAGCCCGTGTTTAAAATTTTGTTACAATCGGTCAACATTTGGCTATAATTCTTATATATATATAAAATCCCCTTTTTATATCTACAATCAAAAAGATTCGGAGGTACAATCATCATATTAAGATTGCACCAAGGAAATTAGATAAATATTAATCAATGTCCAGACTTTATATACGGTATATGTATTTGGAACTCCTAACAAAATACATGGACCTGTCGTATAACTATTAACATGTTTATCCTAACTAAATATTAAACTTAACGAAAAGTATTTAATAGATTACACAGGTCAACAGCAAAAATGTGCTCGAGTAACCACTATATACATTTGATGTATCATGGCTACCTTAGTACAAAAATGGTAAAATTTTTAAATTCTATGGCAAGATTTTTTTTTTTTTATTTTTTTTTTTAATTGCAATTTTTTTAGACTTTTCTTCAAATAATTAATGATGACTCAAAAACTACTAAAAAGTGCTCTAAATAAAATTTGTAGTTGGAAATTCTTAAATAAAAATCAAACCTTTTAATATAAAAACTCTACAAAATACGCAAATATAATGACATATTATACTAAATCATTTAGCATTAAAATGTTTACTTAGTACTCGGGTTTTGCAAAATTATAGACTTTTTTCGGAAACCCTCCCATTAAAGATTTTACAGTTGCTTCTGATACCTTTTTGGAGCATGTGTTCCACCTGCGCTTAAAATCGGACATGTTCTTGGAAATCCTTCCTGTGTTCTTCAATTCCTTTTTTACCAGAGCCCAATACCTTTCCACAGGCCGAAGTTCTGGACAGTTAGGTGGATTTGCCTCTCGTGGTACAAAAATGACATTATTCTTTGAGTACCACTCAAGTGCCTTTTTTCCATAATGGCATGATGCCAAATCGGGCCAAAAAAATGTAGTCACTTTGTGCTCTCTTAAAAAGGGTAACAACCGTTTTTGTAGGCACTCCTTTATATAAATTTCTGTGTTTATTGTGCCAGATGCCACAAATACTTTACTTCTTTTGCCACAACTGCAAATAGCTTGCCACACGAGAAACTTCTTAGGGAATTTTGTTTGTTTTTTTGTGCGAAACTCTTGCCGAACATTGCCCCGTTTATCAGCAACATAAAAATCTTGACCAGGAAGTTGAGAAAAGTCTGCCAGTACGTATGTTTCACCATCTATCACACAACAGGTGTATTTTTTTATAAAATCAGACTTCAATTTTTTCGCTCGTTTTTTTGCTTCTAAGTTCTTTATAGCATTGCGATCTGGAACCTTTTGGATTTTGTATGTCTTCAGTCCAGCATAAGCTTTGACTCTATGTGCAAAATTCGTAGAATATTTCACCGTACGAGCTGCTTTTCTTAAAGAAGTGTTAGGCGCTCTTCGAAAGAGTCGCTCGACTTCTTTTGCCTTACCAATATCTGTAGGACCTTTTTTCCTCCCTGATCCAGGTTTTCTTTCAATGCTCAGGTTGTCCTTATACCGTCTGATGGCATTAGAAACCGTTCGAGGGTCAGCTTTCAAATTTTTAGCTATTTTTTTAAAAGTCCATGACGGATTTTTTGAAAAGTTTTAATTATATTTTCACGAACTTTTTTTTCACAGTCCATTTTGATTGAAATAACTATTGAAAATTAATAATTTCTAAAATAATAGTATCTGACATATCTATAGAAACTAACTTGATCAAAAAATAAATTATTTCTTGCACTATGGATAAATTTTGTCTAAAATAGTAAATGCATATTTTTTTTAGAACACTCTTTAGTCCGATATTATTAAAATAAAATCAGAAAAATTAAGATTTACAGCAAAAAACTAAAATTTTTTGAATATGAGCGAATTCACTAAATTGTGAATAAATTCAAAAAAAAAAAAAAATCAATCTATTTTTATGGTCGATATCTCATTTTGTTGCTATTATATGTCGCTATGCAATAAAATAATATATCTGGAAATTTTTTGCCATTTTCGTTTTTTCATGATTTTTTTAAAACGAAAATTTTTGCCATTTTTACGTAAAAAATATATTTTTTTCTTAAGTTTTTTATTATAAGTCCGATACTATTGATCCGATTGAAACGCGATATATAGACGAGTTAAAGGCTATGTAAATATTTTCTGATTTTATTTTAATAATATCGGACTAGTAGTTTTTGAGTTATCATTAATTATTTGAAGAAACGTCTAAAAAAATTGCAATTTAAAAAAAAAAAAAAATTTTAAATCTTGCCATAGAATTTAAAAATTTTACCATTTTTATACAAAGGTAGTCATGATACATCAAAATTGTATAGTGGTTTTAAGAGCACATGAAATTTTTTATTTTGTTGTGCTGTGTTATTAATGCTAAACTATACCCGGTTATGAGATAAAAAGTAGGAAACCACTTAGATACTTTTAAATAATGAATTATAAAGCTACTGCAACCAATTTTGTCCAAATATTTAACCAACTAGCGTCACAATTTTTTTATATATAACACTCTTACTTGTTTTTAATAAAATCACTTTTTCGCAAATACAAATAATGTATTTTTTTATTTCTCCAAAGAATTGTTGGTTTACGTTTTTGAAGACAACTTTTTGCAACCGGTTATGGTTGCCTTATACAATATAATTGAACTCGTCAGTTGCGTTGGCTCCTGACATATATTTATATCCTTGGCTATATTTATATCCTTAACACGAATATATCCAAGAACACGAATTTTCGGGGTGGAATTGCAAGAACTACAAAACTACTCAATTGATTTGTTTTTTTTTATGACTTTAATAAAAATTGTTTCAGTTCTATTTTATGATTTAATTTATAAATTTATTATTATCCCAGCAAAACTTTGGTAATGGCAAGTACTCTGATAACTGGTTACCTTGTAACGACTACAACATACCATCCGAATAAATAATAAGTTATTACAGAAGTACTTATTTGTAATTAAGATGGTAATTTAAACTGAATGGCCCCGGTTCAAATCCCACCAAGGGCAACAATTTTTTTTAGTTTTTTTTTTTATTAAAAGAGTCTTTTTAAATTATTTTTGAATTTTAAGAACTTAAATATTATCTTCTGTAAAAAAAAATTGTAAAACTAACTCACGTTAATGAAAAAATACCATCATGAGTCAATTTTGATTATGTAGGGGATGTTGAATACCAAACACGATTCTAATTGGTCTTAACTTGGTAAGCCCAACTTATCTGGGTCATCCTTCATCTCAACTGTGGACACACAGTATCACCCGGGGAGCTATTCTAATACCCATTAATATTGGAAGTTAACATGTTCCGAGAGTTGTCCCATTAGATCGATAAAAATGGGTTAGGATTACGGGCTAGTAACCCTCACTTGAAAAAAAATACAATGAAGAGGATAAAATTAGAATTGAAATGTCCCACTACCTAATGTTAGAGAAGGATAGACCGATAGAAAGACCAAGTAGTGGAACATTTTCCAAAGCTTGGCCTATAAAATTGGAGAATATTCGCACAAGATCGAAATCCATTTATTTCTAAAATATGCTCGGACTTTGACCTTAACAGGTTGTAACATTTAAGTAAGTAAGAGTCAATCTTATGTAAAAACTTATACAAAAAAGAAGATTTAAATTGTTTAAGTTTTAAAATAATTTTAAAAAAGTTTTAAAATAATTACAAAAAATCATATAACAATTTTTTTCCAAAAATTACAACAAAGCAAAAAAAAACAGGGAAAAACAAAGTTATTTTCACATGATTTTAGATCTAAAAATAAAAATTGTTTATATTAATTATAAGCTGCTAAGTTTTCAACATATGAAGTAGCTCAGTGGAAGAGTCTCTGCCTAGCAGTCGGAGGGTCTGGGTTCGAGCCCCCATGGGATCATAAAAAAAAATTTTGTATTTATTTAAAAATATATGTTTTTAATAAAACAACAACAAAAAAGTTGTTGCTGTTGTTGTTGTTGCTTTCAAATTGCTTACCCAAGTCATTACTTTTCTGCAATTGGTAAGTACTTGCCTCCAATGACATCCCCATGTTAATGTAATGACCTAAACAGCGAATGAGTAAGTAGTTCGTGTTCAATAGTTTAACTGTTTAACTCATTATTTGGTAATGAAAAGTTTTACTGGGTATTGGTTAAAATTTGTCTAAAACCAAAAATACTCGCATATTTTCACATCCATGGCTCTTTGCCAACATTGAGTGCATTCTATCGACTCAAATAAAGATTTCATACAAGTCTCCAAGTTTTATGTGTTTTTTTTAAATCAAGCCAGAATTTTGGTTAGAGCTTTCTTTCGAAAAGCTTAAAGAAGTTTCTTGGAATTGTCGCTTCAAACGTTAGACAACAGTACTACCTTCTTAATTATATAATTCGTATATGGTAATTTTCTTAAAATCATTACAGCTCCACTTTACAAATAAAATATTGTTCCACGATGTTGCGATTTTTGAGAAACTAAAATACTACAGAATGTCCAATCACACTCTTGAATTTCAAGAATTGGAATTCTTGAAATGGGCTAAGCTCGCCGGATGGGAGGGTTCTTGCTATATTAAAGACTATAGGCAACAAAACAGACAAAAATACTAAATTCCAAGACTTAAGAGAATCCTACAATGTAAATACCAAACTATGTTAATATTGACTTAAGGTAAAGTAAAGGATGTTGCTTACTTTGAACACCATATAATTTCCCACCCTTCTGTAAAACATCTTGAGATACACCAGTGTTCTACATATTATTTTATGTATCGTATATCTCCCCGATAAGTTTCATGACTATGTGTTCCTACATATATTTGCTAACATTCCTCTTAAATTATTTTACTCAAAATTTAACATTTCAGAATCATTTTATTAAATCTAAATAATATCATGTCGATAGTAAACATTACTACAAAAGCAAATAATTATATCTTTAAATTAATTTAATTCTTGTTCAGATATTATTTCTTATTAAAATGTTTTTAAGAGTTAAACGATAGCATATTAAATTATTTTTTTGTGTATCAAACTTACGGTTTTAAATGAGGTTTTTGTATAAATCATTACAAGTATGTGTTACGCTTTTTATTCCACTGCTGATGTTTGAGCTCAATCATCAGCAGTGACAAAAGTATAAATATTCTACGAAATTCAGACTCTATTTAATAATATTATAATAAAAATAGATTAAGATATAAAATTTTATAAATACCATTTATCATGCTCTATACAGTTTTATATTAAAAAAATATTACAATACAAATTCATTAACAAGTTAGCTGACTGTAGAGTGCATGATAAAAAAAAAATATGTAATAATAATCAAGTTATTATATTAATATATAAATTTAAAGAAATATGTTAGTAACATATTTGTATACTGTTAAAGAAATTTTTAACATGTTAATATTAAACTGTAATTTTTCTACTTATGTATGTAACTATGTTACTTATTATTTCAATTCTCTTCTGATAATATTGTGACGTCATCGACATCACTCAAAACGTGTTTTTGACTCGACCAGAATGCAATTGTGATAATATTAACTGAGGCTGGAAACCAATTTCTTACGGGGGGGCCAAAATTAACTCCACTTTTAGAGATGTATTTATTAGAAATTATGTTGAAATTTTTATTGTTGATAATTTAAAAAAAATTGTAGATAGCTTAGGGATGACCTCTTTAAATAGGACCACTTTTGAGACTTGAATAGGGCTGATATCACATTAAAACTTCTTTCTTCCACATTAAATCTGATGCGATATTAAAACAAGTACATATTACAATTGATCTCTCATATTAAAATTGCTCCGATGCTTAAACTGATCCCGAATTAAAACCCAAATAGTTTGGGTTTTTAGATTTAAAAAAACACATTCATGCCGTCTTTTTAAAGAATTTGTTTTAATTATAAAAAAAATTAAAAATTGTTGAACAATGTGCACCGACCAATTTGAATAAACTATATATAAATCTTATTTAACAAGATTTTTGGGGATTATATTTAACTTTACTTAGTTTTGCACAACTGAATTTAAAACGTGTGCTACAGCTTGCTAATTAAACGGAAAAGAAGGACCCGAAGATGATATACCTCTCTTATAAGATTTTGTAACTTAGGTATGATAAAATCGCTATTAATTTCGATAACAAGATTTATCGTATCTAACATGAAACCTGATCGTTACACTATCAAAATTGCATTAAACAATCATGCCTTACATTGAGTGCAATTACAATGAGTTCATTTATCCCATTGATGTAATGGTTTTTGATGTTAGGTATTTAAGATAGAGTGTAAATTAACTTAACAAGAATAAAAAGAGAAAAGATTTTAGTTTTATTATCTGAAGTAAGGCAAAATTGAAAAGAAAATATTCTCTTTTAAAAGAGAAATTTTATTATATTCTGTTTAAAATACAAAATCTGCTACAACGAATTTATTTAAAACATTATATTAAGGTTTCTGCCTCCAACAGCTCAAGACAATCGCACGAATTTCAACCTTTACGAAAAAAGCTACAAAAACCGAAAACATAAATTTAGCAGAATTTTGAATACTTTGTAATGCCACAAATACTACTCGTAAATGTATTGTATATATGAGTGTTATTGTATGCACAATACGCACTAGTAATTTCATATTTCGTACAATATTTATTATTGTTAAATCCCAGCTGATTTGAATCCGTAATATAGCGTATTATTTTTCTTGTTTCTTGTTCGAATTTCATTGTTATCGAATTGTGTAATTTGCTATTGTTGCTTTTGCTTGCAATTTCGAAATAAAAAAAAAAACAAAAAATCATGTATTTGGTACTGTAACAACATGATTCTGACATTGTTTCTGTTTTGCATAATGTCAGAATTTCAATAGTTATTATACTTGTTTACACCGATGTTCTCGTAGCATTTTCAACTAGAATTAGGGTATTCGGAAAAGCAAAAAAAGCTTACAATATTGTTTTAATAAAAATTATTTATACACAATAATGCTACCAAATATTTCAGGAATTATTGATAAGATTTTTTATTTTTTTAATTTGCGAGTCACTCTTTAAATTTACATATTTGTTTACTGTGCACGAACATCCATTCACGCATTCATTCTCATTTATGTTCTATATTTTTCTGAACTGCGAATTTTTTCGGTACATTTACATACATATTTCTTTTGTCTGCTGGCATTTTATACATGTAGACTTTTCAATGTTATTGAATATATTTTCTTTGGAAAATCGTATAAAATGAATTAAAGCAAATACGATTTTATTTCGAAATAATTGAAATTGTCTTAAATATGTTCAATGTGTGTAAATCGGATAAGTGTGAATCCATTAAAAAGTGAATAAAATTTTGAAGAATAATGGAATTATTACTGAGGAGCTCATTGTAAGTAAAGCTTCTTATTGCTTGGAAAAGAATTTTATAGAACAGTATTATATATTTACATATCGTCGGCCTATATCTAAAATGGCTTATCTGCAAAAAACTTATTTTTCAGGGGAAGCAAAAAACTCTTTTATTCTCTTATTAGTGAGTTTTTATCAAAGTGATCTTTTACAAAATGATTGGTAGACTCCTTCTCATTTCCTGAAATAAAATTTTTTAAATAAAAACCAATATTTGGGATTTTACAGTAGATCAGCCGTTTTGTCTCCGAAAATTTTTGTATAAAATCTTAAAATGTGTAGATAAACCATTTTGTTCATAGTGAATTTGTAGGAAAGTGGATTGCATAACATAAATAATTTAAGAAATTTATATAATTCCGATTATACAATACTCCCTCATGATTTGGGATACTTTTATGTATTTAAATTGTACTATATACGACGTTTGTTACATTTTAGTGGTAATAATTTATTTTTTTAAAAAGTGAATTTTTCAAAATGTACTTTCTTTTATAAAAGTTATAAGATTTTATAATTTTTCATCTTTCCTACTTGAAGGAAATTGTTAAGAGTTATAGAATGTATTTTTGGAAGTTTATAAGTAGTGAATAGCCTTTTAAACATCACTAAAAACACTACATTTTTTCGCATTTTCTGTTGAACAGTGTAAAGATAGAAGAATTTTGAAGGCACATTTGAATTTAGCGTATTACCACTCATCAGAAAAGTAAAAAAAAGTTTTAATAATTTTACCTTTTTACAGATTTTTAGTTTACAACTTCTATGACTATTTTGTAAAAACATTGTAGATAAACCATTTTGTTTTCGAAAAAAAAAATTGTTTATGTAGATAAGCCAAACAAAAAAGTGAATAAGTCGCGAATAAATTAACATTTTGATAAAAAATTCACACTATAGGTAAAGCGCTCTCATACGGAATCGTATGGTATAAAAATCTCAATTTGTAAAATCTGCAGATAAGCCATTTTAGATATAGGCCCACGATATACAAACTGACTTCATTGTCTTTACTCGTATGCTTGTCTTTTGTTGAATTGCAAAAAATGTAATAAAATCCTAAAATGCTGGCAATATTATACAGACGTTGTCTGTGCAACTTTATCGTAAATTTATTCAAAATTTAATAGTAAATCGGTGGGTGTCAGGAATGATGAATAAAAGTTCTAGCTGACAAGTTTTAGAATATCCATTATTCTCGATAGTTGCTGACCTTCAAAGTGCAAAGGCTGCATTAATAGATATAGTAATGGGATGGAAAATGCCTTTCTTGATTTTGTACAAAGTATAAAGACAAAATGTACCTTCTAAACCATAAAGTTACCATTTTTATTTTACGGTGATTAAACTCGAAACGATTAGTCACGTGTGTATCCCTTCGCTTTCTATCATTGGATAATCGTCTCCATTAGTTATTTTCGTATTAGAGTACGAGCTCTTTTTATGGGACTTTTCAAAATGACCATGCTGCTAATTCAGCACGGAAGTGAAACATCTTTATATTATTGAGTATTTGATTTAAGTCTTTCGAAAACTCAAAATATTTTTTCGAAACAATCTAAAGTTGCGACAGTTTCCTTTTAAAAATCATCATCATAGCCCAGCTCAAACACTTCATCTTTTAACATAAATGGATTCAATAAAAAGAGTTTTGGGAAATTCGTCCGTTAAGGGGAAAAAGACAAAAATCGATGGCGTTATAACTCTCAAACTAAACGAGTTCCAAAAATATTTTTAATAGCTTTTAGATTATCAACAAAAATAAGCCCCATGCTAAGAAGAAATAAAAAATATTAATGATAAAACACATAGACACAAAAAAGGAAGTCACTAAACTTGGAATTACTGGAAAACAAGCAAACTTAATGTTAACATACGTGTATGTACATTAAGGTGCACCTTATTTTACAAAAGTGCAAAATTTAACCGTAACTCCGACAGAAATGTTCATGTGTTCCACGTGACGCATCCGCCCACAAAGTATCGGAAATATGAGAGTTTTTTTGGTCTTGTCACCTCGACCTAATTTTTCTTGTATGTATTTGATTCTCCTATATGCTTGTTTTATGATACCGGAATGCAAGTTTGTTATTGTGAAACTGAATTTAAAAAAAAATTAAAAACTGATTTTTGAAACCGGCCTGAGAATAATGTAAAACTTATATACAAATACATAAGAAAGTGCTATAGTCGGTCAAGCCCAACCATACGATACCCTTTACCACCGAGGTCAAAAGTGTTCTTTTTCCTACTAAATTTTTCCATTATACAATCATTTTCTCAAAACTTATATATTAAAGCTGTTTCCGTCATTTGGTCTTATATGAGAGCTAGGGTCAAATGTAGACCGATTATTTCAAAATTTGGCAAATTAATTAATGTTTTCACAAAAACTATGTATGCAAAAAATAAACTCAAAATTCTCATTATCTTCAGATTTACGAGCGTTTAAGTGATTTTTGTCTCATTTAGTGCGTTTTGAAAGAAGAGTTTGTATAGGAGCTATGGTCAAATGTGAACCGATTTTAACGAAAATTGGTACAGTGATTTTTTTGTTTACATAAGCAGCATTTGATTTAAATTTCATGAAAAAATATTGATATTTGTGGATAAAATGTCAATTCCGAAGTGGGACCTATGGGAGGTACCTTAAATAATGGATCGATTTTGATGAATTTCAATATCCATAGTAGGACTGCTATAAAAGAAATGATCTCTGTCGAATTTTAACAGTTCCTCTTTAGAATTGCGACTTGCACTTTGATAAAATGGTTTACATGGGGGTCCAGCCACCCGCCTAGCCAGCCAGACGGACGGACTGATATCGACGCCGATGGTGATTCTAAGCCCATTGGTTGGTCTAAAGCCCAAAGGTTGGTCTAAAACAAATATTTCTATGCGTTACATATATCAGCACAAACTTATAGTACCCTTTCCACATATGGTGGTGAAGGGTGTAAAAACTAAGTACTTATTTTAGTTCGGTTGTGTTTTAAAACTCAACTTTTAAGTACTTAACCCCTTGACGTATCAATTAGCGCAACGAAGTTCGCTTCAACTGTTCGCACACAACATGCACTAAACAAACCAGTTTTGATGCTTAAGAAGAGTCCCAAAACGAGTCAGACTCGTGATAATCATGTTAGGCACAGAAATTGTACCACGAGTCAGACTCGTGGAAATACGTCAAGGGGTTAAAGGTCATAAAATTAAAAATCAGGTCTTACCTTGAAATCTATGTATCCTAAAGTAAATTTTTTGACTGTACATCCTAAGGCGTGTCGTCAAGGACACGAATTTCGGGAAAAATTGCAATAACTCTGAAACTACTTCATGGATATTTGATTTTGACGACTTAAAATAAAGTTACCTTAGTTCTCTTTTATATTTCATTAAATCTTTTCAAATAATTTAATCTTAGGAGCTCAAATTTGGTAAAAACCGAAAATATTTCCAAGTTTAACACTTTGTGGGTGGATGTGGCACGTGTTCCCCTTACGCAATTTTGAAAAAATACAAAATGTTGTTATATTACGTAGAAGATTTCTGGGCAGAGATAGGGTTCAATTTCGCACTTTTATAATATAAGGTGCACCGTACATATATTCGTAAACTTACACATGTAGTAAACCCAAATAAATATAAATATATATATCTATATCTATAAATATATATATATATATATATATATATATATATATATATTAATCAACCTTTCTTTCATTTGAATTTAAATATTAGTCTGTCGTCTTTAGTCTTTAAGTACATAGATCGACTTAGCATCACTTTCCGTCGATTTAACAATGTCAATGTTTGTCCGTTTTAAGAAAAATCAGGTTATTGTCAATGTTATGTACTTTTACTTTTTAGCTTAAGTTTTTTGAGACAATAATGCTTTGGTCAAAACAACATATGAACACATATATTTGTGTACATATTCATAGTTTGCTTTTATCATATAACGATTTCGCTTAACTTCACTTAAGCTGTAGTACCTGGTTTACCGAGCCTTGCTCGGTAAACTAAAATAAATTTAGAGAAAAGATATTACACAAATATTCAGATAATTTTGAATTATTTGATTTATTTTGTCCGATTAACACATAGTTTGCATAGTTTACAGTTAAACTCCTTTTGAATAATTTTACAAAATGGTCATGGTCGGCTCATGCGCGACAGCTTTGCTAAAGATTATAGCCTGATCAAATGCATAGTTTAATTAATTTTGAGTAATGTTCAGTAGCGCCACCTGTCGGAAATTGTTCACACCAACTAAGAAACTTTCGCCGGCTCATGCGCTACAACTTTGCTAAAGATCATAGCATGATCAAATGCACGGTTTACGATTTAATTAATTTTTAGTAATTTTCAGTGGCGCCATCTTTCGTATTCATATTACTTTTTAAGATGTTTGAGATGTAAAAACCTTTGCCGGTTTATCAGCAACATCGTCGCTAAAGAGCATAACATGATCAAATGCATAGTTTACTATTCTATAAAGAACATACATACAGACAAACATTTATTTGTTTAAAAGTTATAACATTACTACTTTTTTCGACTTTTTATCCCCTAATTTCAAAAAGTTCCATATGCATATTTGGCACTTCTTTGGAACCAACTAAATTCGGTACATTTGATTAAAACGCAGTTAACATCATGTTCCTAATCATATTACTTTTTGAGATGTTTAGTTACCATTTTATCCCTTTTTTACCCATTTTGGCCCCAAAATCAAAAAAGTATCAAATACGTGTTCATATTTCTTTCACATATTTTGACTGCAGTACAAAGTTCGTTTTTAAATTCTTTGGTTTAACAATATTAGAGTGAGTTAAAAAAGTACCAAAAATACAATTTTCACCCTTTTTTATCCCCCATCGGACATAGTTTGAAAAAAGTACCAAACACCTGTCCTCTTATTTTCATAGCTGTTCAAAACGTAATTTTGATATTGTTTCTTCACATTTTACTTTAGGAGATATAACGTTTTTGATTTTTCCCCGTTTTTACCCCCTTAGCGGTGAAAGTTCCAAAAGTCCCTTCATATTCTATCTATACGGCTAAAAAGGTACCCAGTGTTTTAAAAAATCATTAGAGCCAAAATCGTTAGAGCCGATTTCGAGATAGCCATTCTATATATATAGATATATATATATATATCTATATATATATATATATATATATATATATATATATATATATATATATGTATATATATATATATATATACATACAATTATTGCTCGTTTAAAGATATAATAATAATAATAATAATAAATGTTGACCTTGAAAAAATAAAGTCATTATTTTCAAACAACTTATATTTACATAAAACTACACAATATATGTATACTTTTTATTTAAACAAAGCCGCTTAAAGTTACTTAAATACAGTTCGACGCAAATTTCAATTTCGAAAAAGAGCTTAAGTAGAAAAAAACGTAAAACCTTCTGAATTTAACAATATTTTTTTTTTAATATTCTTCCTTCTTCTCTAATAAACCTGTTACCAATATACTAATTCATAAATTATTCGCAGAAATCAAGCAGAAGAAAAATTACACAAAATTTATGATATCTCAAAACTTCAATTTTCGACTTAAGCTATTCTTCCATATTGCCACAGATATAATTAATCATTTGTAAAAAATAGTAAAGAGTGCTCTAAATAAAATTTGTAGTTGGATTTTCTTAAATAAAAATCAAACCTTTTAATATAAAAACTCTACAAAATACGCAAATATAATGACATATTATACAAAATCATTTAGCATTAAAATGTTTACTTAGTACTCGGTTTTTGTAAAATTATCGACATTTTTCGGAAACCCTCCCATTAAAGATTTTACAGTTGCTTCTGATACCTTATTGAAGCATGTGTTCCACCTGCGCTTAAAATCGGACATGTTCTTGGAAATCTTTCCTGTGTTCTTCAATTCCTTTTTTACCAGAGCCCAATACCTTTCCACAGGCCGAAGTTCTGGACAGTTAAGTGGATTTGCCTCTCGTGGTACAAAAATGACATTATTCTTTGAGTACCACTCAAGTGCCTTTTTTCCATAATGGCATGATGCCAAATCGGGCCAAAAAAATGTAGTCACTCTGTGCTCTCTTAAAAAGGGTAACAACCGTTTTTGTAGGCACTCTTTTATATAAATTTCTGTGTTTATTGTGCCAGATGCCACAAATACTTTACTTCTTTTGCCACAACTGCAAATAGCTTGCCACACGAGAAACTTCTTAGGGAATTTTGTTTGTTTTTTTGTGCGAAACTCTTGCTGAACATTGCCCCGTTTAGCAGCAACATAAAAATCTTAACCAGGAAGTTGAGAAAAGTCTGCCAGTACTTATGTTTCATCATCCATCACACAACAGGTGTATATTTTTATAAAATCAGACTTCAATTTTTTCGCTCGTTTTTTTTTTGCTTCTAAGTTCTTTATAGCATTGCTTTGACTCTGTGTGCAAAATTCGTAGAACATTTCACCGTACGAGCTGCTTTTCTTAAAGAAGTGTTAGGCGCTCTTCGAAAGAGTCGCTCGACTTCTTTTGCCTTACCAATATCTGTAGGACCTTTGTTCCTCCCTGATCCAGGTTTTCTTTCAATGCTCAGGTTTTCCTTATACCGTCTGATGGCATTAGAAACCGTTCGAGGGTCAACTTTCAAATTTTTAGCTATTTTTTTAAAAGTCCATGACGGATTTTTTTGAAAAGTTTTAATTATATTTTCACGAACTTTTTTTTCGCAGTCCATTTTGATTGAAATAACTATTGAAAATTAATACTTTCTAAAATAATAGTATCTGACATATCTATAGAAACTAACTTGATCAAAAAATAAATTATTTCTTGCACTATGGATAAATTTTGTCTAAAATAGTAAATGCATATTTTTTTTAGAACACTCTTTATTATGACATTGTATGATAGAGGAGTGATTTATAATACAACATTGTGAAATAATATTTTAATTAATATTATTTTTTAATGGTCCAAGGGCAAGCATTTTCCAATTTTTTGGGTAACCGGTCTAATCTACGATTGTAATAGTAACTATGTATGTATAAAGTGATATCTTGTAATAAATATGTAAAAAAAAAATCCACATTACTTGTTGTTTTTGCTGCTAGTTTTGTTTAGTTGTAAACAACAAAAATTTACATAAAACGTTCTTTATATAATAGTTATACATACATAAGTATATACAAAATATATATTGTTTCTGTAGCTGTTGTTATGTTTTGTTTGTGTTGCTTCTTTTAGTTGCTCATGTTGATTTAGTACTTTTTTACGCTTTTTGTTGCACCGGATGTTGTTGCTGCTTATGCCCTTGTTAATTCTTTCCTTTCTGTTGCATAATATTAAATTGTACATAAGTAGTTTTAGTACTAAGTAAAAAGAGATGTTGCAACACGCACACACATATACAACCGAACAAACAAAGGAAGGACTGTCATGAAGGTTGCATTAGTTTACGGAACTGAAATATTTGAATATATAAAAAGATACACATTTACTTAACGTATTTCTAAATTTACATAAGTACGTATATAAAAATATTTATGTATATACACAAAAATACATGTGTAATTGTAAAAAGAAAAGAAAATACTATATATTTATAAAATATTTACAAATTAAAAGAAAACATGTACAAAACTCTTTAAAATATATATTTGAAAAACATTTAATCATTTGACAGCTAATTTACATATCCATTTACTTATTTATTCTTACCTGCTTTTATTTTACCCGATAAAATTACATTAATGGAATATATTTGAGAGTAAAACATCTCTTAATTCGCTTACATTTACTTTTAAGTCTAAAATTATTTTAAAAAGTAAATGTAAGTAAGTATTTTTAAACGAATTTTAATGTTAAGAGCTGTGCTACATAGGGGGGAAATAAAACAACCCAGCAAAAGTTTTCATTGACAAATAATAAAGTTATATACGTCCAGTTAGGATGAAAAGTTATAGGCTAAGAAAGATGCACATTATAGAATATATGTATGTTACTGGAAATTACAAAGGTGCCCTTATATTTAAGGAAAGCGTCGATAGGGTGACTAATATGGTACTCTTTATTTTACAAAAATGAAATCTCACCTTAACTCCCGCCAGAAATGTTCTACGTAACCGACGTAACAAAAAAAGAAAACATGTTATGAAAAATTTTATGTTGATTGCATTTGTATAGAGAATAATAAAATGACCCATTTTTTGAACCATTTCGCAGTAAATTTTCGGTCATAATTTAAGTAATAAGTCCTTCCGTCTGGCTGAACGGCGTCCATCCCATGTAAATCTTCTTATAAAGCACAAGTCGCAATTCAAGATAATTTAATGAAATTTGCCACAGATAATTTTTTGATAGTGGAACCGTGACTACTGAAATTCATCAAAATCGTTCGATTATTTATGGTACCTTCCCATAGGTTTCTCATTCAATTGATATTTTGGCAACAAATATCAATATTTTTTTATGAAATTTAAAATAAATGCTGCTTATGCAAACCAGAATCACTGTACCAAATTTCGTAAATCGTTCCATATATGGCCAGACCCACTAGAAAAAAATATAAATTTTCAAAAAAAGCGGCGGTTCACCACATAACTCAGCTAGCCACTGGTTATTGAGTATTAGGCTATGTAAAACTTCTCAAACTAATGCTTTTGCCGTTCGGAGCCGGCGTTAAAACGTAGGTCCCTTTCAATGAGTCAAAAAATAGAATCGGATGCAGCTGATTGTCTGAGAGAAGTATCCCTTGTTCCAACTGGAATGTTGTCGGGGAATTATATATATATATATATATATATATATATATATATATATATATATATATATATATATTCAATATTATTCTTAGTTTGTTGAAAATGGTAAGGCAATGGTTTTTTAACATTGGTAAAGTTCAACCCTTTTTCCCGGGGTCAAAATTTGTTTTCTTATTTGTATTTATTTTTGTTTATACTAGCGTATCCTGCGGTCGACACAATCGACCGTCATCTAGTTCATTGTGAATACAAATTTCCCGTTCTGTGGCTTAGTCGGTTAGCACGTAATATTACATTGAGCCTGAGTTCGATCCCCGGTCTCGGCAACAACAATTTCTCTAATTATTAATTTATATTAAATTTAAGGCCCTATGCTCCACTGGGAGTCATTGATAACAGAATTAAAATTATTAATTACCACAGCGTCTTCCGTCGGCAGTAAGACTACAGCAATAACACGCCGTCTAAGAAAAATAAATAAAATTGGCTGTAAAACAAAAAAATGCGTCTAAATAACAACAAGTGGCGCAACTTCATTGTTCTAAAACTAGATATACCTTTCTCTTCTCTACCATCCCCTTTCCAAATAAGGTTACCCAATTCGTATATACTCCATATGCAATTGTATAGGCAGTATTTGCCTGAGTGCTACTTCTCTATAAAAAGAAAACTCATACAATCAGAGCTTTAAGTCAAATATGACAGTGTCGATGTAGCAAGTTTTTAAAATTGCTCGAGCTAAACGGATATGTGGAGAAATTGATCTCATTGATTTCTATGTCACTCCATACAACAGAGCGTCGAATTGGCCAAATTGGCAAAACTATAATTCAAAATTGTGTAGCTCTCGAAGAGTTTACTGATTGAAGATATCCACATAATAAACCGTTTTTGCATCTTCAGAAGTGAATGAGAAGGAAAAAGTGTTAGACTTAGTAGCTCTTATCAAGACATCTTGCGTTATCGATGTCAAAATGCTTTGTGAAGTGATGAACAGATAAACTTGTAAGCGTTACTAACGGACTGACAAAAATGATAGAGAAATCAAGGTCTTATTAAACTTTTTAACAAAGATCCTAATATTTCAAATTTATTATCATTTTACTGTAAAATTAACTGCGAGAACCACGAAGTACTTGGAATCTGTAAAAGCTTACAGTTTTAAACCATTCCAATCGCAATGCAAGATTTCCCTTTTAATATTCCTTCCTGATATTATAGCATTTTCTAAACATTAATCAGTTTTGAATTTACATTTGATTCAGACCGATCATTTAATTCTTTTCTTGATAATAATCTGTAATTATTATAAACTTTCCTTCAAAAGACTGTGTTTTTAATCGGTAACATCCTTTTTGGGTATAAGTCACAATGTTCTTATCCAACTCTTTACTACTGTGACTCTTAAAAAAACTGGCATTGTAAAATGATCTCATGCGTACAATTTTTTTTGTTTGATTCTTAATAGTGAATTTCATATGCATGTGAGTTTTATTTATTGTGTTAGTAAGATTTTTAAATACCAAACCGATTTTTTAAAACTGAACCGATTTAAATAAAATATAGATTCGTCTGATGTAAGGAAAAATACCTTTCAAATGGTATAAAATTTTCCAGAAATGAGTGTATAATTAAAGCGTAAAAGGGCATAATAAATGGGTGCTTGCGTATTAATATTATAGATTAAGTTTTTTTTTATAAAAAAAATATGTTAACCCTAAAGAGCCACAAAACTAATGTAGGGTTCATGTAACTCAAGCGTCTGACGATTGAGTGAAATTTACATGTATTTTGTTTTTGTTACAAACATTTTTTTTTAATTTGATAAAAAGTACAATCCTGATATAAAACAAATTACTTTTGTATATTTCTATCGAAATTCGCTACAAATATTTTTAATTTTTGTGTCTTTGTCATTAAAAATTCCAAAGTTTGAACTTTGACTCGTTTAAGAAAGGCCTAAGCTTTCCCGAAATCAAAAACACAGTTCAGCAAAGATTTTCAACAGATACTTTTTTTTAATAAAATTGAGCACAAGTAAAATTTTCCAAGCATTTATTCCAATTTTCATAGAAATTGAAATTTTCCCGAAATTCTACGATTTAAAATCGCAGGTACGGCGAAACCATTCAAGATATCGACCTCAATTTTTTCAAGTTTTATTTTCTCATTTGTTTACGTTATAACATAGGAAAGAAAACTTCTAGTTTGTAATATTTATTGAATAAAAGTTTCAAAAAATCAAAAAATGATTTTTGAAACCGACCTAAGAAAACTAGAAAAATTTCTAATTTGAAAAAAAACTAAATTTGATTATATTTCGACAAAACCTAACCATTAAGTAATTAAAGGCCATAGAATTATAAATCATATCTTATTTGGAATTTCTTAATTCTAAAGTAAATATTTTTGATGCATGTCCTTGGACATGCCTCCAAGGACTACTTCCTTAATTTTGATGGTTTAAAATAAAGCTACATTAGTGCCCTTTTGATAATGTAGGGGATGTTGGATACAAACCAACGATTCTGATTGGTCTTAACTTGGTAAGCCCAGTTTTATCTTGGCTATCTTATATCTCAATTGTAGACACAGACCTCCTTGTGGTATCACCCGCGGAACTACCTAAATACCCGTTAATGTGGTGAGCTAACATGTGCTGCCAGTTCTCCCATAAGAAAGATAAAAATATAGGTTAGGTGGTCGGGCTAGTAATCCACTCCTGTAAAAAACAATTTCTACGAAAAAGCTAAAACTAGTATAAAAACGGCCCCCTTAATATAAGAAGAGGACTTTCGAAACTTCGATGGAAAGACCGGGTTAGGTTAGGTTAGGTGGCAGTCTGAAAATCACAGACTCACTAAGACTACGAAGTCCATTGTGATACCACGAAAGCTAGTGAAATAACATATCATTAGCTTTGAGCATCTCGAGCGCTTTAAAAAGCTCTTAAGTCGGCAGATATCAATACCATCCAGATCATCTAGGTCGCTTAAGAAATACATGTTTTATCGATTCAGTCTCCTCCTCGTCTCTACAGCTTCTGCAAAGGTCATTAGTGATAACCTTCAGTCTAATTGCATGACTTCCAATCAAACAGTGTCCGGTTATAACGGATACGAGCAATAAGACATCGGGTCTTGATAATGACAGAAATCTGTTAGAGCGTTGCCTATTCAAATAGGGCCACATCTGTTTTGAGAGAATACAGCCATTGACAGACGTCCACCTATCATTTGTTAAAATGTAAGATCTCTCTCGCAGTAGAAGCTTACAAGTGGCTAGAGGCATGCCCACGGAATCCAATTCGCCTAGAATCGTTAAGGTAGTACCTAGTCTTGCGAGCTCACCTGCTCTGCAATTATCTGTAATATTCCTGTAGCCCGGCAACCATATGATGTTCATACTGAACTGCTGGGCCATTCGTGAGAGATTTGAGGCAATTCAGAGCTGATGTTGAATTCAAAAAGACAGAGTCCAGAGATTTAATGGCAGCTTGTCTGTTAGAGAATATATTAATACCCACTGTTGTGAGCGCATTATATCTCACGCATTCTACTGCTTCTCTAATAGCTAGAATTTCAGCCTGAAAAACGCTACAATGATCAGGTAGTCTTCGTGATATATTTAGGCCTACTGCTTTGGAAACCCACTTGATTGTAAAGCTTTGAGCCGCCAGTGTAAAAGTCTATATATATACTGCCTTTTATTAGAGGTTCTGCTATTCCATGCATCTCTATCTGCTATGAGGGTATGGTACTTCTTATCAAAGAATGGTTCGGGCAAAGTAGAAAGACGAAGTAGAGTAAATCTTTCAAAGTTTGTCCCTCGAAGTCGAAGAATATGAGCACAAGACCAAAGCTCAAGAGATTTCGCATTTTTTTCAGAATGAGGTGCATCCTAATGACAAAATTAATTATATCATACTTGTGTTCTAAAAATTGTATGACCCTAATTCTGTATTATCTTAACTAAATATCAGTTAAATAGCCAAGGACAGTTTCTGGTTTTAATAAATTATTTCCAAATAGAAGATTATTAAACAACAAGTAAGAGTGGTATATTCGGCTTTGCCGAATCTTGGATACCCTTCACCAATGGTGTTCCAAAAGTACTTAATGTAATTCGTAGCAATATTTGGTTATACTAGTATTATATGCAAAGAGTCTTTAAAATTAAGAGTCGGAAAACGAAAACCTTTTCGGTGGCGTCATCATCTAGAATAGTTATGCACCCAAAGGTTAGGTTGGGCAGGTGGCTGATGTCTAGGGAAGCTTCACTTGGGTTCTAAAGTGGTCCCTTTGTGAAAGATAATGATTACTAGACTACAAGTAGAGAATGCAGAGAATGCCAGCCAGTAGCTTCGAAATAAAATAGACACATATTTTACGAACATTTAAAGTTCGATAGACCAGATAAACCATGCAGAAAAGATGCTTCAAAATGTAGATGCCCTTAGATTTGCAATAGCACATCGATTTGATGAAGTTTAAGTATTCTGACATGCAACCCAAAAACGCTGTGCCCAGTGAGGGTTGTGCACTTTAATTCGTACGAATTATCCAACTAGTAAAAGTTCTTGATTAGTTATGTAAAACTCTGAAGTTAGCGGACTGATTTAGGTCAAAGCTTTAACAATGATTGTCAATGTATACAAGCCTTAAAATTATAGGGTATACACTCCTAGTTTTAGATACATACGTGAAATATATAGCTTTTGAATGGATGGTTATCAGCTTTGTCGGAAAAGTTTACTTATTAATTTGAAGTTAGTTAATTAATTAAAATGAACACTTCATCAATAATATTTGGGATGTATAGTTCTTTCGATCTGTCCGATGGATGTTTGGAAAGTTTTGCTCTAGTTCTTTGTGCAATTTTAATATGATTTAATTTATCAGCATTAAATCGATTCCCGGTCGGGTTTATATGGGAGATTTCACTAAATGTGAATAGAGCTCGCCCATTTTCAATATCGAACTTTTCAAAAGATCAGAAATACTTTTGTCAAATGCTGTCCCTCTAGAAAGTTTTTTTTATTCGCTATTGTCCTGAATATCAATATTGTACAACGTCTTTAAACTAAATGTCATCATCGTATCTATTATAATTTGTCATTTATTAGCTACTAAGAGATTGCCTTAGGCAAAGTTATACGGGATCAATTGTCAAACGTGAACGGATTTCTCCCAATTGCAATTAAAAAATTTAAATTTTTGTTGATATATGAGATACTTACATACATATGTAGGTTTTGAACGGATATCATGTAATTAGCTGCATTTTTGTACTTCCTAGGAAGATTACCTATAATTTGATATATAATACATTCTCAAATGTTATCATAATGTTCAAAAGTCAGACACAAAATTAAGATAAATGCAGTGTGTCTGTCTGCTAAAACCAGATTTGTGGAGCTCCTGAATTGTCCCACCCTGAATTTCAACATTGTCGATCAAAACACCATCGCTTAAACGCTAAATTATATCTACCACAAATTACAGAATGCATCAGGATTTAGATAATCCCCTGCGAAGGACGCTATTAAACTTCATCAAAATAAACATCTGAGATATCGACAAAACAGGAGCTCCAAAAACTTGACTACAACAGAAAAAATGGACAGATTGGTAGACGGACGAACATGTAGACGGACGGACAAACAAACAGACGGACGGACGGGCAAACAAACAGATGGACGGACAGAGGGACGGAGGTCGCGAAATCGATTCTTGTGCCGATTCTGAGTTGATCGGTACAATTTGAATGGTATTCATAATCAGATTTGTGGAGTATATATTTCAGATTTTAGAAAATCTTCCCATAAAGAACGATGTCAAATTTCATCACAATCGGTCCATAAACACCTGAGATATCGCTGAAACAATACTTACAAAATGTAAACAAAATTTCTTAGACACGTACTTTGGGCAATTTGCTGTACATCAAATGTAGTGTTATGGCGATATCTCAATTGTTTATAGACCGCTTTTGATAAAATTTAATAACGTGCTTGGTGGGGGAATTTCCTAAAATCTGATATAAAATTTATGTAGGTCCGTACTAAAGGAGGATAGTTTTTCCTATTTCTGCATTTAATTTTTTCAACAAACATTCTCTAATGTGTACTTTGGGCAATTTGCGATACATCAAATTCAGTGTTTTGGCGATATCTCAGTTGTTTATGGACCGATTTTGATAAAATTTTACAGAGTGCTTTGGGAAAATATTTCCTACAATCTGATATATAACATATTATCACATGTACACCAGGAGTATCTTTTTTCTCTTGTTATTTAAAAGTGTGTTTCAATCAAAAATTTTAAAATTTTCGTCTAATTTTTGGTATTTTTTCGATATTTTCGGTGTTTATAAACCGATTTTAATGAAATTTAATAGCGTTCATTGCGGGAGAATTTCCTAAAATCTGATATATAATTTATGTAAGTCCATCCTCCAGGGGCTTCAGAAACTTGATTTCAACAGACAGACAGACAGACAGACGGACGGACAGACAGACAGACAGACAGACAGACAGACAGACAGACAGACAGACAGACAGACAGACAGACAGACAGACAGACAGACGGACATCGCTTAATCGATTCTCCTCCCGATTCTGAGTCGATCGGTATAATTTTTATGGGGTCTACGATCACTAATAAAAAAATTACAAACGGAATCACAAACTTATAATACCCTTTCACCTATTGGTGAAGGGTATAACAAAATGTATTAAAATATAAGTATTTGTTAGCCATTTTTCATTATTTCCACTTCAATTACAAACGGAATCACAAACTTATAATACCCTTTCACCTATTGGTGAAGGGTATAACAAAATGTATTAAAATATAAGTATTTGTTAGCCATTTTTCATTATTTCCACTTCACAGCTCATAAAATGGTATAATGTTGGCTACGAAAAAACACAAGCATGTTAAATAGCCCAAAAAAATTTATTAATACTTAATCATACTTTCGCCTAATTATTTCTTTAATGTCTGGCAATATAATATAATTTATAAGCTCTTAGTTACTGAAAGGAACATCTGTTTTCTTAGTAACTTTATTCGAGTGTCTATAAAGCTAAAAAAAGATAAAAATTTATTGAGTGCATACTCAAGTACACTCTTACAATCAGAAGATGAAATCTTTCCTAGACAAATAAATAGAGAAATAAGTAATTAATATTTATTTATGTAATGTCTGCTTATAAAACGAATTGCCAATAGATAAGGGTAAGGTGTTGAGAAGAAGTGAGCAAATTGAAAATACTTAATACTTATTCATTGATTTAAGCATATTTTCTTTTTACCAATTGTTTAACCTAACCAAGTAAGAAAAAGCTATACTCGGTCAAGCCCGACTATATGATACCCTTCACTACTAAAGTCAAATATAGACCAACAACCTTACAAGTTCTTCTTTAGTCTTAAAGACATACATGGGCTAATTTTGTATACCCCCAAAAAGAATGGGGGGTATATTGAGATTGTCATTACGTTTGTAATTTCCTTAATATTGGCTCAAAAACTAAAAAGGATATATCAGATTATCCATTTGGGGTTTCAAAAGCAGAGACCGAATATTAATACTTTTAAAATAATATCTTCATTTTTTTAATCCATACAAAAACAATCATTGAAGTTTAAAAAATAATAAATATCCCCAAAGATTTTTAATTGTTCGAAAAATTTTGTATCGTTTTTCAATCCGATGAAAATAAAAAATAAAAAAATCGTTTGGGATATTTATCAGTTCAAAATTATTTTCATCTTTTTTCATCCGATGAAAAAAATATTGATAGAAAATATTCAAATTTTATTTCTGTATTTGTCCTGGTTTCATTCATCATAATGTTCTTGCATAGATTAGGAAACTCCAAAATCTTTGCGCCAACTGCCGTAGCAGGGGGATTTCTCGCATGATTACCCCTTGGAGTAGTATATTCTATAATATTGTTTCTTTCCATGCTTAAAACATCGTGAGCGCTAAGTCGATGGGTGATGGGTCCAAAGACACAAGCCACGTTTGTATAGCGAGCCGTTCGATCCGAGACTGAGGCCCGCTTGCAGCCGCAACATATCATGTTAAGCAGACGCTGCATTTTCGTACTTTACGAAGTACAATTATCTTAGACCCTTAGACCCTATGCGTTGGAATGGCTTTAAGATAACTCCCTGGCTCTAAGATAACTCCCTGACCTAGAATCCCACACGGGTTGTTTACCGCATATAAAACTAGGTTGCTAAGGTTTTCGGGATGTACCACGAGAAGTTTAGAGTGAGAATTGAATACACCTGGTAGCTAGAGACGCTAGGCAATTCTGCATCCTTCCATTCCCTATGCTCCACTGGGAGTTAAGAATGACAGAAGAAGAAGATTTGTCCTGGTATAAAAAGTCTTTAAATAACAATAAATTCAATTATTGTTGCAAATTTTATGTTGAAATGGTTTTGCGAGTCAAAGAAACCACCAATAGTTCCATTAGGACTATTAGGTTTAACTTCGATGTCCTAAAACATTGCAATTAATTGGAAACATATTCATACATTCATTGTTAAAAGTTTTATAATTTCAAAAATATTTTATTTTTCAAAGTCAAAACAGAAGTTCAAAAATAAAACAATCAATAAAATATTTTTCTGTTCGGATATTTATCGTTCAAGATATTTAAAATTTTCATCATGAGGGATATTTATATTTCAAATATAAATCCCTCATTTTTATTCATCGATCGAAATAAAAATAAATTTTCATCGGCAATGATATTTATATCGGGTGTTTTTTATTGAGGTATAGAACTTTAAGTTGGCATCACTTTTTTAACTGACGGCCACTTTGTCAGCTGTCAAGTGATTAATATTTAGTTTGGTTTGCCATTTCATCATGAACAGGTTGACAAAAGAACAACGCT
The DNA here is from genome assembly GCA_933228675.1 of Stomorhina lunata. Classification (NCBI taxonomy): domain Eukaryota; kingdom Metazoa; phylum Arthropoda; class Insecta; order Diptera; family Rhiniidae; genus Stomorhina; species Stomorhina lunata. The sequence goes on along the minus strand of OW121740.1, from coordinate 93,834,325 downwards.
TGCAAATCGTGCAAATTTATTTCGAAAATAATGCTTCAGTTCGCGAAGTTTACCGCAAGCTCCGTCCATTTTATGGTCGACATAATCGTCCATCAGAGCAATTAATTCGGTTAACCATGGATCGTTTCCGCACAACGTTTACTCTATGTGATAATACGCATCCGCAGCGACGTCGAACAGTGCGCACCGAAGAAACAATTGCCGCTGTAGAGCAAAGTGTTGAAGAGGACCCGAATGAATCGATTCGCCACCGTGCACAGCAATTGGAGCTTTGTCCATCAACTTTATGGAAGATTTTGCGCAAAGATCTTGGCTTGCGACCTTACAAGATCCAGCTTGTGCAAGAATTAAAGCCGCGAGACCATGCAATGCGTCGTGATTTTGGTGTATGGGCCGAAAATGAGATTGATCTCGATGCTGATTTTCATCGCAAAATTTTGTTCAGTGATGAGGCTCATTTTTGGTTGAATGGCGACGTCAACAAGGAAAATTGCCGCATTTGGAGTGAAGAGAATCCACATGAGACCCTTGAGACGCCATTACATCCACAACAACTGACTGTTTGGTGTGCTCTATGGGCTGGTGGAGTCATTGGGCCATACTTCTTCCGAAATAATGCTGGAGAGTCAGTTACCATAAATGGAGACCGGTATAGAGCCATGATAACCGACTATTTTGTTCCCCAATTGGATGGCATGCCACACAGCGCACGTCACAATTGATTTATTGAAGGAAACATTCGATGAGCGCATAATTTCGCGGAATGGACCTGTCAATTGGCCACCAAGATCGTGCGATTTGACACCACTGGATTATTTTCTTTGGGGATATGTGAAGTCGCTCGTCTACGCCAACAAACCAGAAACGTTAGGGGACTTGGAAGCCAACATTCGTGGCGTTATTGCCAACATACGGCCCCATATGCTCGAAAAAGTAGTTGAAAATTGGACCTGTAGAATTGGCTTTATTCGAGCCAGCCGCGGCGGCCACATGCCCGAAATCATATTTAAACATTAATGGCATAAAATTATCCTTCCAATAAAGCCAAATTGATGGACATTAAAACGATTTTCTTGTGTTTTATTTCAATTCGAAGTTCTATACCTCTAAAAAAAACACCCATTACTTGATTGATTTAAAAAATAAAACAATATTCGGTCTCTGTTCAAAAGTGAACTTAATTAAAACATATATAAAATATTTTTTTTCATGATATTTCTTTTTTACTATAAAGTTTAAACATTGACAATTTTTGTAAAACACTACATCATTTAAATGACTACCACGCGAAATGTTGCAAGCATTGATTCATTCGAGGTAATTTTCGATCACTTTTTGACACATATTGGGCGGTATTTCAGCCATAAATTGACGAATATTGGTTTTTAAGTGCTCAATAGTTAAAGGTTTACCTGCATAAACACGGTATTTCGCGTAGCCCACCAAAAAAATCTAATGGTGTCAAATCGCATGATCTTGGTGGCCAGTTGATATCGCCATGACGAAAAATTACACGGCCAAGAAATGTTTCTTCCAATAAAGCCATATTCGCTCGAGTTGTGTGCCATGTGGTACCTTCTTGTTGAAACCACATATTCTCCTAGTCGTACTCTTCAATAGCAGGCAAAAAAAGTACGTAAGACAGTCCTGATTCCTGAGAACGACGAGGAATAGACAAATTCGGGTCTTCAGCAACACTTTCACTTACAGCAGCGATATTTTCAACGAAACGTACGGAACGATGAGGCACAGGCTTTACATTATTTGTAACTGCTCCAGTCCATTCAAATCTCTTCACAATTTTGTCAATTGTAGCTTAAGTAGTTGGACGATTCTTCTTCTTCTGTTATCCTTGACTACCAATGGAGCATAGGGCCTCAATTATGTAAACCATAATCTCTTCTTAAAGTACGATATGTGGCTATTGAAGAATCACCATTTTTGTAGTGTGTTTTGATAATTTTTATGCGTTGTGTGATACTTAAGCGATCCATTTTTGTCTATGTAAGACTTTCAACTGAAAAGAAAAAAATTGCTTTAACAACTTAGTTTGACAGATGTCGAATTCCAGTCCAATACTTTTGAAACCACGAAATGGATAACCATTTATATTCTGAGTCTTTATGAAATTCTAACGCGATTGAGCAATTTTCGTCTGCCTGTCTATCTATCTGTCCGTCCGCTTGTCTGTTGAAAACACGATAACGCCTAAACGAAAAGAGCTAGTTCAATGAAACTTGGCAAAGAAATTCTTCATTTCTGCGAAAATTGGTATTAAAATTTAGCAAAATCTTTTGACATTTGACCATAGCTCCCGTATAACCTCGTCTAGGCTAATCGTTTATTTGCTAATGAATGACAAATAATAATGTTATAGATATGATGAAAAAATTTGGTATATAGATATTTTTCATAAGCACTAGGCAGCATATTTAAATTTCATCGAAATCGATTCACATTTAATCATAGCCCCCAAAATACAAAATACGGAAATAGCCTAAACTCCACCAAAACTTAATGCCAATAAATGATAAACTGTAATTGCTATGGCCACTAAATTTAGCATAAGCCACTAAATTTAGCCAGTGTACCAAATTTTATTAAAATCGGTCACCATTTGACCATAGCTCCCATATAAAAAAAAACTTACAGAAACACAAAAATACAAAAAAAGGGGGTTTATTTCCGTCAAAAAGCTCGATAGCGCCTTAATAAAAAGAGCTTGGAGACAAAATTTTACCACTGTATTTTCGATGTTTTGAGAAAGTTGTATATTGAAAATGGCCGAAATCGGTTCACATGTATTGCTCCCATACAACCCCGCCCCGGGAATCACATTAATGCTGATAAATTGAACACAATTGTAATAGCTCTGACAACTAAATTTAGAATAGAGAAGTTTTATGTAAGTTTTGGTCAATGTGTCGATTTTTTTAGGAATCGGTCCATATTTGATCATAGTCTTTATATAAAAACCGCTCCCGGAAACCATTAAAATGCCACAAACACCAGTTAAAAGTTATGAAATTATAAACTGTGACGGCTATGGCCACTATAAAATAAACTTTACATAAATACCAGCCAGTATATACAATTTTGTAACAATCAGTCAACATTTCTCAATAGTTCTTATTTATATTAAGATTTGGAGGTAATAATATAATAATAATAATTTCCACGACAAAATTCCGATTGGAACAAGTGGTACTTCTCTCAGACAATGAGCTGCATCCGATTCTATTTTTAGACTCATTGAAAGGGACCTACGTTTTAACGCCGGCTCCGAATGGCAAATGCATTAGTTAGAGAAGTTTTACATAGCCTAATACTCAATAAGCAGTGGCTAGCTGAGTTATAAGATGAACCGCCGCCTTTTTGAAAATTTATTTTTTTCAAGTGGGTCTGGCCAGGGATCGAACTTGGGACCTCTGGTATGCTAAGCGGATGACTAACCTGCTATACCACGGCGGTTCACAGATGAAGAAGATTTGGAGGTACATTCAGTATATTAATATTGCACCTACGAAATTAGATAGGTATCAATTAATGCCAAGTCCACACTTTATATACGGTAGGTACGTTAGGAACTCCTGATCTATCCACCTAATGAACCTGCCGTGTTACTATCAACATGTTTATCTTAACTACATACTAAGCACAACGAAAAGTATTTAACTGCTTATTAATGTTAAGCTATACCCGGTTATGAGACTAAATTGTGTGCAAATTAAATACTAGGGAAACCACTTAGAGACTTTTAGATGTTGAACTATAAAGGTACTGCAACCGAATTTAGTCCAAATTTGAATTAGCTGCACCCTCGTAGATATATGACATATCTATCTATAATATTAATACGCAAGCACTCATTTATTATCCCCTTTTACGCTTTAATTATACACTCATTTCTGGAAAATTTTATACCATTTGAAAGGTATTTTTCCGTAGATTAGACGAATCTATATTTTATTAAAATCGGTTCAGTTTTAAAAAATCGGTTTGGTATTTAAAAATCTTACTAACACAATAAACAAAACTCACATGCATATGAAATTCACTATTAACCCTTATGTGTATACCAAGGTACCCCGGTACCTTTAGCACTTTCATCTTAACTTTTTTAATGGAAACAGATGGTTCACAAACCTCAAACTTCTTGAGAACTCCTAACAATTGAAATAGTTTAAATTATTATTGCTTTTAAGCTAAAAAATTATATTGTATAGGCGCTGTGGTCCAATTTATATCTTATATACGTAACCGTACGGCAAGGTACCCGGGTACCTTCATACATTATATATGAAAAAACTGTAATAAAAAGTAAAATTTTATTGAAAGATAACTAAAGCAAAATTAGACAGATTAGTTACAAATATTTTATATATGAATATTTTATGTAGAAACAAGATTTACACGATTTTCTTTGTTTTATACATAGTTTCGAATTTTTTTTTCAAATTTTATTCTTGACCCTGGTTATTAAAGGGCTAGTGACATCCAATTTCAACCAATACTCTAAAATATATATTTTTATCCGTTGTAACAATCATAATTTCAGTTCTGCTTATAAAAACTGCTAATATATAACAATTTACGTGCTTTTTTATAACTTTGATGAAAAATTATGTTTTTGTCGAAATCCTTTGAATTTAAGTCGCAGGTACGACTAAGCCGTTAAAGATATTGCTCTAGTTCTTTCTTTGTGGTAATCTGTAGGGGGTTCTAACTATAACGGGAACTTTTTTTAGTTTTTTCGAGTTCGTTTAACAATCTATTTTAAAAAACCAAAAAGGAGTTTTTAAAACGGTATGAACAAAATACTTTTTTTCGTCCTGTGCAAAAGTGACATATCGTTAGCCCATTGCATCAAAAATGGGTATTTAAATATCCTAAAGCCTTAAAAAAGTAAAACTAGTCAAACTTTTTAAAGTTTTTTAAAAATAATAATTTTTTTATAGCATATGCTCAGGAGAGTCTTCAAGGACATAGGATATTTTATAAAACCTTTGATAATTAGAAAAGTCTTCAACCGATTTTAAGGTTATATATCATGTATTTGGATTATTGGAGTCAAATGTAGAAAAATTGGAGGCTACATCTTCCTGTAGTACGAAACTTAATTTACTTAATACAAATTTATGGTATACATATATATTCGCCATGACTTGTATCCTTACAACCGCCACGTTGAATTCACCTTGAGATTTACTATTTACTATAAATGAACGTGCATTGTAACTCTCAGAGTTATTTTCCGAGATCACTCATTTATTTTCTCCAAAAATGTTTGTTTACAATAATTTTTCCATATAGGTACCCGGGTACCTTGCCATTCTCTTAAAGGTGTTTTTTTGCCATACACATAAGGGTTAAGAATCAAACAAAAGAAAAACATGTTTGCATACAATGTTTTCTTTTGTTTTTATTATTTTTGGTGAGTGATGAGAATATAAGAGTATATTTGTGGGGAGATAGTGGTAGAAAAAGACAAAAATAAAGAGTATTTTATTACAATTAAATAAATGTTTTTGTTTTGTAAAATAATAGCAACAAAACTTATTGGTATTGTTTTTTTTATTTGTTGTGAGGGAGTGAAAGACAAAATTAATATTTTGGAAGATTTGACAAAAAAAAGTGCTTAAAATGTAAACCTTTTAAATTAGAATTATTTGAAGTTAAATTTTTATAGAATTTTGTTTTTTGGGTTGGTTTATTGGGATAGAATCTTCGAGTGATTGAGGAATAAATATTGTGTTAAAAAATTAAATAATATTGCAGGGAAGGGCACGCATGAGATCATTAAGAGCTATTTTACAATGCCAATTTTTTTAAGAGTCACAGTAGTAAAGAGTTAGAAAAGAACATTGTGACTTATACCCAAAAAAGATGTTACCGATTAAAAAAACAGTCTTTTGAAGGAAAGTTTATAATAGGTCTATTCGTTTACTTTCCAGTAAAAGTCCAGTAAGCTGAGTATTTACTGAGTAAATGAACGAATTTACTCTCACCAAATCATTTGTACAAGAAAAGTAAACGAACAGAAAATTTGTAAAAATCCAGTAAGTAAATGGAGACAATAAGAAAAAAACAATACAATAAACAATAAATAAATAAAAAATGACCTAAGCTTTTAATTTTTAATAAGTTATATAATTTTTATCTTTAATTTAGTTAATTTTATTTCTTTTACTTCAAATTGTTCACTAAATAAAAATTGCTGCAAAATTGTAACTGTCTGTTTATCTTTTGTTCACGTTTTTTATTCATGTTGTTGTTGTTACTGAACTTTTACAAGCAAAAATTTTCCCCGTAACATTTTACAAATATTCAGCAATAAACTGTCACCTTTTCTCAAAAAATCTCTCTGTTTACATTTCCCCTCTTACTGAGTTTTGGGTAAACGAACGACTTTCCGTAATATTTTGTAATATTTTGTAATAATTTGTACAATTTTTAACGTAAACGAATGAATCTAATAATTACAGATTATTATCAAGAAAAGGAATTAAATGATCGGTCTGAACCAAATGTAAATTCAAAACTGATTAATGTTTAGAAAATGCTATAATATCAGGAAGGAATATTAAAAGGGAAATCTTGCATTGCGACTGGAATGGTTTTAAACTGTAAGCTTCTACAGATTCCAAGTACTTCGTGGTTCTCGCGGGTAATTATGCAGTAAAATGATAATAAATTTTATATATTAGGATCTTTGTTAAAAAGTTCAATAAGGCCTTGATTTCTCTATAATTTTTGTCAGTCCGTTAGTAACGCTTACAAGTTTATCTGTTCATCACTTCACAGAGCATTTTGACATCGATAACGCAAGATGTATTGATAAGAGCTACTAAGTCTAACACTTTTTCCTTCTCATTCTCTTCTGAAGATGCAAAAAAGGTTTATTATGGAATATCTTGAATCAATAAACTCTTCGAGAGCTGCACAATTTGTAATTATAGTTTTGCCAATTTGGCCAATTCGACGCTCTGTTGTATGGAGTGACATAGAAATCAATGAGATCAATTTCTCCACATATCCGTTTAGCCCGAGCAGTTTTAAAAACTTGCTACATCATTGATGGACATTTCATCAAACAATTGTTTGCAAGCAACGCCTCCTTTTTCTTATGCTCTTTAGTTAAGCCATTATTTTGATCAAATTTTCTTGTTTTTTCTTCCAGATACACTGCGAGATGTTGTGATGTTATATGAGATTATTTTAATGCTAAATATTTAATTCAGTTTTTATATAAAAAAAATCAGTTTTTCATTAAAAAAAAAATCAGTTTTTCTATGGAAAAAAAAGTTGTTCTATGCAAACAATAAGTTTTTCTATAGAAAGAATAAGTTTTTCTGTAGAAAAGATAAGTTTTCTATAGAAAAAAAATGTTTCTATAGAAGTAATAGTAATTTTATTTTTTTATAGAAAAAGTAATTTTTTCTATAGAAAAAGTAATTTTTTCTATAGAAAAGTAATTTTTTCTATAGAAAAGTAATTTTTTCTGTAGAAAAAGTAATTTTTTCTATAGAAAAATCAATTTTTTCTATAGAAAAAGTAATTTTTTCTATAATAAAAGTATTTTTTTCTATATTAAAATTAATTTTATCTACAGAAAAAATAATTTTTTCTATAGAAAAGGTAATTTTTTTTATACAAAAAGTATTTTTTTCTATAGAAAAAGTAATTTGTTCTATAGAAAAAGTAATTTTTTATTTATAAGAAATAGTATATTTTCTTATAATAATATAAGATATCTATAGAAAGATACTTTTTTTCTATAGAAAACAAATAATTAAGATTTGTTTACTAAAAATAACAAAAAAAAAAGTACAATACTCCTCCTCATGTTCATTCCTCGCTGGTTCGGCGGTAACTGAAATAAAACAGAAATTAACAACCAAATTTATATCGATTCGTGCTTTTGCCAGTGTATCCTCTCTTTAGCTCACAAATACAATCACATTTTCTTTTTGTCCATCAATGTGCTACATCGACACCGTCATTTTTGACTTAAAGCTCTGATTGTATGAGTTTTCTTTTTATAGAGGCAAATACTGCCTATACAATTGCATATGGAGTATATACGAATCGGGTAACCTTATTTGGAAAGGGAATGGTAGAGAAGAGAAAGGTATATCTATTTTTAGAACAGTGAAGTTGCGCCATTTGTTGTTATTTAGAAGCATTTTTTTTTGTTTTACAGCATTGATGGACAAAAAGAAAATGTGATTGTATTTGTGAGCGAAAGAGAGGATACACTGGCAGAAGCACGAATCGATATAAATTTGGTTGTTTATTTTTGTTTTATTTCAGTTACCGCCGAACCAGCGAGGAATGAACATGAGAAGGAGTATTGTACTTTTTTTTTTTGTTATTTTTAGTAAACAAATATTAATTATTTGTTTTCTATAGAAAAAAGTATCTTTCTTATATTATTATAAGAAAATATACTATTTCTTATAAATAAAAAATTACCTTTTCTATATATAAAAAAAAATTTCTTTTTCTATAGAAAACATTATTTTGTCTGTGAAAAACTAATTTTAATATAGAAAAAATTACTTTTATTATAGAAAAAAATACTTTTTCTGTAGAAAAAAATACTTTTTCTATAGAAAAAATTGATTTTTCTACAAAAAAAATGATTTTTCTACAGAAAAAATTGATTTTTCTATAGAAAAAATTGATTTTTCTATAGAAAAAATTGATTTTTCTATAGAAAAAATTGATTTTTCTATAGAAAAAATTGATTTTTCTATAGAAAAAATTGATTTTTCTATAGAAAAAATTGATTTTTCTATAGAAAAAATTGATTTTTCTATAGAAAAAATTGATTTTTCTATAGAAAAAATTGATTTTTCTATAGAAAAACTTGATTTTTCTATAGAAAAAATTGATTTTTCTATAGAAAAAATTGATTTTTCTATAGAAAAAATTGATTTTTCTATAGAAAAAATTGATTTTTCTATAGAAAAAATTGATTTTTCTATAGAAAAAATTGATTTTTCTATAGAAAAAATTGATTTTTCTATAGAAAAAATTACTTTTCCTATAGAAAAAATTACATTTTCTATAGAAAAAATTACATTTTCCATAGAAAAAATTACTTTTTCTATAGAAAAAATTACTTTTTCTATAGATAAAATTACTTTTTCTATAGAAAAAATTACTTTTTCTATAGAAAAAATTACTTTTTCTATAGAAAAAATTACTTTTTCTATAGAAAAAATTACTTTTTCTATAGAAAAAATTACTTTTTCTATAGAAAAAATTACTTTTTCTGTAGAAAAAATTACTTTTTCTATATAAAAAATTTTTTTTTCTATAGAAACAATTACTTTTTCTGTAGAAAAAATTACTTTTTCTATAGAAAAATTTACTTTTTCTATAGAAAAAATTACTTTTTCTATAGAAAAAATTACTTTTTCTATAGAAAAAATTACTTTTTCTATAGAAAAAATTACTTTTTCTATAGAAAAAATTACTTTTTCTATAGAAAAAATTACTTTTTATATAGAAAAAATTACTTTTTCTATAGAAAAAATTACTTTTTCTATAGAAAAAATTACTTTTTCTATAGAAAAAATTACTTTTTCTATAGAAAAAATTACTTTTTCTATAGAAAAAATTACTTTTTCTATAGAAAAAATTACTTTTTCTATAGAAAAAATTACTTTTTCTATAGAAAAAATTACTTTTTCTATAGAAAAAATTACTTTTTCTATAGAAAAAATTACTTTTTCTATAGAAAAAATTACTTTTTCTATAGAAAAAATTACTTTTTCTATAGAAAAAATTACTTTTTCTATAGAAAAAATTACTTTTTCTATAGAAAAAATTACTTTTTCTATAGAAAAAATTACTTTTTCTATAGAAAAAATTACTTTTTCTATAGAAAAAATTACTTTTTCTATAGAAAAAATTACTTTTTCTATAGAAAAGATTACTTTTTCTATAGAAAAAATTACTTTTTCTATAGAAAAAATTACTTTTTCTATAGAAAAAATTACTTTTTCTATAGAAAAGATTACTTTTTCTATAGAAAAAATTACTTTTTCTATAGAAAAAATTACTTTTTCTATAAAAAAAATAAAATTACTATTACTTCTATAGAATTTTTTTTTATAGAAAACTTATCTTTTCTACAGAAAAACTTATTCTTTCTATAGAAAAACTTATTGTTTGCATAGAACAAGTTTTTTTCCATAGAAAAACTGATTTTTTTTTTATTGAAAAACTGTTTTTTTTTTATATAAAAACTGAATTTAATTTAGCATTAAAATAATCTCATATAACATCACAACATCTCGCAGTGTATCTGGAAGAAAAAACAAAAAAATTTGATCAAAATAACGGCTTATCTAAAGAGCATAAGAAAAAGGAGGCGTTGCTTACAAACAATTGTTTGTAAATTTAAATTTAAAACAAATTGATGGTGGGTATATAAGATTCGGCACCGCCGAATAAAACTTTCTTAATAATTCTAATAATTCACTCTGTAAAAAATACAAGGAAACCATAAATCCAGATTCAAAAAGCTTGGGACCTTCTTAACAATTTTCTCTGATTGCATCTGTACCTACAGTTTAGAAGATATAGATTTAGTACCACTTTTTTGTTTAAAACCACTGTGAAGCATGGGTATCAGTCAGTGTAATATTTTCTTGATAGTAAAATTCTACCATGTTCTATATTTAAAAAAAAAAAATTAGAAAAAATGTATTTAAAAATCCTGAAGCCTTTCATGTAAATTTCTTTGAATTGACTAACATTGTGTTATAATAGAATTTTAAAATAACTGTTCCACTTGTTGTTACAACTCTTATGATGTTGATATGAGGCAATGATTGCCTTAATGAAATTAACAATAAAAACTTATAAAAACATCAATTACATGTATGTGTTCAATGCCTAGAACATAAAATGGAACATGAAAACTGTTGCAATACAATTGAATGTTTATTAAAGAGTAAAGTCATTAAACTCTATACAAACATAATCAAGTTAGACATAGTCGGTACAATGGCCTCATACAAATGTCTAGAGGAAGTTGCACAGGAAACCCAATACAGATTTACATGCAATCATACATATTTACACATACATATAACACAATGAATAATAGAATTCTGATGTTATGTTAGTTCATGTGTGAGTCTTAATGTATGCGTATTTTGCGTTTGTATAGTTAAATAAACCATTATTCTTGGTTATCGGTTAGTGTTGAAATTGAAATCCATTAAAAACAACATTCAAGACATTAATGTTTAGTAGAGTAAATGAATCTTGAATCTACAGGCATTGAAATAAATGTTAAGCTTGTAGGTAGTTGGAAACTAACGTGGGTTAATATAAAATTCGAATTTATGAAGAAAGTGAATGTTACCTTAAAAATATAAGAAATGATTTGCTTTGAGTGCGTATAATTGTTATACTATTGCTCATACGTATGGAACCAATGGAATTATATACATTTTCTGTATCATATAAATAGTACACGTATTTCGTACTACATTCGTGTGTAGTATATTTTCCAGTGAAATATTGGCTCTGGAATAAATTATGATGTTAAGCAAATCAGAAAAATGAATAGAGCAAAGGAAATATTCTGAATTTTATATCCTTGGACTTAAAAATATAAAAGTGAAATGTTAATTTAAGTTAAATTTAAATTTTGATTAATGTAAGTGGATATTTGTATGGTACTTTTTGGAAAATAAGTGGTATTTTAGCAATTACTTTAATATTTTTTTATCAAGATTTATTTAAATTTCGAAAAACCAAGAAGTATGCATAGCAAGTGAGTGTAAATTTTTTATCAAAAATTTTTCATAAAGAAAACTTTTTTATCAAAAATTTTTTTATCAAACATTTTTATATATAGAAAATTTTTTATCAAAAATTTTTCTATAGAAAACTTTTTAATCAAAAATTTTTCTATAGAAAACTTTTTTATCAAAAATTTTTCTATAGAAAACTTGTTTATCAAAAATTTTTCTATAGAAAACTTTTTTATCAAAAATTTTTCTATAAAAAAATTGTTATCAAAAATTTTTCTATAGAAAACTTTTTATCAAAAATTTTTCTATAGAAAATTTTTATCAAAAATTTTTCTATAGAAAACTTTTTTATCAAAAATTTTCTATAGAAAACTTTTTTATCAAAAATTTTCTATAGAAAACTTTTTTATCAAAAATTTTCTATAGAAAACTTTTTTATCAAAAATTTTTCTATAGAAAACCTTTATATCAAAAATTTTTCTATAGAAAACTTTTCGATCAAAAATTTTTCGATAGAAAACTTTTTTATCAAAAATTTTCTATAGAAAACTTTTTTATCAAAAATTTTTCTATAGAAAACTTTTTTATCAAAAATTTTTCTATAGAAAATTTTTATCAAAAATTTTTCTATAGAAAATTTTTATCAAAAATTTTTCTATAGAAAATTTTTATCAAAAATTTTTCTATAGAAAATTTTTATCAAAAATTTTTCTATAGAAAATTTTTATCAAAAATTTTTCTATAGAAAATTTTTATCAAAAATTTTTCTATAGAAAACTTTTTTTTCAAAAAATGTTCTGTAGAAAACTTTTTTATCAAAAATTTTTCTATAGAAATCTTTTTTATCAAAAATTTTCTATAGAAATCTTTTTTATCAAAAATTTTTCTATGGGAAACTTTTTTATCAAAAATTTTTCTATAGAAAACTTTTTAACCAAAAATTTTTCTATAGAAAACTTTTTTATCAAAAATTTTTCTATAGAAAACTTGTTTATCAAAAATTTTTCTATAGAAAACTTTTTTATCAAAAATTTTTCTATAAAAAAATTGTTATCAAAAATTTTTCTATAGAAAACTTTTTATCAAAAATTTTTCTATAGAAAACTTTTTTTATCAAAAATTTTTCTATAGAAAACTTTTTTATCAAAAATTTTTCTATAGAAAACTTTTTTATCGAAAATTTTTTTATAGAGAACTTTTTTATCAAAAATTTTTCTATAGAAAACTTTTTTATCAAAAATTTTTCTATAGAAAACTTTTTTTATCAAAAATTTTTCTATAGAAAACTTTTTTATAAAAAATTTTTCTATAGAAAACTTTTTAATCAAAAATTTTTCTATAGAAAACTTTTTTAAAAATTTTTCTATAGAAAACTTTTTTATTTGGGAATTAATTATTCGAACTTTAGAATTAATTGAAAAATTAGGTTCAATCAGGCTTGAGTTCATTTAACTTTCAAATAATTAATTTTGAAAATTTGAAAAGTAATTGTGGAGAAAAACTGAAAAAATTATTTTTGAACGCGGCTCAGTGGATTGCAATTTCTGTCCCGCCACAGGACGTCATCAGCACTTAGCGCCCTCGACCACAGTCGAGTTGTCAAATTGCAGAGATAATCATCAATTTAACTCATTGAGTTTGATCGAACATCACTACGTTTAATTGATTGTGTATTCTCCTATCGAAAACTTTTTATAGAAAATTTTTTTATCAAAAATTTTCCTATAGAAAACTTTTTTATCAAAAATTTTTCTATAGAAAACTTTTTTATCAAAAATTTTTCTATAGAAAACTTTTTTATCAAAAATTTTTCTATAGAAAACTTTTTTATCAAAAATTTTTCTATAGAAAACTTTTTTATCAAAAATTTTTTTATAGAAAACTTTTTTATCGAAAATTTTTCTATAGAAAACTTTTTTATCAAAAATTTTTCTACAGAAAACTTTTTTATCAAAAATTTTTCTATAGAAAACTTTTTTATCAAAAATTTTTCTTTAGAAAACTTTTTTATCAAAAATTTTTCTATAGAAAACTTTTTTATTAAAAATTTTTCTATAGAAAACTTTTTTATCAAAAATTTTTCTATAGAAAACTTTTTTTTCAAAAATTGTTCTATAGAAAACTTTTTTTTTTCAAAAATTTTTCTATAAAAAACTTTTTTATCAAAAATTTTTCTATAGAAAACTTTTTTATCAAAAATTTTAATAGAAAATATTTTTATTGTTTTTATTCAAATTTTTTCAATTTTTTAGAAATTTTTTTTTTTTGTGAAAATTTTTCAATAGAAAACTTTTTTATTAAAAATGTTTCTATAGAAAATTGCTATCAAAAATTTTTCTATAGAAAAATTTTTTTATTAGAATTTTTTCATGTGGAAAATTTTTTTATAAAAAATTTTTTTATAAAAAATTTTTTTAAAGAAATTTTTTTTTACCAAAAATTTTTCAAAGAAAATTTTTTTATAAAAATTTTTCTATAGGAAATTTTTTTATCAAAACTTTTTCAACACAAATTTTTTTATCAAAAATTTTTATATAGAATTTTTTTTATCGAGAATATTTCTATAAAAACTTTTTTATTAAAAATTTTTCTACAAAAAATATTTCTTTCTATAGAAAAAAAATTTTATTGTTAATCTTTCCACAGAAAAATATTTTTATCGAAATTTTTTTTAAAGAAAAATATTTTTATTAAAGATTTTTCTATAGAATAATAATTTTATCAAAAATTCCTATAGAAAAATAAATATAAATCGAAAATTATTCTATAGAAAATTTTTGCACAGAAAAATATTTGTATAAAAAATTTTGTTATTGAATAAAAAATTTTTTCTATAATAACATTTTTTTATAGAAAATTTTTCTATAGAAAATTGTTTTTTGAAAATTTTTCTATAAAAAAATATTTTATCGAAATTTCTTTTATAGAAAAATATTTTTATCAAAATTTTAACAGTAAAATATTTTTATCGAAAAAAAATGCTTCTATTGAAAAAAATTTTTTAATCCAAAAAATCTAAAATTGTTATACCCTTCACCACCATATCGTTACTTTAATATAGAAAGGCCCTAAGTCATTTTTCATTCAAATCGCTTTTTAAAACTATATCTAATATTATTTTATAAAAATCTTTTAATTTTAAAAAAACATTATTATAGCATTAAATTCTTTAGAGAATTTAGTAAAAAACTGCCTTTAAAAAATTTCTGTATCTTTAAAACTTAAGATTTTATTTAGTTTTTTTCTCCCCTCCTGTAATGTAAGAAAAATATTAGTTAGGGCTTTTCTATATTAAAGTAACGATATGTATATGCTGATGCATGTAGCTCATAGAAATATTGAACTGTAATCAAATTACTTAATTTCTAGACAATCGGTCCATATTTGACCCAACGCCCATATAGGTCAAAACAACGGAAATAGCGTAGATATATAAGTTTTGGGAAAATCTTTGTATGAAGACAAATTTTAAAAATATTTGTCTTTATACACGAAAAAAAGACATTTGACCTCAGTGGTGAAGGTTATCATATGGTCAGACATGACCGACTATAGCACTTTAATATATTTCTGTTTCGAAAAATATTACCAATTCGGTTACATTTATTTCAAGCCATGTTTAAAAAAATAATATTCTGGCAACAACTTTCGAGATTATATTTCTATATTCTCTCGAACTGTATGTTAGTTGCTATAAATTGGATTTTGATTTTGTTTTTGTATTTTCTCTAACAAAACGGCACCAACCGACTAACATCAAAATCCTAACTGAATACTTTCAATACTTATTTTCACGAATTTCATTAAAGATCGTAATATTTACGAAAATTACAAAAAGTCTTCGGCTTCTGGTGGTATGTGCTATCTACACTTGCTCATAAATCTAAAATTCATGCTAGGACAAAGTTATATAAAGTTCCATATTGCAAATTGGTAAAAAATTGACAATAAAAAACGAGTTAACAAACTATAAAACTTTATTCGGAACAATCCTTATTAGTGAAACCTTGAACATCATATATTCCCGCTGGATAAGCACACATTTACATTTATCTTCAAAATATTACTCCCTCACACAAATTCAACATAAATGTCACAATTACGTGTTGAATACTCATCGTAAACCTTATAAGAGTCATTATTCAGATTGACGAACAATTGAATATAATAAGTATTGTTAAATGAACGTGTTTCGCTTGAAGGATCTAAAGGATGATTTTATATCGACAATTTAACGAAATCATTAAACAACATTTTTAATTCAATTAATTTAATGAGAAAATAAACGTTATAAAATCAGTCAAATTAGACCTTTTAATAGGGCATAAATACATAACACAACAGACAGTTGATTGAACTTTTGCTAGACGTTATTAACAAGAAATTTAAGCTTCGATTTAAGGTTATTAAAAATACTTGTTTATTGCCAACTAAAAGATTTAATGAGTCCGTTAATAATTGAATTACAAAACTTGTTTGCTTAAAGTTTTAAAACAATTTGAAGATGATTTATGAAAAACTGGCAATTTCCTTTACTCCAGCTACTTGTCTTCTTATATTTTCCAATAAGAAATATTCAAATTAATAAGCAAATGGAAAGAAAATCAACCCAAATTGAATAAGTAACTAAATTACACTTTGATAAGAAAATACTTAAAACACTTTGTATTTAACCTCATATTCACACATTCCCTTAGACGAATACTACTAAATAAGTAATACTTTAACTTGAAGGATGTACTTCATATTCTACTAAACTCCACTCCACTTCACTTCACTTCGATTTACTCTATACTCTACTATACTCTACTCATTATGGAAATAAAATTTTATGATAATTTGCACAATTTAATGTATGAAGTGTATGAAATATTCATAAGGGTTGAGAAGCAACAATATTCTCATACATGTAAAATATTTAATCGTATTTTACATCAAATTTACTTTAGGAAAATTTCATGTTTTTCTTTTCTTGTTTCATTTTTATTAGTTTTTCGTTTTCTTCCTTTTACCATTCTACCAACTAAAAACAATATCCGTTTTATTAAGAAGGAAGAAGAAACTCATACACACATACACACTCACACAGTAGACGAGTATTTAAGTGCAAACTTGCTAGAATTTCCTATTTTTCCACAGGTGAATACATGTGTGTTGAAATATATAAATAATGCAAATTTGTACAGGAAAATGAAAATATGTTTACATATACATACATATGTATGTATATATGTACGTGAAGCAATGAAAAGTTTTCATAATATAAAATAAATATTTTAAGTATTTAAAAGAAAAATAATGTTTCATAAATTTCAGGTAAAACTTTAAGTCTCTAAAACTATTATGATTTAAGTTATAGAAAAATATGGTAACCTATTTTTAGTAGCAACTTAAGAACTTATTATGATTTTGAAAGATAATCATTTAATTCATGGAAAAATAATTAGTTCAACTAGGAGCTAGAGTTGTTGGAAAAAGTTCTCACATTATCTTGACTTTTAAAAGTAATATATAACACTACCAAAAGTGAAAATGTATTTTGAATTTGTGCTGATGTATATAACTTATGGAAATATTACCTTAAGGTAAACCGGAAGACACATAAATTAATAACTATAGAAATTGATGTTGCAGTGATCAGTATGTAGTTTCTAAATTTCTCGCATCGTAAAAGTTTTCGAATGAACGATGAAACAGAAATTTTCATCGTGTCTCGATTTGCGAGTAAAAAGTGTTTCTGTATTTAAATGCGAAAACAGACAACACTGATTCTGTTCTTACTGGAATATTTCCAGCCATCAGCTGTCAAAAATAAAAAAAAACAAAACAAACCAATAGTAAAGAAAATTATAAATTTATAAAAAATTTCAAGTGGCCAAGATTTTAATAAACAATCAAACAAAAATTATAAAAATCAATAAAATTTATTAAATAAATACAAATTTAAAATGTTTAGTGTTGCCTTAATAACAGCTGATCGACGAAATATGCTACGGCATCGTAGAAATCTAAGGGACTCAACAGACCCACTTTCTATTCCTGATTAGTGGTTCCGAGATTTATACCGTCTGAGTAAGGAAGCGGCCCTAGATCTTTTGAATGAGGTGAGTCCTTATTTGGCGTTGATTGTTTTTTAACTCCCGATTTTAGATCTATCCAGCACTAAAAGAGAAAAAAAATATATTTATTAATTGTTTATATGTATGTTAGTACTTCATATTACCTTTTTCCATTGCTCCACCGTCTTTTCGCTTCCACTTGAAAGTTTTAACAACTCTCACTTTTCATTGGAGTCAACATTGGCGTTCATACCACCGAATTGTCCTCTGGGAAATTCCAAATTCGAGGCCATAAAGTCAACTAGTTTCTGCTTTTGGGCCCTGGAAATTCTTTCCATTTTCTAAACAAAAATTTATAAAATAAAGGGGAAAACAATTTTTTATAATATCATTTTATTAACTTACCTTCTCTGCTGGCTTAGATTCCATGTTAATAATTTTTAGTGGCAAATTTAAAAATCTTTTGGTTTTATTTTTCGTTGTTTCTTTTGCCAATATTTACAGTTCCCGCACTGATTTGAAATGCTAACCGTGTTGAAACTTCAAATGAAAAGTTTCTCACAAAATATCTTTCAAAAACACTTTTTCTCACTTCTTTCCAGTATTTGTTGCAGAATAAGTAAAGTGACAGATAATAACAATTAGTTTCTCGCAATTTAAAAATGCAGAAACACTTGGGGAAAAAACGAATTTTTGTTCCAATTCAGATAGTTTTTGTGTCAATTTACTTGTTTTATGCGAAAAATTTTACGATGCGAGAAATATAGAAATGACATACAGGGTTCAAACCAAGGCACATAACCCTTGCATTACATATAGCTTTTTTTTACTTATCACAATTTATGATCAAGTGCCTGGGCGACCGAGCCTTGCTCGGAGCTTTATATAAGCATTTCGAGGAGAATTTTAAATTTTTTATATATTTTATTTTATAAAAAACTAACCAAATAAATTAAATTTAGAGAAAGTACGGTTCACAAATATCCCATTAATTTTGAATAAGTTTATTTATTTATTTTGTCCAATCAACACATGATCAAAGGCACAGTTTAATATAAATTATTTTGGAAATTGGTCATACCGACTTAGAAACCTCCATCTACTCATAGCCCGATAAATTACGATTTAATTCATTTTGAATATTTTTCAGAGGCGCCACCTATCGAAAATTGTTGATACCAACTAAGAAACCTTCTTCGACTCATGTGCAACAAATTTGCTAAAGATCATTGCATAATCAAATGTACAGCTTACGATTTAATTCACTTTGAGTATTTTTCAGTGGCGCCACCTATCGGAAATTGTTCATAGCGACTAAGAAACCTTTGTCGTCTCATGCGTAACAACTTTGCTAAAAATCATAGCATGATCAAATGCACAGTTTACGATTTAATTCAATTTGAGTATTTTTCAGTGGCGCCACCTGTTGGAAATTGTTCATACCAAATAAAAAACCTTCACCGGCTCATTTGAAACTACTTCGCTTAGGATCATATTCAACTTCGCTAAGGATCATATACAACTTCGCTAAAGATACAAATGCACAGTTTACGATTAAATTCATTTTGAGTAATTTTTAGTGGCGTCACCTGTCGGATAGTGATACCAACTTAAAAACCTTCGTCGTCTCATGCACAACAACTTTAGCTAAAGATTATACATGAGCATAACAGGTTAAATGCATAGTTTACTATTCTAAAAAGGACATACAGACAGAAAAACATTAATTTGTTAAAAAGTTATAATTTTACCAATTTGTCCCCTTTATCCCCTAATTTCTAAAAAGTTACATTTTTGCATATTTGGTACTTGGTTTCAATTGAATTCAGTACTTTTTATAAAAACTCAGTTAACATATTGTTCCTATTCATATTTCTTCATGAGGTGTTGACTTATCATTTTATCCCTTTTTACCCATTTTGGCCCCAGAAATCAAAAAAGTACCAAACACGTATTCAATACTTTCCTCACATATATTGATTGCATTACAAAATTCTTTTCTATGGTACCAAAAAAACTATTTTCACCTTTTTTTACCCTCTATCGGGCATAGATTGAAAAAAGTACCAATAAAAATACCAATCAAAACATAATTTAAATTTTGTTTCTATGCCCATTACTTTAGTAGATATAGCATTTTCGATTTTTTCCCGTTTTTACCCTTTTAGAGGCAAAGGTTTCAAAAGTCCCTTCTTTCTCGACCTATACATCAAAAAAGGTACTCACTCTCCAAATTTTTTCAAAATCCTTAGAGCCGTTTTCGAGTTAGCCATTTTATATATATATACATACAATTATTGCTCGTTTAAAAATATAAGATTAAGCTAATTTTTAACTACTCCAGCAAGCTCTCATCTAGGATATAGCAATGTTAAATAGAACTGATTTATTTAACTATATATTTACTTTACTTTAGTATTACTTTCCGTTCTTTTTAAAGTAGTACCAATTTCTTCAAGATTATACCTAATGGGTATGTGTTAGTACAGTTGTGCTAACACAAATGTTAAGAAATTAAATCTGATCTAGAGTTTAAAATGCCACCTTATATATACGATTTTGCCATATGAAAGGTAAAATAAAAGTAAATCCCTCAGTGTATAAAGACAATGACTTCACTACAAAAAAGTTGCTAAGCATAAATTAATAATTTAATAGAAGCTATGAAATACTAAATACCCTTTGTATCAATTCCGGGAAGTGGAACCAATAGGAGGTACACTTAATAATAGACAGATTTGGACATGGTCCCACTGTCAAATGAATTGTCTGTGCCAATTTTTATCAAAATATCTTTAGACTTGCGACCTGTACTTTGATTATAAGACAGACGGATGGACTGACTCAGGAAGTGATTCTAAGTATATTGGTATACTTAAAGGTGGGTCTAAGACTAATATTTCTAAGATACATCAGCACAAGCTTATAATCATACATGGGCATACTGCATTACTTTTTTACTGCATTTCGCGTTTCAGTAATCAGTAAAAAGTACTGATTACTGAAAACGAAAATGTACTTTTTACTGAATACTGATTTTCGTTTTCAGTAATCAGTACTTTTTACTGAATACTGATTTTCGTTTTCAGTAATCAGTACTTTTTACTGAATACTGATTTTTGTTTTCAGTAATCAGTACTTTTTACTGAATACTGATTTTTGTTTTCAGTAATCAGTACTTTTTACTGAATACTGATTTTCATTTTCAGTAATCAGTAGTTTTTACTGAATACTGATTTTCGTTTTCAGTAATCAGTACTTTTTACTGAATACTGATTTTCGTTTTCAGTAATCAGTACTTTTTACTGAATACTGATTTTTGTTTTCAGTAATCAGTAAAAAAAGAAAATACTGAAAAAGTACTGGTACTGAAAAATGCCCATCTATGCTTATAATACCCTTTCCACCTATGAGTGTGAAGGGTATAAATAAATTAGCACGAATTTTTAAGTGTATTGATCTTCTTTGGGAATATTTTGAATTACAATTAAGTCATTTTCGATTCGAAACAATTTTATCAGAATTATTAAGTAAAACCAACTGGTGTCAATTTTAAGGTTAATAATATTGTCTACTTTATCCAATTTATTTCTTATGTATACAATTTTAATGCACTTTTATTGCGTGTTCGCAAATTTCTTTATTTATCTTCAAAAGTAATAAATTTGTTTTATTTTCTTTGTATCAAGTGATACGAAAATGACACAAATAAATATTTTCGCACGCAAATTTTATTAAAAAAAATATTACGTATTAAATATAATGTGGGTCGTCAAAACATTGAAGAGTTAGTAAATAGATAATATTTGAAATTAAACTAAGATCATATTTACATTTGGTTACTAGTTGCATGAAAAATTTAGGTTTTTCTGTTAATTAAATCAAAACTTTTTTATATGAAATCTCGATATCAACCGGGGGAAGTTATTACCTACACCAATTAAATATTCAAGTTATAATTTAAAACATTAAACTACCCTCGTATTAAACTGATTTGCCCAAACAAATAATATAATGGCAACCAAACATTTGTCTACTATATACATTTCACTGTTGTCTGCACTCAAGCAATTTTCACAAAAAATTGCCGCAAAAATAAATAAAATGCATCAGTTTATTTGCATAGTTGCATTTAAAAAAAATGTATATTCCACACAAAAAGTGTTGCAAACAAAAAGATTTACAAACTACTTTTCATAATATTTTATTTTACGATGTGTGCGAATATAGTCGTCTGCCCTACCGCCAACGCCTCGTTTGAGACTGGTTGAATTGCTGTGCAAATTTGCTAACTGAAAATGTTTAAATTGTCCATATTGTTATGGTTCGGTCTGTGTCTGAGTAGGAGTTGCAACAACTTCCTTCCTGGTTTCTTTTGCCCGGCCATAAATCATAAACTGTAAATATTTATGATTTTTATTTATTTATACACTTTTTTATTGCTACGGCCTTTCGGTGTATTCTTTTATATGTATGTAGTTGTTACGTTAAGTGCGAAAAAATTGTCTGAAATATCATTTTTTGTAGGATTTTTTCTTCATCAGTTGAAAATTTTTATTGTCTTTTGTGTCAGTTAAACGGCAGTTTTTTGTGTATTAAGTATTAAAACAATTGCACAAACATTGACAGTGATACTACCTACGATTTCTGGGCACGAATTGGTACGTGTTACGACGATATGCTGATTCAAACAAGAACGAAACAATAGATACGAAAACGTTCAAATATACATAGGCGTAGCTAAAAATTATCTGATTTTTTAATAAAAAAAATTGAAATAAAAAAGTTTCTTACCTTACCGAAACTTACCCTGACTGCAACAACCTATACACCAATTTCCAATTGCGTATACTTACGACAACTTTTACACTAATCTAGAGATACAAGAATATCGTCCAGAGAAGTGGAATAGAACACTGCCTACTAAATATCCTACTATAAATCTATTGTAGTCATACGATTCTAATTTTGAATTAACACATCTCTTTGCAAGATAATCGTTCACAAGGTCCCGAAAGTCTAACATCTGTAAACCTTCTGCTGCTAAAAGCAAGTAAGGAAGTGCTATAGTCGGTCAAGCCCAACCGCTGAGGCCGCATATCTGCTATATTGTTTTATTATACAACATTTTTTTTTAAGACTTATATATCGGGTTATCCATTTTGCGGTTTCAAAAGTGAACTTAAATAAAACACATATAAAATATTTTTTCATGATATTTCTTTTTTATTATGAAGTTTGACATTATGTGTGAAACACAACATCATTTAAATGACATCGATGAGAAATTTTGCAAGCATTGATTCTTTTGAGGTAGTTTTCGGACACTTTTTGACACATATTGGGCGGTATTTCAGCCATAACTTGACACATGTTGGTTTTAAAGTGTTCAAAATTAAAAGTTTATCTGCATAAACACGGTCTTTCTCGTAGCCCCACAAAAAAGTCTAATGGTGTCAAATCGCATGATCTTGGTGGCCAGTTGATATCGCCACGACGAGAAATTACGCGGCCAGGTAATGTCTATTGAAATAAAGCCATATTCGCTTGAGTTGCGTGGAACGTCGACCCGTTTTGTTGAAACCACATGTTCTCCAAATCGTATTCTTCAATAACAGGCAAAAAAAGTCGGTTATCATATGACCATAACGCACCGAATTCACGCAATCGAGACATTCGGGTCTTCGGCAACACTTTCACTTACATCACGGATATTTTCAGCGGAACGAGCAAAACGATGATGAACAGGCCTTACAATATTTGAAACCGCTCCAGTCTCTCCAAATTTCTTCACAATTTTACCAATTGCTTGCGTAGTTGGACGATAATGTAAACCATAATCTCCTCTTAAAGCAGGATATGTGGCTGTTGCAGAATCACCATTATTGTAGTATGCTTTGATAATCTTTATGCATTGTGTGATACCAAAGCGATCCATTTTCATCAAAATGGCTTAACAACTTAGTTTGGCAGATGTCAAATTCTAGTCCTA
Organism: Stomorhina lunata; assembly: GCA_933228675.1. Lineage (NCBI taxonomy): Eukaryota > Metazoa > Arthropoda > Insecta > Diptera > Rhiniidae > Stomorhina > Stomorhina lunata. Next base: position 93,810,494 of record OW121740.1, on the reverse strand, counting down.
TACTTTTAAAACCACGAAATAGATAACTCTGTATAAAGCTTATTTATGCAAAATTTTGTGGCTATATATGTCATAGTTAATAAATGAATAACTTTTAACTGGCGTTTGTGGTTTCCGGGAGTGGTTTTTATATAAAATCTGCAGTCAACCGATTCCTATAAAATTTTATATACTGGCCAATAGTTGCGTAAAACTTCTGTATTCTTAATTTAGTTGTCATAGCTATTACATTTATATATAGGAGCTCTTACTAAATGGGAATCGATTTGGTCCATTTTCAATGCACAACTTTCTCAAGATATCGAAAATACTCTTGTAAAATTTTGGTTCCCTATCTATTTCTGTTAATGCGCTATCGCTCTTTTATTTGACGGACAGACGGGCACAAACCCGCTTTCCTTTTTGATTTTTTTTCCGTAAGTTTTTTATATGGAAGCTATGATCAAATGATGACTGATGGTAACACTGGCTCGTATTGACATAATACTTTCTTGTCCTAAATTTAATACACATATATATATACATATATATACATATATATATATATATATATATATATATATATTTATATATATATATATATATATATATATATATATATATATATATATATATATATATATATATATCTTATATTCTAAAACGAGCAATAATTGTATATATATATATATATATATATATATATATATATATAATGGCTATCTCGAAAACGGCTCAAACGATTTTGATAAAATTTGGACAGTGGGTATGTTTTTTGATGTATAGGTCGAAGAAGAAGGGACTTTTGGAACTTTTACCTCTAAGAGGGTAAAAACGGGTAAAAAGGGGAAAAAATTGAAAACGCTATGTCTCCTAAAGTAATAGGTATAGAAACAAAATTAAAATTACGTTTTAAACAGCTTTGAAAATAAGCGGACAGGTGTTTGGTACTTTTTTGAAACTATGTCCGATAGGGGGTAAAAAAGGGTGAAAATAGTTTTTTTGGCACCTTTTTAACCCACTCTTATATTTTAAACTAAAGAATATAGAAAGAAACTTGGTACTGCAATCAATAGATGTAAAAAAAACATGAAACACGTATTTGGTACTTTTTTGATTTTGGAGCCAAAATGGGTAAAAAAGGGATAAAATGATAACTTAACATCTCCAAAGTAATATGAATAGGAACATTATACATTATATTAAATGCGTTTTAAAAAAATGTACCGAATTCAATTGGCACCAAAAAAGTACCAAATATACATATGGAACTTTTAGAAATTAGGGAATAAAAAGGGGGAAAAATTAGTATTATTTTAAACAAATGAATGTTTGTCTGTATGTATGTTCTTTATAGAATAGCAAACTGTGAATTTGATTGTGTTATGCTCTTTAGCGAAGATGTTGCGGATAAGCCGGCGAAGGTTTTAAAGTTGATAAGACTAATTTCCGACAGATGGCGCCACTGAAAATTACTAAAAATTAATTAAATCGTAAACTTTACATTTGATCATGCTATGATCTTTAGCAAAGTTGTAGCGCATGAGCCGACGAAGGCTTTTTAGTTGGTATGAAGAAATTTCGACAGGTCGCGCTACTGAAATTTACTCAAAGTCAATTTAATCGTATGCTGTACATTTAATCATGCTATAATCTTCAGCAAAGTTGTTACGGATAAGCCGAAGAAGGTTTATGAATTGGAATAAGCAAAGTCCGACAGGTGGCGCCACAGAAAACTACTAAAAATGAATTAAATCGTAAACTGTGCATTTGATCAGACTATAATCTTTAGCAAAGTTGTTGCGCATGAGTCGACAGAGGTTTCTATTGATATGAATAATTTCCAAAATTATTCAAAATGAGTTAAACTGTAAACTATGCAAACTATGTGTTGGTCGGACAAAATAAATCAAATAATTCAAAATTAACTGAATATTTCTACAATGTCTTTCCTCTAAATTTATTTTAGCACTTTATAATATAAAATATATAAAAACTTTAAAATTTTCCTCAAAATGCTTATCATAAAGCTCCGAGCAAGGCTCGGTCTACCAGGTACTATATATATATATATATATATATATATATATATATATATATATATATATATATATATATATATATATATATATATATATATATATATATATATATATATATATATATATATATATATATATATATATATATATATATATATATATATATATATATATATATCGGCATTCAAGTGAATTTATGGTGGAATTAAGGCTGTTTCCGTAAGTGTTTTGTATGGGAGCCATGGGTTAATGTGAACCGATTTCAATGAAATTTTATATGCTAACTAGTGCTTACGTAAAATTCTATATACCAAATTTTATCATCATATTATAATTTGTCATATATATATAACACTATAATTTTTTTTATTAGCAAATAAGCGATAAGCCTAGGGGGTTATACAGGAGGTATGGTCAAATGTGAACCGATTTTGCATAATTTAAATACCTAAATCTTTTCAGAAATGAAGAATATCTTTGCCAAGTTTCAGAGACCTAGCTCCTATCGTTTATTCGTTATCGTGCTTTCAACAGGCACGTGGACACCGCTTAATCGTCTTAGAATTTCATAGGGATTCAGATTATTTGTGGAGCCGCGGAACAAAAGGTTTTGTAATATTTACAATTAAGAAACCATAATAATTTTTTTTATTTAGTAATTAAATGGACATTAAAAAAGTTTTACTAAACGAAAGGTTCTTTTCTATATTTTTTTAACAAAAGGTTCTTTTTCCATAGTAAGTTAAATTTTTTCCCCTTATTAGTGTAGTTTAGGGTGCACCTTATTTTATGAAAGTGCGCAATTGAACCTTTACTCCCCCTAGAAATGTTCTAAGTAATACAGAAACATGCTACACAAATTTTTTCCGCCCACAAAGTGGTAAACTTTTTGAAATAAGAAAAAAAGGGAGTATTTTCGGTTTAGCCCAAATTAAATTTTTCACTGATGACTCGCCTAAGGATATACAGCTAAACAATTTATTTAAAATTTATTTGTTGACAATTTTGATTAAAAAATATTACAAATAATACATTTGCTTCTCAGTATCACAAAACAAACAAATGGCAGAATAAAAACCAAAACAATGAGGTCCGTATCATTAACCGTTTCGCTCTACCTGTGTTTTCAAATCGAAGAGTTCCGCGAAAACTGTACCAATGTTCAACATTAATAAAAGTAATAGTGAATATTTTTCCTCAGACTATTTATAATGTAAACGGCATTGTTATTTTAATATTGTAAAAGTTGAACACTTTCTTTCCCGGGGTGAAATGTCATAATATAGAGTTTTTTCATTTTCCATTGAAAAATGACAGAATATTAAGAATTTTACCAAATTTTGTTCAAAATGCAAAAATATAAAATACTGCATGTTTTTATGTTACATAGATTACTTCTGGGGGGAGCTATGGTTTAATTTCGTTGTATAACAAAAATTATTTTTTCATATTTTTAATTTTTTTGTATCAAAAGGTACTTTTTCACTTTTTTTTAACAAAAGGTTCTTTTTTCAAACTAAAAGTGCTTATTTAAAGAGACTTTTAAGATTTAATGTGGTGATTTAGAGCACAAAGATTCGTCTACTGGTAAGTAGCTAACTTAAATATATTTCGCGGTTCATTGATTTTTTAAAGTGCGAAATAACAAAAAATTCCCAAAAATTTTGAATGATACAAAAAGAACCTTTTGTTCCGCGGCTCCACATATATTCCTTTGATTCTTAAGACAATATTAAGAAAATTACAAGCGTAATGACATTCTATTATATCTCCCATTCTTTTTGATGGTGGGTAGTAAAAAGTAACCATTTTTTGTTAGAAATACTCAAAACGGCAACGCTGGATATGATCACATAAAAATATTTGCGCTTGTACTAGTAATAGGAAAGAATACAATCAAGTCTTTCAATGCGAATTATTGAAGCAAGTTTGATGCTCATTATAATTGGTGCACCAATTGTAATGAGCATCAAACATACATGTGTGTTTGCAACAAATGTGGTACTAAAATCAATGTTTAAGCACTAACGAATATTTAGAAATTCGGCAGTTTAATTATTAAAATCAAAATTAAAACTTTAAAATCAAAAATACTCTTATATCGAAAAAAATTTGAAACAAAATAAAATTGTTGTCCCTAGTCGGAGCTTTTTATCTACGCCTATGCAAGTACACATATAAGAAGCTCATAAAAATTTTATTGTTTGAGGATGAGTGTTGCTCATATCTGTATTTATGACAGAGAAAAATGAAGGTGTTAAACACAGCCAACAAAAATAAATAAATATTCATACAATTTTAATTTGTAACCAATTTATATTCATGTTAATAATTAAATCTGAGCTTCATATAATTTAACGCTTTTTTGCTTATTTGCCGTTTCTTTTCAGAAATTCCTCAAGTCGTAAATATCGTCATATAAATGAAAATGCTCTGGGTATTATACGCAGTACACTGAATAGTGGCGGTTTTGGTCCTCAGCCTCCTAACATGAATAATGAATTGGGTATACCTCCAAATGCTGGACCCATGAATGCTTTTGCCGCCAGTTATGGTCGACCATTATCACATCCCGGTGGTGGTAGCGGAGTGGCAGCTGCTGCAGCAGCTGTTACTGAGGCTCAGCAGGAGAAGGGCTTGTTTTCGGTGAGTCAGCTGAATATTGAGCTGTCGGAGCAACATGTCGGGCCAGGAGGTCGCATGGAATTGACATGCCTGGCAACTATACCCTCAGCAGTGGGTCCTGGTGAACAGTTTGCAGACTATAAAACGTACATGATTAAGGGTAAGTTTTACTTAGATATTTAAAAAATTTGTTGTTTTAGGTAACTTAAATTTATTGAATTAAATTTGTATAAAACAACTTAAATACAGCTTCAAAAAATATCACATAAATATTATTTCATACTTTACTTTTTCTTAAATCTCCATTTTATTCAAATTCACACTTTTCTAAATATTTTTATTTAATTCTTATTTTTTCTGCATTTTCCTTTTTTTTCTTTTGCAGTGGAAGTTGGTCGTACGGAAACAACCACCATCTCAACAACAACACCTACCATTGGCATGGCAGCCTTGGGCAATGGTGTGACACCATCGTCAGCGACGTCATTGGCACCATCGTACAATCACATCACAAAACTTCATAATTTATGGCTGCATATATTTGCGATTATCTTTGTATTTTGGCGAATATTGAAGCGGGAACATTGAGGAAATAAGTTTTGTGCTTTTTTTTCGAAAACTGTAAAATTTTGTAAAACTGCAAACCGGCGATAAGAATGAAGAATGGATAGAAGGATGGTTGATTAGTTATGAGATTATAAGTAAATATATATTAAGTACTAAATACTTACAAAAACAAAAAAACATATAATAGCCAAAAGCAAACTACTGAAAAAAACTTACAAAAAAAAAAATGGGGAGGAATACAATGATACATATTTATAAGGTGGGTTAAACCAAAGATACAGTTGCTTCCCAGTGAACTAAGAGGATTATGAAATGATAACCCCACCGAATGCTTGAAAACTTTAATAAATAGCTGATACCAAAAGAAAAAACCTGTTATAATAAAAATGCATAAATTTTGTTTGTCCTTTTGAAAAAAATTGAAAATTTTGCTTGAAAAATTATGTTACATATTTAGGAAAAAGTCTATTTGAAAATGTTAAGTTTTTTAAGAAGATATGTAATATAATACGTCCCAAAAAGTGTCTAATATTTATGTTTAATTTATTCAAATTGGAAGTTTTTAATATCTTCAAATTGCAACTTTAAAAGTTAATAGATTAGCCGTAATAAGTATTTTCCATTTCAATCTTATAAGAAATTTTCTGGGTTTGTAACTGGGGTAATTCTCAGTCACTCCCAATTCACATTCACATAAATACAGTAAACCCCCCTATAACACGGTTTACTGGGACCGTGTTATAGGGGGCCGTTTTACTACCCCGTATAACACAGTTTCTTCAAATAATTGAATTGATTATATTTTCCCCTTTTTCAAATACAGAATCTTAAAGAAAATGAAGTTATGGGTGGAATATATACATGTATTTTATGATAATCAGAACTTATAAATGATAAAAAATAACAATTCATCATATGAAATGATTAAAGTTTAAACAAAACAGAAGATTTTAAATTTTTTATTCGCTATCAGAGCTGTCTGCTATGACATTCCACCTGTATCTTTTTTTATTGGTTTCATTACATAATGGAACATTTTTATTTAAAAAAATATCAGTGGATCGTAGTACTTGTACTGACTTTACTTCTTGTTGCAATTTTGTATATGGTGCAAGACTATACTGAATATTTATTTTAAATTCAGAAGTTCGTTCCACTGAAGAATCACTTTTTGAGAGCATAATTAGTAAAATAGTACAATATAAGAATATAAAATGCAGTGGCTCCCAACTATGTGCAAATGTCCCATACATTATGTATGTATGTACTATTTGGGCAAAAACCGTGTTATAGGGGGTAAAGATCGTGTTATAGGGGGGACATGAAACCGTGTTATACGGGGGCCGTATTATAAGGGCGCCGTGTTATAAGGGGGCCGTGTTATAGGGGGGTTTACTGTATTAAGATTTTTTGTTAATTTTCTTTTATAACTTTCGATTTTTTCTTAAAAATTAACCTATTGAGACATTGCAATGTCAAACCAATGCATTAGTTTGATTGTTGCCCCTCTTTTATGTTACTCGAGAATTTGTAAGGTAAGAGAATCTATGGCTGGTTTTGTTTCCAAAAATATTTTTTAACTTTGATCTAGATAAAAAAAATCAACCTCGTATTTCCCGAAATCCTCCTGATTTTTTGAGAAAAAAAAAAACCGGAATACGTCGCATCTTGATAGCCGCAGTAATCTGTGAAGACATTTCTTTTTTAACAAATATGAGCCCAGACTTAGGCCCCTTTTTTACGACATTTCAGTTTAAGTGGAGAAGAGATGTTTTATGGACTCCTCCTCCTTATCAACACAGCTTCTAAAAATGTCTCTCGTTGCAACTTTCGGCCTAAATGCTTCCCTTCAAATCAGGTAGTTTCATGTTGTAACGGGCAAAACATTTGAAAAACATTTCTTATATAAATGGAGCCACATCATCCTGGATTTAATACGTACATAAACAGACGCCCACCTATCTTTTAATATAGTTCATATATAGTTAGAAAGATAGTCCTATTCCCTGCTAGCTAGTCTGCGGTACAGTTACTCCCGGCACCCATTTAAAATGGAGCTTAAGGACCTAAACTTGAATATCAGAATATCATATGTATTTGCCTCTACCTTTGCCTTGCCAATCTTATACTTCTTTAATGGCCCTATTGAATTAATCTTAAACAATAAAATAATATAAAGGTACTTAAAAATGTACATAAGTTCATAAAAGTACTTTTGAATGATTCTGAAGTGCTTATACTTTTAAATTGGTTACAAATTTACTTTCAAAGTGACCACAAATACATATGCTTATAAAAATGGATTTTAATTAACAATTTAAGCCAATTTTAAAAGTTATTCTATTAAAGGGAAATTCCCAGAAAACAAAAAAAAAAATAATAAATAAAAAGTCCGAGAAAAAAACTCTATCTTCACTTCTAAAGTTAAATGTAGATCGAAGAATTACAAATTATATTTTCAGTGCATAGTTTTTGTATTTTCTTTGTAATTTGCTTTCCTTTTAATGTATTGATATTTGCTCTTCCATAAGGAACTTTTGGGCACCCCTGTTTTAATGCGTTACATACATCAACACAAACATTTTATAGCTTTCCACCGTAATTACCCTGCTAGCAATTTGGTGATTTTTGATGATAATATCAGCAAAATGAGTCTTTTGGGATTCGTGTAGATGATCAAAAACTGATTAATCAGCTTGGTGATCTAAAAAAGATTCCAAAAAGACTCATTAAAACGCTTAGAAAACGACTGGTTTACAAAAGCACAAACAATTCTTGCAGAATGTGTGCAGTCAAAATCTTATCGTGTAAACGATCCTAAGACGACTGTTTTTATGTTATTTTTATTAGTTTTGTGATCAAAAAAGACCACAAAAAGACTCAGAAAATATATTGAAAGCGACTTTTTGAAAGCAAAATGTGTGCAATCAGTTTGGTGATCAAAAAAGTGTACAAAAAGACTCATAGACGCTTAGCAAGCGACAAGTTAAAAATAGCACAAACAATCTTGTAAAATGTGCGTGATATAAATATTTTTAGGTGATAAAAAAATGCCGCAAAAATACTCTATCTCATAATGGGTGATGTGGCTTAGTTGGTTAAGACTCGTACCATTTCGGTACCATTTTCTCACACAAAAAGATAATTTTTGACTCATAAGTGATATCATAAATGATCATTTTAATCGTATAGTGAAGTCAAAAAACACTTATTTTAAAATTTAACATTTTCCAAAAATGCTAGCTGGATAATCAAATAGTATTGATAATAACCTTCCATTACAATTTGGGAAAGTTTAAAATTTGAGGGATAATATCTATTTCTAATATACAATTTATAATGATAATATCATTACCAAGAGATTTTCCTGTTTTCATATCATTAGTTGTTTTTACGGAAGAGTCGTGAAGTGAATTGAGCCACCACTTCACTAATATTAGACGGAAACATGTTAGAACTTAAAGACATTTATAAGTGATTGTTAAATGACTAATTAAAATAAATATTTAGATCATGATCTATAAAGAAGGCGGGTTGGTGTTTTCTATTTACTTTTACTCATTTAAATGGTCTATATTTACAACCTGTTAAGGTCAAAGGCCGAGCAAATTTTAGAATTCCATGCCCTTCGATGTTGCGCGCAAATTCTGCAATTTCTCTACTTGGTCTTTCTATCGAAACTTCAGACGTCCTCTTCTCACATTAAGTTCCCGTTTTTGTTATAATTTTAGCTTTTTCAAGTCTTGGTTAAGTAGTTTCTGATGTTGCACTCACTCTGTTTCTTTAGAGCAGTGGTTCTCAAAAGCAATTGCTTTGCGCCCCCCTTTATGACATTTCAGTGCAGCTGCGGACCTCAAAGTGATTAATCAATAAATTTTATTCCATAAAAATTACTTTGTTTTTAGAAGACATTATAAATGTCCAAAAGAAATAAAAAAGAAGAAAGAACACTTTCTTTTGACAGAAAGTTTTGTATCAGAGTTGTTGTAAAATATGGACCGATTCTGACGAAATTTTTGTTTGTATGAGCAATATTCCTTCTAAATTCTATGGGAGGTACGTGTCTGTACCAAATTTCATTAAATTATCTTAAAAATTGTAACCTGTTTATTGATTACAAATTTACATGAACATCCAGCAAGTCAATAGTCATGACGGACCGCTATAATGTATCAATATATTTAAAGTTGGGTCTTAGACAAAGTTATTATATCCTATACCACCGATGGTGGTCTAAGCTATAAAAACTTAAGGCAGTACAGTTGTTGTTCTCAAAATGAAAACAGTTTTTTTCTTTTAATTTGACCAACACTCAGGTGATGGATCTAAGCAAAAAGGTTATGGGAAAAAGCATACCAAAAGTAGTATTTGTGGACATCGATTTAAAGTTTTCTGAAGGAAAACGAACAGTGCGGCTAAAGAACGAGTTGTCCCTATAATGCATTGTGCAATCCACTGGCTAATCGAAAATAAATGGATGGATCATTGAGGACATACTAGTACTACTTGCAAAATTTCGAGGTCCCTGATTTCATTAGAACATTAATCGATAGAAGAGTGGAACACAACCAACACTGCGATGATGTTCTAGTGAGTAAATAGAGCTGGCTACCATACTTTCACCAATAAGCACCTTCACAATTTTCTGTATACGGTCGAGTAACTCCAAAATAGACTTTGGAGCACCTGCCTATTCATGAGTTTGTATTCCATTTTTGTTCGTTAATAGTAAGGAGATGAGATGGAGTGATGTATTTCTTGCACCGTTTTGAAAAATCGAGACAATTTAATGCTTCTTTCATCACTTTAAAGATATCAACGGACATCACACTTTATTTTTATGTCCAGAATATCAAGGGCTTCTGATTCCTCAATATGTATACCACCCATACATTTGTGTATTAATTTACAGAATTGGGTCTTTCTGGCACTGAAATTAATCTTACACGATCCAATTCAAAAATTTAACTTAGGTCCGAATTCATGCTCTGTCTATTTTTCTCTATATCTAAGACCATAATGGGCAAATTGGCTCCTAGGGGCCTAGCACCAATCGTCATTTTCACATACAAAAAACAAACTAAAATACGAAAAATACTCATTTGTATGATATCAACCAATGAATGAGGTTCTTGTCGCTTTATTTTAGAATTTGCAACAACAAAACAAAAGCAAAAGAGTACAAGAAAATATTTATTTGTTCTTATACTCTTTATTTTTAAAATCACTAATACGTTGACAATTTCTATGTTCTCTTTGTGCCTTCTATGGGTCTAAGACAGGGGTACTCAACTGGAGAGTAAGGCTGGTCTAAGAAGATTGGCCTGTAGCTGAATGAATATAAATGGCAAATGTTCCTATCAGCTGCAAAAAAGTAAATAGAATTGGAAATTAGACATAGAAGGTCATATATAAAAAAATAAGTAGCAATAAATTCAGGGGCGGGGGGGTCCGCGGACCACCACTTGAGAACCTATGCTTAAGAACATATGAAAACCTTTTTATTAATGAATGAGTTAGATTTTGAGGCTATGTGATCGTTATGCTTAGCATTTGTCTCCTAGTATATATTTTTTTTTTTTTTTTTTTTTTTTTTTAGGACCAGCACTCAGGGGATGACCCCTACTTATGCAATGCATTGTGTTGGAACTAGGAAAATAGGTTATGGGAGGGTGGATAGATGGAGTAGTGTTTATGGACATTTGATTTGAACTTTCCTATATTGCAACTGGCAGGAAAAATTTCTGCGGGAAGTAAATTCCACATACGAACTGTACGGCTAAAGAATGAATTTTCTCTGTAGTGTGTTGTTCTGTCTACTGGCCAATCGACTACGAAGGGATGAGCTCTAACAGATAGACGTGTATTGCGTAAAAAAATTCTAGTTTCGGGAACGAGTTCCCTGATTTCATTAGAGCACATTCCAAAGTAGTAACGATAGAACAGTGTGACACAACCCACATTGCGACGGTGCTCCAGTGAATCAATAGAGTTGGATACCCTACTGTCACCAATAAGCACCTTCGCCCTCTCCTGTACTCGGTCAAGAAGCTCCAAAATAGACTTTGAAGCACCGGCCCATACATGAGAGTTGTATTCCATTTTCGGTCGGATATAGGTGGTATAAATAGTAAGGAGATCAGATGAAGTGAAGTATGTCTTGCACCGTTTTAGAAAACCGAGACACTTGAATGCTTCTTTCGACACTTGAAAAATGTGTTCAGTCCACCGGACATCACATTGAATTCTCATGCCCAGAACATCAAGAGTATCTGATTCCTCGATATTTTCACCACCCATTAATACAGATGAAGTAACATGATCCGCCGTGCGTTTATGCGTGAGCATACAACATTGAGTTTTCCGCGCATTAAAATCGACTCTATTCGCACGACCCCATTCTGAGATTGCTTCTAAATCGCGGTTTAATGATTCATTCATGTTTTGCCTCATAGTACCAATCTCTAAAGGGTTTGGTCTATGATTGAATGAATACGAATGGCAAATGTTACTATCATCTGCAAAAGAGTAGATAGGATTGGAAGTTTGACGTAGAAGGTCGTTTATAAAGATAAGAAATAGAGTAGGAGAAAGAACGGAGCCTTGCGGTACCCCTGAATTTAGCTTGAACTCGTTTGATGAGATCCCATCTACAACAACTCTTATAGTGCGATCTCTGAGGAAGCTCGATATAAATCGAGAGAAGATATTACCGACACCAAAAGCAATAAGTTTTGATAGAAGTGCTCCGTGCCACACTCTATCAAACGCCTTGGAAATATCCAGAGCCACAACTTTACTTTCGCCAAAACGGTGTATTGAATGACACCATTTTTCCGAAAGGAAGGCTAGCAGGTCTCCCGTAGAGCGTCCCCTACGAAATCCATACTGGCGGTCGCTTAGTAGGTTGTTAGATTCCAGATATTTCACAAGATGGTGGTTTACCATACTCTCCAAAACTTTGGAGAGTGCAGAACAAATTGCTATTGGGCGGTAATTTTCAGGGTTGGTAGCCTCACCCTTTTTAGGGATTGGCGTTACATTAGCAACCTTCCAACACCGAGGAAATGTACCAGCTTGGTACAAGGTGCTGAAAAGGTTGGCTAATGGACGCGAAAGCGTCGAACAGCACTGCTTCAAGACCAGTGCTGGAATGCCATCCGGCCCTGAAGACTTGTTTATGTTGAGATCTGCTAAAACCCTTTTTACAGCACGGGCGCGAAAGAATATCTTTGGCATAGTTACAGATACTCTTTCGAGCTCGGGCGGAGGTTGAGTGCTTTCCGGCAAGCGGGAATTGCTTGCAAATAATTCAGCTAAAAGGTTAGCTTTGTCAACCGGGTCAGTGAATGTTTGACCATTCTTTAAAAGAGAAGAAATTGAAGAACTAGCATTATTCTTAACTCTTTTAACGAATGACCAGAAACTCTTGCTGCCCCGAGGAGCAGCAAGAATTTTAGTACGAAGACGCTGCTCGTACAGAGCTTTTTCACGTCTTAATACTTTGGCACATGTACGCCTTGCACGTTTGCGTTGCAAATCAGTAACTGGATTTTGGTTATTGCGCCAGTTTCTGAAAGCTTCCTCTCGGGATCTGACTGCTTGTTTGCACGTCTGATTAAACCAAGTTTTTACCTTTGGTTTAATCGAAATGTTTTTCACTGGGATAAACATTTTCATTCCCAGCTTAATAACATTAGAAACCATTTCCGCCGAGGCATTGACATTACTGTCGAGGAAACACAGTTTCCAGTTAAAATGCCTATAGAATTCGTTGAGCTCTGCCCAACGACCTTTTTCGTATAGAAAAATTGAACGTTTCGTAGCTGTTTGCGAAATGCTGCGAAGTGAGGAGAGCGAAAAAGAGGCGGAAATGGTACAATGATCGGAATTTCCGAGAGGTGCAAGAACCTTTACTTCATACTTATCAGGGTGTGAAGTAAGGAAAAGGTCAAGGATGTTTTGTTGGTGCCCATCAACACATGGAATATGTGTTGGCTCATTCACCAGTTGCGCAAGGTGATTGTGCGCTGCAAATAACTCAACATATTGGCCTTCAGGAGTTGTGTGGCTCGAATGGCGAAGCCAGGACGAGTTGTGAACATTGAAATCACCAGCAATAACGATTTCACTGCTCGGACAACTCTCGAGGATCTTCGAAATTGAATCGGAAAGGGCATCGAAGCCAGATAAAGTTGTGCCCCTTTCCGCGTTTGGACTTCTATAAAGAAACCCGAAGTACAAAAGATGCGCCCTGATTCTGAATTTAACCCAGAGACAGCTAAATTCGTTATCATGCGTGCCTAATGATTGCTGGCACTGGTACGCAACTTCATCGCGAATGTACATTGCAATGCCCCTATGAAGGTTAAAAAGGGATAGGAATTGATAACCAGGTATGTGAAAATCCTGTGGATCAGCATTTTCAGATACCTGGGTTTCAGATAAGGCGAAAACATCCGGCCGATGGAGACAAATGTGTGCATAAACAGAGAAGAAATTCGCTCTTAGCCCACGTATGTTGCAGAAGTTTATGCTAAAACGATCTGCCATTGCAATATATTGAAAAAAACTAATCAATTGTCTATTTATAGTAAAAGTCTCAAAGATGTTAATTGTTGTCTGCGATACTAATTAATGGTCAGTGTTATGCCTTCACCATTAAATAGTTTGACAACAATTAAATCAGTGATACTTTTACTATAAAAAGGAAAAGGAAAGAAAACACAATGACAATTGCTAAAAGGGCCATAAAAGCCCTGATCTGGTCATTGTTATGGCTAGGTGCCAACACTGATATATTTTTGTTGAAGTTAGGTTGTTGATGTAATGCTGGCAAAGGCAATGTGGGTGAGCGCGCTTCACATGCATATAAATTCGCTCCTGAGAGTCACACGTATTTGTAATTACTCTCAAATCACAAAAAAACAAAACAATTTAATCTAAGGAGAACATTCGCATTTAGTTGATCACGAGCATCCAGCCAAGATGGTTGGTATTTGCTTGTTGAAAATTTACTTAAGGGGTGGGGAGAATGATCGCTTATTTACAAAATTGTTCTCACACACACAGGCTCAAAATGTTTATGTATCTGTGCCTATCTCTGATGTAATGATATTAATGTTTGTAATGATGAGTGATGTTTTGTAGATTTGTTTGTTGTTGTAATAGAGTTATTGTGTTTGTTGTATTAAAAATAAAATAAGAGAAAAACTGGTTTGGAGAGTTTGTTTATTGTTGGATGTTATTAATTTTGTGTTATTTCCACTGTTTGAGTTTATTGTTTGATTTTTAATTATTTCAATTTTTTGTTATTTTGGTTTTAATGTTAATATGTTTTTTTTTTTTTATTTATTTATTTTATTGCACGCGTTTAATTTATTAATTATATATTAATTTTGTTTTAAACACTGGACGCGGACAAAATACACATGGACGGACAAGCAACATGTAAAAACGCGTGTAGACAGGACGGACGTCAAAACACTACCCAACACAAACACTAGCATATAATCAAATTATGACCGAAAATGACATTTTCGCGAAATATTAAGATTTCAAATCTTAAGCTACGTTCACATTGATTAAACATTTAATCGAAATTATCAAATATTTGATCCTCGTAGTCTGACCACAAACTATTTTTGAGGTTCAAACAATAAACATGTTGATTTAAACAAAACAAAATCATTTGCCAGCAAATTAAAATTTTCCTAATGTGACCACGCAAGAGCAAATATTTTATTAAATTTTGATCAAATAATTATTTAATCTTACAAAAATTTTGTAACATCAAACAGGGGCAAATAACAGCTGAGCATGTGTATTGTTTACTATTCAAGCAGAAACAACAACATCAAATATGAGAAACAACAACATCAAATTTGAGAAACAACAACCCAATTATGAGAAACAAATTGCTAGATACACAATTTTGTTTTAAAAAAATTTGATCAAATATTTTTTGGGAAAATATTTAATCTTCAGTGTGACCATAAATAAAACCTGTTTTTTGTTTATACTTTGAACGTTTTTTTTCTGTATTTTATCAAATAAAAAACGTCAAATAAATGTGCAAGTGTGCCCACAAATTTTTTATTGTATTGTTTTGATAATATTTTACTCAAAATATTTGATTTAAATGTTTAATGAGTCTGACCGTACCTTTAGGTACGTGGAAACGGTTTAAGATATCGACATCATTTTTTCTGTGGTTTATTCTCTTATTTGTTTCTTTTAGGAATCTGAAACGACAATTTATAATTTATAATATTTGTTGAAAAAAATTTTCAAAAAATCAAAAAAATGATTTTTTAAACCGGCCACTTTCGATTTTAAGAATAAAATACAAATGAAATTAAAGATTAGACTCCCACGATTCCAAAGGTGGTTTGGTTTTTTATGTGCGTTGCACCTATAAAAAACTACACAGTTTTAAAATCTAACTATTTTGATAATTTTTTCACGATTTTTAAGTAACAAAAAATGGCTTAAAAAAAATAAATATCAAAAATTAATTTTTCTATAAAAATGTATGCAATTATATTTGTTTTATTCAGAAATGTAGTAGAAAGACTACAAAAATCCTAAAATTTAAAAATTTATAACAACACTGTAAAAATAGTTGTGAAGTTTTTAGCCAAAAAATGTACTTTTCAAAAAAAATAGTCAATTTCGATGGGCCCGAAAATATAGACGCATCAAAAAACAACCTTTATGAATCAATAATCTTATTTTCTGTTATATATACTAAAATATGAGTAAAAAAGTTTAAGTGTTTTTTATGCCAATTTTTGAAATATAATGGTTTTAAAATTCATCCATATTTGATATTTTTATCAAAATTATCAGTTGATATTTTTAATATTTGAAAATTTATGATAATAATGGGTGTTTTTTTTAAGAGGTATAGAACTTCGAATTGAAATAAAACACAAGAAAATCGTTTTAATGTCCATTAATTTGGCTTTATTGGAAGGATAATTTTATGCCATTAATGTTTAAATATGATTTCGGGCATGTGGCCGCCGTGGCTGGCTCGAATAAAGCCAATTCTAAAGGTCTAATTTTCAACTACTTTTTCGAGCATATGGGGCCGTATGTTGGCAATAACGCCACGAATGTTGGCTTCCAAGTCCCCTAACGTTTCTGGTTTGTTGGCGTAGACGAGCGACACATATCCCCAAAGAAAATAATCCAGTGGTGTCAAATCGCACGATCTTGGTGGCCAATTGACAGGTCCATTCCGCGAAATTATGCGCTCATCGAATGTTTTCTTCAATAAATCAATTGTGACGTGCGCTGTGTGGCATGTAGCGCCGTCTTGTTGGAACCACAACTCATCCACATTCATGCCATCCAATTGGGGAACAAAATAGTCGGTTATCATGGCTCTATACCAGTCTCCATTTATGGTAACTGACTCTCCAGCATTATTTCGGAAGAAGTATGGCCCAATGACTCCACCAGCCCATAGAGTACACCAAACAGTCAGTTATTGTGGATGTAATGGCGTCTCAAGGGTCTCATGTGGATTCTCTTCACTCCAAATGCGGCAATTTTGCTTTTTGACGTAGCCATTCAACCAAAAATGAGCCTCATCATTGAACAAAATTTTGCGATGAAAATCAGCATCGAGATCAATCTCATTTTCGGCCCATACACCAAAATCACGACACATTGCATGGTCTCGCGGCTTTAATTCAAGCTGGATCTTGTAAGGTCGCAAGCCGAGATCTTTGCGCAAAATCTTCCATAAAGTTGATGGACAAAGCTCCAATTGCTGTGCACGGTGGCGAATCGATTCATTCGGGTCCTCTTCAACACTTTGCTCTACAGCGGCAATTGTTTTTTCGGTGCGCACTGTTCGACGTCGCTGCGAATGCCTATTATCACATAGAGTAAACGTAGTGCGAAAACAATCCATGGTTAACCGAATTAATTGCTCTGATGGACGATTATGTCGACCATAAAATGGACGGAGCTTGCGGTAAACTTCGCGAACTGAAACATTATTTTCGAAATAAATTTGCACGATTTGCAAGCGTTGTTCTTTTGTCAACCTGTTCATGATGAAATGGCAAACCAAACTAAATATTAATCACTTGACAGCTGACAAAATGGCCGCCAGTTAAAAAAGTGATGCCAACTTAAAGTTCTATACCTCAATAAAAAACACCCGATAGAATGCAATGCATTATACGGTAATAAATACCAATGTTATTTGAATACCAATGGTTATGAGTCTTTTCAATACTAAAATACTTAAATGTTTAAAATAATATTATATTCTAAAAAGATATGTGGCAACCCTAAATAATTAGAGATTGGTTATATTTTATTAAATAGCTTCATTTTGAATGTGAAATGGTAGATTCAAATTAAAAAAAAAAATTGTTACAGAAATGAAGGACTTTTGGGTATTTAATTGTCCCCGCACCGGAAAAATAAAAGGAAATCTAAAAATGTTTATCCATTTTTGAAAATAGTAAGCCACAAGAGATATGTGCAAAAATTTCATTAAGCTATCAACTCCTTCGACTTTTTTCCAGTTTTACTATGGGGACCGTTCACTATGCGCCGCCGACTTCCGTTTGTAAGTAACAAATAGTTTTTCACTTGAATTTCTAGTCCATAGACTATGCAAAAGGCGGACTCGAGATTAATTTTAGAGCCTTCCATAAGCTGTAAAAGTTCCCTTAGGAAGGTCTACTATCAGTTATGTAAGTAGTTCTAGAGTTTGGACTTTTAGAGCAACAAAAGTACTTTTTATTAATTATTAAGTTTTATTTTGAGACTAGGAAGTCGGATTTCCTGCTATAAACCTCCTAGTACACAATTTGATTTTCTCCCAATTTTTTTACATCCGAACTTTCATAGGAGCAATAAATATCATACAAACTTTAACCTTATTCTAACTATTTCTTACCAAGTAGACTTTCGCTTTTTTGGGCATTAATTCCATATAGCTTTGGCCAAGAACATTTAAATGTTTTATCAATGATTGTTATTTTTTTAACATTTCAATTCAATTTATTAAACAAATATTTAAATGAACGTTTTCTATTATTCCAAAGTTGCAGTTTTTGAAGTAGATTTATTGTTATTTGTTCAAAACTTAAATTAAACTTTTTCTCTTACCTTTAACTAAATATTAAAATCAAATACAAACAATTTGTATTGATTATTTGTTTAAAACATATTTTTTTTTCTAGGACACTATGAAAAAGTTCCACAATTGTTACCAAAACCAAAACTCAAAAAAAAAGGGGGAAAATTACTAAAACCAACTGAAAACAGAAACCAAAACACCTTGAACTGAAAGTTCAATACATTTCAGGTCAACAATACACACACAAAAAAAATTGTGGGCCTCGAAATTTAAAGGAATAAAACAATAATTTTTGTATTATTATTAACGAAAAACCAAAAAAAAAAAAAACAAAAAAGTAAAACATTTTGTAGGAAAACTTAAAGTGAAATGAGAATAATTTTGTAAAAATTTTGTTGTACATAAACTAAAATAGTAAAAAAGTACTTATAACATAAATAGATGAAAGTTGAAAATATAAATAGAGAGAACAAAAACCAAAAATACTTAACTAAATTTACTTGAAAATACAAAATTCTAAGGAAAATTGTAAAAGTATTTGCTGTAGAAGGAAATAAAATTATTTTTTAATTTTTAATACATTTAAAAAAGTCACTTTAAATGAAAAAAAAAATAAAAATTACAAAAGCGTATGAATATAAAATAAAAGTACTAAAATTTCCATTACTAAACCTCTGGTCCTATCCCTCTCTATGACACTCTACCATTAAATGAAAACTTTGGAAAAAAACATGAATGTATGTGACAAAATCTAAAATAAAATAAATAAATAAAATAAAATGTAATTCCTAAAAACTAAGAAGCTTAATAAAACAATCAATGTTTAAAACATTTAAATAAAACCTAACAAAAATCCGTAAAAAAAAACAAAAAAGTAACAAAATAGAAATTTAAAAACTCAAATAAGTTTCCAGCAACTTGTTGCATTTTCATATCAGTTTAATTTTTATTATTTAAGTTTCTAAAACCCCAAAAAGTTAAGAAAAAATAAAAAAAACATAACACAAGTTGCCACATTACTAGAAAAAATTGTCTAGGGAATGAATAGGGATAAGAACGTACATTAGAGCGTCTCGACTTATATGGAAGACAAAAAAAAAATTTCGCCGTACACCACCGAATATAAAGTATTGTTGTAAAACAATTTCGAGAAAAAAAAAATTTAATTTTTTTTGCCGCACATTGGGGTCGCCAAAATGCATTTTTCGTTATATCTTCGGCATTTACAGTCGGATCTTAAAGTGTGATATATCGATGTTTTTGTCTCCAAAGTCCAAAGTCCAATATTTTACTTTAATAGTCATTGGTCTCAAATATCCAGTTGTTGTCTTTATTAATCAGACCTCAGTTCCTGCCACCCTAATGTGCCACCCTAATATCACAAAATTAAAGCTCTTAAAAAATCGTTATACTTTTACTAAGGAAGTTTTTCGATAATTCCAACCGAACTTTTAAAAACAAGCAATTTTCGTTTTGCCGCACATTGGGATCGATAAAATACATTTTTCGTTATATATATATTTTCTCACAGAAAATAACTCCTACTTTTTCCACCCTGAGAATATTTTGTTGTCGATGATAACAGACCAAGATCCGCTAGTATCAGCCCGAAATAAAGCAAAGGTAGGATTCGTCAAATGTTTGACCCACAATTTCAGAATTTTATAAACTTCGAGAGTGAGTCATATTTCGATATAATTAATTAGAAAAAAATGGAATTGACTGAGCCGCCATGTTTGCAGTTCCATATGCAAGAATAGCTAAACGCATTACAGTTATCCAATAAAATAATCGAAATACTAGGTTAAAATAAGGAAAATTGTTTCTTTTGATAGTTTGAGTTGCTAATTTTAATTATTTTTACAGATTACACAGGGCAACAGCAAAAATTTGCTCGATGTATCGATGTTTGATGTATCATGGCTACCTTAGTACAAAAATTGTAAAATTTTTAAATTCTATGGATAGGTTTTTTTTTAAATTTTTTTGTAAAATTGCAATTTTTTTTTAGAAACTTTTTTACATAATTAATGATAACTCAGAAACTAATAATCGGATATTATTCAAATAAAATCAGAAAAATTAAGATTTACATAGCCTTTGATTCGTCTATATATCGCGTTTCAATCGGATCAATAGTAACAGAGTTATAGTAAAAAAATTAAGAAAAAAAAATATTTTTTACGTAAAAAAGACAAAAATTTTTGTTTTCAAAAAAATCATGAAAAATAGAAAACGGCCAAAAATGTTCAGATTCATTATTCTGTCGCAAAGCCACAAATAATAGCAACAAAACGAGATATCGACCATAAAAATCGATTGATTATTTTCGAATTTATTCACAATTAAGTGAATTCACTCATTTTCATAAAATTTTATATTTTTGCTTGATATACGTACACAGGGTTTTTCAAATATGTGAAAAAAAATAGATTTTAGAATTTCAAGGACTGTCGGTCGGATTATTGTGAGATTTGGTGAGGAACTTTCACCCACAAAATTTTAGCCAAATTGGACAACGCTAACACGTGTCGCCCAGGTCCTAAAGCTGACAAATCAGGTTTATATCGGAAAATTTTTATAATTTTTAAGTTTTTGCAAAATTAACGCTATTTATTCCCCCTTTTGCAAAAAAGTTGATTCTGGTTCTTAGGGCAAACACAATGAGATTTCAAATAAGCTACATATCTTTAAAATCGGTTAAACAGTTTTCGAGTTACTACAATTTGCACTGGCCATTACATGTCCTTGAGGTATTGTGGTGTAGATAATTATCTATGCCATTCACAAAACACCGAACGTTTTGTTCATGTAGTGCACGAATCTGTCATGACTGTCACCGAGGAGCAACGCATGGCCCACGGTTGTTTCAAATTCGAGAGTCCTCAAAAATAAAGCAAACTTGGACAAGACATCAAGACATGATTAACTAATTTTTTTTTCATTTTACATTAATTTTTTTATTCTTGTTTATGAGTTGAGATATCATGGGGAAGTACTGAAAGAGTGTACTTAAGGTCAAGGATTATTGACACAAAACATTGGCCTTCTTTAGACAAAAACATCGATATATAACACTTAAAGATCCAACTGTAAATGGCGAAGATATAACGAAAAATGTATTTTGGCGACCCCAATGTGCGACAAAAAGAAAACTTCCTTATTTTTAATAGTTCGGTTGGAGTTATCAAAAAACTTCCTTAGTAAAAGTTTAATTATTTTTTAAGAGCTTTAATTTTCTGATATCAGGGAGGTACATTAGGCTGGTAGGAACTGTGGTATGATGGATAAATGCTAGAACCGGATACCTGAGACCAATGACTATTAAACAAAAATATTGGCCTCCTCTAAACAAAAACATTTATATATTACACTTTAAGATCCGATTGTAAATGTCGAAGATATAACGAAAAATGTTAGAAAAAAGTTTTTTTTCGAAACTGTCTCAAAGCAATACCTTATATTCGGTGGTGTACGACGAACTTTTTTTTCGAGACGCCCCAACGTTCATATTATTAAAGCAGAAAAAACATAGAATGTAAAATGTGTAAAAAATAATTAATCGTAAAAGTAAATGAATGTTTGTATAATTGAATTTTTTTTAATAAATTTATTTAAAAAAATCTATAACTCATTTATTTGTAAACGATTTAAATGGTATATTAAGGGATTTTTATTGAAAAATAGTTTATTTTTACTTAAATAAATTAAGTATTTGTTTAGTATGTACTAAATATTTCATTATAATTGGTTTTTTAATATTTCTATTGATTAATTTATTTTTATTTAACAACTGATTTGTATACCCGACAGGACAATAGGTGTGAAGTTAATTGTACCTATAATAAAAAAAAATGAATCTGACACCAACAGCAAAATTTGTTGCACTTCCATACATTGATTTGCCGTATGGTCGTTTTGAAAAGTCCCATAAAATTTAATTTATCGAAAAATTTTCCAATAGATTTCTATAGAAAAATTTTGTTTAACGAAAAATTTTCTATAGAAAAATTTTCTTTATCGTAAAATCTTGTTTATCGTAAAATTTTCTATATAAAATTTTGAATATCGTAAAATCTTTTATAAAAAAATTTTGTTTATCGGAAAATTTTCTATAGAAAAATTTTCTTTATCGAAAAATTTTCTATAGAAAAATTTTTTTTATCGAAAAATTTTCTATGGAAAAATTTTCTTTATCGAAAAATTTTCTATAGAAAAATTTTCTTTATCGAAAAATTTTCTATACAAAAATTTTCTTTATCGAAAAATTTTCTATAGAATTTTTTTTTTTTTATATCGAAAAATTTTCTATAGAAATTTTTTTTATATCGAAAAATTTTCTATTGAAAAATTTTTTTTATCGAAAAATTTTCTGTAAAAAATTTTCTATAGAAAATATTTTTTATCGAAAAATTTTCTATAGAAAAATTTTCTTTATCGAAAAATTTTCTATAGAAAAATTTTCTTTATCGAAAAATTTTCTATAGAAAAATTTTTTTTTATCGAAAAATTTTCTATAAAAAAATTTTCTATAGAAAATTTTTTGAATTTTGTTTATCGAAAAATTTTCTATAGAAAAATTTTGTTTATCGAAAAGTTTTCTATAGAAAAATTTAGTTTATCGAAAAATTTTCTATAGAAAAATTTTGTTTATCGAAAAATTTTCTATAGAAAAATTTTGTTTATCGAAAAATTTTCTATAGTAAAATTTTGTTTATCGAAAAATTTTCTATAGAAAAATTTGTTTATCGAAAAATTTTCTATAGAAAAATTTTGTTTATCGAAAAATTTTCTATAAAAAAATTTTGTTTATCGAAAAATTTTCTATAGAAAAATTTTGTTTATCGAAAAATTTTCTATAGAAAAATTTTGTTTTTCGAAAAATCTTCTATAGTTGAATTTTGTTAATCGAAAAATTTTGTGCATTGAAAAATTTTCTATAGAAAAATATTGTTTATCAAAATATTTTCGATAGAAAAAATTTTTTTATCGAAAAATGTTTAAAAAATGTAGAAAAATTTTGTTAATAGAAAAATTTTGTTTATCGAAATATTTTCGATAGAATAATTTTGTTCATCAAAAAATTTTCTATGAAAGGATTTTGTTTATCGAAAAAAATTCTATAGAAAAATTTTATTTATCGAAAAATTTTCTATTGAAAAATTTTATTTATTGAAAAAATTACTATAGAAAAATTAAGTTTATAGAATAATTTTGTTTATAGAAAAATTTTCTATAGAAAAAATTTTTTTATCGAAAACTTTTGTATAGAAAAAATTTTGTTTATCCAAAAATTTTCAATAGAAAAATTTTGTTTATCGAAAAAAATTTTCAATAAAAAAATGTTGTTAATCAAAAAATTTTTTATAGAAAAATTTTGTTTATAGAAAACTTTTCTATAAAAAAAAATGTGCGACATTATTGTTCAAGTTGTTATTACGGAATCTGTAAAAGCGGAGCACTATCTAAATTCATCTTCACTAAATCTAAAATCAATCTCCAAAATAAAACAAAAATGGTAGAAAAAATTTCAGTAGAAAATTTTTTCTGTAGAGAAAATTTCAGTAGAAAATTTTTTCTGTAGAGAAAATTTCAGTAGAAAATTTTTTCTGTAGAGAAAATTTCAGTAGAAAATTTTTTCTATAGAGAAAATTTCATTAGAAAATTTTTTCTATAGAAAAAATTTCATTAGAAAATTTTTTCTATAGAAAAAATTTCATAAGAAAATTTTTTCTATAGAAAATATTTCATTAGAAAATTTTTTTAATAGAAAATATTTAATTTTTTCTCTAGAAAAAATTTCATTAGAAAATTTTTTCTATAGAAAAACACAGAATCATAGCAAATATTTTAAAGGATTATTAAGGGTATTCTTTAGCAACAATAATAAACGTAATAAGTTAGAAATCTAAATCAAATTTCTATAGAAAAAAAAATTGTTACTATAAACTTTTTTCTATAAAAAAATGTTCATTATAAATTTTTTTTCTAATGAAATTTTTTCTATAGAAAAAATTTTCTAATGAAATTTTCTATAGAAAAAATTTCATTAAAAAATTTTTTCTATAGAAACAATTTCATTAAAAAATTTTTTCTATAGAAAAAATTTCATTAAAAAAATTTTTCTATAGAAAAAATTTCATTCAAAAATTTTTTCTATAGAAAAAATTTCTTAAAAAAATTTTTTCTATAGAAAAAATTTCATTAAAAAATTTTTTCTATAGAAAAAATTTCTTAAAAAAATTTTTTCTATAGAAAAAATTTCATTAAAAAATTTTTTCTATAGAAAAAATTTCATTAAAAAATTTTTTCTATAGAAAAAATTTCATTAAAAAATTTTTTCTATAGAAAAAATGTCATTAAAAAATTTTTTCTATAGAAAAAATTTCATTAAAAAATTTTTTCTATAGAAAAAATTTAATTAAAAAATTTTTTCTATAGAAAAAATTTAATTAAAAAATTTTTTCTATAGAAAAAATTTAATTAAAAAATTTTTTCTATAGAAAAAATTTCATTAAAAAATTTTTTCTATAGAAAAAATTTCATTAAAAAATTTTTTCTATAGAAAAAATTTCATTTAAAAATTTTTTCTATAGAAAAAATTTCATTTAAAAATTTTTTCTATAGAAAAAATTTAATTAGAAAATTGTTTCTATAGAAAAAATTTTAGCAAATTTTAGCAAAAATGGTTGTCTGAAAAATAATCCAAAATTGGTAACATTTATGGCAACTCTATTGGAGATTATATTTCGTTGTTCTTCCGAACCATATATTATGTTATTGTGAATTGGATTTTAATTTGATAATCGTGATATTTATGAAAATTAAAATAATGGACTGCCAATGGCAGATCTAGATCAAGGTTCATCAATGGGAGAACATTCTAAAATTTAGAATCTAAATCATTGTGTATTTGTGGTTTTACATGTGCTAGTGTAATAAGAATCTTATGTACCATTGCCAATGAAATGGAAATCCAATAAACAGAGCGTCAAAAGTAGAAGTTACAGTATCAGCGATCTCATTTCCTTGAAGACCTGGAACGACCGGCTCAGACTCATACTGGACGACTTGAGCTGAACTACCATTATTTTTAGGTTTGTTCAAATTGATTTTTTTATGTTAATTTTCGATTTTCAATTACTATCAATTTATATTATTTTAGAGAGTTGTATATAATAAAAAGTAGGATCCTAAGTGTAGATAGAAATTAAATGATAGATAAAAAAACCGAAATATCAGTGAATGAAAGGTACATACTTGTAAAAATATATAAATTTTAAATTTAAATCATAATTTAATTATAAATAAAAGAAGAGAAAAGGGATTTAAATTAAATTTAAATAAATACAAAACAAAAATATAAAAAAATATATTTTCAAATGCTTTATATGTCTATTAAAAAAAAAATATATAAAATTATGAAAATAATATTAAAAAACAAAACTTCTATCATTAAATTAAAAAAAATATGAAAATTATAATTATAAAAATGTGTATGTATGTGCTTCAATATTTATATTGATTGTATTAAAAAAAAAAACAAGTAAAAAAATATCTCATATAAAATGTATAAATATTAACTGTTTAACTAAAAAAACAAAACTAAAATATAATTAATTTTTAAGTAAATAGTTTTTAAAAATAAGCCTGCAAGAAAATCCCAAAAAAAATACAAAAATATTTTCCTAAAATTATTAATTCCAAATAAAATTGAATTTTTTGTAATGAAATAAAGAAAAAAACGTATTATGGTTGTTTAAATTAAATTACAAATACAGAAACAAAAACAAAAACAAACCAACAAAAATCCGAAAACCATTTAAATAAAACTAAATTTTAAAAAATTAAAATAAATCAACCGTATTTAAATAAAATTTAAATTAACAGCCAGATTAAAGTTTTGAAACCGAAAAAAAAAAATATTGAATAAAATATGAAGAAAATATAATTTATGGTTTAAGTAAAAATTAGTCTATATTGAGTTTTTGTACAATTAAGAAGAAAATAAAAACAACAAAAAACAAAGAGATAAAGAAGAAACAAATGAGAACTAATTTTTATACCGTAGTTAATTATATATATATTACAACAATACATTCAATACAATGCAGTGCGATTTAACTAAATATACCCACTTAAAGCTTCTTAGTAAAAATTACTATACTAAAAAATCGGCTGGATCAAATTAGTTAGTTTCTGTGCGAGATATTAAGTAGCTACAACCCCAAGTTTTGTATATAAAAGCTGTAAAAGGTGTTCATTTTATATGTTGATTGTATAAAAGTTTATTAAACTGTGGTTTAAGTTTAAAAGAAATGCTAAAAATATGGATTACCTTCTTCTCCTTGACACCCAGTGGAGCATAGGGTCTCAACCATTCGATGAAAAATTTGCTTCTTGCAACTCCGCATCAATTGACCTTCTCCACGTTCTAACAGGTGCACCAACACGATGGCCTCTTTCATGTGGATTCCTTTCGCGTTCAGTAAATCTTCATTTCTTATTTCATTTGGCCACCATACATTAAATAATTGCAGCAATAATCGATGGCTTTTGTGCGTTTCCAAGCTTCACAATCGTAAAATAGAATTGACTCGAATGTCAAAGGCGCATATTCGAAATTTAGTTGTTCCTTGTAGTCACCACCTTTTGAACCTCCAAACTGCCCAGATAATTGGCAGTATATACACATCCAATTACTTCATCAACCACATTGATTCTTTTTCTTCTGTTATCCTTGACTCCCAGTGGAGCATAGGACCTCAACCACATTGATTTACTGTGAAGAATTTGCGTCATAGCCTCCATTCACAATCGATAAACTTTAGGTTAATTGGGGTGCGGATCTCATTGTACTGCTTAAATACTGTTCTCTTAACCCAAACTGATATTCGTGGAATGGAGAGCATTATGTCGTTAATGACGGTAGTAGTTAAACGAATTTGATAATTTACGCTTGTAAGACTTGGCATTGAAAATCCACGTATATGGCCCAAATTAACTAAAAAATGTTCGTTGGCATCTTAAGATATATTCTTCACAGATAGCTCAAAGGTCTCAAATAAATAGGGATTTTCTCTAAACCCAAACTGATTTCCGCGAAATCTAGAGGAAACTCCATCGCTTTTTCCTTTGTACCTAGAACCAAATTGCTCTTATTGACACTGTCAAAGGGCTTCATACTCAAAGTCGATAAAAGTAAATATTCGTGCCGATCCATTATATTTATCTAAGGAGAGATTTTTTCGAAACGCAAACTTATTTTCGCGGAATGAAAAGAAAACTATCTAGCACTTAGAGAATGCTTTCGACTCTCTAGATCGTTGTATCCATTATTATTAACATAATTATATCGTAACTAAAATTAACCCTCTCGTCCATATTGTTGTTTTTAAGCAACAACGGGGACGTTTTTTGCAAAAACAATGGAACTGAAAAATTAAAAAAAAACTCCTACATTTAAAAACAACAATAAGCAAACAGATCGATTTTTCACCAACAAAGATATAGCTCATTTGTTAGAGTGAAGTCGGCTAAACTTCACGAGTAAGCTTTTTTGTTAGTATTTATTGGTAAGACAACAAATAAAAATTAAAATTTTGAAAAAACGTGAATCATTACAAAATAATATTATTTTGTTTTCTTAAGTTGCTTATAAGCAACTTTGGTAAACGTTTGAAGCAAAAAGTTTAAATGATGGAAGCAAAAATAAAAAGAATTTGAATTTGTTTAATGAAGAGTGGAATAAAAATGAGAGTTAAAAAAAAACTTGATGGAAGATCTTGATATTGAGGAACTTATTGATGAACAACGAGATACCTTAGAACGTTCATTTGCATTTCGGTCGTTGGGTATAAAGGGGGTTATTATGCAAACTAGGAACTCCTCTCTCGAAATGCCCAAAGTGTGGTATTAATTTGTGTAGTAATGCCAGTCAAAATGTATTTCTAACTTATGTGGAATTCGCTTCCCGCAGAAATTTTCCCTGCTAGTTGCAATATAGGTAAATTCAAATGAAATGTCCACAAACACTACTCCATCTATCCTCCTTCCCATAACCTATTTTCCTAGTTCCAACACAATGCATCGCATAAGTAGGGGTCATCCCCTGAGTGCTGGTCCTAAGTTAAAAAAAAAAAAAAAAAAGTGGCCTATAAGCAACTTTCTATAAATCTACAACCAATGTATCAAACAGTTTGAAAACTTAAAATATTTAGTTATGACCCAATGAACAAAATGGTTATAAAAAACAATTTTTTTGACCAGGGGTTTGGGAGCTGGGCGAAAGGGTTAACAGCAATAGGCATCATATAGCTTTGACGACGTGAACTGAGCGGATGATATTTGTATAATGATCCAGAACTATGGGCACAGATGCCAATCGAAACTAAAATTTTATCTCATAGTCCGAAACGCGATTAAATGGAATCCCTATAGTAGAAGCAGAAAGGTGTCCAAAGTCACACCTTCTATATACATTTTTTTCAAAATTAGCTAATAAAAAGTTAATTTTCCGTAATTTTGCTATGAAACATTTAATAAATCAAACTTTTGACTTTTAAACCTGGGGAAGCAAGGGTTAAGCTTTCTCAATTTATAGCTTAGGTAGTGGATTAGTTAATAAGCACTTCGTCTACTAGTTAAGCATAGCATATCACATTGAATCTGGGTTCGATACCTTGTCACTGCAACATAAATTTCTGTAATCATCCTTCATCGCCCGCAAGGCTACAGCAATAACACGCAGTAGATGCAAAAGAAATTGGCTGTAAAACAAAAAGTGTAAGCAAAAACTGGCGCAACTTCACTGTTTTAAAAATAGTCATGACATGCAATTTGAATGTTTTAATAAGAAAAAAAAAACTAAGTAAGTCCTAGAACTGAACAATTTAGTATTTAAAAGTCATAAAGTGTTAAATCATTTCTTTATTCTAATGCAAATTTGTTTGCTGTATATTCTAAGGCATGTTGTCAAGGACTTGCAATAACTCCAAATCAGAAGCCGTTTTTGGTTTCTTTAATATGTCATTATGTTCGGGTTAAAATACATAATATGATATTACTGTGCATTTTAGATCGGTTTTTGTTTCTAAAATATGGGTAAGTATATACATTATACCTCCTACAAAAATATACCATTTTAGCTCTAATGGTTTCTTAATATAGTCGCTCCTTTAAGAAGTTTTGGTTGAGTATATTTAGCTGAATCGGACTGTACATTTTTATTTTATTATAATCTTTTTAAAAATATTGTTTCAAGAATTTTTAATAAAAACAAAAAAAAAAATAAATATTAAACAAAAGTTTAAGAAAACAAAAACAAATTAAACATAAAAAAATTAAAACAAAAAAAAAGAAAAAAAATATGGCTAAAATGTCTTATGCAGGTATTGACGTCTTCCTATGCTACGCTGTCTATTATTAACTAAAAATAAAACAAACAAAATATATATATTTAAATATAAAAAATACAAAAAAAAAACTTAATTTATACATTTACAATTTAGAAATTTACATTTATAAATATTTATACAGTAAATTTAACAAAATAAACCAAGAAAAAAAGCGAAGAAAAATATTGTAATTTTTAAAAAAATAAAAATTAATTTTTAAATATTTTTTACAAATAAAAACAAATAACATTAAAATTGCAAAAGAAAAACAAAAAACATAATAAAAACTTCTATGAAAATAAAAAAAAAATTATAAAATTATTTACATTTATACTAACTCTACTCTACACTCTTCAATTCAATTCGTATTAAAAAGTTAATCACTTTCCTTTTCACTTTTTATACATGTCTCCTTCTCTCATACTCCTGCATACGTACATACAACTTTTCATATTTATTACATTTATATACATACATACAAATATTTGTCTTTAAAACAATATTTTGATTCTGCCTTAAATTCTGAAATATTATTACGAAATTCAATATAATTTCCATAATAAGCTTTATTAGAAAAATTAAATATAATTGTAATATTCTGGTTTTTTAAAATTTTAAACATACTTTGATTACACTTCGATAGAATGAAAAAGTGGCAAACGATGCTTTTCATTACAAAACAATGAGATAAACAGCAAAAATGTTGAATATAGGCTACTCACATAAGTCATTACATTAATATGGTGACGTTATTAGAGGCAAGTTCTTACCATTTAAATAAAAACATGCACTTAAGTAAGCGATAAGAAAATAACAACAAAATCGTTTTGAAACAAATCAAAATTTTGTTTTTGTTGTTTTTCCAATCCCATGTAAGGGGCTGAACTTACTTACCTTCCTACCACTCAGCTATTGTGAACTACTGGACAGATTTTGCAACAGCAGTAGAAAAAGAACAGGGCTTTTAGAACAATATTTAAGAAGGTAACTATCGGTAGCACAGTGGGCTCTAGAATGGACCAAAATTGTCCACCTTAAGTAAGTAAAACCTTTGGGGCCGTATAACTTTAGCCAATTTGGTCCCATCCGAAAAATTTTTACATTTTTGTAAATTTCTTTTAAAAACTAAGAAATAATAGTTTACAATGGGGCCGTTCACATATTACGTAACGCTATTTTCGCAGATTTTTACCTCCCCTGTGTAATACATTTTAATAGAAATACGCATACAAACTTACTCCACCGTAACAAAAGAGAGGGGTCACGCCCACTTGAGATTTCTGAAAAAGCCCTTGCCTATTTTAACCACCGGTCACACCTTAACATACTGTCAAAATTTCAGAAAAATCGGGCAGCTAGGTCATCCATATTTGTCATTTTCAATATCTTACTTATATGGGAGGGGTGACGCCCTCTTGAGATTTCGAAAAAAAAAATAGGCTATAGTAACCACCGGTCACACCTTACTACTTTGTCTAAATTTCAGAAAAATCGGTCTGTTTGATCATCAATATTTTTAATTTTAAATATATGAGTTATATGGGAGGGGTCACGCCCACTTGATATTTCTGAAAAAGACCTTGCCTATTTTAACCACCGGTCATACCTTACCATACTGTCAAAATTTTTGAAAAATCGGGCCACTAAGTCATCGATATTTGTCATTTTCAATATTTTACTTATATGGGAGGGGTCACGCTTACTTGAGATTTCAGAAAAAAACCTAGGCTTTTTTAACCACCGGTCACACTTTAATACACTGTCTAAATTTCAGAAAAATCGGTCGGTTTGATTATCCATATTTGTCATTTCTAATATATGAGTTATCTGGGAGGGGTAACTCCCTCTTGAGATTTCAGAAAAAAACCTAGGCTATTTTAACTACCGCTCACACCTTAATACACTGTCTAAATTTCAGAAAAATCGGTCGGTTTGATCATCCATATTTGTTTTAAAATCTGACTTATATGGGAGGGGTCACGCCCACTTGATTTTTTAAAACAAAATCTGGCCTATTTTAGCCATCGGTCACACCTTAACATACTGTCAAAATTTCAGAAAAATCGGGCCTCTGGGTCACCTATATTTGTCATTTTTAATATATGAGTTATATGGGAGGGGCCACGCCCACTTGAGATTTCGAAAAACTACACTACAACTACGCCTACTACACCTTACTACACTGTCTAAATTTCAGAAAAATCAATCGGTTTGATCATCCAAATTTGTTTTAAAATCTGACTTATATAGGAGGGGTCACGCCCACTTGATTTTTGAAAACAAAATTTGACCTATTTTATCCATGGGTCACACCTTAACATACTGTCAAAATTTCAGAAAAATCGCTCCGCTAGTTTGGGAGATCCTTCCCAACAAACAACAGACAAACAGATGCGGTCATCTTTTTCATAGATATAGATATATTGGTCTATACTGTATCCAAGAATGGTTTAATATCTTGTTTAGTTTTAGAGATTTTTGCGAAATAACTACAAAGTAATGTTTACAAATTACATAAATTTATTACAAATAGTATACTTTTCTGTATTCTAAAATGTTCAATAAAATTTAAGAACTTGTTCTGAATTTATAATATATTGGTCTGTTCTGTATTCAAAAATGATCATAATATCTTGTTTAGTTTCAGAGATTTTTGCAAAAAATTACAAAGTATGTAATATTAAAAAATTATGTAAATATATTGTTGTTGCACTTTTTTTGACAAAGGTATTTAATTAGTTTGTAAATTGTGAAAAATTTGTAAACTTTTTTAAAATTATATAAAATTCCCTTTTTACTAATATATAACATGTAGACCTTATCTTTTTTTGGTAGACTAATACTAAGGTATCTGTATCCCAAACAATTGATATGGTTTAGACCAGAGTTATCCAGCTCTACAGCACAATATGCGAACTTTTACAGAAGAGCTTTTAAGCTTTCACACCGACACACTATGTATGAGCGAGACACAACTATGTTTGCCCCGCTCATTCTTACATAAAATTGTCTTTGCAAAGTGAGTGCTGCCAGATTAAATTTTTTGTTCGATTATATGAAGAATGCTCGAATTTATGAAGAAAAATATAAATCTATCAACACTGACCGTAAGAACTTTTAAAGGTGCTTCCCAGTAAGGACAGTGTCAAACGTTTGAAATATGATGACTTTTACAATTGATATCATACGTTTTTTTTTTTTCAAACTTTTTTCAAACCTGAACAGATGTTTGAGATTCACATTCATTTTCAAATAAGGGTTCATTTGAGAATAAACGTTTGAAAAATGATAGTTTCTTAAATTGAGAATAAAGGTTATTCTCAAATCATTATCAAACCCTAAAATGATTTGAGAATAATTTTAAATATGGTGTTATATAAATTTGATATCAAACCACATTTTAATGTTTTTTCAAACTTTCAAAAAATGTTATGTTGAAAATATTTATGTTTAAGATATTTTAATGGAATGGCATTGCATTTCAAAGAAATTCGTTATTTCTTTCGGATTTTTTAAAATTGATCCATATTTGACCATGAAACTTTGCTTAAAAAAGTCACGATTAAAAATTCAATAATATTTATATGCATAAGTAAATTTTCTTTGTTTCTTAAATTTTTTTTTTTACCTAACAATAAAAAAAATTATATTTGAAGCAAAAGGATTCAAATATGATGCACCGTTTTCAAAAACAAAATAGACAAACTCAAAAATATAAAAAATACAACGTCATTTTTTTTATGTTCCACATGTAGATGATATCTACATTTGAAAAACCTTTGAGAATGAGGTTTGATAATGATTTAAGAATAAAGTGCCCTTTTTGTTGAGAACGCTATTATTCTCAAATCAGTATCAAACGTTTGACCTTGGAAAAAAGATTTATTTTCAAATCATCCTCAATTTGCAAAAATTAATATATGTGTTTTTGGATAGGCTTGTTATAGACCATCGAGGATCAAAAGATCAAGGATCAAAGTGAGATGAAGTCAAATATTAGCTAAATGGCTTGATTGGACGATTGATTCACCCTCATATTATGGTTTTATATTACAATTTTCGCTTTGAAAGGGATTTTTACCTTTACAATCACATAATTACATATATTTGACCAAAGTATGTCAATTATTGCTTGGAAAATATAATAGTAGCAGAAATCAATATATTAAGTTTTAAATTCAGCCATAATTGGCCATTCCTCCCGCAAAATACCAAATCTTCGAAGTAAATCAAATATCCTGAAAATCTCATTCACACAAAATGAATCTAAAAATAATTGAAGATATTTTGCTGTAAATTTATACAGATAAATCTTTTTCCTAGTTTTAATTGAAAATTTTAATCAAATCCACTTAATAATTAAGGAAATTGATGTTGCCAAGACCGAGTTATAGTCTTCTTGTGGCCTTTTTTAATTACCATACAAAACAGTCATATTAGGATCATTTTCGTGATTATATTATGACTACACACATTTTGCTTGTTTGTTCTATTTTTAATTAATCGCTTGCTAAGCGTTTCTATGAGTCTTTCTGTAAACTTTTTTGGATGACCAAGCTGATTCATCAGTTTTTGATCATCTAAATTAATCCTTAAAGACTCATTTTACTGATATTATCATCAAAAATCTCCCAATTCCTAACTGGACTGTAAACATAAAATTATAAGCAAATTTTTTCATAATCTGCCCACATTTGCCAGGTTCCATATCAGACTCGCATGAACATTTTTTTATTAATATATAAAAACCAGAGACCGGAGATCGTTTTATTTTTTAAATCCATCAAGTATAAATATCATTGCCGATGAAAATTTATTTTCATTTCGATCGAAAAATAAAAAAGAGGGATTTATATTTGAAATATAACTATCCCTCATGATGAAAATTTTAAATATCTTTAACGATAAATATCCGAACAGAAAAATATTTTATTGATTGTTTTATTTTTGAACTTTTGTTTTGACTTTGAAAAAAAAAATATTTATGTATGAAATTTCAAAATTTTCAACAATGAATGTATGAATGTTTTCAATTTATTGCAATGTTTTGGGACATCGAAGTTAAAGATAATAGTTCTAATCGGAACTATTGGTGGTTTCTTTGATTCGCGTCGCTATTTCTAAAAAAATTTAACTTTTAAACGTTTTAAACGCACTTAGACAACGACCATTTGTTGCCCAAACTCATTTCAATATAAAATTTGCAACAATAATTGAATTTATTGCTATTTAAACGTCCTCAAGATGCCTTATACCCGGACAAATGCAGAAATAAAATTTGAATTTTTTCTATCAAAATTTATTTTCATCGGATGAAAAAAGATGAAAATTATTTTGAACTGTACTGATAAATATCCCAAACGATTTTTTTATATTTTATTTTCATCGGATTGAAAAAAGAAACAAAATTTTTTAACAAATAAAAATCATGAGGGATTTTAATTATTTTTTTAAACTTCAATGATTGTTTTTTTTATGGATTTAAACATGAAAATATTGTTTTAAATGTATTAAAATCCGGTCTCTGATAAAAACTAACTTTGTATTCGATCTGTTTGAAATTGGGAATACCTTTCCTGACTGCGATGGCCTAACAAACCGTCGTAAAACAAGGAATGTCACCATTGAATTTGTTTGTTTTTATTTATAGAACTTTATTTCATTATTAAATAATTGTAATAAACTTTGATCCTTGTGAAGGAAACTTATCTAAATTTTTTAATAATTTGTTGGCATTTGATTCATACTTGGCTTAAATGATTTACGGTATTAAGGTTAAATAGTCTTCACTAATGTCACGTTTTCAATAAATACATGTAGTGTATAAATATTGGGCTTCAGTTATTTAATTTTCCTAATAAGGCGTATTATAGTTATATAAATATTTTAACATACACCAATTTATCTGTCTAACAAAAATATGTCTCTTCATAACAAAACAAATATGAAATATAAATAAATTTATTCATAAAAAATTGACCTGTTATCAAAAATGCAGAAGAGATGGACAGACGGATAAAGTAAGAAAAAATAAAATGAAATTAACAAATTTATCAAATTAACAAAATGATAAAATAAAAACAAAACAAAAATACAAGATTATTAAGTGTCATAGCAGCAATACGCAAAACATATCATAAATGTTGTAATTTTACTGTGTTATTATGAGGTCTATGTATTTGTATGTGTATGCGTATAAAATACAAATCATATCAATACTTACATACATTTACACCTACATATCTACAACATACATCCAAACATATTTATATACACATATACAAACATACATATGTACTTGTTGAAAAAGCAAAATTGAAGAAATATCCTGTAACACATATGATCACACATACAAAACTAAAATGAATACAAAAAACAAAAGCAAACCAACAAATTTAAATTACAAACATCAAAAAATAAATAACATGAATCATATGTAGATGTAAAAGGAAAAATGTTATAAAAATATATATACATACATACATATTATATAATTAAATTATGTTTCTTTTTTTAATATTTATTTTTTCATATTTTAAATGAAAACCACAAGAGAAAATATTAACATTTACTCATACAAGTTAACTGACTTTTATTAAAAACTAATGTAGATACATTTAACATTTACATCGTATACACAGATACATAAGTACTTACATGAATCCAACTCTCCAGAACATGTTAAAAGGAACCTTGTGTTGTTAGATCTTTAATGTGGCTATTAAAATTTCAAAAAAAGTACTTCTGTGAAAAAAGATTAAATTATATTTTAATGTTGTATTTTTTTATTATTATGAAATTAACAAAAACAACAAAATCATCATCATATCATTAAAAAATACATATTTACATACAACCTAATTTGTTAATTAAAAAATATTTATAATAAAACTATTTAATTATACACAAATACTTTTTAAGTAAATATTTATTTCATTTACTAGTTACATAACTTAAATTTTTTAATTAATATAATTAATTTATTATATTTGCACTTTTAATTTTAACTATTTTGTCAATTATTATCTTGTTTAATTATTTACAAATAAAACGCATTGATTTGTTAGAGGAAACGAACGTAATTAATTGCCGCCTAAAAAGGGGCAACACTTTTTATAATTTAATTTCTATGTGAAATAAAAAGTAAATTTTAGGGAATTATAAATTTGGTAAAGAAAATTTGCGAAATTAAACATCTTTTCTAAAGAAAATGTATGTAATTTGAATTTTTGTCTGTATACAATTTTAAATACTTAAACTTTTTTCTACAGGAAACAATTTATATTAAACTTTTAATTACAGAAAATGAACTATGTTGGGAAAATTATGAGAATAATTTATTTTATAGAAAATTTACAATAGAGTCAAATCAAAACTTTTCGAACACGTACTGAGCTTCATCATCTCCGACTTCGTACACTTAGAACTTAGAATTTTTCACAATTTTTTTCAAAACATACCTCTTTATATGCCTATACCTTTTGATGTGGTTATGAGATTTTTATTAAACAAGGATCATATTATCGTCCGATCCCCTCATGGGCC
Organism: Stomorhina lunata; assembly: GCA_933228675.1. Taxonomy (NCBI): domain Eukaryota; kingdom Metazoa; phylum Arthropoda; class Insecta; order Diptera; family Rhiniidae; genus Stomorhina; species Stomorhina lunata. The sequence continues at coordinate 93,773,229 of OW121740.1, read as the reverse complement.
GACATTATTGTTTTTGTATTTGCATGACAATACTTTAATCCATATTAAATAGAAGGATAAAGAAAATGCTTTTTTAGATATGCCTGAGTCAAGGACATAATTGATCTTCCTTGTTCTCCAATACATAGTTAAATTTTAATAAAAAAAACATAAAAAGAAAAAAATTGATTTCACCCGCTATTAATTTACGACATATATCGTCACTAAAAATTTTTGAAAAATTTGCTATAAAAATAGTCAATTTTTGAAAAATTTCCTATAAAATAGTAAATTTTTGAAAAATTTCCTATGAAAATAGTAAATTTTTGAAAAATTTCCTATAAAAATAGTAAATTTTTGAAAAATTTCCTATAAAAATAGTAAATTTTTGAAAAATTTCCTATAAAAATTGTAAATTTTTGAAAAATTTCCTAAAAAAATAGTAAATTTTTAAAAAATTTCCTATACAAATAGTAAATTTTTGAAAATTTTCCTATAAAGATAGTAAATTTTTGAAAAAATTCTTATAAAAATAGTAAATTCTTGAAAAATTTCCAATAAAAATAGTAAATTTTGAAAAATTTCTTATAAAAATATTAAATTTTAAAAAATTTTCCTGTAAAAATAGTAAATTTTTAAAAATTTTCCTATAAAAATAGTAAATTTTTGACAAGTTTCCTATAAAAATAGTAAATTTTTGACAATTTTCCCATAAAAATAGTAAATTTTTGAAAATTTTCTTATAAAAATAGTAAATTTTTGAAAAATTTCCTATAGAAATAGTAAATTTTTGAAAAATTTTCTATAAAAATAGTAAATTTTTGAATAATTTCCTATAAAAATAGTAAATTTTTGAAAAATTTCCTATGGAAATAGTAAATTTTTGAAAAATTTCCCATAAAAATAGTAAATTTTTGAATAATTTCCTATAAAAATAGTAAATTTTTGAAAAATTTCCTATAAAAATAGTAAATTTTTGAAAAATTTCCTATAAAAATAGTAAATTTTTGAAAAACTTCCTATAAAAATAGTTAATTTTTGAAAAATTTCCTATAAAAATAGGAAGTTTTTGAAAAATTTCCTATAAAAATAGTAAATTTTTAAAAAAATTAAAAAAAAAAATGGTAAATTTTTGAAAAATTTGCTATAGAAATAGTTAATTTTTTAAAAATTTGCTATAAAAATAGTAAATTTTTGAAAAATTTCCTATAAAATTAGTAAATTTTTGAAAAATTTCCTATAAAAATAGTAAATTTTTGAAAAATTTTCTATAAAAATAGTAAATTTTTGAAAAATTTTCTATAAAAATAGTAAATTTTTTAAAAATTTTTTATAAAAATAGTAAATTTTTAACAATTTTCCTATAAAAATAGTAATTTTTTGACAATTTTCCTATAAAAATAGTAAATTTTTGAAAAATTTCCTATAAAAATAGTAAATTTTTGACAATTTTCCTATAAAAATAGTAAATTTTTGAAAAATTTCCTATAAAAATAGTAAATTTTTGAAAAGTTTCCTATAAAAATAGTAAATTTTTTAAAAATTTCCTATAAAAATAGTAAATTTTTAACAATTTTCCTATAAAAATAGTAATTTTTTGACAATTTTCCTATAAAAATAGTAAATTTTTTGAAAAATTTCCTATAAAAATAGTAAATTTTTGAAAGATTTCCTATAAAAATAGTAAATTTTTGAAAAATTTCCTGTCAAAATAGTAAATTTTTAAAAAAGTTCTTATAAAAATAGTAATTTTTTTTAAAAATTTGCTATAAAAATAGTAAATTTTTTAAAAATTTCCTACAAAAATAGTCAATTTTTGAAAAATTTCCTATAAAAACAGCAAATTTTTGAAAAATTTCCTATAAAAATAGTAAATTTTTGAAAAATTTCCTGTCAAAATAGTAAATTTTTAAAAAAGTTCTTATAAAAATAGTAATTTTTTTTAAAAATTTGCTATAAAAATAGTAAATTTTTTAAAAATTTCCTATAAAAATAGTAAATTTTTTAAAAATTTCCTATAAAAATAGTAAATTTTTTAACAATTTTCCTATAAAAATAGTAATTTTTTGACAATTTTCCTATAAAAATAGTAAATTTTTTGAAAAATTTCCTATAAAAATAGTAAATTTTTGAAAAATTTCCTATAAAAATAGTAAATTTTTGAAAAATTTCCTGTCAAAATAGTAAATTTTTAAAAAAGTTCTTATAAAAATAGTAATTTTTTTTAAAAATTTGCTATAAAAATAGTAAATTTTTTAAAAATTTCCTACAAAAATAATCAATTTTTGAAAAATTTCCTATAAAAACAGCAAATTTTTGAAAAATTTCCTATAAAAATAGTAAATTTTTGAAAAATTTCCTGTCAAAATAGTAAATTTTTAAAAAAGTTCTTATAAAAATAGTAATTTTTTTTAAAAATTTGCTATAAAAATAGTAAATTTTTTAAAAATTTCCTATAAAAATAGTAAATTTTTGAAAAATTTTCTATAAAAATAGTAAATTTTTTAAAAATTTTTTATAAAAATAGTAAATTTTTAACAATTTTCCTATAAAAATAGTAATTTTTTGACAATTTTCCTATAAAAATAGTAAATTTTTGAAAAATTTCCTATAAAAATAGTAAATTTTTGAAAAATTTCCTATAAAAATAGGAAATTTTTGAAAAGTTTCCTATAAAAATAGTAAATTTTTTAAAAATTTCCTATAAAAATAGTAAATTTTTAACAATTTTCCTATAAAAATAGTAAATTTTTGACAATTTTCCTATAAAAATAGTAAATTTTTGAAAAATTTCCTATAAAAATAGTAAATTTTTAAAAAATTTCCTATAAAAATAGTAAATTTTTGAAAAATTTCCTATAAAAATAGTAAATTTTTGAAAAATTTCCTGTCAAAATAGTAAATTTTTAAAAAAGTTCTTATAAAAATAGTAATTTTTTTAAAAATTTGCTATAAAAATAGTAAATTTTTTAAAAATTTCCTACAAAAGTAGTAAATTTTTGAAAAATTTCCTATAAAAATAGCAAATTTTTGAAAAATTTCCTATAAAAATAGAAAATTTTTGAAAAATTTCCTATAAAAATTTTAAATTTTTCAAAAATTTCCTATAAAGATTTACGATATTGAAATTTACCACAAAGAAAATCTACGATATTGAAATTGTTTACGATATTGAAATATTCTCCATTAATTATTATAACATTTCATTGATATTATTATCCCGATGCAGAATTATTCTCTATAGAAAATTAACATTATTAAAAGTTCATATATATATGAACTTTTAATAATGTTAATTTTCTTTAATTTGAATAAAGTAAATTTTCTATATATAGAAAATTTACTTTGTTCAAATTTTTCTATAGAAAATTGACTATTTGCACTTTAAAAAATTAAAGATTTTTAAATTTTATAATTTCTCTTTAGAAAACTTGAATATTTATTTTTTTGGTTTAAAAATTTACTGATGTTTTAATTTTCATTATAAAAGATATTGAAATGAATCCAAAAAAATTCACGATATTGTAATTTCCTCTATAAAATCATTTACGATATTAAAATTTAACCCAAATATAACGATAATATAATATTGGATATTGATAATTTTTGATATTTTAATATTTTGTTAGAAAAGCTTTAGAAATTTGAAGATATTAAAATTTTAGTTTTAAAAATTTTAATATTTTAAACAATTTGTTAAAAAAAAATCGTTTATATTGAAAATTTATAATACAAAAATTCTTGATATTAAAATTAAATATTTTAAATATGTTGAAAATTGCTTTACTTGTTAAATTTTTATTTAAGTAAATTTTTTTTTTCTGTTACAAAAATATTTCAAATATTTAAAAATAAAGCTTTAATATCATTATAACTCATTAAAAGTCATTGTTCTTTATAATTTTATTACAAAATTTCAAAAATATTTGTTTGAGTATAATTTTCATCAAAAAATTACTACAATTATCATGAGAATTAAAACAAATGTCAAACTAAAGACAAACAAATATTATTGATTATATAAAAAACTCATCAAAAATTAAAATAACATATTATTAATTGTACAAAACTGAAATAATTAGTTTAAATAATTTCTTTATTTGTTTTAACAAAAAAAAAACAATAATTTCTTTATACAATTACAGACAAAAAGCGAGTACCAAAAACTTAATGAAAAATATTAAAACCAAAATGTTGTGTAAAAAATCTAAAAAATTTAAATAAAATTGGAAATTAAAGAAAAATATGAAAATTTAATGAAAATTGATACCAAAAAGAAAAAATAAACTTGTTAAACCAACACCCAAAAAAAATTTATCCTTAAAAGGGCTTAACCTAACAGTGACATCCACTCTGACACACAAACAAACAAATGTATTTATATGTAAAATTTAAAACTAAGGAAAAATAAAGAAAAAATTAAAGGTATTTCAAATTATATATACAGACAAACAGACAGATTCAGTCAGTCGAACATACTAATTATATAATAATTAATTACCTACACACATTTAAAATACAACAACTATTTAGTATAAATGAAATTTTGAAAAATAAAAACAACAAAAAAATATATATTAATTTTAGTAATTTATAAAAATATTGAACAAAAAAAATATTAAATCTTATATAAATAATATGATGGCAAATTACAGCATACTTACCAAAAACAAAACAAAAAACAAACAAATTAAATAAAAATACAAAATTAAACTTTAAATAAATAATAATAATAATAATAAAAAGTGAAATTTAAGTATAAATACAAAATAAATAAAAAAAAAGATGAATCTACTATATCTATGTACATTTCATGACTAAGAAGACAAAACAAAATTATAACAATAAAATATACGAATATTTATGAATAAATGATAAAAATAAAAAAAAACAGATTAATGTTTAAAATTAAAAACCTTGTTTTTATTTCAATTAAATTTAGGAAGGAATATATATGGGCAAAAATCAAATAGTTTTAATTCCTTTGAAACCGACTTTGAACTCGAATCTATCTATCATACATGGGCATACCGCATTACTTTTTTACTGCAGTAAGCGTTTCAGTAATCAGTAAACGTTTACTGATTACTGAAACAAAAAATCAGTATTCAGTAAATTTTACTGATTACTGAAAAAAAAATTCAGTATTCAGTAAATTTTACTGATGACTGAAAAAAAATTCAGTAAATTTTACTGATTACTGAAAAAAAATTCAGTAATCAGTATATTTTACTGCTTAACGATTAGATTGCAGTATTTAAAGTTTTTCAGCAAAAATAAAAAAAAAAAACTTTTTTATTTTAACACAGAAATGTCAGAAATTGTAGACAAGCACTTAGTAAGTAATGGTTTTTTAAAAAGCCCATCTATGGTACTTGCCTTATTAAATTACAAGTAGGAAGTAAAATAACCCAGCAAAACTTTTGGTTACCAAGTTATAAGATAAACAGCTAAAATACTGAATACGAACTACTTACTCATTAGCTGTTTAAATCGTTACATTAACATGGTGATGTCATTGGAGGTAAGTACTTACCAATTGCAGAAAATTAGGCACTTGAGTACATACATACAAAATTACCACGACACTCCAATTGGAACAAGGGGTACTTCTTTCAGACAATGAGCTGCATCCGATTCTATTTTTAGACTCATTGAAAGGGACCTACGTTTTAATTCCAGTTCCGAACGGCAAATGCATTTGTTAGAAAATTTTTATATAGCCTAATACTCAATAACCAGTGGCTAGCTTATTTCTTAAAAATTTATTTCTCAAGTAGGTCTGGCCGGCGATTGAACTTGGGACCTCTGTTTGTTTGCACAAAGGAGTTTATGACCTTTTTTGGTATCTAGACACGTTCAGGTTATACTGGTGTGTTCTCAAAAGTTGTTTAGCTTTATGGAGGCTATAATTTTACAAAATATCGTGTGGGAAAAATCAGGATTTCCAAAAAGTTATGATAAAATTTTTTTTTTCTTAAACATATAAAAAAAGACAAAGATAAAATATATTTTTATCATGATATTTTATTAAGAAATGTTTTCCAAACTCTTGGCTACATTTTTGCCCGACATTCTTCTGTTATCCTTGACTCCCAGTGGAGCATAGGGCCTCACATAGTTAAGCGATATTTTTAAGTGCTATTTGGCAAAAACTGATGACAGATTTTTTTGGCATCATGCTAATATTGGGAATCTTTGGTAGCCCATAAAAAAAAAACGGTCACTAAACTAGACAAACTGAGTATAGGGTTTTAATACAATTCGATAGTAGAATAGGACCCATATAGTCACGGCCTTGCACTTTTCAAAATATGTTCATTTATTGTGTAGTTTAGTTCTTGCTTTTTTAATTATATAATCAAAACCACCGGATACTGCATTCAATAATCAGTATTACTGATTTTTTTTCAGTATTCAGTAAAATTTACTGATTACTGAAATTATTTTCAGTAATCAGTAAAATTTACTGAATACTGAAATTTTTTTCAGTAATCAGTAAAATTTACTGAATACTGCATTTTTTTTCAGTAATCAGTAAAATTTACTGAATACTGAAATTTTTTTTTAGTAATCAGTAATATTTACTGATTACTGAACATTTTTTTCAGTAATCAGTAAAATTTACCGAATACTGAAATTTTTTTTCAATAATCAGTAAAATTTACTGAATACTGAAATTTTTTTTAAGTAATCAGTAAATATTACTGAATACTGATTTTTTCTTTCAGTAATCAGTAAAAGAAAAAAAATACTGAAAAAGTACTGGTACTGCAAAGTGCCCATCTATGCTATGTATATATAAAAATCAATGCCACTTATCTTTGTAACTTTATAGCTAAAGAACGGCCTCCTATCCAAACCAAATTTTGGCTTTATTCGTACTATATAGTAGATGGTTTATGTGAAGTTTGCCCAAAATCGGTTGAGCGGTTTTTCATACATCACATTTTTTTTGTAACACCCTAATATACATATATAAAAACAAGTAATAAAGTGCTATAGTCGGTCAAGCCCGACCATACGATAACCTTCACCACTAAGGTAAAAGGTGTTCTTTTTCCTGTATAAAGACAAATATTTGCTAAATTTTGTCATCATGCAAACATTTTCCCAAAACTTATTTATTTAAGCTGTTTCCGTCATTTGGACTTATATGAGAGCTAGGGTCAAATGTGAACCGATTATCTCGAAATTTGGCAAATTGATTACAGTTATTACAAAAATTATGTTTGCAAAAAATAAACTTAAAATTCTCATTATCTTCAGATCTAAGAGCCTTTTTGTAATTATTGTCTCATTTAGTGCGTTTTGACACATAAGTATGTATGGGAGCTATGGTCAAATGTGGATGGATTTCAAAGAAATTTCGTTGTAAGTTAACACTAGTGTATCCTGCGGTCGACACAATCGACCGCCGCACAGTGGTTTACGGACGCTTTTTTTTGGAAATAATTCTTTAACTTTTGAACGACTGGAGATATTTGAATGAAATTTGACATGGTGATAGTCAAGGAGTATTCGAGTTGGTTTTTAAAAGCACTGGTCCATGAGGGGTCGGGAGAGTGATTGATGGACCTTCAAAGTTGGTCACCTCGGGTGTTCGACTTTTTTAAAAATTCGCCAAAAATCCATTTATGTATGGATTGAAAAGAAATTTTAAACTTAAGTTGTCCTTGAGAAGATCTACAAAAAATACGCTTAAATGTGTAGGTTATCTCCTTTGGATTTCGAGATATTTGGGTAAAAAGGAATTTTTAGGTTGATTTTTTACCTCTTTTTTTAAGCTTTTTTTGATCTGGTGGACGCATCTGAGGACCAAAAATTTTTTAAGAATATTCTTTAAATTTGTAATAAAATTCTGAATAATTTTTGTGCAAGTTAGTTATAGAAATCTTCTTTTGTTTAAAAGTTAAAAATATTCAAAGTTGAAACTTACAAAAAATTTCGCTTTTTTTTTAGTTTTTCCCCAAAAGATAGCTATATTTTTTCACTAATAAAAAAATATTTTCTTAAGAAACATAAAAAGATTTTTAAAGTTTTTAAAAGAAAACATAATGAGAATGCGTATAAAACAAATTTCTTGCTAATTGGACTTTTGGTCCTCGCACATGTCCTCTCCAAAAAATGGCAATTTGTAAAAAAAAAAATTAGTTTAAACAAAAATTTCTCAAAAGGCAAAGCACCGATTTGAAAAAAATTATAATGTTCATATTTTCCAATATATCTGTTATTGATTAGAAAAGTTTTTTCTGAAACGCGCTGCAAATAGAGACAGTGTTGCCATATTTGTAAAAAAACTCATTTTTTGAAACACCTTTTTCCCCAGTTAGGAATTGGGGAATTTTTAAGTTAAAATTGGGAATTTTTTTTAGTCTATTGCTTTTACATCTTATTGGTCTACATTACTACAAAATTTCATTGTAATATCTTTATCCATGTCATTTCCACAGAATATCAAAGATTAAAAATATTTTCCTTAAAAAAGCAGAAAAACAATTTTTTTTTGTTTTACGATACAAAGTGTAAAAAAAGTAACGCACTTAAAAAAAACTTTTACTTAGTGCTAATCTCCTAGTCTTTCCCGATCTAATGATACTAAACATGTATATAAAGCATTAATACCGAGTCTTAAAAAACTCTGAAAACTTTGGCCCCCGTAGCATTTTTACACTGTTTATTTAAATATAAGTGATGAATTTGTGCATATAAAATTAATAATCATACTCAAATATTTCACTATAAGATGACAATGATCCTTCGATAACAAACAAGTATTTTTTTATTTTTTTAAAGAAAATATCATGAGGATTTATGAAATATCAAAATGTAAATAATTTGTACTTATATTAAAAGGTGAAATACATTTTATTGAAGTATTTGTAGTTAAAGTTTAAACTTACAGTTTTTATTACATATTTATATAAAAGTAGTTATTTACTTAATTTTTATTTTCAGTAAAATAATCAGTACAATCTATTATATCAAGAACCTCTTCCAGGTGTTCGTTTTCAGAAGTTTTTGTATAACTGCTCCACCATTTCTTTCTTATCGTTGATAGAGCAGGATCAGAAGACAACAAGAGATAATTTATTAGATCCTGATTTTGCGATTTTCTTGAGCATTTTCTGGTATTAAATAGTTGGATATACTTGAAATCTGAATTCCGCGCTTCCTGGGCCTCTTCTGTCAGTTCACCAAGTGGGAGAAGATTTGATTCAATTATTTCACGACCATGTTGAAGGACTTTATGAACTGTTGGTGTAATTTCTTTCCAGTGATACAAATGTCGTATACGAGTTAACGCGTTGAGGGCATAGCAATGAAATTTTTCAGCATTTATTTGATATTTGCTATTTATTGCCGATAATATTACGTAACATTTACGAAGAACTTCCTCATCAATTCCAGTAATCTTTGAAGTTGTTTCATAATTTTCAAAGAATCGCCTGGCCGTATTACCATCGTTTGTACTGCCATATCCTACAAGTGGTTTGTCTATGTTTAGACCCGTCATAGTTTTGAATTCTTCCTGAATCCTTTTTTTTTCACTGGATCTCATTTCAATCAGTTCCTTATTATTTCTCACGGATTTTAGCTGATTATCAGGTATATTCCTATATTTCAGATCATATGCTATATGTAGCATAAATTCTAAAAATCGGATACGTGCATGTAGGGGCGATATACCAAATTCCAGAACCTCTTGATTAATTGCAGTACTAGCTGATGCATCTTCTGAAGTTTGTAGAAATTCCGATTTCTTCTTTCCGCATAATGAGCATTTCCAAGTTGAATGGGTTTCCGTTATAGCGTTGCTTACTTTTCCATCTATCATTGTCAATTGAAGCTCAAAATTTACATTAATCAAATATCCCCATGTATGTCTATGCAGACTGGACTCAAATTGTCTATTGAATATTTGATATCATCAACCCAATTTTTTGTGCTTGCTGCATTTTCTTTTAATATTCGAATCTGATCGGTCTGCAAAATGCCTTTGATCCTGGAGATGTGTTAACCCACACATATTCAGTACGCTCTTTTGATGTGGATGGTTCAGAACGATTCTTTCTTAATCTTAGTGGTACTAGGGATGCCATAAAAACGCTTCTGTAGTCATTTGTGTTCTGATGAGATGTTGATTGTTTGTATTCCGGTAATCCAGATAAACCGTCACATCCCCATTTACATATTAAAGTTAAGTCCTTGTTGTCAAGTTTCTTGGCTTCTTCTTCAGACAATGTAGTAGATATCAGCCTGATGCCGTATTTTCCAATAATTTTGATAAATCCACAGATGCACTTTCGTCTCCTATCACGTTTGTTGGTATTAAGTTTTTTTTGGTTTTTAATAACGCATTATATCCTGGTAAAATTGAGTGTCCTTTGTCTCGTAATGCCTTACAGAGTTTAATATATTTATTTTTACTCAATTTCAACTCGAGCATAAGAGCAAGTGCTTCTTCCTCCGAAAATTCTGATTGAGAAGAAGGAGTTGGTATACTCTTAATAATTCGCTTAAGACGTTTAGGAGAAGCCTCTGGGAGAATATCTGCTATTTGTTTAGCTTCAGCTGGTTGATTATTTCGTTTGAGCACTTCCTTAAAGGAATCTTTGATTTCAGTATCCGAATGAGTAGAAAGAACTTCGGATAATCGCATCTTTTTAGATCTTTCTCCGAGATCATCATAGTTTTTTAGAGGGGCTCCAGCACCAGAAGTTTTAAGCTCAATTGAGTCCTTCAGCCAGTCTTTAAATTTAGATTCAAATCTTTTTAAACAGTAATTAACCGACTTAATTTTAAGTTCAAATAACTTTACAAATTTTACGACTTTGTCTTCCTCACTATTGAGAATCATGGAGTTAGTTTGACTTTTAGCATATCGCATGATTATTTTAATTTTTTCTGCTCTCGAACTGCTTGGTTGTTCAAAAAGAATATCGCACAACACTTTAAATTCCAATGTTATAGCCATGATGTTTTAACTGTTAATAGCAGTTACATTTAAAACTTTCTTTTTTATATTAAAAAAAAACATTTTTTATATATACCTGTATCCAAAGAATAATAAAGAAATCAATGAATTAATGTATTTTTTACCTCTAAAAATAGGTGCATATATAACTCAACCAATATTAACATAATTTTGCAATTTTTTCAAATACACCAATTTTAAATACCGGAAAAATGCCTTTAAATCTTATTTTAAATAAATTGTCACACTGTTACTATAAAAGTACTCTTCTAATTAAACTTTTGCTACAAATTATGGATATATTACCTTTACACTGTTATCAAAATCGGTGCCTTACTCGTACTTACTTATTTAGAATCTTTTACTAAAATTTTATTTTTTAGCTTGGAACAAAAGGCAAAATCGAATAAAATTTTTTTAAGTCATTCTTATAATGTCTTCTTTAAAAAAATAAAAAACTATTTATATCTTTTTTGAAGAAAATATTTGTTTATTAGCGAAGGATCATTGTCATCTTAAAAATAGTGAAATATTTGAGTATGATAATTAACTTTATATGCACAAATTCATCACTTATATTTAAATAAACAGTGTAAAAATGCTACGGGGGCCAAACTTTTCAGAGTTTTTTAAGACTCGGTATTAATGCTTTATATACATGTTTAGTATCATTAGATCGGGAAAGACTAGGAGATTAGCACTAAGTAAAAGTTTTTTTTAAGTGCGTTACTTTTTTTACACTTTGTATCGTAAAACAAAAAAAAATTGTTTTTCTGCTTTTTTAAGGAAAATATTTTTAATCTTTGATATTCTGTGGAAATGACATGGATAAAGATATTACAATGAAATTTTGTAGTAATGTAGACCAATAAGATGTAAAAGCAATAGACTAAAAAAAATTCCCAATTTTAACTTAAAAATTCCCCAATTCCTAACTGGGGAAAAAGGTGTTTCAAAAATGAGTTTTTTTACAAATATGGCAACACTGTCTCTATTTGCAGCGCGTTTCAGAAAAAACTTTTCTAATCAATAACAGATATATTGGAAAATATGAACATTATAATTTTTTTCAAATCGGTGCTTTGCCTTTTGAGAAATTTTTGTTTAAACTAATTTTTTTTTTTACAAATTGCCATTTTTTGGAGAGGACATGTGCGAGGACCAAAAGTCCAATTAGCAAGAAATTTGTTTTATACGCATTCTCATTATGTTTTCTTTTAAAAACTTTAAAAATCTTTTTATGTTTCTTAAGAAAATATTTTTTTATTAGTGAAAAAATATAGCTATCTTTTGGGGAAAAACTAAAAAAAAGCGAAATTTTTTGTAAGTTTCAACTTTGAATATTTTTAACTTTTAAACAAAAGAAGATTTCTATAACTAACTTGCACAAAAATTATTCAGAATTTTATTACAAATTTAAAGAATATTCTTAAAAAATTTTTGGTCCTCAGATGCGTCCACCAGATCAAAAAAAGCTTAAAAAAAGAGGTAAAAAATCAACCTAAAAATTCCTTTTTACCCAAATATCTCGAAATCCAAAGGAGATAACCTACACATTTAAGCGTATTTTTTGTAGATCTTCTCAAGGACAACTTAAGTTTAAAATTTCTTTTCAATCCATACATAAATGGATTTTTGGCGAATTTTTAAAAAAGTCGAACACCCGAGGTGACCAACTTTGAAGGTCCATCAATCACTCTCCCGACCCCTCATGGACCAGTGCTTTTAAAAACCAACTCAAGTACTCCTTGACTACCACCATGTCAAATTTCATTCAAATATCTCCAGTCGTTCAAAAGTTACAGAATTATTTCCAAAAAAAAGCGTCCGTAAACCACTGTGCGCCGTCTAATTCATTGTGAATACAAATCCCACGTGAAATTTCTATTTTGTTTTTAATTTTCTTATACATATTTTTAAACCTATCAAAAATTATGGAATGAACTTTTGAACAGAATTTTTATTCACAATAGGAGCTACTATAAATATGTTTACGCAAAGTAAAATTTATTCTTGTAAAGTATAATTGTACTATTTAACTATGTGTTTTTTATTCAAAGAAATTTTTTACGTACCCATTTATACTTACAAAAATCATGTGAATAAAAAGCATTATTGTAAATTTTATATTTTAGTTATTTCCTTAATTTTTGATTTGAGAAATAATAAAATCTGTAAGAAAAGTTTAATTTAAGGAAAAAAAAGTTCTTTGAAGAAAATATTATGCCACCGTTTGATAGAATTTGGGATTGCGTTGTCTTTCTTACGTCTCTCAGACAATGAGCTGCATCCGATTATATTTTTAGACTCATTGAAAGGGACCTACGTTTTAATGCCGACTCCGAACGGCAAATGCATTAGTTAGAGAAGTTTTACATAGGCAAATACTCAATAACCAGTGGCTAGCTGAGTAACGAGGTGAACCACCGCTTTTTTGAAAATTCATTGTTTTTTTTTCAAGTGGGTCTGACCGGGGATTGAACTTGATGCTAGGCGGATGACTAACCTGCTATACCACGGCGGTATACATCAATAACTTACAGTTATTGATGCTTATAAATTAAGATCAAATAAGTACTAAAGTACATATATTACTTTATATTTACTTCAAAAGGTCTAAAATATGACCTTTAAATTAAACTTTACTAGCAAATGTCAAAATTTTTCAACATGACCTTTAAATAAAATTTAAGTAGTAAATATAAAAATTTATCAAAAAAGAGGGGTGTAAAATAACATATTATTAGCTACAACTATTTTGGCCACTTTTTATTTCCAATACAAATATTGAAAAAATCAATTTCCTTTGGGTATAAATGACATTTCAAATAATGATTACAACTAATACAACAAATACACAGAGCGGTAAAACTTATTTGTTACACATTGTTAATTTGAAAACTTTTATTTCCTTATCCTTTAACAGTAAATACGAGTACTCACTCGTACACGAACATTCATACATACATAAGTATGAATGTTTCTCCCTGTAGATGCGGAAGAAAGATTTCTATACGAAAAGTTTGTGCGCGTAATTTATAAGTGTTTCACTTAACCGGATACTGTCATTTTGTTGTCAAAAACTTTCCAGCAGTGAACACAGTTCGAAGGTAAAACGATTAAATATTTAACTGAATTTAAGAAGCAAATTTTGTGGGACAATTTGTAAAACCCACAATTGGCAATAAAAAAATGAAAAGAAAATAAACCAAAAAAGTAAAAATAAGTATGTCACCGAAAACAATTTTGTGGGAAAAATAAAATAAAGTTTCAACAAGTAAAAAAGTAAATAAAAGAGTAAATTGGGAACAATAGTAAACATTTTAATTCCAAAGAGTTAAATATTTCATTGTGGGGTAAAGTTATTTAAATGAAAGGGAATGGTATTTTGTAACCATTCCCTTTAATAATAATAATAATTTCTGGTTATGAAAAGAAGTAACGCTGTGGAACTGTTATAAAGTGTCTTCCAACCAGGAATTCCGAATTTTTACAGTTAAATACTGTCATATTGTTGAAGCTAAATCTTTTTAATTAGTTGTTGTTTATTTAGCTTGCATTGCAAAATCATAGTATTCGGATTAAGCCTTTAAGAACAGGTACAAATAGTAATATTTCTTTTATATAAATAGGTGTCTAGTTTGTAGTGTGCCTGCTGCGAATGTTGCCAGATAACTGTTGGATTTATGTGGCCAGTTTGTTGACTGCGCTGGCATCCCTACTAGGTGTCACCGGATAAAATGAAGTTGTTGCCAATTAACCAAAAAAATTGTCATGCCAGCCTGCAACAAAAGTTTTTGTTCAAATTTTTCACCCGAAATAGACCAGATACCCAGGTCAGCTCCCCCCACTTTTACATTTTTACTAGATATTATTATATATATTATATATATAAATATTTGATAAGTATGTAAAATGTTTATATAAATTTTCTTCATCGTATTTATGCTAAATAAAGTTAAGTGGTTTAAATCGCTCATATATTTCAATATTCTATAATGTTGACAGCACAAAAATATAAATTAGTTTAATTTTGGCTACAGCTATGGTGGTCGGTATTCATGTAGCTGTGTCGACGCTAAAAATAATCATTCGCATTTGAATGTGTGTTTGTTTAAGGGTGGATTAGTTAAACTTAGCGTGAGACTTCCTTAACGGCCAACTTAACATCTGACTTTAGAACAGTTATTGAACAACTTAACAACTTAAGACTTGTCATATGATTTAGACATAAACAATCAAAACAAAATATTTGCCGCTTGAACAGTCTGCTAATTTGTAATCGGCGTTATACTTTTTGAACGGGCAATTATTTGCCTGCACTAATAAAATTAGTATTTCGTCGCTCATATTTCTATTTAAAAAATTTATTTCAAATTTTACTTTTTTATTTTCCACTTGTATTTTTATTTTTTTGACTTCTTTGATTTGTTTATATTAAACAGCTGATATTATGGTGTTGTCAATAATGAGATATACAAACAAGTTACAACGAGTTTAGATTTTTTTTAATCGCGGCTTTTTCGAATTTTATATTTATTAAAAAACAACATTAATAAAGCAATTTTGGGCTCTGCCGAAAATACATCTTTTTTATATTAAAGTCTCTATATATAGGGTGGGACATTTAAGATGGGTGATCTAAAAGTTTAAAATTAAAAATTCTATAAAATAAAGAATTTAAAATTTAAAACTTTACTGGTTAGAAGTAAAATATTAGTTTATTCATATTTACGACACGGCGGGCCTTACACTCATTCAATCTGACTAAATTTCGAATGTATGTGGTAGTATCTCAGCAATCAAATCACAAATTGCGGCCTTAAAATAATCAATAGTCTCAGGTTTATCGGGATAACTCTTCTTTTTAGCAGAAAATATATATCGCATTTGATTTTCAGTAGAGTCAAACAACTATTTTATTTTACTACTACTTTCATATAAAGAAGAGGGGTAAAACTGTAGTTTTTTGGCGAAATTATAGTGAAAATGATGTCAGATTTTTACAATGGGTAGATAAGACCACTACACATCAATTTCTTCTAAAAAGTGAAAATTTAAAAATTCTGAGTTAATACCGTCTGGTTGAACAAGTGCGATATATCAACAGTGTCAAATCACAGCTTGTCGCAGGATTATTGCCATTTCGGCTATTAAACGTTCGACTCATTACAGAACATAAAATTACCTATTTTTGTTAAATTAAAATTTAAAATTTTGTTAAAATTTATGAGATTGTATAAAAAACAGATAATTTATGGAATATATTGTATAAAAACTTAACTACAAACTTTGTTCATGCAAATTCTGCTATGATTTCAGTATAATTATAGAACTACAAATATTTTGCGTTTTTACAATGTATTTTTCATTTAAGCGTCTTTCCATATCAACATATTGACAACACTCTTGATTAATGTCACTTAAGAACTTAAGGATTTTCTATTTTCAACAGATTCAGACGTTAAGGTAAAGTGACAGCAGAATTTGCTAACTGCTCTAATTGCTTTACACACAATAGAAACGATCAGCTGTGACGTTCCGTTAAGGCGGCTTCACGCTAAGTTCAACTAATCCATGATTTATTTTGACAGGTTGTAGCTCGTAGCCTGTAGTCATGATTGTGTTTATATTATTACCTCTACGGAAATTTTTCCACTCATACTTATAACAAGATATTTTAAAATTTGATTTTAATCATTACAAAATTTCAGGTTTTATTGAAAAGGAAAAAACTCATCACGACCCGCAACGAAATCTAAGTTGACTGGAAATTTCGGCAATTTAATAAAAACAACCTTATTTATGTTAAGTAGCTTGGTCCGTAGATTTCTAGTCAATCTAATTTCGTTCAAGTCGGCGATTCCTGAGACCTTCATACGATGATGTATGGGCTGAAAGGGGGGATCCCACGACGGATGAGCAGACGAGCGGCATAGAGACAGCAAATCTATTTTTCTCACCTTTACGTAGGAATGGAGTTCGGCCAATGACTCTGATTAGTAAATTCCACACGATGGAAATGTGAAATAAATTTTGGAGAAGATATATATGTACTTTAGGGCGTCTCGAAAAAATAAAGTTCGCCGTACACCATCGAATATAAAGCATTGCTATGAGGTAGTTTCGAAAAAATTTTTTTTAATTTTTTTCGTTGCACATTGGGGTCGCCAAAATACATTTTTCGTTATATCTTTGGCATTTACAGTCGGATCTCGAAGTATAATATATCGATGTTTTTGTCTCGAGGAGGCCAACATTTTTCTTTAATAGTCATTATTCTCAGGTATCCGGTTCTAGTATTTATCTATCAGACCTCTTTTACTACCACCCTAATATACCACCCTAATATCAGAAAATTAAAGCTCTTAAAAAATCGTTAAACTTTTACTAAGGAAGTTTTTCGATTTTTCAAACCAATCTATTACAAACAAGGAATTTCTTATTTTGCCGCAAATAGGGATCGCCAAAATGCATTTTTCGTTGTATCTTCGCCATTTTCTGTCGGATCTTAAAGTGTAATATATCGATGTTTTTGTCTAACGAAGGCCAATGTTTTCTAATACTTTCTGTTGATAGTTTTATTTACTAATCTTAATTATTTTCACAGCTTATCGATGCCTTTAACAAAACACTGAACGTTTTGTTCATGTAGTACATTAATCTGCCATGGCTGTCACTGGTGAGCAACGCATGGGCCACATTTTTTCAGAACTTGAGAGCCCTCAAAAATACAGCAAACTTGAGTCTTTTCAAAACATAGTTGATTAAAAGATTTTAAATTTTTATAATTCTTGTTGTATGAGTTAAGATATCTTGGGTAGGTACTATGTAGAAGAATGTATTTAAGGTCAATGATTAATATCGCAAAACATTGGCCTTCGTTAGACAAAAACATCGATATATTACACTTTAAGATCCGACAGAAAATGGCGAAGATATAACGAAAAATGTATTTTGGCGATCCCTATGTGCGGCAAAATAAGAAATTCCTTGTTTGTAATAGATCGGTTTGAAAAATCGAAAAACTTCCTTAGTAAAAGTTTAACGATTTTTTAAGAGCTTTAATTTTCTGATATTAGGGCGGTACATTAGGGTGGTAGGAACAGGGGTCTGATAGATAAATACTAGAACCGGATACCTGAGAATAATGACCATTAAAGAAAAATGTTGGCCTCCTCGGGACAAAAAAATCGATATATTACACTTCGAGATCCGACTGTAAATGCCGAAGATATAACGAAAAATGTATTTTGGCGACCCCAATGTGCAACGAAAAAAATTAAAAAAAAAATTTTCGGAACTACCTCATAGCAAGGCCAATATCTTAAATTTGTGCACACTCCTGGCGTTTCTTAACACATATAAATTCTCACCACATACAGATGAATAAGATATGTCTTATCTTGAAAAATGAGTGCAGGGAAAACTCTATATGCTTTCTGTTAAATTCCACATACGAACTACGATCCAATCGGAAACGAATTCGATAATTTTACTGCAGTACATCAATAGAGTTGGATGCTTTATTGAACGCTTAAAAAATATCTTAAGGCACAACTTTACTTTCGCAAAAAGTGCAGAATTGTTTTTCGGGATTAACGTAATATTAGCAACCTAGCAACACTGACAATTAGACAATTCACTATGTCTACTAAAGTGCTAAATCTTAAAGTGCTATTTAGGGTCAAATAGCACTACTGTGAACACCTGTCGTATATTAACCATTGTATATTTTGATAGACGTCATACTACTACACAGAAAAAGAAAAACAACAAGAACTTACCACATTGTCAGATTCCATTTCCAAATTTGTATTATGTATTTGATTTCGATTTTTTTGTTAAACAAAATTCGTAATTGTTTTTGTTTTAATTTTAGTGCGAAATTATCTGTCAACAGAAAAAATTTGATAAGATCAATCATGCCAATTTTTTCAAACAAAAAACGCAGAAATATGAGCGTGGCATCACTGAATTAAATAGCTCGGTGAGTAAACATAGGTTTCAAAGTGATATTGTCATATAATATTTTTTAATGGGAAATACCAACAAAATTTTTATGACAGTCATAAATATTTATGACAATAGGACAATAGCACACAATAGCAGAGACTGTGAATTGGCTAAATATATATTTTCAAGTAAAAAGTTCACCTTAAGTTAGCGGCGGACGTCCGCTCTATTTACAATATTTTGCAACAAACGTCCGCTCTATTTACAATATTTTGCAACAAAGCTTAGCTTAACTCGTCAATGCACATCCGAATTTCATCTTTCAAAGCTTCACTTGCTTATGGATTGTTTACATCTTTTATATAGCTCAAAGTTTTGTACCGTTGCATGGTTGAAATATTTCAACTTTTTATTTCATATTCTTGACCAATTTGCTTCCTAACCCCAAATTTACCCACCATGTTCAGGAACGCAATTTTTAATTTTAAATAAAACACAGATATTTAAAAAAAAAAATCATGAAACTTAATTATATCGTAAATTAGACCGAATGAGGTTATGTATGGATCAGCGAAGGGAGTTCGTTAATTGGGTTTTGTAGAGACAACATGAAAATGCTGATTTTGCCGATAAAACCATCTTCAGTGACGAGGCCCATTTCCATCTTGATGGCTTCGTCAATAGGCAGAATTCGAGTGATTCACGAGAAGCAAATGCATCCTCAATGTGTCACTGTGTGGTGTGGTTTTTGGGATAGAGGAATCATTGGATCTTTTTTTATGAAAATAAGGCAGGTCAAGCACAAACAGTCAATGGTGTTCGGTGTCGTGAAATGATAACCAGTTTTTTCTTGCCTATAATTGAAGAAATGAATATGGAGGGCATGTGGTTTCTACAAGACGGCACCACATGTCATACAGCCAGAGAAACAATTCAATTGCTACATCAGTCATTTCCCGGTCGTGTTATTTCGCGTTTTGGAGACCAGAATTGGCCGCCTAGATCGTGCGATTTAATACCTTTGTATACCCTTCACCACCATAGGTGGAAAGGGTATTATAAGTTTGTGCTGATGTAGGTAACGCAAAGAAATATTTGTCTTTTAGTATACCAATAGATTTAGAATCACTTTCTGAGTCGATTTAGCGATGTCAGTCCGTCCGTCTGTCTGGCTGGCTGGACCCCCATGTAAACCATGCAATCAAACTACAGGTCGCAATTTTAAAGATAATTTGATGAAATTTGGCACAGATAACTAGATATTCGTTAAAATCGGTCCATTATTTATGGTACCTCCCATAGGTCCCACTTCCCGAAATTGATATTTTGGCCACAAAAATCAATATTTTTTCATGAAATTTAAAACATATACTGCTTATGTAAACCAAAATTGCTGTACCGAATTTTGTCCACCTTTGACCAATGCTCCGATACAAACTCTTCTGTTAAAACGCACTAAATGAGACAAAAATCAGTAAAACGGTCGTACATCTGAAGATAATGACAATTTTAAGTTTATTTTTTGCAAATATAATTTTTGTAATCAATTAACAAAATTTCGAGGAAATCGGTTCACATTTGACCCTTGCTCTCATATAAGTCCGAATGACGGAAACACCGTTTTGAGAAAATGTTTGTATGATGGCAAAATTCAGCAAATATTAGTCTTTATTCACGAAAATGAACACCTTTGGCCTTAGTGATGAAGGGTATCATATGGTCGGACTTGACCGACTATAGCACTTTCTTACTTGTTTTATTATATATTGTAAATTCTATTGTATGTGTCTCAACTATGCGATTAAGACGTTCTGAGCATGCTTTTTCTTTCTTTTGTGTCATGAAATACATTCCTTGCGTTCAGAGTTTTGATCATAAGACAACCGGCTCTTTTTTAGCGGTGATTCCATTCCAAAGTTTAATTGTGTTGTACCTACGGGTTGCTTACTTTGTTAGAGTCAAATTTATATTTTATATAATTTTAGCAATGACTCCACCTTCTGTTTTTACACACGTCCAGTTAACATATTCGTTAGGGCTTGTTGATGACTAAATGGTCAAATTCAAGTAATTTCAAAGAATAAAGGGTTATACCTCCCTTAGTCGATCGTCATAGCCTCGTTAGTTTGCCACATGCTTATAAAGTTGACATTTGAATAGGAGAGGTTATAAAAATGACTTCCCTTATCTATTGGAACCCCTTTAAACTTCTAATAACAAATGTTGTTATATCTATTCCGTCTAGATAATTACCTATTAGCTGCTAAAAATTAACAGGTTTCACATCACCCTTAAAAAAACAAATACAATTTTTAACCCCAATTATAGGAAATACAAATAAATAAACAATAGTTATTTAGGAATAGTAAAAAGCATTGTATTCTTTGTAAAAATGGCCTAATTTATTTGGAACAATAAAACCAACTCTTAAATACACTAAATAATTGAACTTAATGTCTGAATAGTCTCTACACAGTCTCTACTAGGCTCGTAATTTATTCAATTTATTTACGCATTTGTTAACTTCAGTTTCTCTACTTCAAACAAAAGGACTAAGGACTAAAGCATGATTATACGAGCATTTCACTAAGTGTAGACATTAATCTCAATTTAAATTGTAATCAAATGTTTATCCGGGTTACAAATGTGAGCCAATTTTACGGGTTTTTAAATATTTCACAAGAAATAGAAACCCAACAAAGGCCAGGGGAAGAGGCAAAGACAATGATAGACAAAGAAAATAAATAAAAGAAAATATTTTCCTAGAAGATGTTCAATACAAAAATAAAGGTGACAATCCGTAACTGGAACAAATATAATGTGGACAAATTTACTTCTTATTATTTGGTAAGTGGAAATGGTATGTTGGTCTTAAGGTATTGATGCCTTGGTATTTTCCTTTCTTTCGTTAGGTTATTTTTACTTTAATCCCTTTAAACCTACCGGAAAATTGAAAAACAACAAAAACTAAATTCAAAGAAAGGAAAACAAAAGAATGAATGTATAAATGGACCAGACAATAAGAACAAATAAATAGATTACGTATTTATTTAATACTCTATCTAATAAATATTTGGGTTATATAAGATTTATTTCCTAGGAAAAAATTTTATCTGAAAATAGATGGGAAAAGGGAATATTTAATGACGTCATTGGGAACTCATAAACACTGTTAATTAAATATTTAAAAAAAATTTTGTAGAGAATTTAGACAAAAAAAATGTTTGACACTGGGAATGAAAGGGGTCAAAAAAATGTCAGCATATATTCTTCATAAGCTGGGTAATTAAGGCCAAAAAAATACATTGGTGGGTATCATCAAAAAGAATGGGGGGTATATTGAGATTGTCATTCCGTTTGTAATTTCCTTAATATTGGCTCAAAAGAGAAAAGCGATATATATTCTGAATCCTTATGACGATTGAGCAATATCCGTCTGTCTGTCTGTTGAAATCACGATAACGCCTAAACGAAAGGAGCTAGCTCACTGAAACTTAGTAAAAATATTCTTCATTTCTAAGAAAACTTCGGTATTGAAATTGGGCCACATTTGACAATAGCTCCCGTACAACCTCGTCTAGGCAAATCGCTTATTTGCTAATAAAGGACAAATTATAACAGCTATGATGACAAAATTTGGTATCTAGGTACCATATAAAATTTCATCGAAATCGGTTCACATTTGACCATAGCTCCTATATAAAAAACTTACGGAAACACAAAAATACAAAAAGAAAAGAGTTTTATGTCTGTCTGTTCGTCAGATAAAAGCGCGACAGCTCCTTAACTACAAAAGCTAGAGAGACAAAGTGTTTTTGATATGTAACAGAATTTGTGTACTGAAAATGGGCGAAATCGGTTTACATTTAGTTAGAGCTCCCATATAACCCCGCCCCGGAAACCAAATGAATGCTGATAAATTGAATACAATTGTAATAGCTAAGATGACTAAATTTAGAATAGAGAAGTTTTATGTAACTATTGGTCAGTATATCAAATTTTATAGGAATCGTTCCATATTTGACTATAGCTTTCATATAAAAAACACTCCCGGAAACCAAAAAATATGTAGCAACGACCAGTTAAAAGCTATTAAATTAGATACTATAGGGTGTTTTTTATTGAGGTATAGAACTTTAAGTTGGCATCACTTTTTTAACTGGCGGCCATTTTGTCAGCTGTCAAGTGATTAATATTTAGTTTGGTTTGCCATTTCATCATGAACAGGTTGACAAAAGAACAACGCTTGCAAATCGTGCAAATTTATTTCGAAAATAATGGTTCAGTTCGCGAAGTTTACCGCAAGCTCCGTCCATTTTATGGTCGACATAATCGTCCATCAGAGCAATTAATTCGGTTAACCATGGATCGTTTTCCCACTACGTTTACTCTATGTGATAATACGCTTCCGCAGCGACGTCGAACAGTGCGCACCGAAGAAACAATTGCCGCTGTAGAGCAAAGTGTTGAAGAGGACCCGAATGAATCGATTCGCCACCGTGCACAGCAATTGGAGCTTTGTCCATCAACTTTATGGAAGATTTTGCGCAAAGATCTTGGCTTGCGACCTTACAAGATCCAGCTTGTGCAAGAATTAAATGCGTCGTGATTTTGGTGTATGGGCCGAAAATGAGATTGATCTCGATGCTGATTTTCATCGCAAAATTTTGTTCAGTGATGACGCTAATTTTTGGTTGAATGGCTACGTCAACAAGCAAAATTGCCGCATTTGGAGTGAAGAGAATCCACATTAGACCCTTGAGACGCCATTACATCCACAAAAACTGACTGTTTGGTGTGCTCTATGGGCTGGTGGAGTCATTGGGCCATACTTCTTCCGAAATAATGCTGGAGAGTCAGTTACCATAAATGAGGACCGGTATAGAGCCATGATAACCGACTATTTTGTTCCCCAATTCGATGGCATGAATGTGGATGAGTTGTGGTTCCAACAAGACGGCGCTACATGCCACACAGCGCACGTCACTATTGATTTATTGAAGGAAACATTCGATGAGCGCATAATTTCGCGGAATGGACCTGTCAATTGGCCACCAAGATCGTGCGATTTGACACCACTGGATTATTTTCTTTAGGGATATGTGAAGTCGCTCGTCTACGCCAACAAACCAGAAACGTTAGGGGACTTGGAAGCCAACATTCGTGGCGTTATTGCCAACATACGGCCCCATATGCTCGAAAAAGTAGTTGAAAATTGGACCTGTAGAATTGGCTTTATTCGAGCCAGCCGCGGCGGCCACATGCCCGAAATCATATTTAAACAATAATGGCATAAAATTATCCTTCCAATAAAGCCAAATTGATGGACATTAAAACGATTTTCTTGTGTTTTATTTCAATTCGAAGTTCTATACCTCTAAAAAAACACCCATTATGACAGCTATTGCCAGTAAATTTTGCAAAAATAAGCTTTATATAAATACCAGCCAGTATGTGAAATTTTGTTACATTTGGCTATAATTCTTATATATATATTACATCCCCTTTATTATATCTACAATCAAAAAGATTCGGAGGTACAAGCAGCCTATTAAGATTATGTATATGGTAAATGCATTAGGAACTCCTAACAAAATATATGGACCTGTCGTATTACTATCAACTTCTTTATCCTAACTAAATATTAAGCTAAAAGAAAAGTATTTGAAACTTTTTAATGTAAAACCATACCTGGGGTCAAATTACCGCATTCGATATCGATCGAAAACTCAGACTTTTAAGCGAATATTGTGAAGTATACTTTAGGGATGTTTAAAGTTACTTCGATGCAAAAAGTTTATTGAAATTTGGTATTCATTATGATTCGTTTTTGAAAATATATATTGTTCAACTAAAACTCTTATACTATTGTTCATCTTTTGGTAAATAACTTCAAACAAATGTAGTAAACTGTGCATTTTTTAAATAATTTTGATTATCCTTAAAGTATACTATACAAATGTTTCGAAAAGATCTAAGATTTCGATCGATATCGAATGCCGTAATTTGGCCCCTGGTTACGATAACGAATTTTGTTCAAAGTAAATACTAGGGAAACCACTTACATACTTTTGAATGTTGAACTATAAGGCTACTGCAACCGAAGTTATTCGATATCGATTGAAATGTAAGATATTTCAGAAACATTTGTGTAGCATACTTTTAGAAAAATCTAAATAATGTATAACATATCTGTGGTTAGGAATGCGAAGAGACAGTCTTGGAGGAACTTTTACAGGGGTGACGAAGGTTCTTCCGACACTAGCAGACTTCGCAAAATCCTGACAACGTCGCCCTAAGTAGCTGCCTACATTCAAAAGAACAGAGGCCAATAAACGACGAGCGGATCTGAAACTCTTGAGGTCCTTTTAGAAACCCACTTTCCAGGCTGCAAACCCCTAAACGCATACACAGCCAATAATCACACCGTCTTCGAGTCCACTCCGATCCCTCTTAACGGGGAAGGAATTCAAAGGGCTCTTGATAGTTTCGACCCGTAGAAAGCTGCGCGTCTGGATGGCATTATTCCAGCTGATCTGAAACATAATGCCGATCTCTTAACGCCCTGGCTATTTCTGATATCATATACCTTATCTCATATACCAGAAACCTGGACCGGGTGCAATGTTGTATTCATTCCCAAAGCAGGTAAGCCAAATCATACGAAACCGAAGGATTTTAGACCTATAAGTCTTTGTTTCTTCCTTCTTAGAACTCTGGAGCTCATCAGTAACGCTCATCTGCACACTTCAATCAATCTAATTTTCCTCTCCAGCTCATAGCATGCCTATAACAAAGATAAATTTATAACGACTGCACTCCACTCACTAGTTAGTCTTATTAAAAAATCTCTTGAGTTCGGCTAATTTATACTTACCGCCTTCTTAGACATTGAAGGCACCTTAAACCATATAAAACCAGAGTCGATTATATCGGTAATGGAGGACTTAGGGGTCGATAAATCTATTATCTCATTTGTAGATGAGCTACTCACCCACAGAGTCATCCGCTCAACCACGAGTGCCGCTGCAATCTACAAGGTAGCATGCCGAGAGACCCCACAAGGAGGTGTACTATCCTTCCATAAATAAACTGCCCACTGAATAAGATTCTCTGAGATTCAACATCATCTCAAACGCGGACGATGTCGCTATAGCAATGTCAGGGAAATTTCTTAACACCGTGTCACAACATCTTGAAACAGATCTCGACATACTTAACCGTTGGAGTTTCTCTAAAGGCCTAGGCTTAGTCCCACTAAAACGGAACTTTTACTTTTCTCGCGGAAATACAAAATTAAATAAGGTAGAACTTGTGCTTACTGACCATGCCAAATATCTTGATGTCATTCTGGATTCAAAACTGTCCTGGAGCCTAAACACCCAATTCAGGGTGTCCAAAGCATCTATTGCACTCTACTCGTGTAGAGGGGCCAGAGGCAAAACCTGGAGACTCAATCCTACTAACACTGTCTGGCTCTTCAATATGAATGTCAAGCCTATACTAATTTATGGTGAGCGGGCCTGCACTCACCAATCGAAACCAGCGGTATTCTTTCACAAAAATTTTAAGATTGTCCGCTCTAATGATTGCTGGTGCCTTAAGAACTACACTATCTAAGACGCTCTTTGTCATGATTAACTGGCTCCCAGTCGAACTAATGGCACAGCAAATTGTCCTTAACGCGGCTGTCCGACTTAACTCGGCTGTACTATCAGTACCTGGTCCCATTCACAAACTTTACACTCCACTATTCTGGATAAAATCTTAAATATCCCTGACAACATTCAGCCTAACCACAAAACAAATTTTAAAGTCTATTTAATGTAAAATCGACTATATTTTAAAGTCGACTTTTGTAACTTTTTGAACCACAAGAAATTTTTAAAATAAGCCTTTATAAATATTTTAAATAAATACATTCAAATAAATACATTCAAATAAATAGAAATAATAAAATAAAATTTCAAAAAATTCCAAAAACAAAATATTAAGAAAATTTAGTGTTCTTTAGACAAAACAGCATATCTTAGTATTTTTAATTTTTTCATAATATGACTAAAAATTATTTAAATGATCTTCGATTTTTACAAAAAAAAAATAAATTTTTGTGAAAAATAATAGAAAACAACAATTGTTATATGACCCACTCCGTTTTAAAGAAATTAACTTTAAAATGTATCTAATGACTAAAAATTGTGAAAAATTTCGACTTAACATTTTTTTCCAACGGATCAAAAAATGAAAAATATTCAAAAGAAAAAGAGCTTTTTTTAATTTTTAAAATTTAGTTTATAAATTTAATTTAAAATTAGATTTGTGGTAAGATTTTCAAAATAAAGTCGAGTTTTTCGGCTTGAAGTCGACTTTAAATATTTTGTGGTTAGGCTGATTGACTACTGCATATTTATCTTTGATAAATCCTTTACTGTAACTATCTCTGGAGACCCATCATTCCTTGATGACAGCTGTTTGTAGGTATATACGGAAGGATCCAAGTCAAAGATGGGCATGGGGGGCCCATTTTTTTTTTAAAAAAATGTACAAAAATTAGTTAATCGAAAATTTTGAAATTGATTAAAATATACATTCGTTTTTTACATCAATGACCTGAAGTGTTTTTCGGAATAAAGTAAAATAAAAAAAGATGATGAATAAAGAATGAATTACTTTAAATTTCTGAATTAGAACTGTGCCTTTTTTCAATAGCATGCTTTCAGTCTTTCATTTTATTTTAGAAGTTATTAAAAAATACGTTTAATAAGCTTCACATTTGCTAACTAAATACTTTCAAACAAAACAAAAGCATAGCATACTTTCAGGCATATCAAAAAACTAAAAAAGCAAATTACATATTAAACTTATGTATGTGTTTCTTTTTCACCTGGCAATTATGTGATAATGTTATACTGAAACTCACCACATTAATAAAATGCCCTAAATGCTGCATTAATAATTTATTATAACTCAGGTTGATCTCATTAACATGCCCTTATTTATATTGGACTTTAATGGTTTGTTTCTGGTTTTGTTTTAGCCAAATATACATGTACAACTAGACTGTAAAAAACGGAAACGGAACTAAGTAACACTTCTGTGTAACATACACTTAAACACATACATCCATATCCATAGAACCTTTATATAAAAGCTTAAACTCCTGCATAAAATAAGCAAATACGAATAATAAAACAAAAATAAAAAATTCAAAAAATAAAACCATAAACTATGAATATAAACAAGTTGTAATGAAAAATTGTGCTACAAAAACGGCTGCCAACATCCAAAAGTTAATACAAAGGAAACGTTCTGTTGAATTAAACATTTTAATTGCAAATAAGAATGAAACAAAACAAAAAAGAAACGAACACAAGTATTAAATCATACAAACATTTGAACATATTAAAATAGCAGGTGTAGTACTTTCATATTGTATATTTCTTTATGTCTGATTTTGAATGATGTCCAAGTGTTCTCACCTGTTCATATAAATATTCATTAGAGGAATTTTATTAAAAATAAAATGTTAAAAAAATGCGGGTTGGAATAAAAATGGGGTTTAGTAAAACTTTAGTATAGAAAATGTGTTATACTCAAATTTTTTTTTTAGAAATGTTTTATGTCAAAATAACATTTTTTTATAAAAAACGTGTTATACGAACACCTTTTCTATATAAAATGTGTTATACAAACACTTTTTCTATAGAAAATGTATTATACTAACACTTTTTGAATAAAAAATGTGTTATACTAACAGTTTTTGTATAGCAAACATGTTATACTAACACTTTTTCTATAGAAGATGAGTTATACTAACTCCATTTCTATAGAAACTGTGTTATACTAAGACTTTTTTCCATCGAAAATGTTTTATACTAACACTTTTTCTATAGAAAATGTACTAACACTTTTTCTATAGAAAATGTACTAACACTTTTTCTATAGAAAATGTACTAACACTTTTTCTATAGAAAATGTACTAACACTTTTTCTATAGAAAATGTACTAACACTTTTTCAATAGAAAGTGTTTTATACTAACAATTTTTGTATAGAAAATATGTTATACTAACACCTTTTCTATTGGTAATGTGTTATACTAATATTTTTTCTATAGAAAATGTGTTATATTAACACTTTTTCTATAGAAAATGTATTTTAATTACACTTTTTCTATAGAAAATGTGTTATACTTACTCTTTTTCTATAGAAAATGTGTTATACTAACACTTTTTCTATAGAAAATGTGTTATACTAACACTTTTTCTATAGAAAATGTATTATACTAACACTTTTTCTATAGAAAATGTGTTATACTAACACTTTTTCTATAGAAAATGTGTTATACTGACACTTTTTCTATAGAAAATGTGTTATACTAACGCTTTTTCTATAGAAAATGTGTTATACTAACACTTTTTCTATAAAAAATGTGTTATACTGACACTTTTTCTATAGAAAATGTGTTATACTAACACTTTTTCTATAGAAAATGTGTTATACTAACACTTTGTCTATAGAAAATGTGTTATACTAACACTTTTTCTATATAAAATGTGTTATACTAACACTTTTTCTATAGAAAATGTGTTATACTAACACTTTTTCTACAGAAAATGTGTTATACTAACACTTTTTGAATAAAAAATGTGTTATACTAACAGTTTTTGTATAGCAAACATGTTATACTAACACTTTTTCTATAGAAGATGAGTTATACTAACTCCATTTCTATAGAAACTGTGTTATACTAAGACTTTTTTCCATCGAAAATGTTTTATACTAACACTTTTTCTATAGAAAATGTACTAACACTTTTTCTATAGAAAATGTACTAACACTTTTTCTATAGAAAATGTACTAACACTTTTTCTATAGAAAATGTACTAACACTTTTTCTATAGAAAGTGTTTTATACTAACAATTTTTGTATAGAAAATATGTTATACTAACACCTTTTCTATAGGTAATGTGTTATACTAATATTTTTTCTATAGAAAATGTGTTATATTAACACTTTTTCTATAGAAAATGTATTTTAATTACACTTTTTCTATAGAAAATGTGTTATACTTACTCTTTTTCTATAGAAAATGTGTTATACTAACACTTTTTCTATAGAAAATGTGTTATGCTATCACTTTTTCTATAGAAAATGTGTTATACTAAACACTTGTTCTACAGAAAATGTGTTATACTAACACTTTTTCTATAGAAAATGTGTTATACTAACATTTTTTCTATAGAAAATGTGTTATACTAACACTTTTTCTATAGAAAATGTGTTATACTAACACTTTTCCTATAGAAAATGTGGTATACTAACACTTTTTCTATAGAAAATGTGTTATACTAACACTTTTTCTATAGAAAATGTGCTATACTAACACTTTTTCTATAGAAAATGTGTTATACTAACACTTTTTCTATAGAAAATGTGTTATACTTTATCTATAGAATACGTGTTATACTAACACTTTTTCTATAGAAAATGTGTTATGCTATCACTTTTTCTAAAGAAAATATCTTATACTAAACACTTGTTCTATAGAAAATGTGTTATACTAACACTTTTTCTATTAAAAATGTGTTATACTAACAAATTTTTTGTAGAAAATGTGTTATACTAACACTTTTTCAATAGAAAATGTGTAATACTTACACTTTTTCTATAGAAAGTGTGTTATACTAACACTTTTTCTATAGAAAATATATTATACTAACACTTTTTCTATAGAAAATGTGTTATACTAACACTTTTTCTATAGAAAATGTGTTATAATAAACACTTGTTCTACAGAAAATGTGTTATACTAACACTTTTTTTATAGAAAACGTGTTATACTAACACTTTTTCTATAGAAAATGTGTTATACTAACACTTTTTCTATAGAAAATGTGTTATACTAACACTTTTTCTATTAAAAATGTGTTATACTAACACTTTTTTTATAGAAAATGTATTATACTAACACTTTTCCTATAGAAAATGTGTTATACTAACACTTTTTCTATAGAAAATATGTTATACTAACACTTTTTCTATAGAAAATGTGTTATACTTACACTTTTTCTATAGAAAATGTGTTATACTAACACTTTTTCTATAGAAAATGTATTATACTAACACTTTTTCTATAGAAAATGTGTTATACTAACACTTTTTCTATAGAAAATGTGTTATACTGACACTTTTTCTATAGAAAATGTGTTATACTAACACCTTTTCTATAGAAAATGTGTTATACTAACACTTTTTCTATAAAAAATGTGTTATACTAACACTTTTTCTATAGAAAATGTGTTATACTAACACTTTTTCTATAGAAAATGTGTTATACTAACACTTTGTCTATAGAAAATGTGTTATACTAACACTTTTTCTATAGAAAATGTGTTATACTAACACTTTTTCTATAGAAAATGTGTTATACTAACACTTTTTCTATAGAAAATGTGTTATACTAACACTTTTTCTATAGAAAATGTGTTATACTAACACTTTTTCTATAGAAAATGTGTTATACTAACACTTTTCTATAGAAAATGTGTTATACTAACACTTTTTCTATAGAAAATGTGTTATACTAACACTTTTTCTATAGAAAATGTGTTATACTTCTATAGAATATGTGTTATGCTATCACTTTTTCTATAGAAAATGTGTTATAATAAACACTTGTTCTATAGAAAATGTGTTATACTAACACTTTTTCTATAGAAAATGTGTTATACTAACACTTTTTCTATAGAAAATGTGTTATACTAACACTTTTTCTATAGAAAATGTGTTATACACACACATTTTTTTTAGAAAATGTGTTATGCTAACACTTTTTCTATAAAAAATGTGTTATACTAACACTTTTTCTATAGAAAATGTGTTATACTAACACTTTTTCTATTGAAAATGTGTTATACTAACACTTTTTCTATAGAAAATGTGTTATACTAACATTTTTTCTATAGAAAATATGTGATACTGACACTTTTTTTATAAAAAATGCTTTATACTAACATTTGTTCTATAGAAAATGTGTTATATTAACATTTTTTCTATAGAAAATGTGTTATGCTATCACTTTTTCTATAGAAAATGTGTTATACTTACACTTTTACTATAGAAAATGTGTTGTACTAACACTTTTTCTATAGAAAATTTGTTATTCTAACACATTTTCTATAGAAAATATATTATACTAACACTTTTTCTATAGAAAATGTGTTATACTAACACTTTTTCTATAGAAAATATGTTATACTTACTTTTTTTTATAGAAAATGTCTTATAATAACGCTTTTTCTCACTTCGCACCCTGAAAAGTAAGAACTAGATGTCCTTGCACCTCTCGGTAACTCCGATCACTGCACCATTTCCGCCGTCTTTCCTTTCTCTAAACTTCGTAACGTTTCACCAACAGATTTTTATGTACGGAAAGGCACATTAGGCAGAGCTCAACGATTTCTTTCGGCATTTTAATTGGAAATTGTGTTTCCTTAATAGTGGTGTCAATGCCATGTCGAAAATGGTGGAAAATATTATTAAGTTCGGAATGAATACTTTCATACTAACAAAAAAGTCTTCGATTAAGCTGTGTCACAAATCGTGGTTTAATCAGACGTGTAAAACTGCAGAATCTGGAGAAATAATAAGACTCCAGTTACTCTATACGAGCAACATCTTTGTACCAAAAAGAGGTTTTTGTCATTCGCTAAAAGAGTAAGGAATAATGCTAGTTCATCAATTCCAACTCTTTTAAAGAATGACCAGTCATTCACCCGGTTGATAAAGCAAACCTTATGGCTGAATTATTAGCAAAAAATTCATACTTGCCGGAAAGCAATCAACCCCTGCCCGTGATCGAAGAAGTATCAATAACTATGCCTAGCATATTCTTTTGATCTCGTGCTGTTTAGAGGGTTTTAGCGGATCTTAACATAAATAAGACTCCTGGGCCGGATGGTATACCAGCGCTGGTGTTGAAGCAGTGCTCTGCGACGTTAGCTCGTCCATTAGCCAACATTTTTAGCACCTTATACCATACCGGTGAGTTTCTTATGTGTTGGAAGGTTGCTAATGTAACGCCAATCCCAAAAAAAGGTGAGGCTAGCAACCCCAAAAATTACCGAATTATCGAAAGTGATGAAAAGTTTGGTAAACTATCATCTAGTTAAATATTTGGAGTCTAATGACCTACTAAACGACCGACAGTATGGATTTCGTAGGGGCCGCTCTACGGGTGATATATTAGCCTTTTTATTTTAAAAATGGTGCCGTCTATTCACCGCTTTGGCGAAACTAAAGTTATAGCTCTTGATATTTCTAAGGCGTTTGAAAGAGTGTGGCATGGAGCACTTCTATGGAAACTTTGCTTTCGTTGTAGGTAATAATTGCTCTCGGTTTATATCGAGCTTTCTCAGAGATCGCACTATTAGATTTGTTTATGCTGGAAATCCTATTTTTAAGTCCTTTTAAATACAACTCTAGCTTTAAGATTAAATAAAATGTCAAAATAAAATGTAAACAAATAAACACGAAAAAAGACTACTATCGATCAAGCCCCGATACCCGAAGGTACGTTAGTTTACTCAAACCTCCAAATAAATTATTAATAATATTATTTCTTCTTCGGATTAAAATATTTTGTTTATTTTTCCCCATCACCCCCAACAAGAGTTGTTATAGATGGGATTTTGTCCGACGAGTTCAATATTAATTCGGGGGCACCACAAGAATCCGTTCTTTCTCCAACTCTACTTCTTATTTTTCTAAATGACCTTCTATTTCAAACTTCCAATCCTATCTACTATTTTGCAGATGATAGCAACATCTGTCATTCGTATTCATTCAACTATAGGCCAAGCATATTGGATATCAATTCCAAGAGCCAAACGCTTAATTCCGCCCTTTCTACAATATCCTATTGGGGTCTTTCTAATAGTGTCGATTTCAACGCTCGAAAGACCCAAAGTTGTGTGTTAACACACAAACGCGTTACGAACAATGTTGCATTATCTGTAAGTGGTATAAATATTGACGAATCAGAAACTCTTGATGTTGTAGGCATGAAAATTCACTGTGATGTCAATTGGACTAATCACATTTCTCAAGTGTCGAAAGAAGAATTCAAGTGTCTCGGCTTTCTAAAGCGGTGTAAGACATACTTCACTCCAGCTGATCTCCTTAATATTTATCCCATCCGAAAATGGAATACAACTAGCATTAGTGTGACAGGAAATTTGTTTTTTCTTTAATTAAAAATGTTTTCTATGGAATATTGTGACAGAAGAATTTCGCGAAAATGTAAATTTTTAGGCTAATTTCTAGTAAATGCTCGGTAAATTTTACTTGTATTCAGTTTTTACAAAAACGATAATTAATATTATTGGTTCGTTTATGGAAAACCTATGCTAAAGGGTTTTTAATATTGGACGAGATTAACGCTTTCTTCACCGCGGTCAAATGTCAAAATTTGGATTTTCTGAAAATTTTCATAGCGAGATTACGGAATATTTAGTAATAATTAGCGAATTTAATAAAAAAAAACCATGCGATTTGGCTCAAATTTTCAGATCTAAACTTTTAGACCTAGTGTCGCAATATTCCGTAGAAAAAGTTATAAAATTCGAAAATTCACTTTCCTTCATACAAAAAATTGTCACCCTTAATTAGCATGTATGTACCGGTGCTTCAAAGTCTATTATGGAGCTTCTCGACCGTGTACAAGAGTGGACGAAGGTGTTTATCTATTGCCTCATTGGAGCATCGACGTAATGTGGGTTGCGTTTCACTGTTCTATCGCTACTATAATGGCATGTGCTGAAACGAAATTAGAGATCTTGTTCCTGGAACCCGTACATTTATTCGTCGAACACGTAACTCAACAAGAGTTCATCCCTTTGTAGTCGATTTTCCAGTGGATCGCACGACGCGCTATAAAAAAACTCGTTTTTTAGCCGCACAGCACGAATGTGGAATTAATTTCCTGCATCAGTCTTCCCCTTTAATTATGATATCCAAAGGTTCAAATCGCATATCCACAAACATCACTTCCTCTATCCTCCTTCCCACAACGTTTTTTCCTAGTTGCAGCACAACACTCCCCTGAGCGTTGGTCTAATAAATACAAAAAAAAAATTGAAGGGTCGGCCCAGTACCCACTTAAGATTATATTTAACGTTTAAGCCATTGACTAACCTAAAACCCAAATCATTTTTTTGTGCCTTCCTTTAGGTTTAATTTGTCAAATCAATAAAATCTTGTTAGTTAATTAACGAAAAAAAAGTATTAGAGTTAAGTAACCAAACGCAAATCTTTACCACAAAACATTTGTCTAAGCTCATAAGTAAACGTCAACAAATTTGATCTCAAAAAACCAAAATGTCACAAAAATTTAGTTTAAAAGTTTTCGAAGTAACTTTTTTTTCTTCCCAGCAAAGGATTTCATGATTAAACGAATTTTTGTGAGTTTGGATGTAGTGGAAGGATTTCAAATGAATTTTTATGTTTTACAAAATTAATTTCAGGAAAGGTAAATATATCCAAATACTTACAGCTAAAACGATTACACGCATTAAAGTATAATAACATTTAAAATGAATTTCTACTCGTTAAATGTGGGTTGTCCCATAAAAAAGGTTGGTTAAGTTTTCAAGTGGAAGTTAAATTATAGGAAAAACACATTAAGCCTATTTTATGTAGGTACAAATTTTTGGTAAATGTTTAAATACTAGTAGAAGGGATTATGTTTACCTTTGAAGTCTTGACAAATGACATGACCATATGGAAGTGATGTTAATGTTTATAAACAAACATTTAGTTTTTAACCAGAAATATTTAAGATTAATGACATATGTGATAAATAGTTAGAGTACAACTCATTGGGAGTATTCATTAGAGTTGTCATCTAAATGATCATTTTAACGAACAGACGTAAAATTTAACCTTCAGATTATATAAGCTTTAGATTTAATGAAATCAAAAGCCTACTCTTTATTTCATTCTAAATTTTTATTTGAAAGTTAGGACCCTTCTCGAAACAAAAACATAAGGTATATACTGTAGAAAGAGCGTCGGCCTTAGTTTTTAAATAAAACAAGTAAGAAAGTACCTATGGTCGGTCAAGCCCGACTATACGATACCCTTTACCACTAAGGTGAAAGATGATCTTTTTCCTGTATAAAGACAAGTATTTGCTAAATTTTGCCTTCATACAAACATTTTCTCACAATTTACATATTTTAACTGTTTCCGTCATTTGGAGTTATATGAGAGATAGGGTAAAATGTAGACCGATTTCAACGAAATTTGGTACAGTAATTTTGGCTTACATAAGCAGCATATGTTTTCAATTTCATGAAGAAATATTGATTTTTGTGGCCAAAATATCAGTTCCGGGAACTGGGACCTATGGGAGGTACCATAAATATTAGACCGATTTCGATATCAATAGCCATGGTCCTACTATCGTAAGAATTATCTGTGCCAAATTTCATCAAATTAACTTTAGAATTGCGACCTGTAGTTTGATTACATGGTTTACATGGGGTTCCAGCCAGACGAACGGACGGACATCGCTAAATCGAAAAAGTGATTATAAAACGCTCGTAAATCTAAAGATGATGAGAATTTCAAGTTTATTTCTTGCACACATAATTTTTGTAACAACTGTAATCAATTTTGCCAAATTTCGAGACAATCGGTCCACATTCGTTCCAAGCTTTCACTTAAGCCCAAATGACGGAAACAGCTTAAATATATAAGTTTTGAAAAAATGTTTGTATGGTGGCAAATTTAGCAAATATTTGTCTTTATGCAGGAAAAAAACATATTTGACCTTAGTAGTGTAGGGTATCGTATGGTCGGGCTTGACCGACTATAGCACTTTCTTACTTGTTTTTCATTAAAAGATTTATTTTAGAGAAAAAGCTAAGGTAAAATGTGAAGATCAGTCAAAAGCGTAGCAAGAATTGTCAATTCATCTCCAAATCTCATTGGTCAGTACCTTTTCAAAAAAGCCGAAGGCAGGAACAATACTATGAAAGGTGAGCGCTACCGTGAGAGGATTACAATTTTTAACCCAAAATGGAAGAGATGGACTTCGTTGATATGTAGTTTCAACAAGTCTGCGCAGCAAGTCACATAGCACTAGCAAAATTTTTGAAATAACTGACCCTTTCAGTAAATTATGTATATGTTCATTAAAGTCCCTTGAAAAATGGAGTCAAAACCGCTGTAAGCTAAATTTTATTTACCTAGGACCACAGGAACCGCCGCCTACTTCATCGTAAATAGAAGTGGGGGAAAATAAGAGTAGTTTTGTGTCCTTGACAACATGTTTAAGGATTCTTCTTCTTCTGTTATCCTTGCCTCAATCATCCTTTTATATCGAACTCTATTGCGAGATGTTAGGCATACATTGAATAGTTTGCTGCTTGTAACACCCCATCAATTGACCTTCTCCACGTTCTAGCAGGTGCACCAACACGACGGCCGCTTTCTTGTGGATTCCAACGAAGCGCTTGTCGAGCACTGTTGGTATTTGGCCTTCGTAGTGTGTGGCCTATCCACAGCCATTTCCATTGATATATTTATTTGTTTTCAAAGGTTTGTAGGTGCTTATCGATGACATTTGTGCATTTCCAGTTTTCGCAGCCGTAATATAAGATGGACTTGACATTCGAGTTATATATTCGTAACTTAGTTGTTGTTGATATTTGCCGAGATTTCCAAATAGCTCGGAGAATGCCGACTCAATATCCTCGTTGGCGCCACTTTTTGTAGATACCAAACTACCAAGATAATTAAAGATACACATCCAATAACCTCGTTATCCACATTGATGTGTGGCTTCGGGTTTGCGCCATAGCCTCCAGCCATAATCTTTGTCTAGGAAATATTGATTTCCAGCCCAGCTGACACTGTCGAAGGCCTTCATAAAGTCGATAAACGCTAGGTAAATGGGGGTGCGGAATTCATTACATTCTTCCAGTACTATTCTTACTGTGTTGATAAGATCAACACAAGATCTATTCTCTCCGAACCCAAACTAATTTTCACGGAGTGTTTCAGAAACTGCATCAGATGTTCTATTCAAAATTACTCGACTTAGCATTTTGCTCGGTATTGGAAAAAGTGTTATTCCCCTGTAGTTATTGCAGTCTTTGGAGTCACCCTTTTTTGGTACTTTGACTAGTATACCTTTATTGCAGGAGGCTGGCAGAGCTTCCTCCTCCCATATTTTTCATACAAAAAGTCTCGCCGATCCTTCAACGTCACATAAAAGCATTTACGCTGATATATTGTCATTGCCCGGGGCCTTGTTGCGCTTGAGGCTTTTAATGGCATTCTTTAATTCTTGTATTGTTGGTGGGCTGTCTGAAATTCTACTGAATAAACAGTCATGGTTGGTTTCATTTTGCACTTCCGTCAGCGCTTCTAATCCAATGGGATTGCTTAATGTTGACTGGAAGTGTCCCATCCATCGTATTAATTGTTCACTCGGGGTTGAGAGAAGTGTACCGCTACTACTCAGGATGGGACTGTTGGTGTAGATAGGTTTGCCGCACAACGCCCTTGATATATAATAAGGTCCTCATGTCGCCTCTACTTGTAGCTGACTCAGCTTATCTCGCTTGTTCTTCTACCCACATTCTTTTGTCCCTCCTTGCAGACCTTTTTATTCTGTTGGATAGGTCACGGTATATTGTACTAAGCTCCTCAACATCCACGTTTGAGTTTAAAATTGTATTTGTTATGGTTTTACGATGTTCAACCAGGTCCCATGTTGCCCGGGTGAGCCATACTTTCCTTTTATGGTCTTTAAAACCTAACGTTTGTTGACCAACCTCATTGTACGTCTGAGTGACACACCTTGCAATTTCGTTTACACTAGCGTTGTTGTTGTTTACAATATCTGGAAGCCGATTCCTTATGTATGTAATAAAGGCGATGTCGCTCTGATTCCTGTTTTCCAACATCAATTTTCCGATCGGCTTTCGCCGTTTCAGACCTCAGAGCCGCTACTTTCAGTCGAACTTTAGATATAACTAAGTGGTGGTCGCTGTTTATATCTGCTCCGCGCCTCGAGCGTACATCAAGTAAAGATGATCGCCACTTAGAGTTGATCAAAATGTGATCAATTTGATTCTTGGTGACACCGTTCGGCGATATCCAAGTTATTTTATGGAGCTTATGAGGAAAAATTGTGGAACCTACAACCACAGCATAGTTCGATTAATCTTTCTCCGTTGTCGTTTCTTACTCCGACACCATGCTTACCAATGTAGTTTTCCAAACCGATGTTGTTTGAACTTTGGCATTAAAGTTGTCCAGTATCATAGTAATATCACAATTATGTACATTACTGTTCATCCAACTGCTTAATACATCGTAAAATTCGTTTTTGTCGTTTTCAGACTGGACTTCAGTAGGAGCGTAGACATTGATGATTATCATATTACGAGCTTTAGTCTTAAGTTTTATTAAGGATATACATCAAAAATGTGTACTTAAAAAAATTGATTTTAGCCCTTTGGGTTATTTTAGTCCCCATGTCCGTATAGGGTTAAAATAATTTTTTTTTAAATAAATAAAGAAAAGAAAATTTCGTTACAAAAATAATTTTGTAGTGGCAGCACTGATTGGGACCAAAAGGAAAAACCTAAAGGGAGTGCGTATCTGAACTGAAAAAATTTAGTTGCCCATACAAGCGTGGAACAGTCTAATGTACATATGCATATGTGTATGTGTGCACATCATATTTGATGCCAATGTTAATTGACTTTTTAGTTTTTTTCCGAGGAATAAAAAAGAGAAACAACAAATAAAAAAATTGTTACAGGCCACTAAATCTCATACACGAAAATATTGGGAAAAAAACAGCATGAATTCAAATGAATTTCAATTGGCTGTGATTTTTGTAAACCAGCAAAAAAATAAAAAAATATTTCCCACATTTTATTAAGGTCAAAGCATTTTTTGGGGGTACGTAATTGGTTAAATGGATTCAGAGCTTAAATAAAAACAAGTAACAAAAAAAAAAAACAAACAATTTTGCTTAAAATGTTGTAAAAATGGTAAAATTTATTTCGTAAGTAAAAACTAATCAACAAAAAGAACTTAAACTAAAAGGCCAACAAAATACGTGTATTAATTAGTACACAAACATATTAACTTCGCTTGCTTACAAGCGGAAACGGAAACGGCGTAATGAAGGTAGGGGATCGGCTGGCAAATATTGATGACCAGGACCGGGTGGTATGTAACCCGAAGATACTGGTGCTCTAGAAGCAAAATTCAAAACAGATGCCTCACCACCCTTTTCTGATCTTGAAGTACCGGGCAAAGTATTATATTGTTCCTTAATGGTTCTCTCGGCATTGGCGGCATCCTCAGCTGTACGATACTTAATAAAGTTCACTTCTGGTTTGCCTTCCGTTTGAGATCTAAGATTTTGGAATTTGCTAGCCAAGGCACCAATATCCGATTGCTTAGAGAGCACATAAACAGCAGTACGTTGATCGGCAGCTTGTTTGGCCAATTTGAGAGCAGCTTCTTCGAATCCTTTGTTTTCAGGTGCCTTAAGGAATACGACACGCAAGTTCTTTTTCACTGCACTAGAAATTTTCTCGCTAGCTTCGTTGTCATCAAAAGCCTCTTCGGGCGCAGAATAAGAATAAAATTCTTTATCAAATTCAGCTGAGAATTCAACTTGCTCTGGAGCTGGCACTGGAGCTGAAGCAGTTTGTGATAGAGTTTTTTGTTGTGCCGTCTCCAAAGTCTGGAGTAGTAAGCTGGCATCATCATCAGTAAGACCGGATGTTAGAGAAATTCCATCATCCGGGTGTGCGTCAGGTTGATAGTCATAGCCCAATTTGTCGGCACAAGCCAGGGCTACCAAGCATAAGATCTGAAATTTGTGAAGAAAGAATTGTTTTGCTTAATGTGTTTAAAATGATTTCTTAATTTTAAAAAGTTCACACATGAAATTACAAAAGGAATAGTTTTAGTAGAAGTGGAAAAAATAATAATTGACTGATTTATCATGCTAGCAGGTGGGTTCATGCTTTATTGAAATTTTTTCAAAATCGGACCAAATTTTCTATGTTAGCTATTCTGTATTGATGAAAACAAAAATTTATTTTACGGGAAATATTTATCACAAAAATGGCTTTCATGGTGATCAATACCCGCCTGAATACGTGTGAATCTATTTTCGCAGTATAAAAAAAGTCATTGGGTGAAGTTGATTAATAGTACGATTAAGACAGGTTTCGAAATTGTATAGAATTGATTCAATTCCGAATGAATTCTATTAGGTTCTGTTCGTCTTAGAAAAAAAACTTACCGTCAATTGCAGTTTAGTTTTGGACTCATATGCATAGATACATGATTAGTCGAATGGCTCATACACATGTTTTGTGAGTTTTTTGGAAAAACTTTTGTGAGATCTAATGGGAACAAATCTTTTGTATACTAACAGCCTGTTTTTCGAAAATGAAAATATTTTTTCGTTCGTAAAAATAACGAAACGTAAATCAATTTGGTTTTTGTAAAATGAAATCAATTATAGTGAGTGACAATTTAAAAGCTTTCGTGTCTTTAGCTTTTTTTGGGGTTTTCTTAAACAAATTAATTGATATAAAGCGAATGAAAACGTTAAAATTTCTCGATAACCAAAGGTCTTTCGTGTTTGAAATCAAAACTAAGGCCCTGATATATTTATCTGTGCAAAGTTTTAGTAAACAAATGCATTTATCTTCAGATTTATAAACGTTCTTGTGCATTCATTATTATTTTAGCTACTTTTGAGAATGTTTCTTGTATGGGAGGTATGGTCAAATATGGGTCGATTCCTACAAAATTAGGTGCACTGATTAAGGTTATTATAAGTAATATTTATGCTGCATATTATTGAAATACAACTAAATTAGTGACTGTAAAGGACCTAAAACTCTATTTCGGGAAGGCATTCCTATGGAAGGTACCAGAAATAGTAATCCGATTTTGACCAAAAAGTATAGGGATCGTTCTTGGACCAAAATATAAGCCTGTGTCAAAACAACTCAGGAAGTGATTCTGAGTCGATTGGTATAATTATAGGTGGGTCTCAAAATATAAGCCTGTGTCAAAACAACACAGGAAGTGATTCTAAGTCGATTGGTATACTTAAAGGTCTCAGAGCAATATTTCTATGAGTTACAAACATCAGCACAAACCCAATATACCCTTTCCACCTAATTTAATCGGAAACTGAGGGAGGGCCCTGCCGTTTAAAAACTTTAAAACAACTTGAGTTGCAAATATATCAAATATACCATCTATCATCGGCAACTGCTCCAAAAGTTGTCGTACATGGTTTGCCTAAACCTGTTATTATAAGTAAATTGTCCCCACGTGAACACAGTAAGAGAACCCGTTCGAACGATGAAGTTATATTTGAGAAGGTTTCCTTTCTTCACATTTATTAGTGGCCGCGAATGCCTCCCATCTATTTAGGCATCAACACCACAACCTATATCAACCAAAAAAGAAAAGAAAACAAAATAGCCAGGTAATGAAAGAATTGGTACTATTGAGGAAACAAGT
Organism: Stomorhina lunata; assembly: GCA_933228675.1. Classification (NCBI taxonomy): domain Eukaryota; kingdom Metazoa; phylum Arthropoda; class Insecta; order Diptera; family Rhiniidae; genus Stomorhina; species Stomorhina lunata. Next base: position 93,730,727 of record OW121740.1, on the reverse strand, counting down.
AGCCCCACAGGAGGCAATTTTAGGTGTGATGCAGTCTCAGGATGTATCTGTGAAATTTCCAAAGCTGCAAAAACTATGGCTGATTTTATTAAATATTTAAAATAGATTTTAATTTGGTAATTGTGAATTTATAAAATTAAAATTTAATTTTTTTTATTTTTATAAACAAAGGCAATTGACTTACAGGGTTACCACCGACAAGCTACATTTTACATATAAAAAAGCTTGGATATTTCAAAATACATATATTGGCAATAATGTTTCCTCACGAAAGAAGAAAGCTCTTTTTATGTCAAAATTATATTGACGAAAGCTTTTAAACGTTTTAGAAAAACCTAAATTTGAGCTTAATCGCAAGCAAACGAAAACGAATGTGACAAGACTTTTGTTTTCGAAAAACAGCCTGTAATTCTACAAATATTTAAGACTACCTTAATTTCACTATAATTTAAATGATGGTCTTGCAGTATCAGTTGACGCAGGCATTAATGTTTTTGAAAGATTTAATTCTCGTTGAATTTTGTAATTAATCGCACATACACTCAAAAAAATGTTTTAACTTTTGTCGCGAATTTTTGAGTTATCTGCTCCATTGTTTTTTAATTCTTCCCCTAGTTTTCTAGAATGTTTCTGCTGATAAACAGAATAACAAGTTTATGGCTATAAGCAAAGCAACATGTTTCTCTTATTTGCTGTAAAGAGTATATCAACATTTTTCTCTTTTATCTACATTCTCTCTCTCTGTTACTGTTAAGTTCAGATAACGAATGTATTGGAATCAGTGTTGCCACCAACCAAATGGTAAATTACACATGGATCATACCAAAATTACACATGAAATTAGGAATTACACATGATTTTTTTTTTTTTTGGCAAAATAACGTTCTTACTTACTTGGCATATATTTACAACCTATTAAGGCCGAGCAAATTTCAAAATTCTATTCGATCTTATGCGCATATTCTCCAACTTCGTAGCCCAAGTTTTGAAAAATTTTCATTAAAGTTTCGGAAGTCCTCTTCTAACATATGGAGGCCATTTTTGTTCTAAATTTAGCTATTTTTTCTAGCTCTTTATAGTTCTTATAGGAGAACTCACGGCACATGATAGCTCAGTGTTAAAGTAGTTCCCTGGCAGCAGCGTTCAAATACGGCGAAATAAAAATATGGTTAATAACTTTTTGCAAAGTAGGAAAAAATCTGTCTTCCAAGGTATTCTTTAAATCGGAAACCTTTATCCAATAATCTTCTAGCTCCAAATTGCTGCGAAACCCAAAATTTCAAAATCTATGAGTGCAGTTGCAATTTTGGGATCACAATATCCACAATTGTACAAATATCGCCATTAAAATTGAATGTTTTTATACCCACCATCAAAAAGAATGGGGGGTATATTGAGATTGTCATTCCGTTTGTAATTTCCTTAATATTGGCTCAAAAATCAAAAACGATATATATTCTGAATCCTTATAAAATTCTAAGACGATTGAGCGATGTCCGTCTGTCTGTCTGTTGAAATCACGATAACGCCTAAACGAAAGGAGCTAGCTCACTGAAACTTAGCAAAAACATTCCTCATTTATGAGAAAATTGGTATTGAAATTGGGCAAAATCGGTTAACATTTGACCATAGCTCCCGTATAACCTCGTCTGGGCTAGTCGCTTATTTGCTAATAACTGACAAATTATAATAGCTATGATGACAAAATTTGGTATCTAGAAGTTTTCCATAAGCACTAGGCAGCATGTAAAATTTCATCGAAATCGGTTCACATTTAACCATAGCTCCCATATAAAAAACATACGGAAACAGCCTAAATTCCACCTGAAATTCACTTAAATGCCAATAAATGATAAACTGTAGAAGCTTTGACCACCAAATTTAGCACAAATAAGTCTTATGTGAATACCAGCCAGTGTGCAAAATTTTGTCACAATCGCTCACCATTTGACCTAGCTCCCGTATAAAAAACTTACGGAAACACAAAAATACAAAAAGAAAAGGGGGTTTATGTCAGTCTGTACGTTAGATAAAAGCGCGATAGCGCCTTAACTGAAAGGGCTATAGCAACAAAATTTTACAAAAGCAAGTCTTATGTGAATGCCAGCCAGTGTGCAAAATTTTGTTACAATCGGTCACCATTTGACCATAGCTCCCATATAAAAAACTTACAGAAACACAAAAATACAAAAAGAAAAGGAGATTTATGTCCGACAGCTCCTTAACTATAAAAGCTAGAGAGACAAAATTTTACAAAAGTATTTCTGATATGTAACAAAAGAGTATACTGAAAATGGGCAAAATCGGTTCACATTTAGTTAGAGCTCCCATATAACCCCGCCCCGGGAAACACATGAATGCTGATAAATTGAATACAATTGTAATAGCTATGACGACTAAATTTAGTATAGAGAAGTTTTATACAACTATTGGTCAGTATATCAAATTTTATAGGAATCGGTCCATATTTGACTATAACTCTCATATAAAATACACTCCCGGAAACCAAAAAATATTTAGCAAGGACCAGTTAAAAGCTATTAAATTAGAAACTGTGATAGCTATTGCCACTAAATTTTGCAAAAATAAGCTTTACATAAATAACAACCAGTGTATAAAATTTTGTTACAATCGGTCAACATTTGGCTATAATTCTTATATATATATTACATCCCCTTTTTATATCTACAATTAAAAAGATTCGGAGGTACAAGCAGCATATTAAGATTTGTATATGGTAGATGCATTAGGACCTCCTTACAAAATATATGGACCAGTCGTATTACTATCAGCTTCTTTATCCTAACTAAATGTTAAGCTAAAGGAAAAGTATTTAACAACTTATTAATGTAAAACCATACCCGGTTGTGATAACGAATTTTGTTCAAAGTAAATAAATACTAGGGAAACCACTTACATACTTTTGAATGTTGAACTATAAAGCTACTGCAACCGAAGTTATTCCAAATATTTTACCAACAATGACAACTAGCGTAACAACTTTTTTCCAATTTGGTCCACGTTTTGAATTTGCTACACCCTCGTATATATATGAGATATGTTTCTAAATTTAACACAACTTGATGGTGGGTATATAAGATTCGGCACAGCCGAATATAACACTCTTACTTGTTTTAATTTGACATTAAAAAATTTGCATTATATTAATTTTTTTCGATTTCGAAAGGGACGTACAAACGACATAAATAAAAATTACACATGAGTTACACATGCAGCCAGTTACACATCGTCTACACATGAAAATAAAAATTACACATGATATGTGTAATTACACCTAAAGTGGAACATGCATGAACTTTCGTAAGACACATTGTTAGTGTAATCTTTGCTTACGTCTGCAGAAAATGCTAGAAACTCTCTTCTCTACTACATAAGGCCTATGGACCAATATTGTGAGAACAGTTTTTAATTGAGACGCGTATAAAAGAACAGTGTGACTAAGAATATTTGCAAAGCCTTTTGTGAAGTTTGTTTACAGTTTTTGTAAAAGTGTGTTTAAAGTAATTAACTCTAAAGTTAATCAAAATATAATTTTGTAAAACTACATGAAGTGTTTTAATTTTGTTTTCGGTTGTTTGCAAAAAGAATTCCATCCACGTTTTTAAAGGAAAAACGTAATACTATATTTAAGTTAGATTAAAATTATTGGCAAACGAGATTTTTTCAAGTCACAACCTAAATGCTTATATGCCAAAAATGTAGGTATTTTCTCAAAAACTTACAACATTTCTATAGCAACTTATATTTTCAAATGAAAATTACCCAATACTGAAACATAAAAGCAACGCTCGTACATTTGTCTTATTTATAAACTGATTAGGCAAAACTTTTCTAGTAATATTTATGAAACATCTACTTTTTAGCCGACATGTTTCTCAACACAACAAATTATTTCTTGGATCGAGTCCCAGTCACGGTAACATTAATTTCGATATCCGTTATTTATATACATATTTCCTTCTTTAATTTCCAGTCACACTAAATCATTAATCATGTCTAGGTAAAAACATCGGGGAGAGACTACAAATCTCAATACTATAGGATACAAATAAAATATTTTCAGTAATTAGTAGGTGGTGTTCACGAGTAGATTCCAATCACTACATGGCAACCAACAGTTTACATTTTTACATCAGTTACACATTTACAGCCCGAGAATGTCCATCAGAATTTAAGAGGGAACTGTAGGGCAGACTTGGAAATATCTCACAAATTTCAGACGATTGCACACTGTGACTTTCTTCACTTTCAGGTGGCCAAAATTCGTGGCTGATCTTGGAGAATATGTTAAAAAAAAAATCTCTAAAAAGTGAAGAATAAAAATTTAAAAGCGTGCATAAAAATTGTCCGTCAAGGTGCAGCTAAGTTACCTTCTGAGAATAATAGTCGAAGTACTTAGTTTCAAATAAACAAAAAATTAGCTGCTATAACCTGCTACTTTCGGTTTGTTAGATAGATAAAAATGGATAGATATATATCATAGGTCAACAAAATTTTGTACTACGATATTTGTAAAGCAAATCTAGATGACTTTGGTCTGCTAAATCCGAAAGTGACATTAGTTTTTTCGATTTGGCTCCAATTTTCGAGATAATGTAAATATAACTTTAAAACGGCTGGATATATTGAGATAATATGAAACACCAGAACTCGAAAACAGTTTTATCATTAAGTGGTCCTCAAATTTTTTTTATCGGCTTAGCCAGTTTAGAGATACCATAGAATTTACACCGAAAAAACGTTTCTTTCAAAATATTTTCGTTTTTAAAAAAATCATTATAAAGAGTGTTCTAAAAAAAATATGCATTTACTATTTTAGACAAAATTTATCCATAGTGCAAGAAATAATTTATTTTTTGATCAAGTTAGTTTCTATAGATATGTCAGATACTATTATTTTAGAAATTATTAATTTTCAATAGTTATTTCAATCAAAATGGACTGCGAAAAAAAAGTTCGTAAAAATATAATTAAAACTTTTTAAAAAAATCCGTCATGGACTTTTAAAAAAATTGCTAAAAATTTGAAAGTTGACCCTCGAACGGTTTCTAATGCCATCAGACGGTATAAGGAAAACCTGAGCATTGAAAGAAAACCTGGATCAGGGAGGAAAAAAGGTCCTACAGATATTGGTAAGGCAAACGAAGTCGAGCGACTCTTTCGAAGAGCGCCTAACACTTCTTTAAGAAAAGCAGCTCGTACGGTGAAATGTTCTACGAATTTTGCACATAGAGTCAAAGCTTATGCTGGACTGAAGACATACAAAGTCCAAAAGGTTCCAGATCGCAATGCTATAAAGAACTTAGAAGCAAAAAAACGAGCGAAAAAATTTAAGTCTGATTTTACAAAAAAATACACCTGTTGTGTGATGGATGATGAAACATACGTACTGGCAGACTTTTCTCAACTTCCTGGTCAAGATTTTTATGTTGCTGATAAACGGGGCAATGTTCGGCAAGAGTTTCGCACAAAAAAACAAACAAAATTCCTTAAGAAGTTTCTCGTGTGGCAAGCTATTTGCAGTTGTGGCAAAAGAAGTAAATTATTTGTGGCATCTGGCACAACAAACACAGAAATTTATATAAAGAAGTGCCTACAAAAACGGTTGTTACCCTTTTTAAGAGAGCACAGAGTGACTACATTTTTTTTGGCCCGATTTGGCATCATGCCATTATGGAAAAAAGGCACTTGAGTGGTACTCAAAGAATAATGTCGTTTTTGTACCACGAGAGGCAAATCCACCTAACTGTCCAGAACTTCGGCCTGTGGAAAGGTATTGGGCTCTGGTAAAAAAGGAATTGAAGAACACAGGAAAGATTTCCAAGAACATGTCCGATTTTAAGCGCAGGTGGAACATATGCTCCAAAAAGGTATCAGAAGCAACTGTAAAATCTTTAATGGGAGGGTTTCCGGAAAAAAACGATAATTTTGCAAAACCCGAGTACTAAGTAAACATTTTAATGCTAAATGATTTTGATTTTTATTTAAGAAAATCCAACCACAAATTTTATTTAGAGCACTTTTTATTCCATCCTTTTTTCCTTAATTTTTAATAAAACCTATAGTTCTTGATCGATCGTAAGAAAATGTATCTCGTTTGGATTGGAACATATCAATCTATACAACAACAGTAAAATAATGGAAGATTTGTTTTTATTTATATTTAAAAAGTGGATCAAAAATATTGTTAGTACAACTTAAAGATAATTTTGTCACCAAATTTTGTTTCTTTTTTTTTAACTTATTAAATAGATCAAGCCGTTTTTTAGCTATATTTCTCACACAAGCAAAAGTGGGCTGATCCCGCCCTTTTTTGCACATATCACCTCTTATATGTCGATACTATATGTAAAAAAATTTTTTCCGATACCTCTTTTAACATCAGAGTTATTAATTTTGACCAGTGGAAAAAGTCACAGTGGGGATCGGTTAGCATGGCCTAGCTACTTGCGATAAAGAGAGCATTCAATTTATCAAATTTATGGTAGGACAGTTTAACACAATACACGATGTGCGAGGGCTATTATAAATGTTTGTCAATAGTGGTCTCTTTCCATCAAGGAAAGAGACGATGTTTTTTTTTTATAGAGAAGTAACACTCAGGTAAATACTGCGTACTTAACTGTATACAGAGTATATGTGAATTGGGTTACCTTCTTTGGAAGGGGGAAAGTAGAGATTAAAGTGTTGAAAAGGAGAGATAGAGGTTTTTGTTTTATTCAAAAGTGTAATATTAGAATAGTGAATTGAGTTTTTTTTTGTTCTACAACCAAGTTAATTTATTTTTCATCGACAGCGTGTTATTGCTGTAGGATTACCGCCGACAAATGATGCTATTGTAATTAATAATTATAATAAAAGTTAATAATTAAAGAAGTTGATGTTGCCGTGACCGTGGGGATCGAACCCAGGCTAAATATGATAAGTTTTGCTAAATAATCAACGTGCTCGCCAACTAAGCCACAGCACCCACAATTCTTTGCTTGTCGCGATTTTAAGCAAATCTTTTGAAACACCACGTCCGAACTTCTTAATAATTTCCTTAAAACAATTGACGCAAGCCAAATCCTCCTTTTTTATTTTATTCTTAAGATATGTAGCCCTTAGAAAAATGCTTAAAATGTTAAAATTTTTCTTTATCTTCTTTTTAATTACATTTTTAACCTGAAAAAAATTACGAATTTCGCACGAAAAAAAATTTTTTCTCCATTAATTTCTAAATAACTCCAAAACGATAAGAGATACAGAAAAATTATATTAGACTAAAATAAATGCAATTTTGTTATGCATTCAAGTGTTTTAATTTTGAAAATCGGATGAGTCTTTCTCGAGTTAGGACGAAAAAGGTCTCCGTACCTGACTAATTTATGGGGAAAAATTTGACACGCCCATAAAAAAAATCTGGATCTGATGGAAAACAAACGACAACGGATCTGAGTTTAACGCATCAAGATCCATATAGTCCGCATAGTTTTATTAAAAGGAAAGACAAAAAATGAATTTTTGCAGAGCAGTGTTATTTGTTAAGGTATGAACACAATTGTGACGAAAGAACGTCATTAGAAATAGAACATAAGTGCTCACAATAGTTGCGTTCGACGAAATTCGTCCTGTGTATCGAACAGCGGTAAGTTTATTTTTATTTCATATGCAGACGAACGGCGACTTATTTAGAGTGGCTGTATTTAATTTGTAGTTGAAAAATATTATGAACTGGACGTGTTATTGTAAAATATAGTAAGCATTAATATTGTGAAAATATTATGAAAAAAACTTGACAATGGTGTGAGTGCGCGATAAGTACGAAACTGTGTAAGTCAAAAATTAATAAAAACAAGTAAGAAAGCGCTATAGTCGGTCAAGCCGACCATACGATACCCTCCACCACTAAGGTCAAAGGTGTTATTTTTCCTGTATAAAGACAAATATTTGCAAAATTTTGCCATCATACAAACATTTTCTCAAAACTTATATATTCAACCTGTTTCCGTCATTTGCACTTATATGAGAGCTAGAGTCAAATGTGGACCGATTATCTCGAAATTTGGCAAGTTGACTACAGTTGTTACAAAAATTATGTATGCGAAAAATAAACTCAAAATTTTCATTATCGTTAGATTTACGAGCGTTTTAGTGATTTTTTGTCTCAGTGCGTTTTTAAAGAAGAGTTTGTATGGGAGCTATGGTCAAATGTGGACCGATTTCAACGAAATTTGATACAGTGATTTAAGTTTACATAAGCAGTATCTGTTTCATGAAAAAATATTGATATTTGTGGCCAATATATCAATTCCGGGAAGTGGGACCTATGGGAGGTACCATAAATAATGGATCGATTTTGACCAATTTCAATAGCCATGGTCCCATTGTCAAAAAAATTATCTATGCCAAATTTCATCAAATTATCTTTTGAATTGCGACCTGTAGTTTGATTACAAAGTTTACATGGGGGTCCAGCCAGCCAGACGGACGGACGGACGGACATCGCTAAATCGACTCAGAAAGTGATTCTAAGCCTATTGGTATACTAAAAGGTGGATCTAAGACAAATATTTCTATGCGTTACAAACATCAGCACAAACTTATAATACCCGTTCCACTTATGGTGGTGAAGGGTATAAATAGAGTCTACAATATTTTTTCGTGCCAATTGTATTCAGTGGATGAATGTACATAACGAATTTAAATACATACATAATTTTCACGACACTCCATTTTTTTTAAATTTGTTTTTTCAAGTGGGTTTGGTCGGGGATCGAACTTAAGACCTTTGGTATACCATGGCTAATAGGATTCAATTTACTGTACCAGCAATAAACTGTGGTTTTGATGGCGTTTTATCGCCATATAAATAACTGAGGTCATCGACACATTCTTTGATATTATCCAAATCGAAGTTGTAAAAAACAATGCATCGAAAACCTTCATTTGATTTTTTTTCTCAATCCTTTGGAGGGATAGCTGAAAAATCATCGACTTAAGAGCTTTTCAAAACGGTCTAGATCGATGTTGGCCAAAGTCTCTCTGATTCTCTCTTATTTTGTATTTTGCTACCCCTAGGGTTAGCAAAATATAAAATCTGAGTGACTTTGAACTACATTGGTCTAGATGATCCAGATGAGAGCAATTGATATGCTTTTTACTAGCTTTTGTAGTCCAACTACCAGATTACCACACTTAAGATTGCTACGATTGGCTTTTGTAAAAGCATAAAATATTTTTTCTACACTTGCCCTAACCTGACGTGCAGAAGTGTTTTTTTTTTTTTTTTGTTTTGAACTAGATGATCTTGCTGATGTTAATTTTGGTCGACTTAAGAGCTTTTTAAAGCGATCTGGTTGTAAAGGCTTTTTAATAGCTTTTGTGATAACACTTTGGACTTCATAGTATGAGAGAGTCGATTAGAATAGTGAAGCTGGCAACGCGTGACTTTCGCAGAAGCTGTGGTGCGAGGATTGGTCCATTTAATAACTTTTCCTCACATACCTTGCTCTGTCGTAAGGAGACGGCCCAGAGGGCTGCTATTTCTCTACCGTGGTAGATATGACCCCGTACAGCAATATCTTGCAAAAGTTAAAACATTTTGAGTTGTCTCTCTTAAGAGAAACCACTGCGATATGTCCTTTTAAACCAAAAATAAACAAAATATATCATTTCTAATGAATCCCACTTTTTTTTGTTATATAAGTTATAATTTTTTCACTTAGATTTTTAAATTTTTTGTTATATTTTTTCTTTAAATTATATTTTCAAACAAAATCTTACAATAAATCCACGCATTTTTCGCTTAACTATCAATTCCTTGTACTACACTCAAAGAAAAACAAACTTACAATGATGCATTCCCAGCGAAAAGACCTAATATTTATAATGGAAAAAACTGTAGTAATGCATTACATAATTAATATTATTTCCCAGCGGAAATATTTCACAAAAATTTATGTGTAACTTATAAATTAAAAGTTTACCCAATTATGTTGAATCGTATGCCCTAATACTGATTTGTGGACACATCATTAATTGAATTATCAAACATAAAAAATCCATAAAAAAAATTACAAATTTTTCAGATGACCAAACTGCATTAACTGGTTAAATGTTAATATTTTTATTTTAAATGCGTTATTAAACTTATTTTATTCAAATATTTGTGCGACACTTTTATATTTTACTATAAATATTTTTAAACTATTTCTAAAATATCCCCAAACACGTGCTAAGACCCTACCTCATATTTTACAGTTACCAATTAAGCCGGTTTCGATTTCTTGTAAAGTTTTCCTAGCCCATAAATTATGTTAGGTTGAACCCCGAACTATCGCTTGCTTTATTTTAAACTGACCTGATCTTTATCGTTATTAAGTTAACCCTATTAGCCGGAATACATTTAAAATTTTAATGTCGGACATTTAATCCATAATTAAATGCATAAATATGCATCAGTAACTACGTGGTATTTAATTCATAACCTCAGACGTTATCTTGTACTCGTATCTTAAATCGAATGAATCTAAATGTTAGAAAACACAAAATATTAAATTTTGAATTATGTTGGTATCAGCATGATTTAAAGCCCAACAACCAGCCTTCTGTCGTTACATGGCGCAAATGGATCCGACGAATCTGTTTATGCAAATGAATTGATGTTGATGCCCTTAACGATGATGCATGATGTTGGAGTTGGAGAGTGTTGTAAGAAGCCAGACAAGCAAACGTGCGTTAAATGTATAAATTGTAGACAAAAGGTAATTAGTTGATTAATAAATTATAAGGTTATATCGCTCATTTGCATAAATAATGATATAACTGAAAACAGAACGAGTAAAGAACTTAAGTTTTATGCTTTTCTTACCGGAACAAACATCTAAACTACTACTTTACATATTTGAAATAATGCGAAATAAGTTTGACTGATGTAGGCGATATTGGATACCAAGCAACGGTTCTAATTAGTCTTAACTTTGTAACCCCAGACTTATCTTGGTTATATTTCATCTCAACTGTGGATACTGACCTCCTCGTGGTACCAACCAAAAAACAACGCTAACACCCGTTAATGTAGTGTGATAATATGTGCTGCAAGTTCTCCCATAAAAAACGAAAAAGCTCCTGAAAAAACAATTATTATGAAAAAGCTGAGGCCCTATGCTTCACCGGGAGTCATGAATAACAGAAGATGAAAAAGCTAAAATAAAATCAAATTCATTTTTACGGCTAATGTTAGAAGAGGACGTCCGAAACCTTGATGGAAAGACCAATTAGAGGAAAATCTTTTAAGGCTTGGCTACAAAATTGGAGTAGGGTAGAAGGGGGAGCATTTGCCACTTTTTTTTTAAGTGCTCTAAATTTCTTACCGTGAGAGTTATCATAATTTTTTTGTTCTTCATAGGTACCTATATAAATATGTTAACTTTAAACTGTGTTGGTTCAGATTGCCTACGGCTTTTCTTTATGTATCAAATTTGAAAAATAGCAAATTAACTAAAAGTGGTCAATGTGCCCCATCCATGGGGCACATTTGCCAATAAGTTTGGTACAAAAAAGAAGTAAAAAAATGTTGTAATAAAGCAAATTTTTATTTCTTTATATATTTCTATAAAGCTTTAATATACAAAACAAATAAACCAAAAAATTAATTAAAGTCCATTTCACATGGATAAATTAAACAAAACTGTAAACTATTCAGAAATCAAAATTTAAACTAGTGGGCCTCTGTTAACATTGTACTGTGACATATCAACATTACAAATGTCGGGCTCAAAAAAATGTCGACGAGTTGCTTGCTTGATGTGTATGGCAAATGTGCCCCAGGTAGAGTCCTTAGATACAAAGAACTATTTTTCATATAAGAAATAGATTTATTGATAAAAACTTAAAATATTTGTTCTCAATACTATATTGTTTATTAAACTAATGAATAATTTCTTAGGATAACAAAAAACTAAGGAAAATATTACAAAAATTCTTGTAGCAAAATATTTTTTCAGGATCTGCTAAAACAATAAATCACGCCTGATGTTTTAAATATGAAAGCTACAGCAGTCAAAATTTGAGATATAGAATATCAATGATAAACGAATATAAAATCGATTACACCATCAAAAAAGATAAGTTAGTTTTCAAGAAAATTTGTGGTGGCAAATGCGCCCCTATGGCAAATGGTCCCCCTCTAACCCTATATGCGCAAATTTTGCTTGCCCATTAATCTTAACAGTTTGTAATGTAAGTTAAATTCAATTTATATAAATGTCAGGTAAATACCAACAAAAAATGTATTTTAGTCAGTGAAACCCTAGTTTAGATCAAATATTTACCAATATTTATAATATTAAACAATTTGTTTTCAGATCTATATTAGTTAAATTTTGGCGAAGTGTCGAAAATGATATATTAAGATAATGTTTGTATTATCATAATCTTGAGATGTCACTTTCGGTATTTCGTCCTATTTATATCGTGTCTTTGTTTTAGAGTGTCACAAGTTTGAGTTGGCATCACTGCTTTATTTGACCACCCATATAACAGCTGATTGTTGCTTCTTGCTGAGTTTGTTTTGATATTTCATTAGGAATCGACTTATAGCAGAGTAAAATGCAGACAATTTAACAAATGGGCGAACCACAAATTGATATTGATTCCATTAAAAACAGTATTAAAAACAAGTAAGAAAGCGCTATAGTCGGTCAAGCCATACGATACCCTTCACCACTAAGGTCAAAGGTGTTAATTTTCCTGTGTAAAGACAAATATTTGCTAAATTTTGCCATCATACAAACATTTTTTCAAAACTTATATATTCAACCTGTTTCCGTCATTTGGACTTATATGAGAGCTAGGGTCAAATGTGGACCGATTATCTCGAAATTTGGCAGATTGATTACAAAAATTATGTATGCAAAAAATAGACTCAAAATTTCCATTATCTTTAGATTTACGAGTGTTTTAGTGATTTTTTGTCTCATTTATTGCGTTTTTAAAGAAGAATTTGTATGGGAGCTATGGTCAAATGTGGACCGATTTAAACGAAATTTGGTACAGTGATTTTAGTTGACATAAGCAGTATTTGTTTTAAATTTCGTGGAAAAATATTGATATTTGTGGCCAATATAGCAATTCCGGGAAGTGGGACCTATGGGAGGTACCATAAATAATGAACCGATTTTGACCAATTTCAATAGCCATGGTCCCATTATCAAAAAAATGATCTGTGCCAAATTTCATCAAATTATCTTTAGAATTGCGACCTGTAGTTTGATTACAAGGTTTACATGGGGGTCCAGCCAGCCAGCCGTCCAGCCAGCCAGACGAACGGACGAACGGACATCGCTAAATCGACTCAGAAAGTGATTCTAAGCCTATTGGTATACTAAAAGGTGGGTCTACGACAAATATTTCTATGCGTTACAAACATCAGCACAAAGTTATAATACCCTTTCCACCTATGGTGGTGAAGGGTATAATAACTCAAGCCTGATAAATCCTAATTTTTCAATTAAGTAATTATTTTTGGTTCCATTTTTTACAAAACTTGGAACGTATCATTGATGCTTTGTTTATCAATTGATCGGGTTCTCCTATTCAGTTCAAAGAGTTCTTACAACAGTAAGTTACATTGAATAATCCCTCGAGTATGGTGAATTTACAATCGCTGCCTTTCTAGACATACAAGGTGTCTTTAATAATATTAATCCAGAATCGATTATATTGACAATGATAGGCTTAGGAATTCATAAATCAATCATCTCATTCATAAGAAAAATACTTAATTATAGAGTCATTAGCTCGAATATGGGACTACTACAGTTTTAAAGGCGGTACTCCACAAGAATGAGTTCTATCTCATCTTTTGTAGAACCTTGCTCTTAACAAACTGCTAGAATTTGATTACATGAGTTTTAACACTAGTTGCTGTCTCAGATACATTTTTAAATACCTTATCACAGGGAATGGAAACAGCTCCGGATATATTACATCGATAGATGTAGATTGATGAAATACAATATAGTAATCTTAATTCTTTAATGCTTAAATGGGTATGCATGCTTAATCTAGGGTACCTAAAGCAAGGCTGGCCAAATGGAGAGCGTTCTTAAATGAGAGTTCTCAATCATAAAATGAGAATATGCTGTGAGAATTGTATTTGCTGTATGTTTTGTAATTGTTATGTGTTGTCGTTGTTAGTTTAATATTTATTTTTATACCCTTCACCACCATAGGTGGTACTATAAGTTTGAGCTGATGTATGTAACGCATAGGCCCACTTTTTATACCCTTCACCAATAGGTGAAAGGGTATTATAAGTTTGTGATTCCGTTTGTAATTTTTTTATTAGTGATCGTAGACCCCATAAAAATTATACCGATCGACTCAGAATCGGGAGGAGAATCGATTAAGCGATGTCCGATGTCTGTCTGTACGTACGTCCGTCTGTCTGTCTGTTGAAATCAAGTTTCTGAAGCCCCTGGAGGATGGACCTACATAAATTATATACCAGATTTTAGGAAATTCTCCCGCAATGAACGCTATTAAATTTAGGTTTATAAACACCGAAAATATCGAAAAAAATACCAAAAATTAGACGAAAATTTTAAAATTTGTGATTGAAACACACTTTTAAATATCAAGAGAAAAAAGATACTCCTGGTGTACATGTGATAATATGTTATATATCAGATTGTAGGAAATAGTTTCTCAAAGCACTCTGTAAAATTTTATCAAAATCGGTCCATAAACAACTGAGATATCGCCAAAACACTAAATTTGATGTATCGCAAATTGCCCAAACTACGCATTAGAGAATGTTTGTTGAAAAAATGAAATGCAGAAATAGGAAAAAACCATCATCCTTTAGCACGGACATACATAAATTGTATATCATAAATTGTATATTTAGGAAATTCACCCGCCAAGCATGTTATTAAATTTTATCAAAAGCGGTCCATAAACAATTGAGATATCGCCAAAACACTACATTTGATGTACAGCAAAATGCCCAAAGTACGTGTCTAAGAAATTTTGTTTACATTTTGTAAGTATTGTTTCAGCGATATCTCAGGTGTTTATGGACCGATTGTGATGAAATTTCACATCGATCTTTGTGGGAGGATTTCCTAAAATCTGAAGTATCTATATCTGAAGTATATATAATACTTCACAAATCTGATTATGAATACCATTCAAATTGTACCGATCAACTCTGAATAGGCAGGAGAGTCGATTTCGTGACCTCCGTCCGTCCGTCAGTCTGTTTGTCTGTCCGTCTGTTTGCTTGTCCGTCCGTCCGTCTACATGTCTGTCCGTCCGTTAGTCTACCTGTCTGTCCTTTTTTCTGTTGTAGTCAAATTTTGGAGCTCCTGTTTTGTCGATATCTCAGGTGTTTATTTTGATAAAATTTAATAGCGTCCTTCGCAGGGGATTACCTAAATCCTGATGCATTCGATAATTTGTGGTAGATATAGCGATATTTCAGGTGTTTTGATCGACAATGATGAAATTCAGGGTGGGACAATATCCTAAAATTTTGTGTAAAATCCAGGAGCTCCACAAATCTGATTTTAGCAGATAGACACTCTGCATTTATCTTAATTTTGTGTCTGACTTTTGAACATTATGATAAGGTTTGAGAATGTATTATATATCAAATTATAGGTAATCTTCCTACGAAGTACGAAAAATGCAGCTAAGTACATTATTTTGCTTTCAAAACCCACTTGTATGTATGTATCTCAACATATCAAATTTTTTAATTGCAATTGGGAGAAATCCGTTCACGTTTGACAATGGCTCCCGTATAACTTCGCCTAAGGCAATCTCTTAGTAGCTAATAAATGACAAATTATAATAGATACGATGATGACATTTAGTATAAAGACTTTGTACAATATTGTTATTCAGGGCGATAGCGCCTAAAATAAACTTTCTAGAGGGACAACATTTGACAAAAGTATTTCTGATCTCTAAAAAATTTCGGTATTGAAAATAGGCAAGCTCTGTTCACATTTAGTGAAATCTCCCATATAACCCCGACCGGAAATCGCTTTAATGCTGATAAATTAAATCACATTATAATTGCATAAAGAACTAGAGCAAAACTTTCCAAACATCCATCGGACAGATCGAAAGAACAATACATCCCAAATATTATTGATGAAGTGTTCATTTTAATTAATTAACTAACTTCAGATTAATAAGTAAATCTTTAATAACTTTTCCGACAAAGCTGATATCCATCCATTCAAAAGCTATATTTTTCACGTATGTATCTAAAACTAAGAGTGTATACCCTATAATTTTAAGGCTTATCATTGTTAAAGCTTTAACCTAAATCAGTCCGCTAACTTCAGAGTTTTACATAACTAATCAATAACTTTTACTAGTTGGATAATTCGTACGAATTAAAGTGCACAACCCTCACTGGGCACTGTGTTTTTGGGTTGCATACCAGAATACTTAAACTTCATCAAATCGATGTGCTATTGCAAATGTAAGGGCATCTACATTTTGAAGCATCTTTTCTGCATGGTTTATCTGGTCTATCGAACTTTATTAAGTGTTCGTAAAATATGTGTCTATTTTATTTCGAAGCTACTGACTGGCTTAAATAAGCATTCTCTATTTGTAGTCTAGTAATCATTATCTTTCACAAAGGGACCACTTTAGAACCCAAGTGAAGCTTCCCTAGACATCAGCAAACCTTTGGGTCCATAACTATTATAGATGATGACGCCACCGAAAAGCTTTTCGTTTTCCGACTCTTAATTTTAAAGACTCTTTGCATATAATACTAGTATAACCAAATATTGCTACGAATTACATTAAGTACTTTTGGAACACCATTGGTGAAGGGTATCCAAGATTCGGCAAAGCCGAATATACCACTCTTACTTGTTATTATACCAATAGGTTTAGAATCACTTTCTGAGTCGATTTAGCGATGTCAATCCGTCCGTCTGGCTGGACCCCCATATAAGCCATGCAATCAAAGTAAAGGTCACAATTTCAAAGATAATTTGATGAAATTTGGCACAGATAATTTTTTTCTTGATAGTGGGACCATGCCTTTTCAAATTTGTTAAAATCGGTCCATTATTTATGGTATCACCTTTAGGTCCCACTTCCCGGAATTGATATTTTGGCCGAATATATCAATATTTTTCATGTAATTTAAAACAAATACTGATTATGTAAACCAAAATTTCGTTGAAATCGGTCCACATTTGACCATAGCTACCATACAAACTCTTCTATTAAAACGCGCTAAATGAGACAAAAATCTCTAAAACGCTCATAACTCTGAAGATAATGAGAATTTTGAGTTTATGTTTTGCATGCAAATTTGTAAAAACTTTCGAGATAATCGGTCCACATTTGAGCCTAGCTCTCATATAAGTCCAAATGAAGGAAACAGCTTAAATATATAAGTTTTGAGAAAATGTTTGTATGATGGCAAAATTTAGCAATTATTTGTCTTTATACAGGTAAAAGAACACGTTTGTCCTTAGTGGTGAAGGGTATCGTTATGGTATGGGCTTGACCGACTGTAGCACTTTCTTACTTGTTTTTTTTTTTTGGATTTATGAGAACGAGTAAAAAAAAATTCTTGTTTAATGTAAATTGTTGTTATTCCCCTGCCACGTAAATAATGGTAAATTTTGGCCTACAACATTAATTGCACTCTACTCATGCAGAAGTGCCCGGGAATCATTTAATGAAATGGCGAGACATTGATATATTGAACTCTTCCGAGTTCTAGGTTACAATAACGTATCTGGCAACAATATTGCGGACAAACTTGCTAAATCTGATGTTTTCCTTAGTCAGAAATATATTACTCAATTTACATCCGTCAATATCTATCCGTCTGCTAATCGCTAGTAAGGCAATGTCCACAAGGGTTAGTTTCAAAGCAAACATGGACCATTTACGATAACAATCGTTCAAAGTGCTTGGAATCTTAACCTTGTAATAGACTTCGCAACTTCATCTCAACACTCACATGGCCCTGCGATTTTAGGATGCCAGAAAACATAAACTTTAAAATAACTACTACTGTCGCTGTTGCCATAACATCAATGAGGAAGAGACAATGACTTATCTCCTCTGGCGCTGGAACGATCTTCATATGTTTGCATTGTTTCTTTATAATTTATTTCATCTATCTAAATGTTAGGAAAATATACACATTTATCGAAGCTACTGGATGGCTCAAATAAGCCTCCGCTTTAAGACCCATGTGACGTTGACTTAGCCATCAACCACCAGCCTAACCTAATCTGTATACTTAAAGATTACAAATATCATCACAAACCTAATGTAACCTTCCCACCTTTAGTTGTGTATATGGACAAAAATCAAACAGTTTTTATTCCTTTGAAACCGACTTTCAACTCCAATAATTTTTGTAACCTTATGAGTTCGGGAAATCTAATTACAGATCTTGAGCTTGCAAAAACTTCTGTATACTGAACACAATATCTTAGTTGCGCAAATTTGCGCCTCTAAGTGCAATTGGCATGCAAATTGAAAAAAAAAAAGTTAAAAAATCGAATGAAGCATTCAAGTTTTTCTTCATATTTCGTCTTCTTCTGCATTTGTTTTAACATTTGGACCTAAGTCGTTGTTCTACGAAATAGACACCACACTTAGGGGATAAATCCACTTCCCTCTAAATTTTAATTTTGTCACTTCTAATTCTACTTAATGGCTGCCAACATTTGAAGCTCGTTTTCGTCACTTTTTAATTTTTTTCGCATATTTTTTGGCCGCCTCAAAGAATTTAAAAAAAAATAGAAAACGATTTGTAGATCTTTCAATTTCGTATCGTTTGATATATATCTCGTTAATGTGCTCTATATAGGTATAATATACGATAGGTGTAAATGAGGAGTTTTTGAGCGTAAATTTTTCAAAATACCGGTTTTTCGTGGAGCACACTCGCAAATATGAATGAAAATTTGCAAACTACCGCGTAAACCGAGTTTTTATGCCATTTGGCACCTAAAAGCAAAAGCGCACCAAAAAATCATTGTTTGCAAAATTATATGAAGATTTTAAAAATCGTTCAAAAAAGTGCATATTGGTTTAAATGGTTTTATAAAGCAAATTGAAACAAAATCACATAAGGCATGAAAGCGATGTCATTTATAATCAAAAGTTTGTCAAAAATCCCTTTAATAATTGAGAACGCTAAGGTTTCATCTGAAAACATTTCAATGAAGCACATCGCGACTTTAGCTCAAAATTGATCAGGAATGGTCTTAAAACTATTCTTTAATAAAGCTTTACCGTAGATTTGAAGCGCACCAAAAAACTATAAGGATTAACGATTTTATGGACCAAATAAGAATTTTATATCTTAGAAAGATATGCACCTATTAAAATTTATATTTAAATAAAAAATTATTTTAAATTAAATTTGTCCATAAGTCAAGGCAACTGAATCTCACTAAGACTCGCATTTTGTAAAATTTCGCGAAAATCGCGGTTAAAAAAATCAAAAAATATTGTTAAAATAATTTTTTTTTTTCACTTTCATAATTGCATTATTTCTTCGTGTTAAGGCATATATAAGATACCAAAATGCCATGAAACGACAGAACACCTGAAAATATATAAGTTGTGTCAAAATCAACATAAAACTAATAAAAACAAAATAGTTTTCAATTTTTTTTTAGACATTTTTGTTTTAACCGTCATAACTTCTGCGCGCATCGCGTAAAATCATTAACGCGAACGGATTTTACATTCCCTAAGCTTCCTTAACATAACCCCAAAACAAATTTAGTGTGCGATCAAAAAATTTTTTTAATTTTTTTATTTCCGAAAATTAAAACTATTTGATTTTTGTCCATATGTTAAAAAACCTTTTATTATACAGTCGTTTTATAAAGGGTGGTTAAATTGTAAGGGCCGATGTTGAATGTGAAACACACCTAAACGCCAAGTTTTTTTCCAAATTTTATTTGACAGTTCTCTATTTCAGACTTACTCAATTTGAACCATGGAGAGATACACAATCCAACAACGTGTTAAAGTTATCCAGACTTATTATGAAAATGGACGTTCAAATAAAAATGCATATCGTGCACTTCGTGATTTTTTTGGTCAATTTGATCGTCCAAATGTGCGTACAATCGCAAAAATCGTGGAAAATTTCGAGCAAACCGGGTCTGTAGAAGATGTGAGATTACCAGTGCATGCTCGTACAGCTCGTACTGCAGAAAATATTTCTGCTGTTCGCGATAGTGTAGCTGAGGCCGGTCAGGCAGTTACTGTGAATGGTGTTCGCTATCGTGAGATGATAACGAATTTTTTATGGCCCAAATTGGAAGATATGGGTGTGGACGATATGTGGTTTCAGCAGGGCGGTGCCACTTGCCACACAGCTAACGAAACAATGGCTCTTTTTTCGCAACAAATTCAATGGCCGTCTTATCTCACTTAATGGCGATGTCAATTGGCCGCCAAGATCATGTGATTTGACACCGTTGGACTTTTTTCTTTGGGGTTATTTGAAAGAAAAGGTGTACGTCAATATTCCAGCAACAATTCAAGAGCTAAAGGATGAGATAATTCATCACATTAACGGCATAGAACCTCCATTATGCCTCAGGGTCATCGTAAATTTGGACCATCGGATGGAGGTGTGTTGCTGTGGTCGCGGCGCCCATTTGGCCGATATTTTGTTCCATACATAATTGAGTAATACCAATACATCATAATAAAATAAAATTACAATAATTTAATAAATAGTTTCTGTTTTATTCAAAATCAACATCGGCCCTTGAAATTTAACCACCCGTTATTACAAATCGTTTTTTCATGTGCATTTTGACAAGAGGGAAGTTTAAGTTATGTCACTATTTATGTAAATATGATATTTTTAAG
This sequence comes from Stomorhina lunata, assembly GCA_933228675.1. Lineage (NCBI taxonomy): Eukaryota > Metazoa > Arthropoda > Insecta > Diptera > Rhiniidae > Stomorhina > Stomorhina lunata. The sequence continues at coordinate 93,709,820 of OW121740.1, read as the reverse complement.
CATTAAACTAAGTGATTTAGTGTTAAAATAAATTTCATTAATACTTACATATAATTAGCCAATTCACTATGTCTGCTAAAGTGCTGAATCCTAAAGTGCTATTTAGGGTCAAATACTGTGAACACCTGTCGTATATTAACCATTGTATATTTTGATAGGCATCATACTACTACACAGACATTTCATAAACGTCAAACGCCAATGTGTAAACAAAAATATTTTAAAAGCGTTATTACATATTAAACATATGGTAAGATCAATCATGCCAATTTGTTCAAACAAAAAACGCTGAAAAATGAGCGTGGCATCACTGAATTAAATAGCACGATGAGAAAACCCATTAAATAATAATAACAAGGAAGTTTCATTCTCTCTCTTCAAAATTATTTCGAAGTTTATTAGGTTTTTGAAGATTGATATTTGAAAACAATTGAAAGAAAAACGTTGCCACATTAAGAAAAGGGGTACGTAATACATTGGGATTAATTATCAAAAATGTGTAATTTTGAAGTTAAGCATATAATAAAGGCATTCAATATTAAAGAAATATAGTAGAAACAAATTGTATGATTATTTATTGAGGCTTTTTCGTAAATATTCGTACGTTTTTTATGCATAAAGACATATATACTTGCATAAATTTTGTCATCATAAAATATTAGAAAAGTTGGATTGTCGGCAAAAATATGGTAGCACAAACTTTTACTATCCTAACAAACGTCAGAAAGTTATCATGGCGACAAAAAGAGAGAATGGAACAACCTTCAGAATTATTATATCATGAGAAAACCTAGGTTTGAAAGTGGTATTGTCATATAATATTTTTCAATGAGAAATACCAACAACATTTTTATGACAGGCGTAAATATTTATGACAATAGGACACAATAGCAGAGACTGTGAAATGGCTAATTATATCTAGGAAAACAAACATAAAATTGTAATTTCTAGAGTTATTTATAGACTTGCATTAATCAAATGCAAGAAAACAGCAAAACATGTTTTCTATATCTATTCAAAAATTTATAAGCTTTTGGAAATAATGAAATTATATATCAAAACCTGTAAAAAAGAAAATTTGGTCCATCATGTATCAGTTAAATATTAAAAATATTTTTGAAGTGTCCATAATAATATGGCCATGGACCGTATGTCAAAATGAGAATCTTTTTTCTTTATTAAAAGTTAAAGTAACTGTAACCACTTTCTGTAGTTAATTCCTATATTAATTTGGGTTGCACGCAATTTATTCTAGATATTTTTTGTGTGTAACTGACATATTCACAACTGCTTGCAATTTGCTTGTTCCCATTAATTAGTTCATATTTATTCAAACTTAATGAAGTTTTAAAAATTAACACCTTTTTTCAACCTGCCTTACGCGAAACCATCCCCAATGTTCCATAAACCACTGAAAATAAAAGTCAACCTTTTTTGTTTATTATTTATTTTTTTTTCAGAATTCATAATACTCATTAAAATGAACCTTTTTTTTAAATCTGCTAATTAAGAATTTTAATCATTCCATAATGATGCCAAACTTTTTCACTTTTTCCTAAAAAAAATATTCAAACTTATGTAGAAAAAGATAGAATAGTAAAACCTTCTTTCGCTACAAAATGTCAAAGTTTACACTTGCCGCAGAAAAAGTATTAACAAACTCTTTTAGCGGAAGTTTTTAATTTTCAGTGGTTGAAAAAAGAAAAAACATAATTATACTTCAACATTTTCTTTATAAGTTAAAATAAAGAATTAAGCAACAGTTTCATTTTAGGAATTTAATATTTTTTATGAAAATGTCAGATGTGGGAAGAAATTAAAAAAATTGTTCAAAAAATATAGTATATTTATCAGGCACGATTTATCATAATACATAAAGAGCTCTACTTAAACAGTTCTAAAGGATTATAGTTTGGTAGTACTAATTTGATACTAATATTTTTATACCCTTCACCACCATAGGTATTATAGTATTATAAGTTTGTGCTCATGAATATAATGCATGTAAATATTGGTCACTTTTATAAAAACCAATAGACTTAGAATCACAAACTTAGTTGATTTAACAACGCCAGTTAATCAAAGTACTGGTCGCTATTCTAAAGATGATGATTGATAATGGGACCATTGGCTATTGACCTATTCTTGAAAGGTGCGGTTCTAACGACCCAAACCTTCAAAAACTCTGTGTTATCTTTTATTGGCCCCAGGTTAAGTAAATGGTCAGAAAATAGCTCTTAATTCGACAACCCGGCTTAGCACTATTAAAGTTTGGTCCCATTCATACATAGGCCATATGCCGATATTCAGAATAAAGTTATCAATGTCCCTAACAACGTGGATTACTACATATCCATTTCCAGCTTTAACAAATTATTAACTATAATTATCTCTGAAGATCCCACTTCCTTTGATGATGAGTGTCTGGAGGTATTCACGGATGTATCTATGTTAAAAAGGGGATGGGTAGGCTTCTTTATCCCTCCATTAGGGAAGCAAATCTGTTTTTAGCTCAATGATCTCTGTATTACTCTTAAGTCCAAGATATCGGCTATATAAAAGGCAGTCAAGTGACTAAGATACCTCAGAATATGCGGCAGAGATATTAGTTTCTGTATTGATAGCCAAGCCGTAATAAAATTCATATCTAATGAACACACGTTATCTGTTCTCATTCGCGAATGCCTAATAAGGCAACCTCTTTACAGGCCAACCCAAAACACTGGCTACGCTGAAACCTCTTGTTAAGCAATCATGGCCCGTGTACGATAACAATTGTTCAAAATTCTTGGTACATTACCTCGCCACAGACTTCGCAACATGATCTCAACCCACTAATGGCAGTGCGCTTTTGGGTTGTATGTCAAAAGACTTAATCTTCAAAACAAAAATTACTGTCGCAGTTGTAATAACATCGATAACAAAAAGGTACTCACCTTCTCTGTCACTACTCATAAAGGGACCACTTTGGGAACCAAGTGTCGCTAACCTGCCTAACCAAACCTATGTAAACAAAAATCTATGTACCAAATTTCGTTGAAAGCGGTCCATATTTGGCAAGTTATGGCTTAGTTAAAATGTTTTGAGGAAAGTTTTTAGAAAAAACCAACTCCAAAGACGAATCCGTACATACAGATGCCTCGTCAAATAAAGCAAATGTATTGACCACCAAGAGTATTTAGACATTAATGAAGACATTGTTTTTTTATTTGTTGCTGTCTTTTGGATGGATTTCATCTCAAAGACCGTGGAGAGTTCAATGTTTAAAACTAGTTCTTCTTATTCGAGTGACACAACTATTGAACCCAATATGTTGAGCTATTCGCCGCGCATTGTAACTTTACGCAATTGGTTAATGAACCAAAATTCATTGAGTCATATTGGAGGGCAATATTTACGATCTTTTCATTAATTCACAAGCTGAAAAGTGTGAGGTTCTAGCCAATCTTGAAAAAACACATTTTTGTACATTTCTCAATCATCTTCGAAGAGTTAAATATTTGTTTACGGAAAAACTCGTTGGCCCGATTTTTATAGAAAACTTTGTCAATGTCAATGCTAGGACGGAAGTGGTTTCTTATGTTATCTTGTTTCATTCAGAAGCATTTCGGTTAAGCCTAATAATGAGACGTGAATACATGCAGTTAGTTTTAGAGGGAAAGGTTCAGAAGCTGGCGTAACAACCAAAGCCCAGTTACTGATTTCCAACACAAACAAGCGAGATGTTGGTGTGCTAAAGCACTAAGGCATAAAAAAGCTCTGTACAGCGGCGTCTTCTTGAAATTCTTAGTGAAGCTAGTTTTTCAATTCCTATTCTTTTAAAGGATAATCATGCATTTACTGACTTGATTGATAAAGCCAACCTTCTAAATGAATTATTAACATGTAATTCGAAAGAGTATCTATTCATACCAAAGAAATTTTTCAGAGCTAGTGCAGTGAAGAGGGTTTTAGGGAATCTCAACATATAGAAGTCTTTAGTGTCACATGTTATTCCAACACTGGTCTTGAATCAGTGCTTTCTTTTAAATACCTTATACCAAGTCCGTGAACTTCCTATGTATTGGAATATAATATAACACCAATTCCCGAAATGGAGAAGCTATCAACGCTGAAAATTACCTTGGTCGAAACCTTCCAAAGTAAGTTGCCGTTTGGTTAAATATTTAGATACCTATAACTTACTTAGCTATTGAACGTATGAATTTTGTAGGGGACGCTCTACAAGTGACCTGTAAAAAGTTAAGTTGTAGCTTCTACTGGTGTCGCACTGAAAGAGTTGTTAAAAATGGGATCTCATTAAACGAGTTCTAGACCAATTAAGGAGTGCCGCAAGGCTCCGTTCTTTCTCCTTATCTATTTCTTAAATTCATAAATAACCTTTTAAATTAACCTCCAAATCAATCATAGACCGGGTTTTTGACGGAATGGCGCTAAGTAACAGGTGGCGCAAAAGTAATCCTCCTATTAGAAAATGCTATAAATTTTGCGATTGGCCCCTAATGTCAATTCTGTTTTGACATTTTTGTAGTAAACACTTGCGAAATACACGTTAATAAACAATGTTACGCTACACTGCTCCAGAACGCGGAATATTGGTGACTATTTATTTGACCAATAACACTGTACAACACAAAAAAATTACAAGGTCCGGGCTATAAATTCTGATAGAGGAGATAAAAAAAAGATACGTATATTGGCGTTTTGAAAGTTTACATCTGAATTTCGTTTGAGAGGGGGTTAAAGTTTCCCAGCTCTGGCACATTCTTATTGTTAAACGGCATAAGAAACCATTGTAACCTTACATTTTAGGTATAAAATGTGTTCAGCAAATTTATGTAAAATGTTACGGAGCACATTTTTGTAGAAATGTTAACCCTTAAGATATGGGTCTTTTTTGTCCTTCTTTTAAAAAAGAGCAAAAAACACAATTAAAACAGGGTTTTAGAGGGTTAAAATGTTCCACGAAAATGTTACCCGTTAAATTTTACTATAAGTCCCTGAATACACCAAAATGGAAAATTCAACCATAAAGCCAGAAATAAGACGCAACAAAAGAGAGCTTAGGGTTAATTTCGAATTTTCGCGAAGGGTGACCAATATTCCAAAAAACAATGGAAGTTGAGAGCTGAGGGAACATTAGGAGAGCACAATATCGTACGTCAAGCATTGGTACCAACTAAAAAAATTCTCTTACCCCCATTGCATATCAAACTTGGTGTGGTAAAAAACTTTGTTAAATGTCTGGATACAAATGGATCAGCATTTAATTTTCTGAAAACGATATTTCCAAAATTAAGTGAAGCTACGATTATGTATATGTTCTTTAAGTCGTTGTTATTGTTAAAAGTCTTAAAATTGGTTTCATACCAATAGGTGTTTTTGTTGGTCCAGATATAAGTAACTAATGCTAAACGCTTACTTTGACGAAATGCTATCACCAATTGAGCTTGATGCGTGGAAAAGCATTAAGGAAGTGATATACAATGTCTTAGGCAAACATCGTTCTCCTACTGCTCGAATATACGTAGACACCATGCTTAAAGCTTTTGAAAAACTAGGCGTTCATATGTCAACAAAAATTCATTTTTTAAATTCCCATATGGATTACTTTGAGAACCAGTTGTCAACAGAATCTGTGTAATCGGTCGGTGACTTTGGCACAACGTGAATTCATCAGATTCGTCGCGTTGGACGGCCACGCCTACTGGTGAAACACTGCGACGTTTAGCCGCTCGCCTCGAAGATACTGGCACACCAAGAGATGCTGCCAGGCGTGGCAGACCCCGGAGTAGCCGTTCTGCAGAGAATATTGCTGCTGTAGCCGAGGATGTCATGGAAGCGCCGTCGACATCGACCAGACGACGTGCCACGCAAACGGGTATCAGTCGACGGTCTTTACAGCGAATTTTGGTAAAAGATTTGAAGATGTTTCCGTACAAAGTCCAGATGGTGCATCAGCTGTTAGCTGCTGACCGCCAATCGCGTCTAACATACGCTCAAGCCATCCTTAATCACCACCAAGAGGAAGATGATTTTTCATCAAAAATAATCATGAGTGATGAGGCCCATTTCCATCTTAGCGGGTACATAAATAAGCTAAATTTACGCTTCTGGGGCACTGAAAATCCGCGTGTAACCCACGAAGAGCCATACATCCGCTCAAAGTCACTGTATGGTGTGTTGTTTTCGCTGGAGGAGTCATCGGACCTTTTTTCTTCGAAGACGTCGCGGGCCAAACGGTTATTGTGAATGGTGGGCGCTACAGAGCAATGATTAACGAGTTCTTTTTGCCGTAACTTAAAGAATTGGGATTGGAAAACATGTGGTTCCAACAGGACGGTGCAACGGCACACACTGCACATGCCACAACCGATATGCTGAAGGATGCATTTCCCTGGCGCCTAATCTCCCGTTTTGGCGATTTGCACTGGCCAGCAAGATCGCCCGATTTGACCGCTGCAGACTTCTTTTTGTGGGGCTTTTTGAAGTCTCGGGTTTATGTCGACAAGCCTCAGACTCTTGCAGCTCTTAAATACAATAATCGTCAAGAATGTGAGGACCTATCGCCGGAAGTTTTGGCCAAAGTGATGGAAAATGCCATAAAAAGGGCTCAAATGACAATCAACTGTGGCGGTGGCCATTTACATGACATCATATTCTCGACTTGATGTAAAAAAAAATGAAAAGACCAAATAAAAATATTTCACAAGAAGAATCAAAGTCTTTCATTTCTTTTTAAATTACAGCCAAAAAACATCGGAACGTTATTTTTGCGCCACCTTGTATACGACAAAATATGAATGAATCGAATTGCAGTCTCGAAACCACCTCTGAATAGGATTGTGTGAATTTTGTCGACTTCAATGAACGCAAGACTCGGTGTATTTATTAATGTTCGTTGGACTAAATATATCTTCAAACCTTATTCTTCATTTTTACCGAAAATTAAATACAATTCTCATATATGGGCCGGCAATTCAAAGAATATTTTGGGTCTTCTAAACTGGGTGCTGTAGAAGGCGAAAGTGCTCATCGGTGACAGTAGGTTATCGAACTCTAAATCAATAATTCACTATTCTATCGGTACTACTTTAAAATGTATTCCAGAGTCAGTTAAAATATTCGAGAAGAAAATTGTAGATCTCTCAAAAGCGAAAAATGTACTTGGAAAATGGGGACAAACACTAAATCCTAGGATAAAAATATCTTTACGAATTGCCAATTTACTTAAAGCAGTAAAATCTGAGAAAGTTATATCATAGGCTGTTCTGAATTGCACAAAAAAACAACAGTGTTTTAAATATATATTATGGACAACAATCGAGAAGCAATCGAAATTCCATGTCAATTGCAGCAAAGAATTTACTTGGAAATACTAAAAAGACTTATTAAATTCGAAATATATACATAATTTGACTCCGCTCAATAGGAATTGGACTAGTATGCTTCTTTTTGAATCCAACCTAATCTTAACTGCGTACAGGCTTAAACTTGCTTCTCCTATCAAATAAAAGTAAGTTAAGGTAAGTTAACTTGGTTTAACGCCGTTAAAAAGTTCTGCCTGCCGTGTGAGTTTTGAACGAATTAAGTATTAGGCAAAGCAATATTTAATGCCAATTAAGCCGCATCGTAAAACAATAAATAAATTAAATATAAATTCCATTTCAAATAGAAATATGAAGGTATGTATACTTTTTTAATTAAATTAACTTAAATATCTAACAGTCTTTACATAATTACTTTAATAATATTAATTTAATGACGGCGGTAAATAATCCAGTGATTCATTATCACTTTTCAGATTTTCCTCAATTTGCTGAGAATTTGTTTGGGGGCTGGTTGTAGGAATGGGACGTTTGATAATTTCGAAAATAACGGGAATTTGAGTAGTAGTCTCTGGATGTACAGAATGAATTTGCTGAGATCTGGAGTCGTATTCGTATACGGGTGTTTGCTGATTTTGATGAAACTTCGAGGAACCAGGAATGGTTTCAAAGTCATTGTAAATGGCCTGTTTGGCTCTTTCAATTTCTTCGGGAGTTCTATATTTAATAAACTGAACACGAGGTTTTTCAGCTACTTGATCGCGTATTTCCTGCAATTGACTTTGAAGTCCGGCAGCATCAGTTTGGCGTTGAAGTACATAAATATTGAGAGGAGGTTGTTTGGCCAATTGTTCAGCAGTTAGGGAAAATACATTTTTTTCTGGATTTTTAATAAAAACTACACGTTGTGGATTAATTATGTTTGCTAAACGTTGGGCGTCGACGGCTTCATTTGCATCCTCAGGTGCAGTGTAGGTAAAATATTCAGTTTCTTGGCTGGGAGTAGTTGTTTGATATGATTGTAGATTTAAAATATTTGCAGGGAAATTATCAAATTCTGGGTTATAGTTGTAACCCTGACCACTGGCATTTGCTAAAGTCATTAAACAACAGATGATCTGAAATTAAATGAAAAAATGTATGAGTTAATCTGATCGAAGGCAATCTCTCTTCTTTCTAAACTTACCATTATTTTACGCATCGTTTTATTTTCTTATCTTACGATCACTTCAAACTCTACTCTCTGATGTTATAAACGCATTTAATTGGCCATTTTAGCCAACAGCAATTTTATATGCGAAATTTAAAATACAAATTCAGTTGATCGAGCATTTTTATTTTTAGCCATATGTAACTGCTCTATGGCCAACGATTTTAATAATATGTCTTTCGATTTGATTCATTATTATTTTGTGCATAGATCATTTCCATTCGTGTGATCTACATTAAATAACATCGATGGATAATCTTATGCCAATCTGCATAAGTTAAGAAGATTATGTATCATTTTTGTTTTTGCTTGAGTCTAGTTTAACCACCGATTTGGAGGTATTGGCATAAATTTATCTAACATTGGCTGATCTATAATGTATGATCCGTCTCAAAAAATATGTATGTTTCTATTTATTTTATTTTTCTCATCATCTATGCAAAAGATATGAAAATATCTTAATGAATTATTAATTTTTGTGCATATTTCTTATGTTTTTTTTTTTGGCAAAATTTATGTGCACAAATAGTTCAGATATCGCCTTTTGAATATTTAATATTAACACTTAAAATGTATGTAAATGATATTTTACGAGTTCTTTTATATTGTTTAAGGCATTTAAAAAAAAAAAAAAAATCTTTTAAATATTTTTATACCTATGGGCTCTATTATTTGCTACGATCGCCACATTATGTTTTATTGTCATTTTATGATTTGTGTGGATTATCGCAATATTAAATATTTTTATTGCCATTTTATGAGTTTTCTTTAAGATGGAATTAATTATAATATTATTTTCGATATTTACGATTCCAATTTTTAGCATCTTATTCATACTATCCGATTAAATGTATTAAATGCATGTATTTCGATTTTTATAGCTACTGGGTTTTAAACTTTATATTTAAACAAGTAAAGAGTGCTCTAAATAAAATTTGTAGTTGGATTTTCTTAAATAAAAATCAAACCTTTTAATATAAAAACTCTACAAAATACGCAAATATAATGACATATTATACAAAATCATTTAGCATTAAAATCTTTACTTAGTACTCGGGTTTTGCAAAATTATTGTAAGGGCCGATGTTGAATGTGAAACACACCTAAACGCCAAGTTTTTTTTAGAATTTTATTTGACATTTCTCTATTTCAGACTTACTCAATTTGAACCATGGAGGGATACACAATCCAACAACGTGTTAAAGTTATCCAGACTTATTATGAAAATGGGCGTTCAAATCAAAATGCGTACATCAAGTAAAGATGATCACTGCTTAGAATTTTTTTTAAAATATCATTAATTTGGTTCTTAGTAATGTCGTTCGGCGATATCCAGGTTATTTTATGTTAAAATTTATGACTGAAAATAGTCCCACACGTTTTTTTGGCAGCATAGTTGGATCAGTCTTCCACCATTATCTTTCTTTACTCCGACACTGTGCTTACAATGTAATGTTTCAAACCGATATTATTTGAATCACCTGGGCTTTAAAGTCGCCAAGTATCATAGCAATATCATAGTTATGTAAATTTCTGTTCATCCAACTGCTTAGTGCATCATAAAATTCAACTTTATTGTTTTCAGATTGGATTTCAGTTGGAGCGCACAGTGGACCCAATGTCAAATTTAGCACGAAAAATGTACGTTTGAGTGACATATCTAGAGATTTCATTAGTACAAGCGTCGTACAGAGGGTTGGAATAGCCTGTTTTCTTGGATTAATTAAAAAAAAAATTTAAGTATCGTCAAAATTTTTTGTACCCGGTTAGAGTATATAAAATTCTACATCACTTGTCGTTACATTAAATGTCAAAAGTGCTCTGGTGTTTTTGTAGTTTAAGTTCAAAGTCAAACTTTAGAGAAATTTTTGTGCAAAAAAGGCTGAAAATAGTGAAAACTTTCCCGTGGAAAATTTTATTTAATTTAAAAAGTATTGCAAAAGTTAACAATTTTTCAATGGAGCCATCAAGTTCAGGTTATTTTGCAAATACTTCGTTAACATTTGTGTATCAAATTGTGTGTGGAAGTGTTCTAGATTTAGTTATTTATATTGGAAATGCCAAAAAAATTTGCATTTTTATATTTGAAATGGATATATAGTTATTATTTGTCCACATTCGTGTCATAATTTTTAGTTTATATTAAAGGGGACATAAATCTCTATTATATTGAAAAATTTTACGCTGCCCTTTTGTGCCTTTTAGAAGTTATGCATTATATAAAACAAGTGTTGCAGCAGTCAATTAATCTAAAAATCACAATGATCTAGCGACTGCTGCTGTTCTTGTGTGTTGTGTTGTGTTTTGTTGTTTTTCATGTTACTTTTTATATTTATTTGTGCTCTTCTTTTCAGTATATTATACTGAATATATATTATATATTCTTTTCAGTATATTATACATGTTTTCCACAAACTAATTTTGACAATGGTAGATGGAAAAGTTTGCAATGCCTTAACAGAAACCACATCAACTTAAAAGTGTTACTTATGTGGCGCTACAATTAAGGATTTTAATAATATAGATGCCATGATCCAAAGACCTGTACATGTAGACAATTTAAGATTTGGCCTTTCCATTCTTCATGGCTGGATTAGGTTTTTTGAATGTCTTTTGCACGTGGCATATAGAATACCTTTACAAAAGTGGCAGGCTAGAACTGATTCTGAAAAAAAGAATAGTAGATGAAACAAAAAAAGAAATTCAGATAAAATTTAAAGAGAATATGGGCTAAATAGTTGACCAACCCAAACCTGGTTTTGGAAACACAAATGATGGGAATACGGCAAGACGTTTTTTTCAAAACGCTGAAAAATCTGCAGAAATAATAAAAATAGATGTTAATTTAATGAAAAAAAAATGCACGTGTTGCTTATTGCTGTTTCCAGTGGCCATGAAATTGGTAATGAAAAATTTAAAATATATGCACATAATACAGCACGACTTTTTGTTAAAACGTATCCTTGCAAGGCCTTGGTACAATATGCCTCCCACTTTGCACAAGTATTTTATTCACGGACCCGAAATTGTGTCAAATGCCATTTTACCTATTGGGCAGTTATCAGAAGAAGCGCAAGAAGCTCGAAATAAAGATTTAAAAAAATATAGGGAGTTTTATTCACGAAAGTGCAGTCGCGAAAAATCAAACCAAGATATTTTTAATATGTTTTTGATAACTTCTGACCCAATTATTTCAAGCATGCGAAAATTGCCTACAAAGAAGGTTCAAAGCTTGCCAGAGGAGGCAATTAATTTAATTGTACCTGCAGCTCTGAACAAGAACTATTTCAGTAATGTTGAAGTTGCCGATGCTGTTGATGATGATAATGATGATGATGATAACGATGATGATGTGCAAAATGTAATGTTTAATTTCTCATATTGTACTCCTTGCACTATATACCTACACTGATATTTGGCATTATTTAATAAAATTATACTCAAATATACTTTGAAAACATCTTTTTTTACTTATGTTAATGGTATTAACTGAAAAATAGAGAAAAATTATCCGAACATAGCTTCCGTGATTTGATCCAAGAAAACATGTTATTCTAACCCACTGTGCGTCGTTATTGTTTATAACATCTGGAAGCCGATTCCTTATAGAAGTAATAGGCATTTTGATGTCACTCTAAATTCAGTTTTCTTACATCGATTTTCCGATCTGCTTCTGCAGCATCAGCCTCGAGCGTCCAACCAACTGCTTAGTGCATCGTAAAATTCATCTTTATCGTTTTTATATTGGAGTGGTCCTAATGCCATATTTAGTACGAACAAATTCATAACTCCTTTTTAAAAGTAGTTAGAAGCTCAATTATTTACATGATAGAACACATTCTTAATCAAAAAATTGGCGTATTCAATTGAATCTGTCAGGTATAGCCAGCGTAAGATAATAGTAAAACATCGTTGATCCCATTACATCCCAAAAAATTCTTCAAATTTTTTGTAGATCAACATTCAGCTTCGGATAGCCTGTCATCTCCATTCAAAGAAAACTAAGGTTGTAGTTGGTGACACTTTCAGGAGTATATGAACTCTGATGGTGGTAGTTAACATATTTTTCGAATTTAGTATCATTACCCGAAGACCATAAGGCCCTATGTTCCACCAGGAATTAAAGGACAATCTTCGGGATCACGACATAAACGCTGTTTTAGCATCCTCAATTTAAACGCTGTTTTGGCATCCAAATTCCACCATTTCCACTTAAAACTTATTCTGGAATAACAACCGACAATTCATGATGGACTTACAAAGCCCAAATAACAAGAAAGTTAAACAATTGTTATAATGGCTTAAGAAGACAGCGTATTGGAAAATTGCTTATTTGTATCTACGAGTTAGTTAAAAGATACTCAAACATTTTTTGAAATTAAATAATTTTTTTTAATAATATTTCTATACATTTAACAATAATATTAAAACAAGTCAACAAATATAAAAGACAACTAACGAACATATGTTAGCCACTAAATCAGTCATTTCACAAAATTAAATAATTTTGAGATTTTTAAATATTTAAAAACGGAAGATGGAAGCAGGCAAGTAGGATGCAGAGGGAGCAGAAGATGCAACACTGTGATGGCTGGCAACTGGAGCAGAGGCTTGAGAAGCAAAGTTCAATACAGGAGCCACGCCAGCATTATAAGACTGAGAACGACCGCCCAAAGCATCATATTGACCTTGGATAGCTTGTTGGGCATTACTCGCATCTTCAGGGGTACGATATTTGACGAAATGTACCTCGGGCTTGTTGTTGTTGTTCTTGTTGAGGGCATTGAGTTGATTGGCCAATTCACCAATATCGGCTTGTTTGTGGAGAACATAGACGTCAGTCTTTTGATCGGCAGCATGATTGGCCAAAGCGAGAGCAGCTTCTTCCAAACCTCTGTTTTCGGGGCCCTTGATGAAAACAACACGGAGGCCTTGTTTCACTGAGTTGGCAATTTGGTTAGAAGCTTCGGGATCGTAGAATTCTTCTTCGGGAGCGGAGAAAGAGTAGAATTCTTTTTCAAATTCAGCTTGAGGAGCATATGAAGGAACGTCTTGAGAAGCAGAAGTTAAATCGCCAGCAGCATAATTGGGGGCAACAGCTGAGGGGGCGGCATAATCAGCACCACCTACACTAGCAACAGGGGCAAAAGAAAGACCGGATTCAGAATGAGCAACAGGTTGATAATTGTAACCCAATTGATCGGCACAAGCAACGGCTACCAAGCACAAAACCTACAAATTTTTAAAAATATTTTATAAAAATAATTTTTGAATACTTAATTAATTAATAAATAACTTACAATAAAAGCACGCATTTTTCTAAATTTAGTTCCCTCTGCCAAAAGGTTTAAGAATTAAATGTGATGCTCTAATCAAAGAATTAGTAATTTATACAAAAAGATATTATAAACACAAGATGACACAAATCACTTAAAAATCGAAAGTAAGACTTCGCTATTCTCTGGTTTTATTCTTTTTTGGTTATATTTAAATTTCAAGTTCATTAGAGCAATAACTTAGAATAACCTACATTCCTAATTGGCTCAGCTATTGGCTATATTTGTTTGCTTATACATATTCTATTAAAGTTTACTTCCTCCTAAATAGCGCTCTTTAAAGATATTATTTTATTATTCAATAAATTTTATTTTTTATAGAAGTAAATACATTTTCGTTTTGTGGTTTTCATTGATTTTCAGAATGATACTAAGTATGTATGTATAAAATGTATATAAAACGTTTATGGTTTCTTAGAATATTTTTATAACCACCATCAAAAAGAATGGGGGTATATTGAGATTGTCATTCCGTTTGTAATTTCCTTAATATTGGCTCAAAAATCAAAAATGATATTAATTCTAAATCCTTATGAAATTCTAAGACGATTGAGGGATGTCCGTCTGTCTGTTGAAATCACGAGCTAGCTCACTGAAACTTAGTAAAAACATTCTTCATCTCTGAGAAAATTTTGGTATTAAAATTGCCCAATTTAACATTTGACCATAGCTCCCATATAAACTCGCCTATGCTAAACGCTTATGTGCTAATAAACAACAAACTATAATAGTTATGATGATAAAATGCAAGACTTCTTGCATCAGCTATTGGCAGCATATTTTATTAAAATCGGTTCACATTTAGTCATAGCTCCCATACAAAAAACTTACGGAAACAGCCAAAATTTCACCTAAAATACACTTAAATGCCAATAAATCTAAATACACTTAAATGCCAATAAATCTAAAACTATATACAGATATAACCACTAAATTTAGCCCGAGAAGGTCTTATATCAATGCCAATGACTGTGCAAAATTTTGTCACAATCGGTCACCATTTGACCATAGCTCCCATATAAAAAACTTACGGAAACACAAAAATACAAAAAGAAAAGGGGGTTTATGTCCGTCTGTCCGTCAGATAAAAACGCGATAGGGCCTTAACGAAAAGGGCTACAGTAACAAAATTTTACAAAAGGAAGTCGCCTTATATCAATGCCAACGAGTGTGCAAAATTTTGTTACAATCGGTCACCATTTGACCATAGCTCCCATTTAAAAAACTTACGGAAACACAAAAATACAAAACGAAAATACGGTTTATGTCAGTCTTTCCGTCAGAGAAAAGCGCGATAGTTCCTTAATTATAAAAGCTAGAGAGACAAAATTTAGCAAAAGTATTTGTGATATGTTATAGAAATTGTGTGCTGAAAATTGAACCTTTACTCCCCCTAGAAATGTTCTAAGTAATACAGAAACATGGTACACTATTTTTTCCGCCCACAAAGTGGTAAACTTTTTGGAATAGGAAAAAAGGGAGTATTTTCGGTTTTAATACCAAATTTGGTCAAAATGCAAAAATATAAAATACTGCATATTTTTATGTTACGTAGATTACTTCTGGGGGGAGCTATGGTTCAATTTCGTTGCATAACAAAAATTATTTTTTCATATTTTTATTTTTTGTATCAGAAGGTACTTTTTCACTTATTTTTTTAACAAAAAGTTCTTTTTCCAAAATAAAAGTGCTTATTTAAAAAGACTTTTAAGATATGAGCCAAATCGGACAATGTTCTATGGGCGCGCATCGGGTCCAAAGTTTAAGAGCCCATTTGTATGGGAAGAAATGGGTTATTTTTTTGTTTTTGCGAAATTTAGACCAAAAGTAAATAAGTTTTACAATAAAAAGTAAAAGACGAAAATCCATGAGGTAGTTTAAAAGTTATTGCAGTTTTCCCCCGAAAATTCATGTAATTGAGTACGCGCCTGAGTATATGTACAAAAAATTGTATATTGTAAATAAAGAAATTCCAAAGTTAGACACGATTTATTATTTATTCTCTTGTTACTAGTAAATAGTTCAGTTTTGTTTAAATATAATCAAATTTACTTATTTTTTTCCTGTTGGTAAATGGTGCATTTTTCTCACTTCGGTTTCAAAAATCGTTTTTTTAATTTTTTTTTTAAATTTTGTTCAACAAATATTACAAATTTAGAATTTGCTTTCCAGCATAGAAAATCATAGAAGGGAAAGCCTGTCAAATAAACCTGAATTAGCTGTCAAAAAAACCTAACTCTATCATTGTGTTTGAAAAAATTTTTTTTAGTAGTGTTAGTGAAAAATGAAATCCACACAGTTGGTTTTTAAGCACAGTTGTATTAAAAGTTCTGAAAAAATATGTACTTTTAATGATATATTTGTATATTATTTTGAAGATATAATTAATATTTCAATAGTTTTAAACAATAGTTTTAAATCTGGCTTAAAAACCAAAGTTTTTGAAAATTTCTTTTAAAAAAGTTAACTATGATAAGATTTCTAAAATGTACCATTTTTATATAAAAAATTAAAATAATAGTATTTTTATAGGAAATTTTCCAAAAATTTACTATTTTTATAGGATTTTTACTATTTTTATAGGAAAATTTTCAAAAATTTACTATTTTTATAGGAAATTTTTCAAAAATTTACTATTTTTATAGGAAATTTAAAAAAAAAATTACCATTTTTATAGGAAATTTTTCAAAAATTTATTATTTTTATAGGAAAATTTAAAAAAATTTACTTTTTACTCAAAAAATTTTTTAATTTACTTTTTATATAGGAAATTTTTAAAAGAAATTACTATTTTTATAAGGTTTTTTAATTTACTATTTTTATAGGAAATTTTTCAAAAATTTTTTATTTTTATAGGAAAATTTTCAAAAATTTACTTTTTATATAGGAAATTTTTATAAAAGAAATTTCTACTTTTATAGTTTTTTTTAATTTACTATTTTTATAGGAAATTTTTAAAAAATTTTCTATTTTTAAATAAAATTTTTCAAAGATTTACTATTTTTATAGAAAATTTTTTTAAAATTTACTTTTTATAGGATTTTTTTTTAAAAATTACTACTTTTATAGGAAATTACAAAACAATACTATTTTTAAAGGACAATTTTTAAAAATTTACTTTTTATATAGGAAATTTTTCAAAAATTTACTATATTTATAGGAAAATTTTCTATTTTTATAGAAAAATTTTCAAGAATTTTGTATATTCCCAGCAAAACTTTGGTAATGGCAAGTACTCTGATAACTGGTTACCTTGTAACGACTACAACATACCATCCGAATAAATAATAAGTTATTACAGAAGTACTTATTTGTAATTAAGATGGTAATTTAAACTGAATGGCCCCGGTTCAAATCCCACCAAGGGCAATCATTTTTTTAGTTTTTTTTTTATTAAAAGAGTCTTTTTAAATGATTTTTGAATTTTAAGAACTTAAATATTATCTTCTGTAAAAAAAATTTGTAAAACTAACTCACGGTAATGAAAAATACAATCATGAGTCAATTTTGATTATGTAGGGGATGTTGAATACCAAACACTATTCTAATTGGTCTTAACTTGGTAAGCCCAACTTATCTGGGTCATTCTTCATCTCAACTGTGGACACACACCTCCTCATGGTATCACCCGGGGAGATAGTTTAACACCCATTAATATTGTGAGTTAACATGTTCCGAGAGTTGTCCCATAAGATCGATAAAAATGGGTTAGGATTACGGGCTAGCAACCCTCTCTTGAAAAAAAAATACAATGAAGAGGATAAAATCAGAATTGAAATGTCCCACTACCTAATGTTAGAGGAGGATGTCCGAAACTTCGATAGATAGACCAAGTAGAGGAACATTTTTCAAAGCTTGGCCTGTAAAATTGGAGAATATTCGCACAAGATCGAAATCCATGGAATTCTAAAATATGCTCGGACTTTGACCTCAACAGGTTGTAACATTTAAGTAAGTAAGAGTCAATCTTATGTAAAAACTTATACAAAAAAGAAGATTTAAATTGTTTAAGTTTTAAAATAATTTTAAAAAAGTTTTAAAATAATTACAAAAAATCGTATAAAAATATTTTTCCAAAAATTACAACAAAGCAAAAAAAAAGCAGGGAAAACAAAGTTATTTTCACATGATTTTGGATCTAAAAATAAAAATTGTTTATATTAATTATAAGCTGCTAAGTTTTCAACATATGGAGTAGCTCAGTGGAAGAGTCTCTGCCTAGCAGTCGGAGGGTCTGGGTTCGAGCCCCCATGGGATCATAAAAAAAAATTTTGTATTTCGTTTAAAAATATATGTTTTTAATAAAACAACAACAAAAAAGTTGTTGCTGTTGTTGTTGTTGCTTTCAAATTGCTTACCCAAGTCATTACTTTTCTGCAATTGGTAAGTACTTGCCTCCAATGACATCCCCATGTTAATGTAATGACTTAAACAGCGAATGAGTAAGTAGTTCGTGTTCAATAGTTTAACTGTTTAACTCATTATTTGGTAATGAAAAGTTTTGCTGGGTTTATAGAAAATTTTTCAAAAAATGAGTACTTTTATAGGAAATTTTTCAAAAAATTTACTATTTTTTAGGATAATTTTTAAAATTTTTTTTATTTTTATAGCTTAATTTTTCAAAATGTACTAAAAATTAGTAGGAAAATTATTATTTGTAATTTCTAAAATTAATAGTAACATGCTAGAAACTTCATTATTCAAATTTCCAAACTGCGAGGTACGTTTAGTTGTACGATCTAGAAAAAAGTAATATATTTTTGAAACTAAAAAAAGCAACACAGTTTATTTTCATTTCTTAATAAAAAAACGTTAAAAATGAAAAAAAAAATATTTGTTTTAAAGAAAACAAATTATATTTCAGTTAATAAAATATGACCAAAATGTTTAAAAAAATTATAAGAATCTTGTTTTTGGAAAATTTCTGCAACTGAGCAATTTATTTTGTGTAATTTAAAGGTAAATAAAATGTTTGTATTTGTTTTCATTTTTCATTCTTCAATATGGCGGTAGTTACACACAACCTATACGTGTGAGTTGTCATATGGAACAGCTGATGCTTTCCTATCTATTTATAATCTGTGCTTTCCAGTTTGTTAAAACAGACAAATGGGAGAATAAAACCCAACAACAATTAGGTCGATATCTTGAACAGTTTTGCCGTACCTGCGGCATAAAATTAAAGAATTTCGCGAAAATTAAATTTTTTGGGCCAAATTCTAGTAGATGCTTGGTTAATTCTACTTGTATTAAATTTTAACAAAAAAATAATTAATGTTATTGCTTAGTTTACGAAAAACCTACGCTGAAAGGTTTTTTAATAGTGGACTAGATTAACCCTTTCTTCATTTGGGTGAAATGTCAAAATTTTGATTTTCTTAAAATTTTAAAATTTTTAATAGCTCCCAAACAAACTCTTCTGTCGAAACGCACTAGATGAGACCAAAATCATTAAAACACTCGTAAATATAAAAAAACTGTAATCAATGTGCTAAACCGGTTCACATTTGACACTAGCTCTCATATAAGTACAATTTGAAGAAACAGCTTAAATATATCTGTTTCATTATGGAGGAGTAGCTTAAGTCGACATAAGAAAGAATTGAATTGAGGCGTTTATTGCATTACGAAAGCAAAGGCGCTTAAATGTGTTTAGTCCGTTTTAAAAAATTAAGATTTTAATCAATGTTATGTACTTTTACTTTTTTGCTTAATTCATTGATCATAACAACTTATGTACACATATTTTTGTGTACATATTCATATTTTTCATTCATCATATAAAGGTTTCGCTTAACTTCAATTAAGCTGTAAAAATGTTGACCTTGAGAAAACATAGTCATTATTTTCAAACAACTTGTGTTTACATAAAACTACACAATATATATCTTTTAATTAAATAGCACCGCTTAAAGTTACTTAAGGTCCAGTTCAACGCAAATTTTAGTTTCGAAGAAGAGTTTAAGTAGAATCTCCTAAATTTAACAATATTTTTTTTGGGAATATTCATCATTTTTCTCTAAGAAACATGTTACCAATATATTAATTCATAAATTATTCGCAGAAATCAAGCAAAAGAAAAATTTCACAAAATTGATGATATCTCAAAACTTCAATTTTCGACTTAAGCTATTCTTCCATATTGCCACAGATATAAGTCTTGAGAAATATTTGTATGATGACAAAATTTAGCAAATACTTGTCTTTATACACGAAAAAGAACAGACCTTTGACTTCAGCGGTGAAGGGTATCACATGGTCGGGCTTGACCGACTATAGCTTTTCTTACTTGTTTTTTTATTGAGAAAGAGTTTTACTTGGTTAAACTAAGGCAGTAATATTTTGAAAGGAATATACAAGAAGTAAGTGTGATAAATCCGGCTATAGCAAATCTTAAATACCCTTCACAAATGGTCTTCCAAAAGTCAAAAACCAAATCAAAAGAATCTATTATAATCCCAGCAAAACTTTGGTATTGGCAAGTACTCTGATAACTGGTTACCTTGTAACGACTACAACATACCATCCGAATAAATAATAAGTTATTACAGAAGTACTTATTTGTAATTAAGATGGTTATTTAAACTGAATGGCCCCGGTTCAAATCCCACCAAGGGCAACAATTTTTTTAGTTTTTTTTTTTATTAAAAGAGTCTTTTTAAATGATTTTTGAATTTTAAGAACTTAAATATTATCTTCTGTAAAAAAAATTTGTAAAACTAACTCACGTTAATGAAAAAATACCATCATGAGTTAATTTTGATTATGTAGGGGATGTTGAATACCAAACACGATTATAATTGGTCTTAACTGGGTAAGCCCAACTTATCTGGGTCATCCTTCATCTCAATTGTGGACACACACCTCCTCATGGTATCACCCGGGGAGCTAGTTTAACACCCATTAATATTGTGAGTTAACATGTTCCGAGAGTTATCCCATAAGATCGATAAAAATGGGTTAGGATTACAGGCTAGTAACCCTCTCTTGAAAAAAAATACAATGAAGAGGATAAAATTAGAAAGACCAAGTAGAGGAACATTTTTCAAAGCTTGGCCTATAAAATTGGAGAATATTCGCACAAGATCGAAATCCATGGAATTCTAAAATATACTCGGACTTTGACCTTAACAGGTTGCAACATTTAAGTAAGTAAGAGTCAATCTTATGTAAAAACTTATACAAAAAAAGAAGATTTAAATTGTTTAAGTTTTAAAATAATTTTAAAAAAGTTTTAAAATAATTACAAAAAATCGTATAAAAACATTTTTCCAAAAATTACAACAAAGCAAAAAAAAAGTAGGGAAAAACCAAGTTATTTTCACATGATTTTGGATCTAAAAATAAAAATTGTTTATATTAATTATAAGCTGCTAAGTTTTCAACATATGAAGTAGCTCAGTGGAAGAGTCTCTGCCTAGCAGTTGGAGGGTCTGGGTTCGAGCCCCCATGGGATCATAAAAAAAAATTTGTATTTCGTTTAAAAATATATGTTTTTAATAAAACAACAACAAAAAAGTTGTTGCTGTTGTTGTTGTTGCTTTCAAATTGCTTACCCAAGTCATTACTTTTCTGCAATTGGTAAGTACTTGCCTCCAATGACATCCCCATGTTAATGTAATGACTTAAACAGAGAATGAGTAAGTAGTTCTTGTTCAATAGTTTAACTGTTTAACTCATTATTTGGTAATGAAAAGTTTTACTGGGATATTTTTAAAATTAGTATTTTGCCTTTTGAAAAACTTTTATTTAAACTTAATATTTTTTTTTAATTGGCCTTATTTGGAAATGACAGGTCCGACTAATAAAAATCAAGTTACGCATTCTCGTTATGTTTTCTTTTAAAATCTCTAAAAATCTTTTTATGTTTCTAAAGAAAATATTTTTTACGAATTTAAAGAATATTTTTATGAAATTTTAGGACCTCAGCTGCGTGCGCTGATAAAAAAATCTTTAAAAAATCGATAAAAAATCAACCCAAAAATTCCTTTTACCAAAATATCTCGAAATCCCAAGGAGATAACCTAGACATTAGGGTGACAATTTTTTGTATGAAGGAAAATGATTTTTCGAATTTTATAACTTTTTCTACGAAATATTGTGACACTAGGTCTAAAAGTTTAGATCTGAAAATTTGAGCTAAATCGG
Organism: Stomorhina lunata; assembly: GCA_933228675.1. Taxonomy (NCBI): domain Eukaryota; kingdom Metazoa; phylum Arthropoda; class Insecta; order Diptera; family Rhiniidae; genus Stomorhina; species Stomorhina lunata. The sequence goes on along the minus strand of OW121740.1, from coordinate 93,687,798 downwards.
ACAACACTCTAAGGGCGCCCATCGGGTCCAAAGTTTAAGAGCCCATTTTTATGCACACTTAATCTTGCCAAAAACAATTATTTTAATCTTTTTTTAATTCCCTAATTATTTCTTTATATTCCGTAATCTCGTTATGAAAATTTTCGGAAAATTCAAATTTTGACATTTGACCGCGGTGAAGAAAGGGTTAATCTCGTCCAATATTAAAAAAAAACCCCTTCAACATAGGTTTTATATAAACGAAGCAATAATATTAATTATCTTTTTTGCAGAGACCGAATATTGTTTTATTTTTTAAATCAATCAAGTATAAATATCATTGCCGATGAAAATTACTTTTCATTTCCTTGAATCAAAGGAGATTTAAGGGGTTTGTTTTGTGAGCTAACGGTATTAAACATACTAGAATAAGATTTACCTTCTACTACTGCATACGAAGGGTTTAGGGTCATTGCAACATTACCTGCTGCTAACATTTTTCTTTCTTTAGCTTCGTTATTAGCTTTTTTTCTAAAAGAAACATATTTCTTGTACGCGGGGCAGCCTCTATAATTTGAAGTATGCCCGTTTTCTTTACAGTTTACGCAATAAGGCTCATTATTTTCAGTAACAAAAGTGCACTCACCAGGACCATGCTTGTCATTACATTTCAAACAAGAAAATGGACGACTACAATTTCTTGAATAATGTCCCCATCTTTGACATCTCCAGCATTGAGGTATTTTAGTACTGCTCTTGGGGCGTTCCCAAGTCACTACCTGACTAAGAATATATTTTATGCCGAGCAACTCGCCCACCTTACGATTTTGTTTAAGGGTAAATAGAAAAAGACCTGTGTCAATGCCATTTTTCCTAGAATTTTCTGTAGTAAACTTAGAAATAGATTCAATAGTATCTGGAATAATGCTGTCAATTTCTGATTTAATTTCATTAATGTCACTTTTATGATAAAGACCCCTACAAATAACGCTCTGGCGTTTGAATTCTCTAGGAGTGTATGTAAAGGATGAAATTTCTTTTTCTTTCAAAAGTTGCATCATCTCCGAATGTGCAGATGAATCTTTAAAATACAGTTTACTTTTATATTTGGATTGGTTTTTAATTTTAAATTCAACGTTTTTAGATTTCAGTTGGTCAATAAGAGATTTCACATTAACATTTTCAAGAAAAATGGGCGGACAGTATGAATTCCTGGTCTTTACCTTATTTTGAAAATCATTATTGATTTGTGTATTATTATTACTAACTATATTTGGTAATTCTGCTTCTACATTTAAATCACCTAAGAGTGAGAATTTATTTGTTCGATTGACATCAACTAAGCTGTCCCGTTTCTTAAATTGACAATTAGTTAAATCAATTTTTACGTCACCTTTATAAGTCCTTTTTTATTTTTGATTTGTAGGAATTCTTCTAATGAGAAATTTAAGCTACATTCTTGGTCCATATTAGTTTCTAAATCTTGAGGTTTATAATTTTGAAGTTGAATATCTTCCAGAATTTGAAATTCATTTTTATTTGATTCCACTGATTGGGAGCTTGATGAGCAAATTTCAGAATCTTCATTACCTAAGGCACTATCCTTATTTTCCTTATTACTGGGAGGACGACCTCCAGATTGGCTAAGTAATGGATTCCTATTCATAGTTTGTCTTCACTAAAGACTCCAAAAAAAATTCAAATATTTTTGATATTATTTTTTAATTCGATTTATTTTTCAAAGAGCTCTGTCTGCTTCAAAGTTCTTTTTTTTAAATATCTTTAACGATAAATATCAGAACAGAAAAATATTTTATTGATTGTTTTATTTTTAAACTTCTGTTTTGACTTTGAAAAAATAAAATATTTTTGAAATATTAAAATTTTCAACAATGAATGTATGAATATGTTTCCAATTAATTGCAATGTTTTAGGACATCGAAGTTAAACCTAATAGTCCTAATGGAACTATTGGTGGTTTCTTTGACTCGCAAAACCATTTCAATATAAAATTTGCAACAATAATTGAATTTATTGTTATTAAAACGTCCTAAAGACTTTTTATACCAGGACAAATCTTCTTTTTCTGTGATCCTTGACTCCCAGTGGAGCATAGGGCCTGGGAGGATGCAGCAATTGCCTGGCGTCTCTAGCTACCAGGTAAGAACTATCCAATTCCCACTCTAACTTTCTCGTGGTACATCCTGGAAATCTGAGCAACCTAGTTTTAGATGCGGTAAGCAACCCATGTGGGATTCTAGGTAAGGGCTAATATAAAAGGGAGTTATCTTAGAGCCATTCCAACGTATATGGTCTAAGGGTCTAAGATAATTGTACTCGGTGAAGTACGAAAATGCAGCGTCTGGTAAAAATGTTAGTTGCGGCTGCAAGCGGGCGTCAGTCTCGGATCGAGTGGCTCGCTATACAAACGTGGACCCATCGCCCATCGACTTAGCACTCACGATGTTTTAAGCATGGAAAGAAACAACATTACTCCAAGGGGCAATCATGAGAGAAACCCATCTGCTACGACAGCTGGCGCAAGGATTTTGGAGTTGCCTAATCTATGCAAGAACATTATGATGAATGAAACCAAATACAGAAATAAAATTTGAATATTTTCTATCAACATTTTTTTTCATCGGATGAAAAAAGATGAAAATTATTTTGAACTGATAAATATCCCAAACGATTTTTTTATTTTTTATTTTCATAGGATTGAAAAACGATACAAAATTTTTCGAACAATTAAAAATCTTTAGGAATTTTTATTATTTTTTAAACTTCAATGATTGTTTTTGAATGGATTAAAATATGAAAATATTGTTTTAAAAGTATTAACATTCGGTCTCTGCTTTTTTGTTAAAATTGAATACAAGTAAAATTTACCGAGCATTTACTTGAATTTGGCCCACAAATTTACATTTTCGCGAAATTCTTCAATTTGAAATCGGAGGTACAGCGAAACCGTTCAAGATATCGACCGCACTTTTCTTAAATTTTATTCTCCTATTTGTCTGTTTTGACACACCGGGAAGCAAATTCTAAATTTGTAATATTTGTTTAACAAAATTTCCATAAAAATTAAAAAATGATTTTTGAAACCGACCTGAGAAAAATGTACCATTTTCCAACATGAAAAAAAAACTAAGTAAATTTGATTATATTTAAACAAAACTGATATATTTACTAGTAACAAGCCATTAAATGATAAATCATGTCTAACTTTGGAAATTCTTTATTTACAACATACAATTTTTGGTGCATATTCTTAGGCGCGTTTTCAAGGACATGCCTTTTCGGAGGAAAACTGCAATAACTTTTAAACTACCTCATGGATTTTCTCCTTTTACGATTTGAAATAAAGCTGTGTTAGTTCTCTTTAATATTCTATTATTTTTTCTTGTAAAAATTATTCATTTTTGGTCTAAATTTTGCAAAAACAAAAAAATGACCCATTTTTTCTCATACAAATGGGCTCTTGTCCGATTTGGCTCAAATTTTTAGATCTAAACTTTTAGACTTATATGAGAGCTAGGGTCAAATGTTGGCCGATTGTCTCGAAATTTGTAAAATTAATTACAGTTGTTGCAAAAATTATTTATGCAAAAGATAGGCTTAAAATTCCTATTATCTTCATTATTATTTACGAGAGTTTTAGTGATTTTGTCTCATTTAGTGCATTTTGACAGAAGAGTTTGTATGAGTGCTATGGTCAAATGTGCACCGATTTTAACGAAATTCGGTACAATGATTTAAGTTTATATATGCAGTATCTGTTTTAAATTATCATTAAAAAATGCTTATATTTGTGGACAATATATCAATTCCGAGAAGTGGGACATATGGGAGGTACCATAAATAATGGACCGATTTTGACGAATTTCAATAGCCATCCCATCACACTATCATAAAAATTATCTGTGCTAAATATCATAAAATTACACTGCTCTGCAGCCAAATCCTTCTTTTAATAAAACTATGTGGACTACATGGATTTTGATGTGCTAAACTCAGATCCGTTGTCGGTTTTTCCCCATCAGATCTGGATTTTTTTTCATGGGCGTGGCAAATTTTTCCCCTTAAATTAGTCAGGTACGGAGACCCATTTCGTTCTAACTCGAGAACGAGTAAGTCTAATGTAATTTTTCTATATCTCTTATCGTTTTGGAGTTATTTAGAAATTAATGGAGAAAAAATTTTTTTTTCGTTCAAAATTAGTAATTTTTTTTCAGGTTAAAAATGTAATTAAAAAAAAGATAAAGTAAAATTCTAACATTTTAAACATTTTTCTAAGAGCTACATATCTTAAGAATAAAATAAGCTATAGACCATAAAAAATCGGTTTAAAAATGTGAACTTTAAACCACTGGTACTTTACTTTTGTCTTTCGGGAATGTAAACATTGTTTATAAAAACTGGTGGGCCATGGTCTCCGCTTAAAGTAAATGTGATGTGAATACATTTGGTGGATGGAATTTACTATTGTATTTTACAGCCTTCCATAACCAGCAACAATTTTGCTTAGTAGGGCTTTAGGTATGTTCCTGATGTTGGATTCTTTTTATTTCTATTTAGTTGCATTTTGAGGCTCATCGGGAAAATTGACACTTTTTAGTTTTCTGAAGTAATTTTTTTGCTGCATACTTTTTCATTTGTTTTGATGATGAGATAAACATCATCAAATCTTTCTAAAATTCGGTATTTTATATCTGTGGCTTGGTGCTAACAGGACCAATATCAAAAAAAAAATAAAAATTTTCGAGAAAATTTGATTCAAAGTTTTTTTCCATATAAATTCATAGTAATAGCGCCCAGTAAAACACTTGTACATTTGTTCTGAGTTAAGTTAGAGATTGGCTGTTGGAGCCAATTAAAAGAGCAAAAAATTGAGCACAATGTCGCAGATATATAACTTTTATTGAAAAATTAGGTTTAATCAGGCTTGAGTTCATTTAACTTTCAAATTATTAAATTTGAAAATTTGAAAAGTAATTGTGGAGAAAAACTGAAAAAATTATTTTTGAACGCGGCTCAGTGGATTGCAATTTCTGTCCCGCCACAGGACGTCATCAGCACTTAGCGCCCTCGACCACAGTCGAGTTGTCAAATTGCAGAGATAATCATCAATTTAACTCATTGAGTTTGATCGAACATCACTACGTTTAATTGATTGTGTATTCTCCTATTACTTGTTTTGCTCGATCTTTTCACTTGCCGTTGGCATGTAGAGAAGAACAAGACTTTTTGGTTTGATGCTATTTTTAGAATAGTAACAATGTTAACAACATATGTATGTAAGTAAATTACATGAATGTATGTAAATGCAACGTGCCCTTTGCTTTTATTTATTTGAGAATTAATTATTCGAACTTTAGAATTGATTGAAAAATTAGGTTTAATCAGGCTTGAGTTCATTTAACTTTCAAATTATTAAATTTGAAAATTTGAAAAGTAATTGTGGAGAAAAACTGAAAAAATTATATATAACTTTTATTTTACCGAGACGTTGGCGATATCATATGAAAGCCCATCTTTAGAAAAAACAAACACTCTTATGTTTATCTTATATTCTTAAACGAGCAATAATTGTATATATATATATATATATATATATATATATATATATATATTTATATATATATATATATATATATATATATATATATATATATATAGAATGGCTATCTCGAAAACGGCTCTAACGATTTTTATAAAATTTGGACAGTGGGTATCTTTTTTGATGTATAGGTCGAAGAAGAAGGGACTTTTGGAACTTTTACCTCTAAAAAAAAAAATCGAAAACTCTATGTCTCCTAAAGTAATAGGTATAGAAACAAAATTAAAATTACGTTTTAAACAGCTTTGAAAATAAGCGAACAGGTGTTTGGTACTTTTTTGAAACTATGTCCGATAGGGGGTAAAAAAGGGTGAAAATAGTTTTTTTGGCACCTTTTTAACCCACTCTTATATTTTAAACTAAAGAATATAGAAAGAAACTTGGTACTGCAATCAATAGATGTAAAAAAACATGAAACACGTATTTGGTAGTTTTTTGATTTTGGAGCCAAAATGGGTAAAAAAGGGATAAAATGATAACTTAGTATCTCCAAAGTAATATGAATAGGAACATTATACATTATGTTAAATGCGTTTTAAAAAAATGTACCGAATTCAATTGGCACCAAAAAAGTACCAAATATACATATGGAACTTTTAGAAATTAGGGAATAAAAAGGGGGAAAAATTAGTATTATTTTAAACAAATGAATGTTTGTCTGTATGTATGTTCTTTATAGAATAGTAAACTGTGAATTTTATTGTGTTATGCTCTTTAGCGAAGATGTTGCGGATAAGCCGGCGAAGGTTTTAAAGTTGATAAGACTAATTTCCGAAAGATGGCGCCACTGAAAATTACTAAAAATTAATTAAATCGTAAACTGTACATTTGATCATGCTATGATCTTTAGCAAAGTTGTTTCGGATAAGCCGAAGAAGGTTTATGAATTGGAATAAGCAAAGTCCGACAGGTGGAGCCACGGAAAACTACTCAAAATGAATTAAATCGTAAACTGTGCATTTGATCAGACTATAATCTTTAGCAAAGTTGTTGCGCATGAGTCGACAGAGGTTTCTGTTGATATGAATAATTTCCAAAATTATTCAAAATGAGTTAAACTGTAAACTATGCAAACTATGTGTTGGTCGGACAAAATAAGTCAAATAATTCAAAATTAACTGAATATTTCTACAATGTCTTTCCTCTAAATTTATTTTAGCACTTTATAATATAAAATATATAAAAACTTTAAAATTTTCCTCAAAATGCTTATCATAAAGCTCCGAGCAAGGCTCGGTCTACCAGGTACTATACCATTAATCCACTTACAACCAATCCACGTTAACAGATTTTTAATTTTAATTATCAAAACTTATTTTCGGTTAAGAAGTGCTCAATGTTCTTTCAGCGATGACTACATTTCTTTTGCCCAAAATGGCAGAGCTGGACTTGACACATTTACATGAAATCATCATTAAGCACTGAAATGTATAGAGCGTTCTAAACACTTTAATAAAAATTTCCAACATTTCTCTAAATTTGATGTGTTTTTTTTTTTTATCAGATCCGAAAGCTTTAAAAGATTCACTAGATAAAACCCACAACAAAGTAACCAGCTACGCACTCTAAAGTCATCGACATGTAAAATAGTCTTAAATATATTTTATGTTAAGCATATCATTATGCATTTGCTATAAATAATTTAAGTGTTAATTTGATTTTTGTCTATGTAAAATTGTATATCATTAGCATGTCACGAACATTAGAATAAATTAGTAAATTTAACTACTTAAGTTAAATATAAGTAAATGTATGTAAATATATATCGAAAAGTTGTAGCCTGAAAAAATGGATGGATGAGATTATTCCATAGTTTCTGGTTCAACAAGTTTTTGTTATTTTTCTTGATTGGAATTGGAATTAAAAATAAAACTTTATGTAAATCAATGAATATTTTATTGGAATTTTTTAAATAATGGAATTTGATGTAGGGGGTGATTTTATAAGGTATATAGAAAACTAATATTATAAGTAGGTCAACTTTAAAGTTTACATAGAAGATGTAAAAGAACTTTAAAATTAGTAACAAACATCAGAGTAGAATTACTGTTACTAAGCTCTCATCATTAATATCAATTTCAACTGATCGGATACTTAAGTATAAACAGCTGTTCATTTGGTTTTGTTAAAAATACTAGTTTTATTTATTATACGGCTCTTTTATCGTCGACCATTTTCGTCACTATTATTAAGTTGCAATGTTATTGCTATTAAACAAAATATTGACAGTTGTAAAGTTCCGTTTTAAATTTTATTTGCTTTTTTTCCACATTTTTGGCCCAATTAATTTATGGCTTATTTTAGTTTAGCCTTTGAGTTTGAATGTTTTAACATTTTAATTACGAATGCTATAAAAATATCTCGCTAATCATCCAAAATTCGATAAAAATTTGGGAGATTTTGCATAAATTTTATTGTTTTTTTGGTGACAAAAATGTTAATGGCATTTATGGAATGCCATTGTTAAGCGATACCTTAATGGGTTTTTGTTTTAAGCGCTGTTTTTGTACTAAAACGAATTTGCTTAAAATATAGTTAAAGAATTGAATTTATAACCATGAACATAACAAGTCAGAAAGTTTTATAGTCGGTCCAACCCGACCATATGACCCCCTTCATTATCGGGATAATATGTGGACCGGTTTTCATAATTTTAAAGTTTATTTTTAATGCCCAAAGAATTGTAGTTGCTAAATGTACTGTTTAAATAATTTCCGAATATGTGACAGCGCATAGAGAAAGCGACCTATGGGTAAAAAATAAGGGTTAACAAATGAGGTAAAAAAAAATAATATTTAAATCTTTAAAATGGCTCTCCTTCACTACTACTCTTAGGTCCCTTTCTTTGTCATATTTTTAAATTATTTCCGGCATTAGGTTTTAGATAGGAGGCAAGTGCAAAGTGCGGAAATTATTGTACCAAATGTATTCCTTGGTACCAAATTTCATTGTAAAAAAAAAACTTTCAAATTTATTGAACCATATAAAGGGTGTCACAACTAGAACGCAATTTTTAAATAAACAGCAAGAATGTGGGAAGTGAAGGTAGATGAAAACTGAAAAATGTTTGTTTTTGTTCAGTCAGATTATCGACTAAACAAAAACAAACATTTTTCAGTTTTCATCTACCTTCACTTCTTTTACTTTTGGTTTATGAACATAATTCTTAATAGTTATGTTTGTAAATTTAGTAATAATGCGAGGTTTTCGATCTGTCTAAATTGGGGATAATCCTCCTGAAGAGATGGCTTAACCAACCATCGAAACGCGTCGAGGAATTTGGTTTCTCCGCAAACATTTTTTGGCTTTTTATCAATAAATTGATCTGTTACATTAATAAATAAATGTAACAGGTTTGGGATCAAATGCAAATACACTTCTTTTTGAATAATATTTACATCCCGACTAATTTGTTATTAAAAAAAAAAAAAAAAAAAATCGTGAAAATTTATTATATCGTAAAGTAGACAGAATGAGGTTATGCATGGAACAAGATATCGTGCAGATGGCCGCCGCAGCTTTGCTGGCACACACGCGATCTTTTAATGAAATTTTCGACGATTTTTTGGCATAAATGCTTTTAAGGCTTGAGTCGTCGCCGGCTTATTCGCGTAAACCATCGACATCAAAAACCTCAATGAAAAAAATCTAAAAGTGTTAAATCGCACTATCTAGGCGGCCAAACGCGAAATAACACGACTGGGAAATGACTGATGATGCAATTGAATTGTTTCTCTGGCTGTATTACATGTGGCGCCGTCTTGTTGAAACCACATGCCCTCCAAATTCATTTCTTCAATTATAGGCAAGAAAAAACTGGTTATCATTTCACGACACCGAACACCATTGACTATTTGCGCTTGACCTGCTTCATATTCATAAAAAAAGGTCCAATGATTCCTCCAGCTCAAACAGCACACAGGACACGTTTAGGATGCATTTGCTTCTCCTGAATCACTCGAGGATTTTCCTCACCCCAAATGCGACAATTCTGCTTATTGACGAAGCCATCAAAATGGAAATGGGCCTCGTCACTGAAGATTATTTTATTGGCAAAATCAGCATTTTCATGTTGTCTCTCCAATATCCAATTATCCATGGTCATCTAGCTTCAGTTCCTGAGTCAATTGAACTTTGTATGCATGAAAATGCAAATCTTTCGTCAAAATTCGCTGCATAGTGGATTTGGAGATACCAATTTGCTGAGCTCGGTGTCAAATTGAGGTGGATGGAGTTTAAGCAATATCATTACGTACAGCTGCGACATTTTCGGTTGATCGACATTACTAACAGACCCAGATTCGGCAAATTTATCCATTTATCTCTTTACAGTTGACTCTTTTGGAGCATTATTGTGACCCCAAATTGATCGCAATTTGCGAACTGTATCCGCAAAACTTTCACCATTTTGGTAAAACAACTTCACAATGAGAATGCGTTTTTCACTAGTGTAGCGCTCCATCTTTACTAACGTCTTTCCTTCTACTAGCAAACAATAACAGTTGTTCAAATGTCAAACAATGACACTTCCAATCGCGCCAAATTTAAAAATTGCGTTGTAGTTGGGAGACACTTTATAACTTCGGTAGTGTAGAGTATCATGTGGTTTGGTGTGACGACTATAAAACTTTCACGTGGTTATGAATGCTTTTTAATGAAATTTAATAGCGTATTGCATACTATTCCTACAATCTGATACATAAGTTAAAAAAATTTAAGAATACAGAACTTTTGTGTCTGTATTTGTAATAAATTATTATATTGAATTTGTATATACAATATTATCTTTTCAGGATTTTATAAAAAATAACTTAACGAAACTGACAAACGTCGCCTTAATACCATTTCAAAACTATCTTAAATGCAATAGCGATTGCCACGAATTGAAGGAGGCCATTTATAAACCCGTAATTAGACAGTAGTTGACTGTATATATCTTCCAGTTACTTTTTTAAGTTGGAATTTGTGTGAGGCCAACTCCTGGATTTGTTTGAAATGCTAAAAAAAAATTGTTCCTTAAAAATTTTAGATTAATTTAATAAGACGTGCCCAAAATTTGCAAAATACCTGTTTATACCCTTCACCACCATAGGTGGAAAGGGTATTATAAGTTTGTGCTGATGTATGTAACGCATGGAAATATTTGTCTTAGACCCACCTTTTAGTATACCAATATACTTAGAATCACTTTCTGAGTCGATTTAGCGATGTCCGTCCGTCCATCCGTCTGGCTGGCTGGACCCCCATGTAAACCTTATAATCAAACTACAGGTCGCAATTCTAAAGATAATTTGATGAAATTTGGCACAGATCATTTCTTTTATAATGGGACCATGGCTATTGAAATTCGTCAAAATTACTTCATTATTTATGGTAGCTCCCATAGGTCCCACTTCCCGGAATTGATATATTGGCCACAAATATCAATATTTTTTAATGAAGTTTAAATCAAATACTGCTTATGTCAACTAAAATCTCTGTACCAAATTTCGTTAAAATTGGTCCACATTTGACCATGGCTCCCATACAAAATTTCTCTAAAAACGCACTAAATGAGACAAAAATCACTAAAAAGCTCGTAAATCTGAAGATAATTTGAATTTTAAGTTAATCGGTCCACATTTGACCCTAGCTCTCATATAAGTCCAAATGTCGGAAGCAGCTTAAATATAAAAGTTTTGAGAAAATGTTTGTATGATGCTAAAATTTAGCAAATATTTGTCTTTTTACAGAAAAAATAACACTTTTGACCTTAGTGGTGAAGGGTATCGTATGGTCGGGCTTGACCGACTATAGCACTTTCTTACTTGTTTTTACTTTGGCTGTCAAAAACTTCATTAATACTTTAGAATAAAGAAATCCCAAAGTAAGATTAGGAAGCGGAGTTTTGTCAAAATATCAAAATTTACTTAGTTTTTTTTTATATTAGAAAATTATATTTTCTTCTCAGTCGGTTTTTAATTTTTCTAATTTTTAAAAATGTTGTTCAACAAAAACCCAAATCATAAATGATCGTTTCAGTTACATAAAATAAATAAATATGAGAATGAAATTCAGAAAAATTGTTTCGATATCTAAAACCATTTCGCCGTACCTACAACTAGAAATCTTAAAATTTGTATATACTTGTTAAATTGTACCTAACTTAAATTTTAATAAAAGCAATAATGAATATTTTTGCTCAGTCTGAAGAGAATGTTTTTTTCCCGGGACAAAGTTCAACATTTTCTTCCATAGCTAAAATATATTATCGAAATTTAATTCAAATGCAAAAAAATATTTATATTTTTATAAAAATGTATATAGTATTTTTTTATTAAAATCATATATTTTAACCCTTAACGTCAACACCCAGATTGGTTCGAATTCCTAAAAAATAGTCCCTTGAAAATTTTACCAGTCCAAAATTTTGAAAATTAATTGTCAATAACTATAATTTCATTGGATAACACTCATAAAACATTATAAAATCAAAACAAGTAAGAAAGTGCTATAGTCGGTCAAGCCCGACCATATGATACCCTTCACCACTAAGGTCAAAGGTGTTATTTTTTCTGTATAAAGACAAATATTTGCTAAATTTTGCCATCATTCAAACATTTTCTCAAAACTTATATATTTAAGCTGCTTCCGACATTTTACTTATATGAGAGCTAGGGTCAAATATGGACCGATTATCTCGAAATTTGGCAAATTGATTACAGTTGTTACAAAAATTATGTACGCAAAAAATAAACAATAAAAATAAAATTTCCATTATCTTCAGATTTACGAGCGTTTTAGTGATTTTTGTCTCATTTAATGCGCTTTTAAAGAAAAGTTTTTATGGGAGCTATGGTCAAATGTGGACCGATTTGGTACACTGATTTTAGTTTACATAAGCAGTATTTGATTCAATTTTCATGAAAAAATATTGATATTTGAGGCCAACATTTCAATTCCGGAAAGTGGGACCTATGGGAGGTTCCATAAATAATGAACCGTTTCTGACGAATTTCAATAGCCATGGTCCCATTATCAAAAAAATTATCTGTGCCAAATTTCATCAAATTATATTTAGAATTACGACCTGTAGTTTGATTACAAGGTTTACATGGGGGTCCAGCCAGCCAGACGGACGGACGGACATCGCTAAATCGACTCAGAAAGTGATTCTAAGCCTATTGGTATACTAAAAAGTGGGTCTAAGACAAATATTTCCATGCGTTACATACATCAGCACAAACTTATAATACCCTTTCCACCTATGGTGGTGAAGGGTATAAATAGACAGACAAACATCACTCAATCGTCTTAGAATTTTATATGGATTCAGAGTATATATCCCTTTTGGTTTTTGAGCCAATATTAAGGAGGTTACAAACGGAATGACAATCTCAACTTCTAATTCCTAACCCCATTCTTTTTGATGGTGGGTATAAAAACGGCTAGATGGAACCAGGGGAAACATTGCTCCAAATACTTTTGTAGAGCAAGAGAGTATGAGGAACATATTCTATACAAACTCGATAACTAATATACAATTGTGGGCGTCCACACTAAAACGAAACAATTCCATTTTTGTTTTAATAGAGTTTATGATTTTATTTTACTCTACATACAAATCGTTTTAAATATGCAATTTCTTTAACAATTTGCTTACTCAATCCACTCAAAACTATTTACAATAAAATTGTTACTTTTTGGTGCGAACGTCAACATATACGAGTATATAGCATCTGCCTGTATTGGAATTTATAAATATTTGTTTTTTACCTTAATCTTAAACGGAAATGTTTGTTTTTTATAAACGTTCTCTTTACAATGTCACCAACAAAATATTTTTTGACCTCATCCCAGACATTTCTGAATCAAATTAAAAAACAAAATTCATGATTTTTTGTTTTTTTAATAATATTATAAAATTACGTATTATTTTATTCGTGGGTTATTAATCATTATTTAACAAAACAAAAATTTAACAATATCTAATATCAGTCCTAATTTACATAAACTATTTATCTTTTCTAAACTGTCAATTCAATATTTAGAAACGACGGAAGACGGAAGAAGGCAAGTAGGAGTTGTCGGGGCTGTGAGCAGCAGCTTGACGAACGGGAGCAGCTGAAGCGAAGTTAAGAACGGGAGCAACACCTCCATTGTGAGATTGAGAAGAACCTCCCAAAGAGTCGTATTGGCCTTGAATGGCTTTTTGGGCGTTAGCGGCATCTTCAGGGGTACGGTATTTGACAAAGTGTACTTCGGGTTTGTTGTTGGCGTTCTTGTTGATGGCATTGAGACGGTTGGCCAAATCTCCAATATCGGCTTGTTTGTTGAGGACATAGATGGCGGTCTTTTGATCGGCAGCTTGTTTGGCCAAAGCAAGAGCAGCATTTTCCAAACCCTTGTTTTCGGGGCCCTTGATGAAGACAACACGGAGACCTTGTTTCACGCTGCTGGCGATTTTTTGAGCGGCATTAGCATCATCGAATTCTGCTTCGGGAGCAGAGAAGGTATAGAATTCCTTTTCCAATTCAGCGGGAGCGTTGTAAGAGGGAGAATCGTAAGAGGCATCGTTACCACCAATGCTACCAGTGCTGACACCACCGAGGCTACCTCCACTAATACCACCACCCAAACCGGCGCCTAAACGGCCAGCAATGATATCAGATCCAGGAGTGAAAGACAAACCACTGCTAGAGTGACCAACGGGTTGGTAGTTGTAGCCCAATTTATCGGCGCAAGCTACGGTCACCAAGCACAAAACGATGAAAGAACGCATTTTTTATGATTCTTAAATTTTTTATTTTGCTAATAACACTTAAAGTTTCGAAATTAGAATGATGCTAACTATAGCTTAAGGTAGCATCTTATATATGTCAGAAAAGAATATTTTTATTTAATAAGGCTTTGTTTTCATCGTGATCATCTTCTAGATGATGATTATCATCAAAAACTATCGATCATGTTGTTGTTGGTATTTGTTTTATATCAAAACTTTTGTTATCTGTTTAGCAGCTGTAAATCAGTCAGATTATTAACCATCAATTGGTCGCCTAATAAGGCGACGGAGACACGCTTTGATGTGTAGGTGGTTAATGGTTAATCGTTGATATATATCAAAACGCTTGAGTGGTAAAATATTTATCATTTAATAATCACAAACAAAAAAAAATGGCACGCGATCATTGTCAATCTCAAATGTTCATGAAATTTTTGAACTAAATTGTGATGAACTTGTGAATTTGTTGAAATGGTTTTATGCAAATAAGATAATGGACTAATTATATACTACGGACAGGCGGATATTCATTGCATCTATAAGTATACTACTTATATATATATATATATATAAAACTTGGCCGTATTGTATCGAAATCATATCTAAATATAGTTTATAGCAAATTAGAAGACACGTTTAGTTATTTGTGTATTTCTATTTGAATGTGGGCTTTAGAATATTTATGTATCGGTAGCCGAGTTCTTTTGTTAAATGCTTATGTTATTCATTTTTTATAAAGAAAAAAAATAAGATTATTATTCAGTAGATGCTCACAAATTAGAACCACTTTTTGAAGCAATTATAATTTGTAAATTTTTATAGCTACCATCAAAAAGAATGGGGGGTATATTGAGATTGTCATTCCGTTTGTAATTTCCTTAATATTGGCTCAAAAACCAAAAACGATATATATTCTGAATCCTTATGAAATTCTAAGACGATTGAGCGATGTCCGTCTGTCAGTCCGTCTGTCTGTCTGTTGAAATCACGATAACGCCTAAACGAAAGGAGCTAGCTCACTGAAACTTAGTAAAAATATTCTTCATCTCTGAGAAAATGTTGGTATTGGGCAAAATCGGTTCACATTTGACCATAGCTCCCGTATAACCTCGTCTAGGCTAATTGCTTATTAGTCAATAAATGAAAAATTATAGCAGCTATGATGATAACATTTATATATAGAAGTTTTACATTAGCCCTAGGCAGCGTGTAAAATTTCATCAAAATCCGTTCACATTTAGCCATAACTCCCACACAAAAAACTTACGAAAACAGCCTAAATTTCACCTAAAATACACTTAAATGCCAATAAATCTAAAAGTATAACAGATATAACCACTAAATTTGGCACAAGAAAGTCTTATGTCTTATGCCAGCCAGTGTGCACAATTTTGTCGCAATCGGTCACCATTTGATCATAGCTCCCATATAAAAAACTTACGAAAACACAAAAATTCAAAAAGAAAAGGGGATTTATATTCTTCTGTCTGTCAGATAAAATCATGATAGCTCCTTAACTACAAAAGCTAGTAAGACTAAATTAAGCACAAGGAAGTCTTATGTCAATGTCAGTCAGTGTGCAAAATGTTGTCACAATCGGTCACCATTTCACCATAGCTCCCATATAAAAAACTTATGGAAACACAAAAATACATAAAGAAAAGGTTTTTTATGTCCGTCTGTCCGTCAGATAAAAGCACGATAGCGCCTTAACGAAAAAAACTAGAGGGACAAAAGTATTTTGGATATCTTGAAAAAGATGTGTGTTGAAAATGAACAAAATCGGTTCAAATTTAGTTAGAGCTCTCATATACTCCGCCCCGCGAAACACATTAATGCTGATAAATTGAATACAACTGTAATAGCTACGACGATTAAATTTAAAATAGGGAAGTTTTATGCAATTTTTGATCAGTTTATCAAATTTTATAGGAATCAGTCCATATTTGACTTTAGCTTTCATATAAAAAACACTCACGGAAACCAAAAATTTTAGCAAAGGCCAGTTAAAAGCTATTAAATTAGAAACTATGATAGCTATGGCCACTAAATTTTGCAGTGTGTTACAATCGGTCAACATTTGGCTATAATTCTTATATATATAACATCCCCTTTTTATATCTACAATCAAAAAGATTTGGTGGTACATTCATTATATTAAGATTGCACCTATGAAATTAGATAGGTATCAATCAATGTTCAGTCCAGACTTTATATATGATGAATGCATTAGGAACTCCTAACGAAATATATGGACCTGCTGTATTACTATTAACGTGTTTAGCATAACTACATATTAAGCACTACGAAAAGTATTTAGCAACTTATTAATGTAAAACTATACCCGGTTATGAGACCGAATTTTGATCAAAGTAAATACTGGGGAAACCACTAAAATATTTTTAAATGTTGAACTATAAAGCTACGGCAACCGAATTTAGTCCAAAGGTTTTACCAACAATACCAATTAGCTTAGCGATTTTTTCAGTTTTGGTCCAGATTTTGAATTAGCTGCACCCTGTTTCTGAATTTAACACAACTTGATAGTCGGTTTCTTTTGTATAAAGATTTTTTTTTCGATTTTTATACCCTTCACCACCATAGGTGGAAAGGGTATTATAAGTTTGTGCTGAGGTAAGTAACGCATGAAAATATTTGCCTTAGACTCAGCTTTTAGTATACCAATAGGCTTAGAATCACTTTCTGAGTCGATTTAGCGATGTCCGTCCGTCCGTCTGGCTGGCTGGCTGGACCCCCATGTAAACCTTGTAATCAAACTACAGGTCGCAATTCTGAAGATAATAAATTTAACACAGATAATTTTTTTGATGATGGGACCATGACTATTGAAATTCGTTAAAATCGGTCCATTATTTATGGTACCTCCCATAGGTCCCACTTCCCGCAAATATCAATATTTTTTTTTAGAATTTTCTTACTTTGGACTGTTTTGATTTTTCATCACTTCTTTTTTGTTTGATTTATACATTCCTTAGAAATAAAATAAAACAAATTTCAGAAAAATATGCATTCGTTATTAAAAACTTCTAGTCCTAAGACGTCAAAAAGTTGATTTTATTTTCAAGTCGAATATCTCATGAACTATAGGAGATAAACCATACGTGTAGGGAGTAAAATCAAAATCGGATCAAAAATGTGACTTCAGGATCGTTCTTAATTTTTAAACAACCCGAGGTGCCCTACTTTGAGGGCATATAGCTCCCCTCCTCATAAGTCTATAATAGCCATGTGGAATTCCATGATAATTAAGCTAACCGTTAAGAAGTTTGAAGATAATTAAGGTTACCGGAAATAACATAAATAATATTTAATTAAATATACTTATATCTCAAGAAATTTTAGCTATCATGTCAATTGATTTATATTTGATCTAAGTAGTAATGGGTATCTAATAATTGGGCTTGACTTACTAAAGAAAATTAAAATTAAATAACAATAACAAACATATAAGTCTATTATGAGACAGCATAAGTTAAATCCATTATTTACAAACGGAAACGACGGATAATTGAAGCTGGGAGATAAGACGTGCTTGGTGAAGAAGCAGCTGCAGGAGGAATGTAAGATGAAGATGGAGAGGAAGCAGCAGCTTCACGGTGAGCAACAGGAGCTTGAGAAGCAAAGTTTAAAACGGGAGCTACACCACCATCGTGAGATTGGGAATGACCACCCAATGAATCATATTGGTTTTGGATGGTTCTTTGAGCGTTAGCAGCATCTTCAGGGGTACGGTATTTGACGAAGTGTACATCAAGTTTGTTGTTGTTGTTCTTGTTGATGGCATTAAGTTTGTTGGCCAAATCTCCAATATCGGCCTGTTTGTTAAGAACATAGATGTCAGTCTTTTGATCGGCAGCTTGTTTGGCCAAAGCGAGAGCAGCATCTTCCAAACCCTTGTTTTCGGGGCCCTTGATGAAAACAACACGGAGACCTTGTTTCACGGAGTTGGCGATTTGGTTAGAGGCAGCGGGATCATTGAAGTCTTCTTCGTTGGCACTGTAGCTGTAGAATTCCTTTTCGAGTTCAGCTTGGGGAACATAAGCGGCAGAGTCTTGGGTACCTTGAGCCAAATCACTTTGAGGAGCAGTATAACTGGGGGCACTGTTGGATCCGGCAGCATAATCAGAAACAGCTTCCGGAGTAGCATAACTTTGCTGATTGTCGGAGCTGTGAGCTTCGTAGTTGTAACCCGATTGGGCACATGCTGCAGCCACTAAACAAAGAACAACAAATACGCGCATCTTCTTTAGATTACTTTATTTAATTATAATTAATTAAATAATTATTTAATGATATTCGATAAAAGAATGATTTTTTATTTAATTTAATTTGCTTTATATACTAAAAGTGGGACACAGTTTTAAGAATATGCAAAGCACTAATTAGTACACAAAATAAAGTTATAATTAATAATTTAAATAAATAACGAACTCTTCTATTAACAATATCTGACAGTTGTCTTAAATAATATTGTGGACTGGACATAATTAAAACAATTATAATAACAAGTAAGAGTGTTTTATTCGGCTGTGCCGAATCTTATATACCCACCATCAAGTTGTGTTAAATTCAGAAACAGGGAGCAGCTAATTTAAAATCTGGACCAAAACTGAAAAAATCGCTAAGCTAATTGGTATTGTTGGTAAAACCTTTGGACTAAGTTCGGTTGCCGTAGCTTTATAGTTCAACATTTAAAAATATTTTAGTCGGTTTCCCCAGTATTTACTTTGATCAAATTTCGGTCTCATAACCGGGTATAGTTTTTCATTAATAAGTTGTTCAATACTTTTCGTGAATATATAATTTGGCTAAACACGTTAATAGTAATACGGCAGGTCCATATATTTCGTTAGGAGATAATAATGCATTCATCATATATAAAGTCTGGGCTGAACATTGATTGATGCCTATCTAATTTCATAGGTGCAATCTTAATACAATGAATGTACCACCAAATCTTTTTGATTGCAGATATAAAAAGGGGATGTTATATATATTATAGCCAAATATTGACCGATTGTTACAAAATTTTACACACTGGCTGGTATATATATAGAGCTTATTATTGCAAAATTTAGTGGCCATAGTTATATCATAGTTTCTAATTTTATAGCTCTTAACTGGCCTTTGCTAAAATTTTTGGTTTCCGTAAGTGTTTTTTATATGAAAGCTAAAGTCAAATATGGACTGATTCCTATAAAATTTGATAAACTGATAAAAAAAAATTGCGTAAAACTTCCCTATTTTACATTAAATCGTCATAGCTATTACAATTGTATTCAATTTATCAGCATTAATGTGTTTCCCGCGGCGGGGTTATATGGGAGCTCTAACTAAATTTGAACCGATTATGTCCATTTTCAACACACATCTTTTTTAAGATATCCAAAATACTTTTGTAAAATTTTGTCCCTCTCGTTCGTTAAGGCGCTATCGTGTTTTTATCTGACGGACAGATGGACATAAATCTCCTTTTTTTAATTTTTCGTATGTTTTTTATATGGGAACTAGGTCAAATGGTGACCGATTGCGACAAAATTTTGCACACTGGCTGGCATTGACATAAGACTTTCTTGTGCCAAATTTAGTGGTTATATCTGTTATACTTAGTTATTGGCATTTAAGGTGAAATTTTGGCTGTGTTCGTAAGTTTTTTGTATGGGAGCTATGGCTAAATATGAACTGATTTTGATGAAATTTTACACGCTGCCTAGGGCTAATGTAGAACTTCTATATACCAAATTTTATTGTCATAGCTGCTATAATTTGTCTTTTATTAACAAATAAGCGATTAGCCTAGACGAGGTTATACGGGAGCTATGGTCAAATGTGAACCGATTTTCAGTAGACAGACAGACAGACGAACATCGCTCAACCGTCTTAGAATTTCATAAGGATTCAGAATATATATCGTTTTTGGTTTTTGAGCCAATATTAAGAAAACTACAAACGGAATGACAATCTAAATATACCCCCCATTCTTTTTGATGGTGGGTATAAAAAGAACGAAATATCGATATTTTTAGCAAAAGATACAAAATGTTTACATACATGATAGAAATTGAGCCTATGTTTAAGTAAGACTTACACAGTGTAAAATTTAATTTCTATTTAAGAGGAAATTTAATTATTAAATATGGGCAAATCCTGCGTGACGGACGATACATTTGTACGGATTTTGTTGTACTTAAATGTATCCCATTGCTGTTCTACACTAGATATCTTTGCACAGATTTCTGAGAATATTAGCCCATCGACTGTGCAATCGAGTGTCATTTGTTAATTTACATACTTCTTTTGGAGGAAAAATATATTTGCTTTTAAAGTGCTGTGACGGACGCTACAAAAAATGGAAGTAACATTTTTTTCAACACGTGTTTCTGTAATTTTCATCAAATCGGTCGTAGTAATAAAAATATTGTAAATAATAGAAAGAGGAAAATCAGAGGATTGCAAAACAGCTTTTAAAAAAATATTTTAAAGTTTCCAGTTTCGCCAAAAATCCATAAATGAAGTGTTGCGGACACTACGTGACGGACGATACGGTTTTTACTTGAATGTTTTTTATTAGAAAAAATTCATATTTCATATTTTTTTGAGGTTTCGTTAATCAGTGAAAATAATGGTTTATTTGTTCCCGAATTTCATCTCCTTCCTTTTTAGGTTCGCGGTTAAAATGCGATTTTTGGACACAATTTAATATTTAACAAAAAGTCTACATAGATATATTTATTTAAATTTTTTCACTTTTTATATCTTAGTACCTGGTTGACCGAGCTTTTCACTGAGCTTTATTTTGAGGCAACTTTTAAAATTTGTATATATTTTATTTTATAATGTAGTAAAATTTAGATGAAATAC
This sequence comes from Stomorhina lunata, assembly GCA_933228675.1. Classification (NCBI taxonomy): domain Eukaryota; kingdom Metazoa; phylum Arthropoda; class Insecta; order Diptera; family Rhiniidae; genus Stomorhina; species Stomorhina lunata. Next base: position 93,666,556 of record OW121740.1, on the reverse strand, counting down.
ATTGTACAAATATTCAGTTAATTTTGAATTATTTTATTTATTTTGTCCGATCAACAAATAGTTTATAGTTTAACTATTATGAAAAATTTTGGAATTGGTCATACCAACAGAAATCTCCGTCGACTCATGTGCAACAACTTTGCTAAAATTGATAGCCTAATCAAATGCACAGTTTACGATTTAATTCATTTTGAGTAGTTTTCAGTGGCGCACCTGAAGTTGTTCATACCAACTAAGAAACCTTCGTCTGCTTATGCGTAACAACTTTGCTTATGATTATAACATGATCAAATGCACAGTTTACGATTTAATTAATTTTGAGTAATTTTCAGTGGCGTTATCTATCGGACTTTGTTTGTTTCCATAAATAAACCTTCGTTGGCTTATCAGCAACAACTTTGCTAAAGATTATAGCATGATTAAATGTACAGCTTACGATTAAAATGACTTTGAGTAAATTTCAGTGACGCCACCTGTCAAAATTTCTTCATACCAACTAAGAAACCTTCGTCGGCTCATGTGCAACAACTTTGCTAAAGATTATAGCATGATTAAATGTACAGCTTACGATTAAATTGACTTTGAATAATTGTCGATAGCGCCACCTGTCGGAAATTATTCACACCAAATAAAAAGCCTTCGCCGGCTCATGCGCTACAACTTTGCTAAAGATCATAGCCTGATCAAATGTACATTTTACGATTTAATTCGTTTTTAGTCATTTTTAGTGGCGCCACCTAACGGAAATTAGACTTACCAACTTAAAAACCTTCGCCGGCTTATCCGCAACATCTTCGCTAAAGAGCATAACATGATCAAATTCACAGTTTACTATTCTATAAAGAACATACATACAAACATTAATTTGTTTAAAAGTTATAACATTACTCAATTTTCCCCATTTTATCCCCTACTTTCACAAAGTTCCATATGCATATTTGGTACTTCTTTGGTACCAATTGAATTCGGTACATTTTATTAAAACGCAGTTAACATAATTCTTATTCATATTACTTTTTGAGATATTAAGTTATTATGTTATCCCTTTTTTTTACCCATTTTGGCCCCAAAATCATAAAAGTACCAAATACGTGTTCAATATTTCTTTCACATCTATTGACTGCAGTGCAAAGTTCCTTACTATATTCTTTGGTTTAAAAAATAAGAGTGGGTTAAAAAAGTACAAAAAACCTATTTTCACCCTTTCGGACATAGTTTCTAAAACGTACCAAACACCTGTCCGCTTATTTTCATAGCTGTTTAAAACATAATTTTAATTTTGTTTTTATACCTATTACTTTAGGAGATATAACGTTTTTGATTTTTTCCCCTTTTTACCCGTTTTTACCCTCTTAGAGCTCCAAAAGTCCCTTCTTCTTCGAGCTATACATCAAAAAAGGTACCCACTGTCAAAATTTTATCAAAATCGTTATATATCTATATTTATATATATATATATATATATATATATATATATATATATATATATATATATATATATATATATATATATATATATATATATATATATATATATATATATACATACAATTATTGCTCGTTTAAGAATATAAGATTTTTCCTTGAAAGAAGGCCGCGGCTAGCTGTTAGAGTGTCCCAAAAAAACAACAAATTTTAAAAGCATCAAATTTTCCCCACTGTATATTTTTTAAACACTTAATATCTTAAATTTAATCTGTGGTTATAGACAGTGCTATTTCTTTATGAATAAGATAGACATGTGTTCCTAAATATTGTATTTAATAAATATAATTTTGTAAAAAATATATACTGTGACGGACGCTACACACTTTCCTATACATATTATTCTGTTAAATTCCATATTAACATCTATATATGTTTAGCCTAATGTAAAGCATACTATAAGTTCTCTTTACGAACCAAGTTCAATTGGAGAAAAAAGAAAAATTGCACTAGTCAAATTAAAAAAACATTTATTTTTGTGACGGACGCTACACACTGTGAACCCTTTTTTTACTTGACGCTGTTTATATCACTCCAATTACTTTTGATGGATTCTTTTACATGTAATTGTATAAAATTAAGCAGACTTTGAGCCTCTACTGAAATTTGATTCCTAAATAGATGTTTTTGAGATTTTTATGAACTTTTAAAATACCTATTATTTTAAAAAATTTATAAAAATTCGAGATGGGTGCAAATAAAGACCTGCACGAAGAGAGCAATCGAAAACTGTATCCATTATATATTGTAAAGGATCAATATATGGTAATTTTTTTCTTAAATACAAATACGTGATTTTGACAGTTTTAAAATTTTGCCCTTGGTTTAATGTTTTTCGGATTTGCCCATATATCAAAATCGTCAAAATTAGTCACTGTTTTGATTGCGCTTAAGCTGAACATTGCAGAATGGATCGTTGAGACCAGCCTTACTCAACCATTGCACTCAGGAGCCGAGTACCAATCGGCCTTTTAACATATATTCACGGACACAACACGAACTGTAATCAAATTCTAGTGAGAAAGGAAAACAATAATATTTTACTTAGTCTTTTTGCTGCTTTCAACGAAGCAGGATTATTTTGCTCAGATTTCTTAAAAACAACAACAAACACACATGAAATTATTCAGCCAGCATTGCCAATGCTAAAATTTATGTGTATGAATATCATTGTATTACTTTAAAGTTTAAACGCATTTTTTGTTCGATTTACATTTTATAGGTAACGCTGCAAAAGATTATTTTTACACCAACGCATGTAAACTACAAACAAACAATTATTTTAAAATGTTCTCCCGTTGAGTACCCCTGGTTTAGACCTACTTCAATAAAGCCGAATACAAAAAAAACTCATTGTTAATAAAGAACAAGTAAGAAAGTGATATAGTCGGTCAAGCCCGATCATACGAGTGGACCGATTATTACAAAATTTGTTAAAAAAGTTATGTATGCTGAAAATAAATTTAAAATTCCCATTATCTTCAGATTTACGAGCGTTTTAGTGATTTTTGTCTCCTTTGGTGCGTTTTGACATAAGAGTTTGTATGGGAGCTATAGTCAAATGTGTACTGATTTCAACGAAATTTGGTACAGTGATTTATGTTTACATAAGCATTATTTTTTTTTAAATTTCATGAAAAAATTTGTGGCCGTATATTAATTCCGGGAAGTGGGACCTATGGGAGGTACAATAAATAATGGGCCGATTTTGACGAATTTTATTAGCCATGGTTCTACGATCAGAAAAATGATCTGTGCCAAATTTCATCAAATTATTTTTAGAATAGCGAACTGTACTTTGATTACATGGTTTGCATGGGGATCTAGCCAGCCATCCAGGCAGACGGACGGACTTACATCGCTAAATCGACTCAGAAAGTGGTTCTAAGCCTATTGGTATACTAAAAGGTGGGTCTAAGACAAATATTACATTATCACAAACTTATAATACCCTTTCCACCTATGGTGGCAAAGGGTATAAAAATCTCGCTTAAAAAATTTTAAATACCAATGAAATCGTTCCATTTTTGAAGAGGATAATAACTGGTGATGGAAAGGGACCACTTAAAAATATCAAGTTTAAATGATCATGGTCATATGGCGAATTACCCTCTGAGAAACGGTCATATTTGGCAAATAGAAAAACCCTTTTTTTTTATCAGGCCACTTACATATATGGTATGATAAATAGAAAATAATAACAAAAAATTCCCTCCACTGCCAACTTAGTAAGTATACTAAATATTGATGTAGGGGATGTTCAATACAAAGCAACGGTTCTGATTGGTCTTAATTTGGTACGTCAAGACTTATGTTGGTGTATCCCTCATCTCAAATGTGGACACTGACCTCCTCGTGGTATAACCTTAACACCAGCTAAAGTAGTGAGTTAAAAACTGCCGCGAGTTTTACCATGAGAATTGTAAAAATATAGGTTAGGACGTCGGACTAGTAACTCTCTCCTGGAAAAAAACAATTACTATGAAAAATCTAAAATTAGTATGAAGAGGACGTCCGAAACTTCAATGGAAAGACCGAGAAGAAGAAAAATGTTCTTCTACTTGTTCTTTCCATCGAAATTGGAAATTGAAGACTAGCGCAGAAGATCGATGTGCATGGAATTCTAAAACATGAATATAGTCCATTTAAGTAAGTATTCGATAAGGGAAAAATAAAATAAATGAATTGCAAGTGTGGTACTATTTATGTTTCAAGAATAGCTAGTAATAAACATTTTTACATTTTCCCCTTCATCAATACACTTTTGCATTCGTTCAAACCATTTATCGTAGCATTTTTTCCATTGCCTTTCCGTGCTTTTTGAATGCTATAAATTCATCTTAAGACCTCGTAAGTCATTGAGCAAATAGTTAACCTTTGATATTCTAAAACAAGAAGTAAATTGGTGCCAAGTCAGAACGGTACCAAAGATGAGTCATCAGTTCGATGTTTTGACTGCTCAAAAATTGATTTCTTTGAAGTTATGTGCTTAAGTTTGCATTGTCATGTTGATTCGTCTCCGATGGTTAGTTTTACGAATTTCACCAAAGTCTCCGACTTCTGTACCACTCAGAATTTACTGTTCTATGTTGATCGAGCGAAGCATTGGCCACACAACTGATGAGGGAACTGCTTTAGCAGATAAAAATAGCTCACTGTGCTTTCTCCACGAACAACTTTAGTTGCATTTAGCTCGTTTTGGAATTCACAGAAGTTCAATTACTGTTTTAATACAAATAATGAGTTCACAGACAAATTCTTATTGAGTTTATATACATATACTTATATTCGGCTGTGCCGAATCTTATTTACCCACCATCAAGTTGTGTTAAATTTAGAAACATTTTTCATGTATCTACACTAAGAGAAAAATGACGATCTGATTTCAAGAAATAAAATCTACAATATAAGATTGCGAAATCTTGAATTTTCAATCTTGAAAATATAGCCAGTAAGATTTATATTCTTAAATTTAAGAATAAATTCTTAGTTATGAGAATACAATCTAAAAATAACATGCAATTTGTCTGCTTTTAAGATTTTAATCTTATTATAAGATTTTAAATCTTAATTTTAGATCGTATTCTTTATTTTAAGATTGTGATCTTGATTTCAAGATTTTATTCTTATTTTGAAGATTGTAAGTTCTAATCTTAAGATCGTATTCTAGATTTGTATGCTTGTTTTAGGGAAATTTTGTCATAAATTGTAATCCGCCGACCAAAGTAGTTGCGAAAAAGTGAAAAGCTAATTTTTTGAGAAAAAATATAAATTTAATAAGACCTGCAGCGTAAGTTTTTCATCATATTTATAAATACATTAGTAAATTTCTTTATAAAAAATTATATTAATTTAATTTGTTTCAGGCTCAAATGTAACTTTTAGAAGTCTGCAGTATATGAAAGCAGTGAAAAATTATTTGTCTGGAAAAATAAACAGGTTTTAATATTTTATTTAGAAAGTAAATTAAACCACTAATAGTTTTGTCCTTTAGTTTGAAATAGATGAAGATACACTTTCGATGCCGTCGAAGGTAGGTCAGTGGCTACAAAAATGTCCAGATGAAACTTCCACTTCATCGTCTTCTGTAAATGTGGAAGTTAACAAAAAAGTGTTTGACAAGGTAAAAGTATTAGATAATTACTTAATACATTAAAATATGTACAAAACATAAAATATTTTCTTTTATTTATATAGGATTTAGCTTCATTATTGAATGAATCAGTAAGTGACAAAAGCATCCTAGAATTTTATGCTTCACACAAAGATTTAAACAATAACTACCGTGATGAGCTGATCCAGATTATAGTACATCAAATTCTAAAAAAGGATCTCGCACTTCATCCTCACGATTTCCAAGATAAATTGACAGAAATACTCGTATGCACACTTTTTCCAACGGAAGATGAAGTCAAGGTATTTTTAGGATAAAATTTTTCACTAACTACCTATAATCTAAAATAAATAAATCAAAATTTTAAAATATAGGAATACTATTACATTCCTCGAAAGGGGGCAAAAAAATAATAAAAAATGTGTTTTATTTTATCACCAACTACGAATATTATAATAAGAAAAAACGTGCTGATAATAAGATTTTCTGCTTGAAATCGAAACTTTTTCTGCTTGAAAGTAGAGTAAATGCGAAAAATCTTATTTTAAGAATAAAATCTTATTTTTCAAGATTGTTTGTAAGATCGCAATCTTGAAAAAGTTCTAAGAACAAGATCGATAATTAAGAATGCGTTCTTATTATTTAAGATTATGTTCTTATTAATTAAGAGTGCATTCTTAAAAATTAAGAATTTAATCTTAATTAATAAGAACACATTCTTAGTTATCGATCCTGTGCTTAGATTTTTTTTAAGATTGCGATCTTACAAAGAATCTTAAAAAATTAAGATTATATTCTCAAAATAAGATTTTTCGTATTTACTCTACTTTCAAGCAGAAAAAGTTTCGATTTCAAGCGAGGCTAATTCAAAATGTGGACCAAATTCGAAAAAAATTTTAAGAATAGTTGGTATTGTTGGTTGCAGTTAAGCTAAATATTTAGTTAGGATAAACATGTGATTAGTAATATGACACGTACATGTATTTTGTTAGGAGTTTCTAATGCATCTACCGTATAAAAAGTCTGGACATTGGTGCAATCTTAATATGCTGACTGTACATCCGAATCTTTTTGATTGTAGATATCGAGCCCTAACCGCCAAAAAGACTCAAGCGCCAAAAACTAAAATTTACAGGAGAAGCATTTTTAATATATCTTTGGACAGTGAATTGTACTTAAGTCTTTGTTGTTTTTGCTGTAAAATCATAGCGGTAAAATCTACTGGCCTGATATTTTGTGAGATGACGCAGATGATCATGAATAATAATTTTTAATAATAAAATGAAAATCGTCCATCATGTCGCTTAAGCCCTTTTGGCGGTTATGGCTTGATATAAAAAGAGGATGTTATTCTTATTCTAGCAAAATTTAGAGGACATAGCTGTCATAGTTTCTAATTTAATAGCTTTTAACTGGTCTTTTCTACATTTTTTTGTTTGTTTTCGGGAGTGTTTTTATATGAAAGCTATAGTCAAATATGGACCGATTCCTATAAAATTTGATATACTCACCAATAGTGGCATAAAACTTCCCTATTCTAAATTTAGTCGTCATAGCTATTACAATTGTATTCAATTTATCAGCATTAATGTATTTCATGGGGCGGGGTTATATGGGAGCTCTAACTAAATGTGAACCGATTTTGTTTATTTTCAATACACAACTTTTTCAAGATATCCAAAATACTTTTGTAAAATTTTGTCCCTCTAGCTCTTTTCGTTAAGGCGCTATCGCGCCTGTCTTACGGACAGACGGACATAAACCCCCTTTTCTTTTTGTATTTTTGTGTTACCGTAAGTTTTTTATATAGGAGCTATAGTCAAATGGTGACCGATTGTAACTTCCTTGTGCTAAATTTAATGGCCAACGCTATTACAGTTTATCATTTATTGCTGTTTCCGTAAGTTTTTTTGTATGGGAGCTATGATTAAATGTGAACCGATTTCGATGAAATTTTATATGTTGGCTAGTGCTTATGTAAAATTTCTATATAAAAATTTTGTCATCATAGCTGTTATAATTTGTTATTTATTAGTAAATAAGCAATTAGCCTAGACGAGGTTATACGGAAGCTATGGTTAAATGTGAACCAATTTTGCCTGATTTCAATACCAAAATTTTCAAAGAAATGAAGAATATTTATGCCAAATTTCAGTGATCTATATCCTTTCGTTAAGGTTTTATCGTGCCGACAACAGACAGACATACGGTCAAACGGACAGACCTCGCTCAATCGTCTTAGAATTTTATATGGATTTAGAATACGCTTCAATTTTGGATTTTGAGCTAATGTTAAGGAAATTACAAATGGAATGAAAATCTCATTCTTTTTGATGGTGGGTACAAAAAGAAAATCAATTACCCCCAACAATTAGTCATGTATCATAAACCAATGGTAAGAAATTTTGTGGATCAGTATAATACATAAGGTTTTTTATGTTTTAAAATTTTTAAGCCAAAAACTTTTCCTACTATTAAAGAAATAATTTAAAATTCGAATTTTTAAAAGATATTTATTCGCTTAAAATTAAATAACAATAACAAACACGATCAGTCTATTATGAGACCACTTCATATTAGTCCAATATTTACAAACGGAAACGACGGATAATTGAAGCTGGAAGGTAAGAAGCGCTGGGAGATGAAGCAGCTGCAGGAGGAATGTAAGATGAGGATGGAGAAGAAGCAGCAGCATGATGGGCAGCAGGAGCTTGAGAAGCAAAGTTCAAAACTGGAGCAACACCACCATTGTAAGATTGAGAGCGACCGCCCAAAGAATCATATTGCTTTTGGATGGCGTTTTGGGCATTAGCAGCATCTTCAGGGGTACGGTATTTGACAAAGTGTACATCGGGTTTGTTGTTGTTGTTCTTGTTGATGGCATTGAGTTTGTTGGCCAAATCTCCAATATCGGCTTGCTTGTTGAGAACATAGATGGCAGTCTTTTGATCGGCAGCTTGTTTGGCCAGAGCGAGAGCAGCATCTTCCAAGCCTTTGTTTTCGGGGCCCTTGATGAAAACAACACGGAGACCTTGTTTCACAGAGTTAGCGATTTGGTTAGAGGCAGCGGGATCGGTAAAGTCTTCTTCGTTGGCACTGTAGCTGTAGAATTCCTTTTCGAGTTCTGCTTGAGGAGCATAAGCAGCAGAATCCTGGGAACCTTGAGCTAAATCACCTTGAGGAGCAGCATAACTGGGAGCACTGTTGGAACCGGCAGCATAATCGGAAACAGCTTCAGGAGTAGCATAAGTTTGCTGGCTGTCAGAGCCGTGAGCTTCGGGTTGGTAGTTGTAACCCGATTGGGCACAGGCAGCAGCCACTAAACAGAGAACAACAAATACGCGCATCTTTTTTTTAGTTATTGTTTATTGATATTCGTTAAAAGAATGATTTCAAGTTATGTTTTAATTTGGCTTTTATACATTTTTAATACATATGTTACGATTTTAAGAATATGCAAACCAAGTGTTAATTAGTTAAAAAGAATATGAAAAAATTATTAATTTATACAACGGTATTTGTCTTTTGTTTTTAATAAATTTAATGTATCAAATATTTTTTTTTATTAATTTTAATTCATATCAAATCGCTAAGATACATTAAATATTTACAAAAACATACATATAGTCAGTTAAATTACAAAAGATATTTATTGAACTTGGTCTTGAATTTTGCTAAGATGAGGATTTACTTTAATGTGTCGAGATTAAAGAAAAGTAATAGATAACCGCCGGTGGTATAGCAGGTTAGTTATACGCCTAGCATACCGAGGTCCCAAGTTCGATCCCTGGCCAGACCCACTTGAAAAAAAAAATAAAATTCTCAAAAAAAAAAGCCGCGGTTCTGATTGTAGTTCCTATTAAATTTCTTTGATAGCCCCAAATTTTGCTAACTTCTTTGCTCTAAAGTTCTCTGGCACTGTCATCCGCAATAACTGAAAACTGAGTTACCTTGAACTACCGAATCAGCTTAAACTGCTGAGTCATCTCTAACTACTATATAATCTTGAATCGCGGAGTCATCTTAAACTACTCAGTAATATTAACCTGCTGAATCACCTTTAAGTGCTGAGACATCTTCAACTGCTGAGTCATTTTGTTTAGAGATCTGTGGCAATGAATTGAGGAAAACATAGTTCAGAGACCAGAACTTCTAAAACTACGGTGATCTGGTAGGATTTATGCATTATTTAGCTCGAGATCTTAAAAGTATTGGGGTCTACTTTTAACCCCTTGACGTATCGATTAGCGCAACGAAGTTCGCTTCCATCTGTTCGCAAACAAGTTGCACTAAACAAACCAGTTTTGATGCTTAAGAATAGTCGCAAAACGAGTCAGACTCGTGATAATCATGTTAGGCACAAATATAAATTTGGGAGGTACGTCTTTCTGTAAATGACTTTAATTTTTTTTATACTAATATATATGGGCAAAAATCAAACAGTTTTTAATTCTTTGAAAATGACTTTCAGCTTGAATAATTCTTGTACTTTTAGAAATTCGGAAAATCTAACTACAGATTTTGAACGCCGAAGACTTCAGGTATACTGAACATAATATCTTAGTAGCGCAAGTTTGCGTTTTTAAGCGTATTTGGCATGGAAATTTTAAAAACGTAAAAAAAATCGATTGAAGCATTCACGTTTTTTTTTTTCATATTTCTTTTTCTTCATTTGTTTCAACATTTGGACCCTAGTCGTTGTTCTACGAAATACATACCACACTTTGGGGATGAATCCATTACCCTCTAAATTTTCATTTGATCACTTCTAATAGTACTTCATTGCTGACAAAATTTGAAGCTCGTTTTCTTTAATTCTTTTTGAATATTTTTCGCCCGCCTCAATGAATTTCTCAAAATAAGACAAAAATTGGTAGTCCTTTCAGTTTTGCATCGTTTGAAAATGTATGAAAATTTCCAAACTACCGCGTAAATCGAGTTTTTTTTTCGGCATTTAACACCTAAGAGCAAAAGCGCAGCAAAAAATCAAGGTTTTATCAAAAAACATTCCATTGAAGGACATCCCGAATTTAGCACAAAATTGATCAGGAATGGTTTAAATAAAGCTTTACCAGAGATCTGAAGCGCACCAAAATATTATAGGCATTAACGATTTGATGGACCAAATAAGAATTTTATATATTAAAACGATATGACAATTTCTCCAAAAGTCAAGGCAGCAGAATTTCACTAAGACTAACATTTTGTAAAATTTCGCGGTTAAAAAAATATTAATTTCTTCACTTGCGTAATTGCATTATTTCTTCGTGTTAAGGAATATATAAATTACCATAATACCAAGAAACGACTGAACACCTGATAATATATGAGTTATGTCAAAATCAACATAAAACTAATAAAAAATAAAATCGTTTTTAAATTTATTATAGAAATTTATTTTAAACGTCATAATTTCTGCGCGCATCGCGTAACGGATTTTATATCAACTGAACCACCTTAATAGAACTCCAAAGTTTTGTGTTTTTATACCCTTCACCACCATAGGTGGAAAGGGTATTATAAGTTTGTGCTGATGTATGTAACACATAGAAATATTTGTCTTAGACCCACCTTTTAGTATACCAATAGGCTTAGAATCACTTTCTGAGTCGATTTAGCGATGTCCGTCCGTCCGTCCGTCCGTCTGGCTGGCTGGCCTTCTGGCTGGCTGGACCCCCATGTAAACCTTGTAATCAAACTACAGGTCGCAATTCCAAAGATAATTTGATGAAATTTGGCACAGATAATTTTTTTGATAATGGGACCATGGCTATTGAAATTGGTCAAAATCGGTCCATTATTTAAGGTACCTCCCATAGGTCCCACTTCTCGGAATTGCTATATTGGCCACGAATATCAATATTTTTTCATGAAATTTAAAACAAATACTGCTTATGTCAACTAAAATCACTGTACTAAATTTCGTTGAAATCGGTCCACATTTGACCATTAAAAACGCACTAAATGAGACAAAAAATCACTAAAACGCTCGTAAATCTAAAGATAATGGAAATTTTGAGTCTATTTTCTGCATACATAATTTTTGTAACAACTGTAATCAATCTGCCAAATTTCGAGATAATCGGTCCACATTTGACCCTAGCTCTCATATAAGTTCAAATGACGGAAACAGGTTGAATATATCGGGTGTTTTTTATTGAGGTATAGAACTTTAAGTTGGCATCACTTTTTTAACTGGCGGCCATTTTGTCAGCTGTCAGGTGGTTAATATTTAGTTTGGTTTGCCATTTCATCATGAACAGGTTGACAAAAGAACAGCGCTTGCAAATCGTGCAAATTTATTTCGAAAATAATGGTTCAGTTCGCGAAGTTTACCGCAAGCTCCGTCCATTTTATGGTCGACATAATCGTCCATCAGAGCAATTAATTCGGTTAACCATGGATCGTTTTCGCACTACGTTTACTCTATGTGATAATACGCATTAGCAGCGACGTCGAACAGTGCGCACCGAAGAAACAATTGCCGCTGTAGAGCAAAGTGTTGAAGAGGACCCGAATGAATCGATTCACCACCGTGCACAGCAATTGGAGCTTTGTCCATCAACTTTATGGAAGATTTTGCGCAAAGATCTTGGCTTGTGACCTTACAAGATCCAGCTTGTGCAAGAATTAAAGCCGCGAGACCATGCAATGCGTCGTGATTTTGGTGTATGGGCCGAAAATAAGATTGATCTCGATGCTGATTTTCATCGCAAAATTTTGTTCAGTGATGAGGCTCATTTTTGGTTGAATGGCTACGTCAACAAGCAAAATTGCCGCATTTCGAGTGAAGAGAATCCACATGAGACCCTTGAGACGCCATTACATCCACAAAAACTGACTGTTTGGTGTGCTCTATGGGCTGTTGGAGTCATTGGGCCATACTTCTTCCGAAATAATGCTGGAGAGTCAGTTACCATAGATGGAGACCGGTATAGAGCCATGATAACCGACCATTTTGTTCCCCAATTGGATGGCATGAATGTGGATGAGTTCTGGTTCCAACAAGACGGCGCTACATGCCACACAGCGCACGTCACAATTGATTTATTGAAGGAAACATTCGATGAGCGCATAATTTCGCGGAATGGACTTGTCAATTGGCCACCAAGATCGTGCGATTTGACACCACTGGATTATTTTCTTTGGGGATATGTGAAGTCGCTCGTCTACGCCAACAAACCAGAAACGTTAGGGGACTTGGAAGCCAACATTCGTGGCGTTATTGCCAACATACGGCCCCATATGCTCGAAAAAGTAGTTGAAAATTGGACCTGTAGAATTGGCTTTATTCGAGCCAGCCGCGGCGGCCACATGCCCGAAATCATATTTAAACATTAATGGCATAAAATTATCCTTCCAATAAAGCCAAATTGATGGACATTAAAACGATTTTCTTGTGTTTTATTTCAATTCGAAGTTCTATACCTCTAAAAAAAACACCCATTATAAGTTTTGAGAAAATGTTTGTATGATGGCAAAATTTAGCAAATATTTGTCTTTACACAGGAAAAATAACACCTTTGACCTTAGTGGTGAAGGGTATCGTATGGTCGGCTTGACCGACTATAGCGCTTTCTTACTTGTTTTTTTTTAACTCCGAAAATTAAAACTATTTGATTTTTGCCCATATATTTATTATTTAGTTCATCTGGAAACAATTTTTGTGTGATGACAAAATTTAACAAATATACAAGAAAAAAAAAAAAACATTTGACCTCAGTGGTAAAGAATATCACATGGTCGGGCTTGACCAACTATAGCACTTAACCACTTTTTATACCCTTCACAACCATAGGTGGAAAGGGTATTATAAGTTTGTGCTGATGTATGTAACGCATAGAAATATTTGTCTTAGACCCACCTTTTAGTATACCAATAGGCTTAGAATCATTTTCTGAGTCGATTTAGCGATGTCCGTCCGTTCGTCTGGCTGGACCACCATGTAAACCTTGTAATCAAACTAAAGATAATTTTATGAAATTTGGCACGGATCATTTTTTTGATAATGGGACCATGGCTGTTGAATTTTGTCAAAATCGGTCCATTATTTATGGTACCTCCCATAGGTCCCACTTCCTGGAATTGATATATTGGCCACAAATATCAATATTTTTTCATGAAATTTAAAACGTAAATCACTGTACCAAATTTTGTTTAAATCAGTCCACATTTGACCATAGCTCCCATACAATCTCTTCTTTAAAAACGCACTAAATGAGACAAAAAATCACTAAAACGCTCGTAAATCTTAAAGATAATGAAAATTATGGGTTTATTTTTTGCATACATAATTTTTGTAACAACTGTGATCAATTTGCCAAATTTAGAGATAATCGGTCCACATTTGACCCTAGCTCTCATATAAGTCCAAATGACGGAAACAGGTTAAATATATAAGTTTTAAGAAAATGTTTGTATGATGGCAAAATTTAGCAAATATTTGTCTTTATACAGAATAAAAATAACACCTTTGACCTTAGTGGTGAAGGGTATCGTATGGTCGGGCTAGACCGACTATAGCGCTTTCTTACTAGTTTTAATAAATTGTGCAATGCGAATTTTTTTATGAAAAATATTTATTGGCCTAAAATTAGATAACAATAACAAACATAAGTAATCAGTCTATAATGAATCTGCTACATTATAATCCATTATTTACAAACGGAAACGACGGATAATTGAAGCTGGAAGGTAGACAGAGGATGGGGAGGAAGCAGCAGCATGATGGACAGCAGGACCTTGAGAAGCAAAGTTCAAAACTGGAGCTACGCCGCCGTTGTAGGATTGGGAAGGACCGCCCAATGAATTATATTGGTTTTGGATGGCATTTTGAGCGTTAGCAGCATCTTCGGGAGTACCGTATTTAACAAAGTGTACATCAGGTTTGTTGTTGTTGTTCTTGTTGATGGCATTGAGTTTGTTGGCCAAATCTCCAATATCGGCCTGTTTGTTGAGAACATAGATGGCAGTCTTTTGATCGGCAGCTTGTTTGGCCAAAGCGAGAGCAGCATCTTCCAAACCCTTGTTTTCGGGGCCCTTGATGAAAACAACACGGAGACCTTGTTTCACGGAGTTGGCGATTTGGTTAGAGGCAGCGGGATCATTGAAGTCTTCTTCGTTGGCACTGTAGCTGTAGAACTCCTTTTCGAGTTCAGCTTGTGGAGCATAAGCAGAGTAGTCTTGAGAACCTTGAGCTAGATCACCTTGAGGAGCAGTATAACTGGGGGCACTGTTGGATCCGGCAGCATAATCAGAAACAGCTTCGGGAGTAGCATAACTTTGCTGATTGTCGGAGCTGTGAGCTTCGTAGTTGTAACCCGATTGGGCACAGGCTGCAGCCACTAAACAAAGAACAACAAATACGCGCATCTTCTTTATATTATTGTAGGTAATTACTTAATGATATTCGATAATAGAATGATATCAAATTTGTCTCAATTTAACTTTTATACTTAATGAATGACATAGTTTTAAGAATTTATAAAGTGTGAATTTGTGAGAAAGAAAAGATAATAATTTTAGTACAGATACATATAACGTTTTATTTGTTTTTATTATATTTTTCTTTTGTTTTAAATAATAATGTGCAAAAAACGTTATGAATATATATACATACATACACATATTTATATGTATATTTTGATAGTAAATAATTCAAAATACAAAACAAATCGCTATTATATTTTTTATTAATTCCACCCACTGCATACAAAATATTTCTAAATTTCTAAACCATAAGTTTTAGTTTCGTTAAGTCGCTATCGTGCTTTTATCTGACGGACATACGGACAAAAGTCCCCTTTTATTTTTGTGGTTTTCTGTATCCGCAAGTTTTTTATATGGGAGCTATGGTCAAATGTTGACCGATTGTAACAAAATTTGGCACACTGGCTGGTATTGACATAAGACTTTCTTGTGTAAAATTTAGTGGACATAGATTAGAGTTTATCATTTACTGGCATTCAAATGTATTTATGGTGGAATTTAGGCTGTTCCCGTAAGTGTTTTGTATGGGAGCTTTGGTTTAATGTGCTCATGTAAAACTTCTATATACCAAATTTTATTATCTATATATCTATATGGACAAAAATCAAATAGTTTTAATTTTCGGAATTGAAAAAATTCAAAAAAGTGATGAAAAATATTTTTTAACAAGATTTTTTTATTTTTGTAACCGCGATTTTCGCGAAATTTTACAAAATGTGAGTCTTTGTGAAATTCTGCTGCCTTGACTTATGGACAAATATAATCTAAAAGAATTTTTTATTTAAATATAAGTTTTAATAGGTGCATATCTTTGTAAAATATAAAATTCTTATTTGGTCCGTCAAATCGTTAATCCTAATAACATTTTGGTGCACTTCAGATCTTAAAACTATTCTTATTAAAGAATAGTTTTAAGACCATTCCTGATCAATTTTGAGCAAAGTTCGCGATGTGCTTCATTGAAATGTTTTTAGATAAAATTTTCGCGTTATCGGTTAATAAAGAGATTTTTGACAAACTTTTGATGTAAATCGGTTATAAATGACATCGCTTTCATGCCTTATGTGATTTTGTCTCAGTTTGCATTCTAAAACCATTTAAACCAATATGCACTTTTTTGCACGATTTTCAAAATCTTCATAAAATCTTATCAAACAATGATTTTTTGGTGCGCTTTTGCTTTTAGGTGCTAAATGGCAAAAAACTCGGTTTAAGCGGTAGTTTGGAAATTTTCATTCATATTTGCGAGTGTGCTCCACGAAAAACCGGTATTTTGAAAAATTTACGCTCAAAAACTCCTTATTTACACCTGTCGTATATTATACCTATATAGAGCACATTAACGAGATATATATTGAAAGATCTACAAATCGTTATCTATTTTTTAAAATTCTTTGAGGCGGCCAAAAAATATGCGAAAAAAATTAAAAAGTGGCGAAAACGAGCTTCAAATTTTGGCAGCCATTAAGTAGTATCAGAAGTGACAAAATTAAAATTTAGAGGGAAGTGGATTTATTCCCTAAGTGTGGTGTCTACTTCGTAGAACAACGACTTGGGTCCAAATGTTAAAACAAATGGAGAATAAGACCAAATATGAAGAAAAACTTGAATGCTTCAATCGATTTTTTAATGTTGTTTAAAATTTGCATGCCAATTACGTTTAGAAGCGCAAATTTGCGCAGATAAGATATTGTGTTCAGTATACACAAGTTTTTGCGAGTTCAATATCTGTAATTAGATTTTCCGATCTTCTCAGGGTACAAAAATTATTCGACTTGAAAGTCTGTTTCAAAGGAATCAAAACTGTTTGATTTTTGCCCATATATATATATTATAAATATGTTTGTAAGTTTGTTTGTTTATTTGTTTGTTTGAAAGATACAATTTTGAAATTATATGAAACATTCCCTTAAGGTGGTTCTAGGATAAGTTTTGTTTTAAAACTTGGTCGAGAAAGAGCCCAAATAGGGTAAATAGTGGACCAAATAGTTCAAAATTTAGTATTTATCATTGAATTTATCAAATTCATAAAAGTTGGAAACTTCAAACTTAACAAAAGTAAATTCATTACCAATGGCCGTACTTCAGAAAAAATTAGAAGGATCGGAGGAGGGGATGGCAAGATAGTTTTTTTGAAATCTCAAGTGGTCGTGGCCCCTCCCATATAAGTCAAATATTTGAAATTACAAATATGGATGACCCTGCAGACCGATTTTTCCGAAATTTTGACAGTATGCTAAGGTGTGACCAGTGGTTAAAATGGATAAGGTCTTTTTCTCAAATCTCCAGTGGGCGTGACCCCTCCAATATGAGTCAAATATAAAAATTACAAATATGGATGATCAAAACGATTTAGCCAAATTAATTAAAGTTTTAAATTTGGATATTTTCATACTATAGGATAGTTTGCGCTTTCTGATTTTTTTTTTTTAAATTGACCAAGGAGGACCTGGGAATCGAAAAATGGGGATAAAATATCCGTTTTCTTTAAAATTGTATTACTTTAGAACGGCTGAACCGATCAGGACATTTTTTTCTACATGTTTTCTTTAGTCCAAGTTAGGATTATACATAAAGAGAATTTACAATGTCCACTTTTACGCCTTTTTTTTTTTTTTTGATTTATCTAAAATCGGAAAACGGCTGCACGGATATTTGAAATATGATTAATGTTTGATAATAGCTTGACTGACGATTGTTTGCAGATTTTTCATGATTATTTGATGGTTGTTTGATGATTGTTTGACAGTTGTTTGATGATTGAATGACTGATGACTGTTTAAAGATTTGTAATAATTGTTTGCTTTTAGATTCCTTATTCTTTGTCGAAGTTTCATCACAGACATTTTTTTTTGAAAGCTTTCGACAGTATCTAGTTTTGAGTTTCTAAAAATGTTACTAAAATTGTCGCAAGGTGGCGTTTCTGACATGTTTCTAACAAATGTATCAAATACATTTAATTTGGATCTTTTTCGATGTTGGTATATTCATAAGGATTCAGAATATATATCACTTTTGGTTTTTGAGCCAATATTAAGGAAATTACAAACTGAATGACAATCTCAATATACTTTTTGACGGTGGATATAAAAAAGGGAAAAACCTTGATTGCATGTGAAATTTCTTTCAGTTCATAGCAACGAAACAGGGAAAGTCCCGAATATACAATATTGTGTTGTCTGTGTTCATCTTTTGTTTCAAGTGCATAGTTGTGTTAAATTAGGGTTTGCAGTTCGGTTTTAACCGAAACCTAAACCTCGGTTTTCTAAGCCTCAAAACCGAAACCGAAAACCGTAGAAAAAACCGCGGTTTTAGCTATTTATTTTTCATAATTTTTTGTTGGTATTATTCAGAAATAACATTAGGTTATCATAAATTTGCAAGTAATTTGTCTATATAATGAAGCAGAAGAATGAAACAAGCAAAAGTTGTTTACAATGGACGAATGGACAGGTGTAGGGGGAAGACGGTATATGAACGTAAGTATTCACGATTCTCATGGTAAATTTTATAACCTGGGCCGTATTGTAGGAACGTGTAATTCAAGCAAACGCTGGAAACCATTAGACAAAGGCTAATGAAGTTTAATATTTCACTTGACGCAAACATCGTAGCATGTACTATAGATGGAACAGCAGCCAATATCAAATATGTATCTGAAAATCAATTTTTAAGGCTGCGGTGATGAAACTTTGACTTACTTAAAACCAATTGCCCATATACATTTGAACCTAGAGGCTGTAAGAAAAACTGTTCGGTATTTCAAAAATTCGTTAATTCGTTATAATATTTTACAAACAAGAGTTTAAAAGCATCATAATCGTGAATTAGGTTTGCTATTAGATTTCTGCTTCTAAACAAAGTATTCATGAGAGTTTAGAAATGCTGTCGACCTTAAATTTGCTTCATTCTATCGACTTTGAAATTGTAAATTCTTTAAAATCGTTGCTATTTGTAAAAATTTGTAGCTCGGATGCAAATATTATTCACTATAAAGGGGCTCTGCAGTTTCTCCAAAAGAAAGAAGACTTATTTAAAAAATCCCTCATATTTAAAAAACCTGAATTATTTTCCTGATTGTTAGTATTAAATTATAACATGTTTTAATGTAGTTATCTAAATTTTCCTACAAATTTAAAATGAAATAGTTTTATTTAACCCTTCTACTTTCCTTGGATTTGTGCCCTTTATATTACCCTTTGGGTCAATATGACCCAACAATGAAATATTAACAAAATTTCATATTTAACATAGGATTTTTGTTTAATTTAGGACCAGCACTCAGGGGATGACCCCTTCTTATGCAATACATTATGTTGGAAGTAAGAAAATAGAATATGGGAGTTAGGATACATGGAGTCGTGTTTATACCTATATTGCAACTGGTAGTGAAAACTTCTGCGGGGAGTGAATTCCACATACGAACTACATATATTGTTGAAGGGCGAATTTAATGTAGCGTGTTCGTACGGTCTACCGTCCAATCGATCGCAAAGGAATGAGCTCTAAAAAAATGACGTGTATTGCGCAAAAAAATTCCAAGCTTCGAGAACGAGTTCTCTGATTTCGTTAGAGCATATTCCAAAGTATAAACAATAGGACAGTGTGACACAACTCAAATTACGATGGGACTCCTGTAAATCAATAGAGTCCCTATGAGCACTTTCGCCATATCTTGCACACGGTCGAGAAGCTCCAAAATAGACTTTGAAGCTCCAGCCCATACATGAGGTGGTGTAAATAGTAAGCAGATCAGATGAAGTTAAGAATCTCTTGCACCGTTTTAGAAAACTGAGGCACTTGAATGCTTCTTTCGGCACTTGAAAGATGTATTTTGTCGTACGGACATCACTTGCCCAGAACATCAAGAGCATCTGATTCCTCAATATGTACACCACCCATTAATACAGATAAAGAACGTTCCCACTGCAGTCGGTTCTTCGTACCGGAACGACTCGGAATTCTTAGGATTCCGACCAAGGACTGTCACTTCTACGATATTACCAATAATATCGCAGTTACAACAACAACAACAACAGATGAAGAAACATTGTTTGCCGCGCGTTTATGCGTTAGCATACAACATCCATTCGCATGACCCCATTCTGAAATTGTTTCTAAATATCGGTTTAATGATTAATTCATGTTTTGTCTCATAGCTCCAACCTCAAGAACGCTTGGCCTATGATTGAATGAATATGAATGGCAAATATTACTATCATCTGCAAAAGAGTATATGGGATTGGAAATTTGATGTTGAAGGTCATTTATAAAGATAAGAAATAGACTTGGAGAAAGAACAGAGCTTGCGGTATCCCTGAATAAATCTTGAACTCGTTTGAAGAGAACCCATCTATAACAACTCGTATAGAGCGATCTCTGAGGAAGCTTGATATAAACCTTGAGAAGTTATTACCAACGTCAAAGGCAATAAGTTTTGATAGAAGTTCTTCATGCCAAACTATATCAAATGCCTTGGAAATATTCTTCACAAAATATGCCCATTTGTTAGCTCATTGATCTGCAAGTTCTGCTAGATAAAGCCTGCTTCTGAAGTTTTTATTAAAACTCAAGCCAGGATTCATTTAAGTCCACAAGGTCTATACGCTGATTCATCTATCATGTTTGAAAATAATGCAACTGGCCATCGTTTAGTCTCGCGCTTACATATGTAATTAGGAACAAGTTGGTCAAGTTTGGATGTAATGATGTAGTATTTTAGTTGTTTTTTTGTTCATGATCTCTTACGTCGGCTGAAAGATGAAGAGATCTTAAGAGGAAAACTTATTTATTTTTGTTTGGAACATATGATGTTATAGTTGTATAATTTAAATTGCGAAAATAGCGTTACGTAATATGTAAACAGGCCATGAATGGAAAAACATTGAATGAAAGCGATTTTATTGATTATTTCACTGAACAAATTATTGATAGATGCTTCTGAATGAAGGTGAACTCGATTCAATTATGTTTAATAGGAAAAAAAATTACAAAATGGAATTAAGCTTGAAATATCGCTTGTTGGGTCATATTGACCCAAAGGGTACTAAATGTGTGTAAATCGTGTTTTGAAAAGTGGAGGGGGAAGGAAAAATTTTAATATTATTACTTTGTTTTAAAAACATAATATTAGTCCCTATAATGGATAAATTAAAGTTTCACATTCATATCTAATTATAATAATTATAATTATAATAATTATTTAATGAGATAATTTTGCGTTTGAAAAACAAAATTGGGTCAAATTGACCCAAGGAGTGTATAAGGGTTAAAAAACCGAAAACCGAACCAAAACTCTCCGGTTTTTTGTGTTTTAAAACCGAAACCGCAGTTCCTTATTTTCACGGTTTTTTGCAAACCCTATGTTAAATAGAAGTTCAAATTGAAACATATTTGTGCGTAGTTTTTTCGATCTGAAAAGGGTTAATTTATTTTACATGTATTTAAAACTTAACAAGTAAGAAAGTGCTATAGTCGGTCAAGCCCGACCATACGATACCCTTTACCACTACGGTCAAAGGTGTTCTTTTTCCTGTATAAAGACAAATATTTGCTAAATTTTGCCATCATACTAACATTTTCTCAAAATTTATACATTTAAGCTGTTTCCGCCGTTTGGACTTATATGAGAGCTAGGGTCAAATGTGGACCAATTATCTCGAAATTTGGCAAACTGATTACAGTTGTTACAAAAATTATGTATGCGAAAAATAAACTTAAAATTCTCATTATCTTTACGAGCGTTTTAGTGAATTTTGTCTCATTTAGTGCGTTTCGAGACAAGAGTTTGTGTGGGAGCTATGGTCAAATGTGAACCGATTTAGACGAAATTTGGTACAGTGATTTAAGTTTATAAAGCAGTATTTGTTTTAAATTTCATGAAAAAATATTGATTTTTGTGGCCAATATATCAATTCCGGGAAGTGGGACCTATGGGAGGTACCATAAATAATGGACCGATTTTTGAAGAATTCATAGCCATGGTCCTATTATCAAGAAAATGATCTGTGCCAAATTTCATTAAATTATCTGTAGAATTTGCGACCTGCAATTTGATTACAGATTAACATGGGGGTCCAGCCAGCCAGCCAGACGGACATCGCTAAATCGACTCAGAAAGTGATTCTAAGCCTATTGGTATACTAAAAGATGGGTCCAAGACAAAAATATTTCTATGCGTTACATACATCAGCACAAACTTATAATACCCTTTCCACCTATGGTGGTGAAGGGTATAATAACCAAATTGGTATTTTATATGCTCTTTTAGGAGATAAAAACTATGGCTCCCTCCGTTATTTTCAAGATCAAAGTTAGTACTCCATAAGGAGCTTAAAAGGAGTACTCGTATCTGCGGACATGCTGTGTTAAAAATTCTATGAGGTTAGGAGTTTTATGGAGTAATGCGCTACTTGCAAAGGAGTGCTCCAAGATTACTCTTTGGATGATCCAATTTTTTACTGGGAGGTTTTGCTAAGAAATATTAAAAAAAACAACTTTGTTATGTCAGAAATATCGAGCTCAAGTTGCCAACCTTTCAACACACAGTAGGACAAATTTTTCCGTAACATTTAAAAAATCAACTGAAAGACGTTTTTCTTAAATATTTAAAATATTTATTCGCTTAAAATTAGATAACAATGACAAGCATGATCAGTCTATTATGAGACCGCTTCATTTTAATCCATTATTTACAAACGGAAACGACGGATAATTGAAGCTGGGAGGTAAGAAGCACTGGGAGATGAAGCAGCTGCAGGAGGAATGTAAGATGAGGATGGAGAAGAAGCAGCAGCATGATGGGCAGCAGGAGCTTGAGAAGCAAAGTTCAAAACTGGAGCTACACCACCATTGTAGGATTGAGAGCGACCGCCCAAAGAATCATATTGGTTTTGGATGGCGTCTTGAGCGTTAGCAGCATCTTCAGGAGTACGGTATTTGACAAAGTGTACATCGGGTTTGTTGTTGCTGTTTTTGTTAATGGCATTGAGTTTGTTGGCCAAATCTCCAATATCAGCTTGTTTGTTGAGAACATAAATGTCTGTCTTTTGATCAGCAGCATGTTTGGCCAAAGCCAGAGCAGCATCTTCCAAGCCCTTGTTTTCGGGTCCCTTAATGAAAACAACACGAAGACCTTGTTTTAGGGAGTTGGCAACTTGGTTGGAGGCAGCGGGATCATTGAAGTCTTCTTCGTTGGCACTGTAGCTGTAGAATTCCTTTTCGAGTTCGGCCTGGGGAGCATAAGCAGAGTAGTCTTGTGAACCTTGAGCTAAGTCACCTTGAGGAGCAGCATAACTGGGAGCACTGTTGGAACCGGCAGCATAATCGGAAACAGCTTCAGGAGTAGCAAAAGTTTGCTGGTTGTCAGAGCTGTGAGCTTCGTAGTTGTAACCCGATTGGGCACAAGCTACAGCCACTAAACAGAGAACTACAAATACGCGCATCTTCTTGAAGTTATTCTATGTAATTATCTGACAATATTTAAGAATATAATGATTTCTAATATGCAAAAATTTTGCTTTTATGCTTAATGCATAAAAAAATTCAAGCAATTTGCCAAATGCTAATCAGTTATCAAAAGCAATAAAAACTGATTGGTTAAATTAACTATATTATTTATTTTATTGTTTAAAAAAATGTGTATAATTAATATATAAATTTTTATTAAAACTATCAGGTATGTGATAGAAATCGATCGTTTTCAAATCGTTCGATTTCAGATATATTTTTGAGGTAATTATTATTTTTCCAAAAAATTCAAACCAAATGAAGGATAAAATATCAGTCGAAAGGATTAAATATTTTATCTTTCGTTTGGTTTACATTTTTTGGAAAAATAACCGAAAATTACCTCAAAAATATATCTGAAATCGAACGATTTGAAAACGATCGATTTCCATCACATACCTGTATAATAATTTTATGATTAAAAAATGTGTTAAAATGAAAATTAAAATTTTGAATTTTACATAAATTTATTAAATAAGAAATGGTTTTTCATTTTCTAAAGTTTGGGATTTTTTGAAGTGCTTGTCCTAGTTAGTTTACCATGTCTTAAAAATAACTTGTCAATATTAATAATGGATTAAAAACGATTGTCCCGAAAATGCGTAGACACTCAATTTTGAAGATCAGCGATTTTACATGGCAATCTAAAATTATTTGTGCAAAATCGAAAAAATTGTGTATCTTAAAAATTTATAAAAATCAAAGTTCTGAAAAACTTACAGTTCCTGATTAACTATTGTAAAAAAATGTAAGACACCACTATCCCAAATTGATATTATATCTACAAATATTAGTGTATTTTTTAAATTTAAAGTCGATTTTCTCGTTAATTATGATAGCTAGAGCCAAAATATTGAAATTCTGTGATCGCTCATTTTTCATACAAGAAATGATTTTTTTGAAAATTTTTTATAAAAAACTTTAAAGTCGATTTTCTCGTTAACTATGATAGCTAGAGCCAAAATAATGAAATTCTGTTGTCAATCGTTCTTTCATACCAAAAATGTTTTTTTTATACCCTTCACCACCATAGGTGGAAAGGGTATTATAAGTTTGTGCTGATGTTTGTAACGCATAGAAATATTTTTCTTAGACCCACCTTTTAGTATACCAATAGGCTTATAATCACTTTCTGAGTCGATTTAGCGATGTCCGTCCGTCCGTCCGTCTGGCTAGCTGGACGGCTGGCTGGCTGGACCCCCATGTAAACCTTGTAATCAAACTACAGGTCGCAATTCTAAAGATAATTTGATGAAATTTGGCATAGATAATTTTTTTGACAATGGGACCATGGCTATTGAAATTGGTCAAAATCGGTCCATTATTTATGGTACCTCCCATAGGTCCCACTTCCCTGAATTGATATATTGGCCACAAATATCAATATTTTTTCATGAAATTTAAAACAGATACTGCTTATGTAAACTTAAATCACTGTATCAAATTTCGTTGAAATCGGTTCACATTTGACCATAGCTCCCATACAAACTCTTCTTTAAAAACGCACTAAATGAGACAAAAAATCACTAAAACGCTCGTAAATCTAAAGATAATGAAAATTTTGAGTTTATTTTTCGCATACATAATTTTTGTAACAACTGTAGTCAACTCGCCAAATTTCGAGATAATCGGTCCACATTTGACTCTAGCTCTCATATAAGTGCAAATGACGGAAACAGGTTGAATATATAAGTTTTGAGAAAATGTTTGTATGATGGCAAAATTTAGCAAATATTTGTCTTTATACAGGAAAAATAACACCTTTGACCTTAGTGGTGAAGGGTATCGTATGGTCGGCTTGACCGACTATAGCGCTTTCTTACTTGTTTTTTTTTAATTTTTTATAAAAAACTTTAAAGTCGATTTTCTCATTAACTACAATAGCTAGAGCCAAAATAATGAAATTCTGTGATCACTCATTTTTTCGTACCTGGGAATCGAAAAATGGGGATAAAATACCCGTTTTCTTTAAAATTGCATCACTTTAGAATGGCTGGACCGATCAGGACATTTTTTCTACATGTTTTCTTTAGTCCAAGTTAGAATTCTACATAAAGAAAAAATTACAATGCCCACTTTTACGCCCTCTTTTTTTGATTTATCTAAAATCGGAAAACGGCTGCACGGTTATTGGAAATATGATTAATATTTGATAATAGCCTGACTGACGATTGTTTGAAAATTTTTCACGATTATTTGATGGTTGTTTGACGATTGTTTGACAGTTGTTTGATGATTGATTGACTGATGACTGTTTGAAGATTTGTGATAATTGTTTGTTATGACGGTAGTTTGATGATTTTTTGTCTATTGTTTGATAGTTGATTGATGATTGACTGGCGACTGTTCAATGATTTTTTATGATTGTTCGATAATTGTTTCACGATTAACTGGCGATTGTTTGACGGTTATTTGATTACTATTTGATGATTGTTTGATAATCTATAAATATAAAAAAAATATTTGCGTCTGTGTAGTATGTTGTTTGACATTTATGAGCCCGTTGCAAGCACACATTAATGTGGAGTACTGCCAATCACTAAAGTCAATTAAATACATATGCAAATACATTAATAAAGGATTCAGGTAAAAAATTAAAAAAAAATTATTTCAATAATTGTTAATTTTTAAAGAAATGTTAACACAGCAATAAGTAAAAATAATTTACTAATAACGCGGGCAACGTCGGGTACAAGCAACTAGTAAATATACATATTTTTTATTAAATAATAATTTGTTAAACCATGACATAATTTGTGGCGACGAGGATAATGGAAACAGAAGCAAGGATTTGAGAGCTTTTACAAAAGTATGAAGAAATATTATCAAGATTATCAAGAGCAGTTAATGGACAAATTATAAACTCAATTTCCGAATTTTCCTTAGATCAAACAAATGCAACATTCAACGTTTGGTACTGCCGTCATGAAGACATTTTCCTAGTAGATGGAAAAGATTTAGACGATGCAGCTCGTGTAAGATTACTAATAAGGAAACTAACTAGAATCGCTTATGGTAAAAATGCAGCTTATATTCTGTCGAAAAATCTAA
Source organism: Stomorhina lunata (assembly GCA_933228675.1). NCBI lineage: Eukaryota > Metazoa > Arthropoda > Insecta > Diptera > Rhiniidae > Stomorhina > Stomorhina lunata. The sequence goes on along the minus strand of OW121740.1, from coordinate 93,639,909 downwards.
GGGATATTTCGTTTGTTGAAACAATCAAAATTCTAAAGAATATTTTTGGTATACAAGAATCATTATTCAGCTTGCGATATTAATGTTTACAACAAGTTAAAACATCTCAAGAAGATTCAGTGTCTTATGCAGCTCGAATCAATGAATCATGTGAAAATTTCGAATTATCAGAAATGAATTCAGACCAATTCAACTGTTTGGTTTTTATATGTGGTCTTTAGTCACATTCAGACTTGGAGGTACGTATGAAGTCTTTATCAATCTTGACGGATGACGGAAGTCAAACAGTCAACAAATTAGTGACAACTGGCCAAAAATTGGTAAATTTGAAACATGACGCAGCTATGGTAGAAGACAACACAACTTCAGTCAACGCCATTAAAACAAAATCAAATTTTCAAAAAGCCAAACAAGATGACAATAACGACATTCCAAAAACTCTATATTGGTGTTGAAGATCAATGCATTATGCTAAATATTGCACATACATCAACCACAGATGCAATCAGTGTAATGTTGTGGGTCATAGGGAAGGTTATTGTAAAGCCTCAGCCAAGAGTACAACTCAAAACAAATTTTCAAAGAATTACAAGAATCAGAAGGCGAACACAAATCAACAAAATCACTCATAAATAACGCTATATCTCGAAAGCTAGACGTTTATATATATATAATATATATATAATACCCCGATAGCATTCCAATTGGAACAAGGGGTACTTCTCTCAGACAATGAGGTGCATCCGATTCTATTTTTAGACTCATTGAAAGGGACCTACGTTTTAACGCCGGCTCCGAACGGCAAATGCGTTAGTTAAAGAAGTTTTACATAGCCTAATACTCAATAAACAGTGGCTAGCTGAGTTATGAGGTGAACCGCCGCTTTTTTTGAAAATTTATTTTTTTAAGTGAGTCTGGCCAGGGATCGAACTTGGGCCTCTGGTATGCTAGGCGGATGACTAACCTGCTATACCACGGCGGTTCACAGACGGTTAGACGGTTAGCCCCATTAAATTCAGCGTATTCGATTGTAACGTCTTGTTCTTATCTAAAGCAGTTTTACTTTCACAAAATTTTGTTCCACTACCGGGTATAGTTTTACATTAATATCCTGTTAAATACTTTTTGTTGCGCTTAATATGTATGATAAATATGTTGATAGTAATACAGCAGGTCCATATATTTTATTAGGAGTTCCTAATGCAACCGCCGTGGTGTAGCAGGTTAGTCATCCGCCTAGCATACCAGAGGTCCCAAGTTCAATCCCTGTCAGACCCACTTGAAAAAAATTAATTTTCAAAAAAGCGGCAGTTCACCTCATAACTCAGCCAGCCACTGGTTATTGAGTATTAGGCTATGAAAAACTTCTCTAACTAATGCATTTGCCGTTCGGCGTTAAAACGTAGGTCCCTTTCAATGAGTCTAAAAAAAATAGAATCGGATGCAGCTCATTGTCTGAGAGAAGTACCCATTGTTCCAATTGGAATGTTGTCGGGGAATTATATATATATATATATATATATATATATATATATATAATGCATCTACCGTACATAAAGTCTGGACTTAATATTGATTGCTAGCTACCTAATATCGTAGGCGCAATCTTAATGTACGCAATGTACCTCCAAATCTTTTTGATTGTAGATATAACCATTTGGGCTATGCCGAACCTTAAATACCCTTCACCAATGGTGTTCCAAAAGTAAAGTACAGAATGAAAAGAGTTCTTAGTCAATTACAAGTATGTTTCTGAAGACTGATTTTGGGTGATTCCTATAGAAATAATATCTTAAATACTATTCTCTTAGTCTTAGATATTTACTCAAGATATAAAGATTTTGAATGAATATCACGTAAATATTGCATATAAACATGTGATTTACTGCGTACTATTTCTATACTAGAAAGCTCTTGATTTGATGAATACTTCAGACATAATATTAAAAAGGTATGGGTATACCATACTCTTCAATTCATTTAAATGTATATCAAGGCCATATTTGAAAAGTTAACGGTACACATATCTCTGCAGTTAGTTGAGTTGATTCTAAAAGTCTTCCAGGAGTAATATTTGGGAGGTAATTTTCTGAAAGTTTTTACGATCTACACAGGATCATCGTTTCAGACATATACATAAAATATATAGATTGTGGATATCTGGTATATACTTATTACAAAAGTTTATGGTTAATCACATACATTTTTTAATTAAAGGGACCAATTTCGATGATTTCTTTAGTAATTATATGTATCGACCAGATTGTAGAAAATACTCTACAGCAGCACGCTATTAATTTTCATCAAAATCGGTCTATAAACACCAGAGATATCGTCAAAATTTCAAATTGTAGCATATATGGACCGATTCCTATAAAATTTGATATACAGACCAATAGTTACATAAAACTTCTCTGTTCTAAACTAATTACAATTGGATTTAATTTATCAGCATGAATGTGATTCCCGTGGCGGGGTTATATGGGAGCTCTAACTAAATTGTGAACCAATTTCGCACATTTTTAGAACTTTTATACTTACTTACTTACTTAAATGGCCTGTAATTACAACCTGTTTAGGTCAAAGGCCGAGCATATTTTAGAAATCCAAGCACCTCTATCTTGTGCACATATTCTCCAATTTCGTATACCAAGTTTCAAAAGATTTTCTTCTACTTGGTCTTTCCATCGAAGTTTTGGACGCCCTCTTCTACGCGTTCCCTCTGGATCATTATCGAAGACTTTTCTTGCCGGAATATTTTCATCCATTCGCACAACATGTCCTAGCCAACGCAGACGCTGTTGCTTAATGCGTTTTACTATGTCTATGTCAGCGTATAACTCATACAGCTCATGGTTCATTCGATGTCGATACTCATTGGTGACGCAGATTGGTCCAAAGATTCTTCGTAGAATTTTCCTCTCAAATACTCCAAGGATAGCTTCATCTGTCTGTGCAAGTGCCCATGATTCAGCACCATACAATAACACAGGTAGTATGAGCGTTTTATAGAGCGTGATTTTAGTTCTTACAGAGAGGACTTTATTTCTTAGCTGTTTGCTTAGTCCAAAATATCATCGATTGGCAAGTATGACACAGGTGATGTTGTATTAGTAAGTGTCATCCTGCATAACTTTATAAGCTTCGTAGGGATGAACTCAGACATTGCTTCAAACACCTTCTTCCGTATCGGGCTGTCAAAAGCATCTTTGTAGTCAACAAAGAGATGATACGTACTTTTATAACATATCGAAAATACTTTGTCTCTCTAGCTTTTGCAGTTAAAGCGTTATCGCGTTTTCATTTGATGGTATCTTGTGTTATCATAAGTTATTTTTAATGGGAGCTATGGTCAACTGGTGACCGATTGTGACAAAATTTTGCACACTGGCTGGCATTGACATAAGACTTTCTTGTGGCAAATTTAGTGGTCATAGCTATTATAGTTTTAGATTTATTGGCATTTAAGTATATTTTAGGTGGAATTTAGGCTGTTTTCATAAGTGTTTTGTATGGGAGCTATGGCTAAATGTGAACCGATTTCGATGAAATTGTATATGCCAGGGACCGAAAATAACTGTTATTTTTCAATTTTTGATTGAAAAAAGCAACCGGAAGGAAATGTCGGAGAATGAAACCAAGTATACCATTTTGACAGTCTTGGACGAAAATTTCATAAAATCAGATTTTTAAAATTCTGATTTTTATTTTTTTAGAGAAAAATAACAGTTTTTTTGATTTTTATTTTTTTGAGCAAAAATAAAAGTTAGTTTTTAACTTTTATTTTTTCGAGCAAAAATAACAGTTATTTTTGACTTTTATTATTTCGATCATGAATAAAAGTTATTTTTTGACTTTTATTAAAGTTATTACAAAAATTAAAGTTATTTTTTGACTTTTATTTTTTCGAGCAGAATAAAAGTTATTATTGTGTTTTCAACCCTAATAATGATTGCGAAACTGAACACCATTAATTTTTGAGCATATGCAAATTTTTTTCACTGCAAAATTATCTTTGTTTGACAAAAATTTTCAATAAATTTATCATGAATTTAAACAAAAGTAACTTTTATTTCTGCTCGAAAAAATAAAAGTCAAAAAATAACTTTTATTTTCTGACTTTTACGATAAAAGTTATAACAGTTACGGTCCCTGGTATATGCTTAGTGCTTATGTAAAGCTTTTATATACCAATATAAAGCGATTAGTCTAGGTGAGGTTATACGGGAGCTATGGTCAAATGTAAACCGATTTTGACCAATTTCATTTCCCAGAAATGAAAAGTTTCAGTGACCCAGCTCCTTTCCGTTAGGCGTTATCGTGCTTTCAACAGACAGACAGATAGACAGGCGGATTCAGAATATATATCCCGTTCGGGTTTTTAGCCAATATTAAGGAAATTCCAAACGGAGTAACAGTCCTTATATACCCCCTCCCCTCCCATTCTTTTTGATGGTTTGTATAAAAATAGAATCACCATGAAATTTCTTCACTCTAATTTTTTTAGATGTATGAGTGTATTACTCATGTCTGGGGATTTTTTAGCAGCTTTATCTATTCTGTGCTGTTTACAGCAATTGAGCCTTTGTTACTCTTCTACGAAAGCGTTAAAATATTACACTGAAAACCTCCTGTAAATATACCTATTCTCTTAGAATAACACCCTGATTAAGTATCACTCTTTTTGAATGGCTCGCTGCCTCTCCATTTAATTAATATACAGATCAAAATTGCATTATCTCGGGTACATTAAATAAAATAGAAATTAATTTTGTGGATAATTTACCCATATTCGACTTCAGTGCTATCAATGGTTTCAACTTGTCCGACCTTTTCACTTTTTTTAAATGATTCTATGAAAATGTTTTTACAACTAAACAATTTGGTAAACTTAAAAGTTCATATTTTTTCTTGAATTTTTTAAACAAATATTTATTATCTTAAGATTAAATAACAATAAAAAACATGATCGACCTATTTTGAGATCTCTTCATTTAAATCCATTATTTACAAACGGAAACGACGGATAATTGAAGCTGGGAGGTAAGAAGTGCTTGGAGATGAAGCAGCTGCAGGAGGAATGTATGATGAAGTTGGAGAGGAAGCAACAGCTTCACGATGAGCAACAGGAGCCTGAGAAGCAAAGTTCAAAACGGGAGCTACACCACCATCGTGAGATTGGGAACGACCACCCAATGAATCGTATTGGTTTCGGATGGTTCTTTGGGCATTGGCAGCATCTTCAGGGGTACGGTATTTGACAAAGTGTACATCAGGCTTGTTGTTGTTGTTCTTGTTGATGGCATTGAGTTTGTTGGCCAAATCTCCAATATCGGCTTGTTTGTTGAGAACATAGATGGCAGTCTTTTGATCGGCAGCTTGTTTGGCCAAAGCGACAGCAGCATCTTCCAAACCCTTGTTTTCGGGTCCCTTGATGAAAACAACACGGAGACCTTGTTTCACGGAGTTGGCGATTTGGTTAGAGGCAGCGGGATCAGTGAAGTCTTCTTCGTTGGCACTGAAACTGTAGAATTCCTTATCGAGTTCAGCTTGAGGAGCATAAGCAGCAGAATCTTGGGAATCTTGAGCTAAATCGGCTTGAGGAGCAGCATAACTGGGAGCACTATTTGTATCGGCAGCATAATCAGATGCAGCTTCAGGAGTAGCATAACTTTGCTGGTTGTCGGAGCTGTGAGCTTCGTAGTTGTAACCCGATTGTTGGGCACAGGCTGCAGCCACTAAACAAAGAACAACAAATAAGCGCATCGTCTTTGAGTTCTTGTATGTAATTGTTTGATGATATTCGATTAAAGAATGATTTAATTCTTTTTTATAATTTGGTTTTTATACTAAATTCTTAAAACAATTTTAACAATATGCAGAGTAATAATTAGTTAAAGGGAGACCGAAAAAAATAAATTAGTGATTTAAATTAATAATTAAACTAAATTCTTATATGTTTAATTTGTTGTTGTTTTATATTATTATGTTTGTCAAAAAAGTAATAGCATGAATATTCATTTATTAGTTACGATTTTTTGTAAACAAAGTGAGTTAGTATTATCAATATTTATACACTAGCTTTATAACCCGCTACTTCGTTAGCGGCACCATTTGAATTGACAAAGTTACAAAATTTACCAAAATAACTTTTTCACTTATTTATCAATTCCGATATAAATTAAATTAAATACTTATTGGTTCTTAAGATACATATAGGACAAAATAAGTACCTACCCTCTACATTTTCAAAAAAGTACTACACACGCCTCCCTTATTTTTGTTCTTGTCGCTTTTGATTTTGAATATTTCACAAAAGTTTCCTTTTTTTACCCGTTGTTTACCCCTGATCAGCCAAATTAAAAAAAAAAAAATCCGGATACATGTCCTAATATTTTTATTGCTAATCTTAACTCCATTTTTGTTAATTGAAAAAAATACCAAACACCTATCACATATTTCTTCAATGTCAAAAGAACAGTCCATAAATCATTGATTTATTTATTATTTTATTGATTTAAACAACATGCACAGTTTAAAAGGAAAAAACCTATCTTTAAATTTTTGACCCGTTTTTGTTATTTTCGATTGCGGTATAAATTTTGTTTCTATAATAATTGATTCAAAACTTATATATGGGTCAAAAAAGTACCAAAATTTAGTTTTTATCCTTTTTATTCCCTATTTTTAGCTCATTTACGAAAAGTACCTACTAAAAAAATGACTTTTTATTTTTCTATTCGATCTAAATCCAATTTAAATTTTTTTTCTGTCGATATTGGTATCAGAGATATAACTTTACTAATGTTTTTATTTTCTACCCTATTTTAACCCCAAAACTGTTTAATTTGCAAAAAGTACTGAAAAGTCCCTTAATTTTTAGGGCTGATCTTAGACCATTTTAGTGTTTGTTTCCATCCATTAGGTTTAGAAGATATAATGTCATCGATTTTTCCCTTTTTTACCCCTTTGATTGACACATCTCTAATTTATACTTCTGACTTCATTAGCTTAAGTGAATATTTTCCCGTTTTCACCTCTTTGAACCCCATTTATCGTAAAAGTACCAAGCACATGTTTAATATTTTGTTAATACTTATTGATTGTGGCATAAAGTGAGTCTTTATGTTTATAAGTTCAAAAGATACGTATGGGTTAAAAAAAAGTACAAAAATATAGTTTTTACCCTTTTTGCCCTTATTAGTGCCATTTCCAAAAAAAAAGTACAGAACACATGTCCCTTTCTTTTTCTAGCCGATTATATGATTTATTCATTTTCTAGCCTGTTTTAACCATAAGCGGCCAAATTAAAAAAAAAATACCGAACCCGTGTCCTTTAATTTTTAATGATGATCATAGACCAATTTAATCTTTATTTCAATCACTTTTGATTTAGAAGATATTACGTTACCGATTTTTCCCCCTTTTTACTCCACTTTTTAACCACTAAACAACACATGTCTTACACTTTTTCAATATGAATCCACCCGTCTGTAAATTATAGTTCTGGCTTCGTTAGTTAAAAACCTACCCTTGAATATTTTCCAGTTTTTATCTTTTTACCTCAATTATCGTAAAAGTACCAAATACGTGTCTAGTAACTCTTTGTTACTTATCAATTGTGACGTTTACTGTTTCTCTGCTTGTTATTTCAAAAGATACGTATGGGTTCAAAAAAAGTACCAAAATATAGTTTTTGCCTTTTTTTACCCTTATTAGTATCATATTCAAAAAAGTACCAAATACGTTTCTCGTTTTTTTCAAAAATTTCAACTCTATTCCTATCGTTTTGAATTTCGGAAATATGACGTTACTAATATTTCCCATTTTTTCCCTGTTTTAACCCCAAAACGGCCGAATTAAAGAAAAAAGTACAGAATACATGTCCCTTAATTTAAAGTGCCGATTTTAGACCGATTTAGTTTTTGTTTCTATCACTTTTGGCTAAAAGATATATTTTTACCGATTTTTACCCCCAAAATTAAAAAAGTACCAGACACTTATTTTACTTTTTTCAGTGTCAATTTACCTGCCAATAAATTATGCTTCTGGCTTCATTAGCCGAAAAGATATTCTTAGCTAAAAAGCAAAAAACCTACTCTTGAATATTTTCCCTTTTTTTACCCTTTCGTCCCACATTAATCGCAAAAGTACCAAATACATGTTTAATAGTTTTTTAATGCCTATCAGTTGCGATATAAATAATGTTTCTATGTTTAGTAGTTCAAAAGATATATATGGGTTAAAAAAGTACCAATACAGTTTTTACCCTTTTTTATTCTTATTAGTACAATTTTTGAAATAGTAAAAAATACGTGACCATTTATTTTTTTATCCGATTCAAATCCAATTTAAACTTCGTTTGCATCGGTGTTAGTTTCGGAGATATTATGTTACTAATTTCTCCCTTTTCTACCCTGTTTTACCCTTTAAAAGGTCGAATTTCAAAAAAGTACCGAACACGTGTCCCTTAATTTTTAGTGCTGATCTCAGACTAATTTAGTTTTTGTTTCTATCACTTTTGATTTAGAAGATATATTTTTACCCCCAAAATTAAAAAAAGTACCAAAAATGTATTTTATTTTTTCTTTGTCAATCGACCAGTCAATAAATTATACTTCTGGCTTCATTAGCCTAAAAGATATCCATAGGTAAAAACGAAAAACCTACCCTTAAATATTTTCCCTTTTTATCCTTTTGTACCCCATTAATCGCAAAAGTACTAAATACGTATTTAATTGTTTTTTAATATCTATCTGTTGCGATATAAATTATGTTTCTATGTTTATTAGTTCAAAAGATACATATTAGTTGAAAAAAGTACCAAAATATAGTTTTTACCCTTTTTTATCCTTATTAGTGCCATTTCCAAAAAAGTACCAAGCACGTGTCTCCTTATTTTCTTAGCCGATTCAAATCCAATTTCAACTTTGTTTGCATCGATGTTGGCTTCGGAGATATGATGTTACTAAGTTCTCCCTTTTCTACCCTGTTTTACCTTCTAAGAGGTTGAACTTCAAAAAAGTACGGAACATGTTTTCCTTAATTTTAAGTGCCAATCTCAGACCAATTTAGTTTTTGTTTCTATCACTTTTGGTTTAGAAGATATACTTTACCGATTTTTACCCCCAAAATTAAAAAAAAAGTACCAAACACGTAGCTTATTTCTTTTCAATGTAAATCTACCAGTCAATAGATTATACTTCTAACTTCATTAGCCTAAAAGATATCCATGGCTAAAAAGCAAAAAACCTATCCTTGACTATTTTCCCTTTTTTTACCCTTTTGTACCTCATTAATCGCAAAAGTACCAAATACTTATTTAGTTCTTTTTTAATATCTATCGGTTGCGGTATAAAATATGTTTCTTTGTTTATTAGTTCAAAAGATATATATGGGTTAAAAAAAGTACCAAAATATAGTTTTTACCCTTTTTCATTCATATTGGTGCCATTTTCAAAAAAGTACCAAGCACGTGTCCCCTTATTTTTCTAGCCGATTTAAATCCATTTCAACTTTGTTTCTATCTGTATTGGTTTCGGAGATATGATGTTGCTGATTTCTCCCTTTTCTAGGAGGTTGAATTTCATAAAAGTACCGAACACGTGTCCCTTGGTTTTAAGTGCCGATCTCAGACCAATTTAGTTTTTGTTTCTATCACTTTTGGTTTAGAAGATATACTTTACAGATTTTACTCCCAAAATTAAAAAAAGTACCAAACTCGTAGTTTATTTTTTTCAATGTCCATCGACCAGTCAATAAATTATACTTCTGGCTTCATTAGCCTTAAAGACATCCATGGCTAAAAACCAAAAAACCTATCCTTGAATATTTTCCCTTTTTTTACCCTTTTGTACCCCATTAATCGCAAAAGTACCAAATACGTATTTAGTTCTTTTTTAATATCTATCGGTTGCGATATAAAATGTGTTTCTATGTTTATTAGTTCAAAAGATACATATGGGTTAAAAAAAGTACCAAAATATAGTTTTTACCCTTTTTTATCCTTATTAGTGCCATTTTCAAAAAAGTACCAAACACGTGTCCCCTTATTTTTCTAGGCGATTCAAATCCAATTTCAACTTTGTTTCTGTCTATGTTGGTTTCGGAGATATGATGTTACTAATTTCTCCCTTTTCTACCCTGTTTTGCCTGCTAGGCGGCCGATTTTCAAAAAAGTACCGAACACGTGCCCCTTAATTTTTAGTGCTAATCTCAATCCAATTTAATCTTCGCTTCTATCGCTGTTGGTTAAGGAGATATAATGTTACCGATTTTTCCCTTTTTTACCCTTTTAATTAAAAAAAGTACCAAACACGTATTCAATATTTTGTACTGGGCAATCGACCTCCCTATAAATTTTATTTCTAGCTTTATTGGTTCCAGTGAAATACAAAGAAAAAGAAAAATGGACCTACCCTAAATTTTTTTCCCCGCTTTTCCCCCTTTTTGAACCCTGAATCAAAAAAGTACCAAACACGTGTCTAATATTTTTTTCTTGTTTACCGGCTCCGTTTTGAATTTTGTTACTCTGTTGATTGGTTCAAAAGTTACACATAGGTTTAAAAAAGTACCAACATTTTATTTTTACCCTTTTTACCCCCTATTTATCCCATCTGCTAAAAAGTAGCAAACACGTGTCTACTTATTTTTGCAGCTGATCCCAACGCAATTTCAATTTTGGGCATATGACGTTTACTTCCGGAGATACAGCATTACTAATTTTTCCCTTTTTTACCCCTTTTTACCCCCTTAGAGGCCGAATTTCCAAAAATCCCGTCTTAGTGGATCTATACTTTGAAAAAGGTACCCGCTGTCAAAATTTCAGCTCTCTAGCTTTAGCCGTTTGGGCTGTGTGATGATGAGTCAGTCAATCAGTCAGTCAGTCAGTCAGTCACGTTAGAGTTTTATATATATAGATATACAGCCTAACCACAGAACATTTAAAGTCGACTTTAGACCGAAAAAGTCGACTTTGTTTTGGAAATCGTATCACAAAACAAATTTAAAATAAAATTTGAAAACTTTACTAAAATAAGCTTTTTCCTTTTGAATATTTTTCGTTTTGTGATCCATTGGAAAAAAATGTTAAGTCGAAATTGGAAATTTTTTACAATTTTCAGTCATAACATACATTTTAAAGTTAATTTCTTTAAAGCGATTTGGGATCATATAAAAATTGTGGTTTTCTATTATTGTTTCACAAAAAAATAATTTTTTTTTTTGTAAAAACTGATGAGAGTTTAAACAATTTTTCATCATATTATAATACACACAGAGCTTCGAAAGGCTTAATTAAATATTAGCTTAATTCCTAGGAATTCAAAAATGATTTAACAATACCTTAAGTTTAATTCCCATAAAACAATTAAAAAAAAATGTGTTGATTTTTAATTCATAGTGAATTGATTCACATGGGAATTTAAAATCAACTTGAATGAATAAAATGTTTCTTCATTCCTCTACTCCAATTTGAATTAACATTTTTTATTCTTAATTAAAACCAGTCCAAATTGAATTAAAATATTTTTTGGTAATTCATTTTGTGCAAATCATTAGGGTGGATATAAACTAAAGTTACTTGATTTTAAATCAAAAACTTAAATTCTGACTTTTTCGAGGGAAAAGTTTTTTAAACTATTCCACTCATTGAATAAAAGTATATCAAACCAAAAAACGAAAATTGAAGTTTTAATTTAAAGGGTATTATTATATCAAGTGCGATATACATTGTTTGTAAAAACCCTAGATATAAAATAGAACAAAATTTATCATAACCTATTAAAATATTCTTATGTTTTATCAGAAAGCATACACATTTAATAAAAGTATGCATGTATCCTTTAATGTTCGTTCAAAAAAATGGAACTACCCTAATGTGGCTATTTCACCGCAAACTTGTGTATATTTTGCATTTATTTGTTAAACTATAACTTTTAAAAGATATTTAGATATGCAGGAATATAGTAATATTAATGGTCCTTCGTTTATAATGACCTAATCTTTACCAGAAATTCAATCAGTGAAGGAATCTGCTTAATTAAAAATTTTTTCTAAAAAAAATTATAAAAATAATTTGTTTTTTGTGACATTAGTTTTTGTAAATACATACATATACATGTAAAATGTGCTAATATGTAAGAGTATATTATCTCTGGTTTTGTTGTGTTGCTGCGAAATAATGGATTTTATATGTTTTCGAATCTGGGTGATATTATAGATTATGTGTACAAAAAATCTTTAGTTTTATGTGTATCTATATTTTATGTTAAATAGTTTTTCTGATCTTATGACCAATAACAAAGAATTTTTTTTATTTTTTTTAATTTTCGCCTAAGTCAACTTAATAAACTTTTGAATTTTTCCACAAAAATGTTATTTGTATATGCCCTACAGGTCTAAAAAACATTAGTCCCTTAGCAGGAAGATATATTACATAGCTGAGATACATACACAATTATGATGGAATTAGAATAAAATTACAAAATTCAGTACAATTAGAAAATGTAAATATACATATGTATGTATGTCGATAATGAATAAATCACATTTTAATCATATGACTTTTCATACATGTTTTTTAGACAAAGTGGACTTGGTTTTGTTAAAATCGAGATGGAAATCATCTCAGCTTAAAAACCCTTTTTTAACCCAATAACTTAAGAAAGAGTCATTTCTTTATCCTCTAAAATGGGGACTTTTTTTCATGGGTATTAAATGATATTTAATCCCTAATGCAATCCTGAAACTTATTTTATGGTTAAGGACTTGTTTCGTTGAGATTTATTTTATTCCGCTCTTTTATAGGTATTATATATTTTTGAACTGTAGGGTTCGTTTGAATACATTTATTTTTGTATGCCTTTACAAAATGATTTGTTTATAAACTTTTTAATTATTTTTGTATAAGATTAAGAATTGAAATAATTTAAATTAAATCTAACTGATTTTAAATTCCCTAAGAATTAATTCTTTAAAGTTAAGGCTTATGACTTCATTCAGGTGAATGTATTATGGGAATGATATAAACACTAAAATATATTTGATTTTAAAATATGGAATTAGGAATTGAGCCTTTCGAACCTCTGAATACACAACACAAAATTTTCTTAACATTTGGTTTTTGGAATTTTTTGAAATTTTATTTTATTATTTCTATTTATTGAAGAAAGCTTTTATAATATTTCGTCGTTGAAAATCTAAAACTGCGTAACAACACTATTTCAAATTCTACAGGAGAAGCAAAAATTCAAATATATATATTTTTTTAAATTCAATATTATATTTTATTTTCATATCTTACCCCAAGTTTGATGATACCCATATTTGAATTTTGAAAATAGTGCACATGTTGATACGCAATTTTGAATTATTGATATAAAACCGTTATTTTTGGTCGTAAAAATCTAAAAATTGGTAGAGACATGTAAGACAACTTTACGAATCATAATCAATCAAAAACTCGATTTTGATTTTTTAGATGATACGCAGTTTTGGATTTTCAACGACGATTTGAATGTATTTGTTTAAAAATATTTAAAATAAGTCTAAAATTTCTAAAATTTTTCGAAAATTTCCTAATTTCATAGGAAATTTTTCAAAAATTTCCTATTTTTATAGAAAATTTAAAAAAAATTTAAATTTTTATAGGAAATTTTAAAAAAATTTAAATTTTTATAGGAAATTTTTCGAAAATTTCCTATTTTTATAGGAAATTTTTCGAAAATTTCCTATTTTTATAGGAAATTTTTCGAAAATTTCCTATTTTTATAGGAAATTTTTCGAAAATTTCCTATTTTTTTATAGGAAATTTTTCGAAAATTTCCTATTTTTTTATAGGAAATTTTTCGAAAATTTCCTATTTTTTTATAGGAAATTTTTCGAAAATTTCCTATTTTTTTATAGGAAATTTTTCGAAAATTTCCTATTTTTTTATAGGAAATTTTTCGAAAATTTCCTATTTTTTTATAGGAAATTTTTCGAAAATTTCCTATTTCTATAGGAAATTTTTCGAAAATTTCCTATTTTGATAGGAAATTTTTCAAAATGATTCCTAATTTTATAGGAAATTTTTCGAAAATTTCCTATTTTTATAGGAAATTTTTCGAAAATTTCCTATTTTTTTTAGGAAATTTTTCGAAAATTTCCTATTTTTTTTAGGAAATTTTTCGAAAATTTCCTATTTTATTTAGGAAATTTTTCGAAAATTTCCTATTTTTTTTTTAGGAAATTTTTCGAAAATTTCCTATTTTTTTTTTAGGAAATTTTTCGAAAATTTCCTATTTTTTTAGGAAATTTTTCGAAAATTTACTATTTTTTTTAGAAAATTTTTCGAAAATTTCCTATTTTTATAGGAAATTTTTCGAAAATTTCCTATTCTTATAGGAAATTTTTCGAAAATTTCCTATTTTTATAGAAAATTTTTTTAGGAAATTTTTCAAAAATTTCCTATTTTTATAGGAAATTTTTCGAAAATTTCCTATTTTTATAGGAAATTTTTCGAAAATTTCCTATTTTTATAGGAAATTTTTCGAAAATTTCCTATTTTTATAGGAAATTTTTCGAAAATTTCCTATTTTTTTAGGAAATTTTTCGAAAATTTACTATTTTTTTTAGGAAGTTTTTCGAAAATTTCCTATTTTTATAGGAAATTTTTCGAAAATTTCCTATTTTTATAGGAAATTTTTCGAAAATTTCCTATTTTTATAGAAAATTTTTCGAAAATTTCCTATTTTTATAGGAAATTTTTCGAAAATTTCCTATTTTTATAGGAAATTTTTCAAAAATTTCCTATTTTTATAGGAAATTTTTCGAAAATTTCCTATTTTTATAGGAAATTTTTCGAAAATTTTTCGAAAATTTCCTATTTTTATAGGAAAATTTTCGAAAATTTCCTATTTTTATAGGAAATTTTTCGAAAATTTCCTATTTTTATAGGAAATTTTTCGAAAATTTCCTATTTTTATAGGAAATTTTTTGAAAATTTCCTATTTTTATAGGAAATTTTTTGAAAATTTCCTATTTTTATAGGAAATTTTTCAAAAATTTACTATTTTTATAGGAAATTTTTCGAAATTTTCCTATTTTTATAGGAAATTTTTCGAAAATTTTCTATTTTTGTAGGAAATTTTTCGAAATTTTCCTATTTTTATAGGAAATTTTTCGAAAATTTCCTATTTTTATAGGAAATTTTTCGAAAATTTCCTATTTTTATGTGAAATTTTTCGAAAATCCTAAGATTTCCGAGTAGTTACGATATGAAGAACCGACTGTAGTGGGAACGGACATGGATATAATAAATACTGATGAAGATGTTTATGCTGCACTTGACTTATTTTCTACAATTTAAGACGAAAATTCAAGGCAGATATATTGTGGACTAACAGTGTAAGGTAATGCAAAAAGTAAACGCACACAATAATGGACACTTACGGCACATAACCGAATTCGTCGAATTGTAGACCTGTAGTAAGACCATTAATAAGACCATTAATAACCTCATTTTGTATTCTGTAGAAACATAGAACTATTTATCAAGTTGTTTGAATCTTCGTTAATGAAAAACTTTTTAAATCGAATATAGTAAATTTAAAATGTTTATCATTTGCAAAATAGTGGTTCTCAGAATCTTCTTTTCTACAAATCTAGTCCCGCTGTTAAAAATTTTGGAAACTGCTTCACTCTATTTAAAAAAAAAAGTGAAATGACTTGTTATGGTGTTAAAATATATGAGCAAACTTGTATTTAAAATTCTATAAATAAAAAGTTAAAAACAACCACACGAATTTATTCAAATTTGTTTTATCATCTAAAACAAATATAAAGTATGTAGTTATAAAAACATAGATAGTGTTAATTAATTAACGATTATATGACGTTTACCTAATTACGAGCAAAATATTTTTAAGATACTTTGATTTATTGCTTATTTATTATGTTTATTTTGTTTTATAAGAAAATTAGAAATCTAACAAGTATATATTTAATTAATGATTAAAATAAATAAATAAAATAAATTAATTTATTAAGGAATGCCTGTAGTTCGATAACCTTTTACACTTTTATACACTAATTAACTAATAATGAAAACAAAATTTATTTATGTTCCAAAAATTTAAGCAAAACCTAAAATATGGTTAAAATAATTATGTATCTTTTTTTTGGTTGCTGACACAAAAACATACTTTCTGAAATATGTTATGAAGAGTTTTTCGATTAAATATTCGATAAAAGAGTTATAATCGCTTGGTTTATCTGACCTACAGCAATACTCGTATACTGGGAGTTAAAAACCTTAATTAAGGTGTTAACTTAAAAATGTTAAGTATATATTTACCTTCATATTTATAAAAACAAATATGATTAAAGTTTAGGAATTTAAAATTAATTTTTATTGCGAAGTTCAAAATATATACGGGAGTTAACCCTTTGACGACTATATGCAACTACAAAAAATAACCTTCCGAAGTTTTTTGGCTCTAATTAAAAAAAAAAAATGAAAGACTTTGATTCTTCTTGTCGATTATTTTTATTTGGTCTTTTAATTTTTTTTACATTAAGTCGAGAATATGATGTTATGTAAATGGCCGCCGGCACAGTTGATTGTCATTTGAGCACCTTTTATGGTATTTTACATCACTTTGGCTAAAACTTCCGGCGACAGGTCGTCACATTCTTGACGGATATTGTCTTTAAGAGCTGCAAGAGTCTGAGGCTTGTTGACATAAACGCGCGACTTCAAAAAGCCCCACAAAAAGAAGTCTGCAGCCGTCAAATCAGACGATCTTGCTGGCCAGTGCAAATCGCCAAAACGCGAGATTAGCCGCCCGGGAAATGCATCCTTAAGCATATCGATTGTGGCACGTGTAGTGTGTGCCGTTGCACCGTCCTGTTGGAACCACATGTTTTCCAATCCCAATTCATCAAGTTGCGGCAAAAAGAACTCGTTAATCATTGCTCTGTAGCGCTCACCATTCAGAGTAACCGTTTGGTCCGCGACGTCTTCGAAGAAAAAAAAGTCCGATGACTCCTCCAGCGAAAACAGCACACCATACAGTGACTTTGAGCGGGTGTAATCGCTCTTCGTGGATTACACGCGGATTTTCAGTGCCCCAGAAGCGTAAATTTTGCTTACTTACGTACCCGCTAAGATGGAAATGGGCCTCATCACTCATGATTATTTTTGATGAAAAATCATCTTCCTCTTGGTGGTGATTAAGGAAGGCTTGAGCGCATGTTAGACGCGATTGGCGGTCAGTAGCTAACAGCTGATTCACCGACTGGACTTTGTACGGAAACATCTTCAAATCTTTTACCAAAGTTCGCTGTAAAGACCGTCGACTGATATCCATTTGCGTGGCACGTCGTCTGGTCGATGTCGTCTGCGCTTCCATGACATCCTCGGCTACAGCAGCAATATTCTCTGCAGAACGGCTACTCCGGGGTCTGCCACGCCTGGCAGCATCTCGTGTTGTGCCAGTCTCTTCAAGGTGAGCGGCTGAACGTCGCAGTGATTCACCAGTAGGCGTGTGACGAAATTCACGTTGTGCCAAAGTCACCGACCGATTATTGGTCAAATAAATAGTCACCAATATTCCGCGTTCTGGAGCAGTAACATTGTTTATTAACGTGTATTTCGCAAGTGTTTACTACACAAATGTCAAAACAGAATTGAAATTAGGGCCCAATCGCAAAATTTATAGCATTTTCTGATAGGAGGATTGCGCCACCTTGTATATGTGCTTATATGTATAATGGACTAGATATTTGATACAGCAAATTTGTTAAAGACTGTTTTATAAAAGAAGATTGGGACAACGAGAATGTTGCTGGGTGAGAGTCTTACTTTTTCTCTACAAACCTCCGAATTTCACCAAAAAATACTTTTGGCTAGGGCTTCTTCTTATTAAAACTAGGAGGCAAGGGTATGAGAGTAGGTTATGTTTTGAACAAATAAAATGGACAAGTTTTTGTATGCTATGATGAGGTGACTTTTTAAATGGACATTGTTGGTGTAGACACCATGTGTGGTATAGAACACAAGTTTTGCTGTCGTGGAGACCTGACTTATTTTCGTGTAAACCCATACGTAGTATGATGAGTTTGCGCAGTAGCCAATAGAAGTGTTTGTTGAAGTTGTATAAGAGACAACGCGAGATACTTTGTAACAAGATATATGTACACGGTAGTTCCATTGTCATTATTAAATTTAAAAATCACTATCTGACACATTTAAGGATTTTGACATTTGTGTAAAAATGAAGCTACCATATATTTGAATTTGTTTGAAATTTTGTGTGTTTTTGATTTGTCATTTCATTATTAATTTGTTGAAAAATGTTTATTTAAATTAAATATAAAAAAAGAAATTAAATTTGAATTTAAATAAATAAAAATAAAAGTCTAAAAGATTTACGGTAACAGCAGAAGATGCCATAAACCCTTCTGAAGCCCCTACGTAGCCCAAAGATGTTGGGCTGAAGTACAGCCAGAAGAAGAACAACGTCAAAATACCAGAGGCAATATCATTGACCTCTATGAATTGGGTATATTTTCATCATTCTTTAACTTGAATATGGAAGTAAAAAGCTCTTGTCCAGGTATCGTAGCTGTTAAAATTACAAATATCACATTTGCTGATTAAATTGATTTACATGTTATTTTGTCTGTTTTATACATCATCACCGAAACTATTCGCAATAAACAGGAGAGCAAAGTAGCCTTAATCTAGATGGAGAACTTTTATCGGTGACGCCCGCTACTGCAGCTGTGCAGCACCTCATTTCCATATGAAGAAAGTTTGTTTACTGCTTTGGAAAAAATCCTTGATGGGCTTAGGTGGAATGGATGTCCTAAAGAACTTCAAACACGAATATAGGATAAAAGCAGAAAAACACCTCGAAGATACTGCTCTGACTACTTGGACAATCAAAATCTAAATATTTAAGTGATTTCTAATGAAAATACCTTCCTTAGTTGATGAAATTAATTAAAGTTAAAATAAATAAGATATTCATAAAATCATGTTCATATTTCTGATCTATTATTCTGTAGTATATTATTTTATTCTAATTTACCAAAATAAATTATTATTCAATATCCATTACACATTATGAAAAAATCCTCAAATACTTTGTAAAAATGTGGCAACGATTTTTCAAATATATACACAAAACTCAATTTTCAAAAATCCTTATTAAAAATTTAGTAAAGCCAATGGAATTACCTTATACTTATTATCATGCTTTGTAACATTATTAATTGAACAACCAAAATTAAGCAAATTAAAGTTAAAATTAAAAAGTTAATAAAAATAAAATTATTTAAAATAAGAAATAAGAGAAATTAAAATACAATAAAAAACAAAGGAAAGAAAATAAAGAGAAATATTAAAACTAACAAGTAAGAGTGTTATATTCGGCTGTGCCGAATCTTATATACCCACCATCAAGTTGTGTTAAATTTAGAAACATATCTCATATATCTACGAGGCTGCAGCAAATTCAAAACGTGGACCAAATTGGAAAAAAGTTGTTACGCTAGTTGGTATTGTTGGTAAAATATTTGGAATAACTTCGGTTGCAGTAGCTTTATAGTTCAAGATTCAAAAGTGTTTAAGTGGTTTCCCTAGTAATTATTTACTTTGAAAAAAATTCGTTATCGTAACCGGGTATAGTTTTACATTAATAAGTTGTTAAATACTTTTCGTTTAGCTTAATATTAAGTTAAGATAAAGAAGTTGATAGTAATACGACAGGTCCATATATTTTGTTAGGAGTTCCTAATGCATCTACCATATACATAATCTTAATATGCTGCTTGTACCTCCGAATCTTTTTGATTGTAGATATAAAAAAGGGGATGTAATATAAATATATAAGAATTATAGACAAATGTTGACCGATTGTAACAAAATTTCACACACTGGCTGGTATTTATACAGGGCTTATTCTTGCAAAATTTAGTGGCAATAGCTGTCACAGTTTCTAATTTAATAGCTTTTAACTGGTCCTTGCTAAACATTTTTTTGGTTTCCGGGAGTGTTTTTTATATGAAAGCTATAGTCAAATATGGACCGATTCCTATAAAATTTGATATACTGACCAATAGTTGCATAAAACTTCTCTATACTAAATTTAGTCGTCATAGCTATCACAATTGTACTCAATTTATCAGCATTTATGTGTTTCCCGGGGCGGGGTTATATGGGAGCTCTAACTAAATGTGAACCGATTTCGCCCATTTTCAGTACAAAACTTTTGTTACATATCGGAAATACTTTTGTAAAATTTTGTCTCTCTAGCTTTTGTAGTTAAGGAGCTGTCGCGCTTTTATCTGACGGACAGACGGACATAAATCTCCTTTTCTTTTTGTATTTTTGTGTTTCTGTAAGTTTTTTATATGGGAGCTATGGTCAAATGGTGACCGATTGTAACAAAATTTTGCACACTGACTGGCATTCACATAAGACTTGCTTTTGCAAAATTTTGTTGCTGTAGCCCTTTTAGTTAAGGCGCTATCGCGCTTTTATCTAACGGACAGACGGACATAAACCCCCTTTTCTTTTTGTATTTTTGTGTTTCCGTAAGTTCTTTATATGGGAGCTATGGTCAAATGGTGACCGATTGTGACAAAATTTTGCACACTGGCTGGTATTCACATAAGACTTATTTGTGCTAAATTTGGTGGCGAAAGCTATTACATTTTAGCATTTATTGGCATTTAAGTGAATTTCAGGTGGAATTTTGGCTGTTTCCGTATGTTTTTTATATGGGAGCAATGGTTAAATGTGAACCGATTTCGATGAAATTTTATATACTGCCTAGTGCTTATGGAAAACTTCTAGATACCAAATTTTATCATCATAGCTATTATAATTTGTCAGTTATTAGCAAATAAGCGACTTGTCTAGACGAGGTTATACGGGAGCTATGGTCAAATGTTAACCGATTTTGCCCAATTTCAATACCAAAATTTTCTCATAAATGAAGAATGTTTTTGCTAAGTTTCAGTGAGCTAGCTCCTTTCGTTTAGGCGTTATCGTGATTTCAACAGACAGACAGACAGACAGACAGACAGACGGACAGACAGACGGACAGACAGACGGACATCGCTCAATTGTCTTAGAATTTCATAAGGATTCAGAATATATATCGTTTTTGATTTTTGAGTCAATATTAAGGAAATTACAAACGGAATGACAATCTCAATATACCCCCCATTCTTTTTGATGGTGGGTATAAAAATAGAACCGCGGTGTTTTCTTTAGCTTTGGACGAATATTTACAGTACCCGAAGCCAGCTTGGAAGGCTACAACTTTAACCAGGAAATCGCCTACCTTGGTAGCTACGTAATATACATTAAATGGAGATTAAAAGTCTACATCGCAGGTATTTAATGTATAGTATATTGCGTTTTATGAAATTAAGTATAACACAAAAAGTATTTTCCTGACAAGAAAAATTAGACTTTGGCCTGGAGCCATTGAATTCGAATTAAACAAAATTAATTAAATTGCCTATATTTACAACTTGTTAAGGTAAAAGGTTTGGGATATAATGGGGTGCAGCTGTTGCCTGGCGTTTCCAGCTAACAAGCAAGAACTATATCCAATTCCTACTCGAACCTCCTCGTAGTATATCGTGGTAACCCGAGCAACATAGTTGAAGATGCGGTAAACAACCCGTGTGGTATTCTAGGTTAGAGCTAATATGAGAGGGAGTTAACCTAGAACCATTCCAACGTACTTGGTCTAAGGGTCTAAGAAAATTGTACTTGGTAAAGTACGAAAATGCAACGTCTGTCCAACATATTAGTTGCGGCTGCAAGCGGGCTTCTGTGTTTCGTGTATTTAGACCTGCTATGGGCGATAAATTGATTTGCTATAACTACCCAGTCGGACATTCAGTCAATTTTAAATTTACTTAAAGCTTACGGATTTGAACCGATGACCTTGTGATTGCTAGGCGAAGCCTCTTCCGCTGCGCCACTTCAAATGTTAAAAATCTCGAAGCTTTCAATTTATTTATTTGTTTGCTTTGTTGTTTTTTTTTTGCTTTGTTGAAGTTTTTTAGAAAAATATTTCTAAATATTATGTATTTCTAAAAAACATACTGCTCAGTGTTTGTATACACTTTTCGTAATGTAAATTTTGCATTGCATTGTAGTTGACTTTAAGATAGTCGATACATGTCAACTTAAAGTTAACTTTTTTGTAGTTAACTACTCATTTGACGTCAGGGTAGTTGTAGGCAAATAAATTCTGCTGACACGCAACAATTGTAAAGAGCATTAAAATACGATTTAGATTTTTCACAGAGAGAACACAATACGGAGCTATTTAAATTTTCGTTGCTGCTACTAATACAATCGCAAATTTGCATGTGTTAGTGCCCTCACTGCTTTAGACTCATCACCCATCGACTTACGCACTTACGATGTTTTAAGCCTGGAAAGAAACAACATTACAGAATATACTGCATCAAGGGGTAATCATGCAAAAAATCCCTATGATATGGCAACTGGCACAAGGAATTTGGAGGTGCCTAATCTATGCACGAACATTATGATGAATAAAACCAATTTTATCCGAAGATATCGGACTATAAAACTATAAGTATGAACGAAAACTTGAAGTTTGCGTCATAGAAAGTGAGCACATTATACGAAACTGGCAAATTAGAACATCTAAGGCTTGAAATGTTGCGTTATAAAATTGATTTGCTGCCGGTGCAAGAAGCAAGATGGAGAGAACAAGGGGAAGTGCTGAGCGAAAATATTGTATTTCTTTACTCAAAGGTAAATTGTCTAATCCGTTGGAAGTAACTAATGGGGTAAGACATGTATCTTGTCTATACTTTCTATCCTCATCATCGACAAAATGATGCGCACGTCTTTGAATGGTAAATACAGTGATGGCGCGGATTCGTCGACACACATCAATGTAGATAACGAAGTTATTGGATGTGTAGGTATCTTTAATTATCTTGGTAGTTTTGTATCTACAAAAGGTGGTGCCGACGAGGGTATTAAATCGCGTATTAGTAAGGCAAAATCTGCATTTGGAATTCTTCGAGCTATTTAAAAATCTTTGCAAATATCAACATCAACTAAGAGTCAAATATAATAGCGAAGAAACTGGTTAAATGAGCCGTATTCGGAACTGTATGATAAGCATTTCGAGGAAAATTTTAAACTTTTCGTATATTTTATTTTACAACTAAAAGCAAAAAATTTTAAACTTTTCGTATATTTTATTTTACAACTAAAAGCAACTAAAATAAATTTAGGGGAATATCCAATTAATTTTTATTCAAATGCATAGTTTACAATTCAATTCATTTTGAATAATTTTGGAAATTGTTCATACCTCCCTCGACTTATGAGTAACAAATTTTGCTAAAAATCATAGCATAATCAAATGCACAGTTTACGATTTATTTTGATTAACTTTCAGTGGCGCCACCTGTTGGAAATTGTTCGTATTAACTAAGAAAACTTCGTAGGCGAAATGCACAACAACTTTGCAAAAGATCATAGCATGATAAAATGCACAGTTTACTATTTAATTGGTTTTGAGTAATTTTCAGTGGCTCCACCTATCGGAAATTGGTCATACCAACTAAGAAACCTTCGTGGGCTCATGCGCAACAAATCAAATCCCTGCTTCTGTAGAGGTATGTCAACGGAAACGGCGGAGGATAGGCCACACGCTCGACAAGTGCTTCGTTGGAATCCACAGGGAAGCGGCAGTCGTATTGCCGCATCTGCTAGAATGGGGAGAAGGTTAATTGATGCGGAGTTGCAAGCAGCAAACTATTCATGGATTGACGTACGCCTAACATCTTGCAATAGAGTTCGATATAAAAGGATGGTTGGGCCCTAAGCTCCACTGAAAGTCAAGAAGAAGAAGAAGAAGGTCAAATACAGAGCATATTTTAGAATTCCATGCCCTTCGATCTTGTGCTCATATTCTTCAATTTTTTAGACCAAGTTTTTAATGATTTTTCTCTACTTGGTCTTTCCATCGAATTTTCGGACGTCCTCTTTTACTAGTTCTCACGGTATCGTTTTCGAATACTTTTCTTGCTGAAGTAATTTCATCTATTTGCATGTCTAAACATGTGCCAGTCAACGCAGCCGCTGCTGTTTGATGCGTTTTACTATGCCGATGTCAGCGTATGTCGATATCATTGTTGATGCAGACTACTCGAAAGATTTTTTGAAAAATCTTTGTAGCAAAAGCTCCAAGTACAGCTTCATCTGCTTATGCAAGTGCTAATGATTCGGGTAGTATAAGCGTTTTGTAAAGAGTAATTCTAGATCTTGTGCCTACTTAGGCCAAAATAGCATCTATTGGTAAATATAATTCTACGTCTGATTTCCAAACCTTTATCTTTATTTATGTTGACTGCGGTGCCAAGGTAAAAAAATTATTTTACAATCTCGAAGCTATAGCTCTCAACGATCGCATGTGGTTCAATTCTTGTGGACTGTCTGCTGTAGAAACCAGCAGTTTTGTTCCCGATTTATAGACATTTATTAGATTCCTTCGCGATAATTGAAAAGGCGGTAATCACCCCGTGCAATGTTCGTCACATGGTATTAATGTCATCGGCAAACGTGAGAAGCATGTGTTTTCTGTTGAAAATTGTTCCAAATGTATCGGGCTTTCTAAAGCAGCTTTGTAGTCAACGAAAAGGTGATAAGTGTCTATTTGTTCTCTTGGGTCTTCTTTAAGATTTGACGTAGCGTGGAGATCTGGTCAGTGGTTGATTTACCCAGTCTTAAGTCACATTGGAAGATTCTAGTTATTTCGTTAACTTTGGGCTTTCACAGAATATAAAAGATACAATAACGACACATATTATTTTTTGTGCACTAGGCGTGCACATGTCCCAGCTTGTAAAAACCATATGGTTTGTATAAGCTGGGACATACTCCTTATAAACTCATCACCTCCGGCGACCTGCTGGCGAACCATCTGCACCTGCAGCTATGTTAAAGAGTGCTCTAAATAAAATTTGTATTTGGATTTTCTTAAATAAAAATCAAACCTTTTAATATAAAAACTCTACAAAATACGCAAATATAATGACATATTATACAAAATCATTTAGCATTAAAATGTTTACTTAGTACTCGGGTTTTGCAAAATTATCGACTTTTTTCGGAAACCCTCCCATTAAAGATTTTACAGTTGCTTCTGATACCTTTTTGGAGCATGTGTTCCACCTGCGCTTAAAATCGGACATGTTCTTGGAAATCTTTCCTGTGTTCTTCAATTCCTTTTTTACCAGAGCCCAATACCTTTCCACAGGCCGAAGTTCTGGACAGTTGGTAGATTTGCCTCTCGTGGTGACATTATTCTTTGAGTACCACTCAAGTGCCTTTTTTCCATAATGGCATGATGACAAATCGGGCCAAAAAAATGTAGTCACTCTGTGCTCTCTTAAAAAGGGTAACAACCGTTTTTGTAGGCACTCCTTTATATAAATTTCTGTGTTTATTGTGCCAGATGCCACAAATACTTTACTTCTTTTGCCACAACTGCAAATAGCTTGCCACACGAGAAACTTCTTAGTGAATTTTGTTTGTTTTTTTGTGCGAAACTCTTGCCGAACATTGCCCCGTTTATCAGGAACATAAAAATCTTGACCAGGAAGTTGAGAAAAGTCTGCCAGTACGTATGCTTCATCATCCATCACACAACAGGTGTATTTTTTTATAAAATCAGACTTCAATTTTTTCGCTCGTTTTTTTGCTTCTAAGTTCTTTATAGCATTGCGATATGGAACCTTTTGGACTTTGTATGTCTTCAGTCCAGCATAAGCTTTGACTCTATGTGCAAAATTCGTAGAACATTTCACCGTACGAGCTGCTTTTCTTAAAGAAGTGTTAGGCGCTCTTCGAAAGAGTCGCTCGACTTCTTTTGCCTTACCAATATCTGTAGAACCTTTTTTCCCCCCTGATCCAGGTTTTCTTTCAATGCTCAGGTTTTCCTTATACCGTCTGATGGCATTAGAAACCGTTCGAGGATCAACTTTCAAATTTTTAGGTATTTTTTTAAAAGTCCATGACGGATTTTTTTGAAAAGTTTTAATTATATTTTCACGAACTTTTTTTTCGCAGTCCATTTTGATTGAAATAACTATTGAAAATTAGTAATTTCTAAAATAATAGTATCTGACATATCTATAGAAACTAACTTGATCAAAAAATAAATTATTTCTTGCACTATGGATAAATTTTGTCTAAAATAGTAAATGCATATTTTTTTTAGAACACTCTTTATTTTTCAGTCCCGTTATTGCAGTATTAACCTCATTTTAGTTGGGTGATGTCTTTATGGAGTTATCAATACGCTGTCATAGCGTGCAGATGCTATTTGAAGCGGGAATACCTTATCTATGTAATTGAGCTGTTTTTTGCGAGTAGTCAGTGGCAATTTTATGAGATTGTAGCGTCGAGACGTGTACCTTCTCTGTGCCTCTGTGTGTATGTTTCGCGACGCACTCAGGCGTGTTCTCACCTTAGGTAATGACCGAAGTCCTTGAATTGTACTTACATACAATACACTTACAATACAATATGGTCTATCTGATTTTTTTGTAATTTGATCGGGGGCACCCACGTCGGTATGTGGATTTCAAGGTGTCGAAACCTGGTACTGCTCACTACCATATTGAGAACCGCAAGGGAGATCAACCTCAAACCATTATCGGATCTTACGTTGTGGAAACTGAATTGGCTCAAAGCAACTTTCCCGCCCAATCTTTGCGTTATAATCACAAGTCATTATTTTGACGTCATGATTAGGGCAGTTATCGTACAATTCCTCAAAATGATTAAATTATATGATATCATCATCTTTCTTCTCTGTGGGAGCGTGAATACATATCGCATCATCCTTGTACATCGATTCTTGCAAAAAGTGAAAATTGAACAATTTTAATTTGTTTCTCTTAAAAGGAACAAGAGATCATATCACTCTCATTGGATGTTCGTGATCGACTAACTTCAATACTTTTTTATTTGTTTGAATTACTTACTTTACATCTGTTATCTGTACTTTTAAGTAAAAAGAAATATTGGGAATATTTTTTAAAAATTTTATTATCGAATTATTTTTCAGATTGATTTGTAAAAAAAAATTAAAAACTCAAAAATTAAAAACTCAAAAAGAGTTGCAAAAAAATTAAAGAAAAAAAAAACTCATAGGCTTAATATAAAATTCAATAAAAACCTTACTCAGTCTCTTACAAGTCTACTTTCTCCAAACATTCACTTACGGTAACGACGGGCAATGAAAGATGGAAGGTAGCTTGAACTGGGAGGAATGTAAGAGGTGGTTGGTGCTGAAAAGCCACCAACAGAGCCACCAAAACCTGAAGATCCAATGGAACCGATATGGCCAGTGCCGGATGAACCAATGTGACCATAATGAGCTGGGGCAGCAACGGGAGCCTTAGAGGCGAAGTTGATGACAGGAGCTACACCACCATTGTAGTTTTGGGAAGAGCCACCCAAAGAATCGTATTGGCTTTGGATAGCCTTTTGGGCGTTGATGGCATCTTCGTGGGTGCGGTATTTAACAAAGTGTACTTCGGGTTTGTGGTTGACATTGCTGTTGATGGCGTTCAATTTTTGGGCCAAACCACTGATATCAGCTTGTTTGTTGAGCACATAGATGGCGGTTTTTTGTTCGGCGGCTTGTTTAGCTAAGGCAAGAGCAGCCTTTTCCAAACCATTGTTTTCAGGGCCCTTGATGAAAATGACACGGAGATTTTTCTTGGCAGAGTTAGCAATTTGGCTTTCAGCATTGGGAACAGCGAAATCATCTTCGTTGGCAGTGAAACTGTAGAACTCCTTTTCGAGTTCAGCTTGAGGAGCATAAGAGGAGCCACCATCAGAAGCACCAGAGCTGTAATCACCAGCAGAGCCTCCAAAGCTCAAACCACCAGAAGAGCCACCGAAACCAGTATTACCACCGACAGATGAGGAGGAGTAGTCACCACCAGATGCAATACCAGAAGAACCACCAGGAGTGAAGGATAATCCAGAGCTTGAATGTCCAACAGGTTGATAGTTGTAACCCAATTTATCGGCGCAGGCAAAAGCCACTAAGCACAAAACGATGAAAGCACGCATTTTTCTCTTTAGATCCTCCGGCTCTTAGATGAGTATAGAATTAAGAATGATTTAACTTAGAACCACAGCTGCCTTTTATACAAAATCTGTGAAAAAAATTAGAAATATTTAAAATCTTGTTAGTCAAAAAAAAAAAAAATATATATATATATATTGTATGTTTGAAGTTTTGTGCACCTTTTTTCCCAAAATTATGAAAATAGTAAACAATTTTGGAATTTTTTGTTAAAAAATGCACGAAACTAGCATTTCTTGAAAATAAAAGGAATATTTCTTTTATTTAAAAATTTAAAAGTTTAGTTGAAGAGTTGCCTTAAAAGGTTTTTAATTTATTTCAAAATAAAAAAGTGAAAAAATTTTAAACTATAAAAATCTACCAAAATGTTGATCTAACTAATCAAACCTGTTGCAATAGAAATGCGGACAAAAGTTTTTCGTCATCATCCTAATCTGATATTCCGGTTGATCTGAAATTTACTTTTTGATTTTAATAATAGATTATAACTTGTTATATTAATGATTTTATTATAAAAACTATTATAAATACGTTTATACGAGATCATCCCGAAAAGTTTTCTTAAAACAGACTAGATGTTGTCAATGAATTCTGGAGTAGAGGAAATGAAATACATACATGGATATATTTAAAATCAACATTTTGGAAGTTTGTTTCAGAAATTCCGATTATATTCCCATTATATAGGGTTATCCGTTTTGCGGTTTCAAAAGTGAATGTAAATAAAACACATAAAAAAAAAATTTTTATTCATGATATTTATTTTTTATTGTTAAGTTTGAACGTTGACATTATGTGTGAAACACTACATCATTTAAATGACTACCACCGAAATGTTGCAAACATCGATTCTTTTGAGGTAATTTTTTACCACTTTTTGACACATATTTGGCCATAACTTAATGTTGGTTTTTAATTGCTCAAGAGTTGAAGGTTTATCTGTATAAACGAAACACGAAAAAAAGGAAACTTTATTTACCGCCTTCCACCATACTGCGCATCCGTATGTCAGAACTGGTCTTACAATGGTCGTGTATATCCAATATTTTAGCATTGGGTTTAGGCCCCAGCTCTTACCTAACGAATTCCTGGAAAAGTAGTAGGCGTTAAGTCCCTTTTTCATTTTCTCAAGCGTATCTCTCTTTTAAGATAGTCGGCGCCACCTTTTGTAGATACCAAACTACAAAGATAATAAAAGGTACCTACACATCCAATAACCTCGTTATCCACATTGATGTGTGGCGACGGGTTTGCGCCATAGCCTCCAGGCATAATCTTTGTCTTGGAAATATTGATTTTCAGCCCAGCTGCCCGAGATTCAACAGTAATAGCGCTAGTGTTTTCTTGAAGGTGGCCTGAGCTTTGGCTTAGAAGACATACGTCGTCGGCCAAGTCCTCGAGTTGTTTAAAGGGTGTCCATTGGATACCACGTCTACCATTCAGTGCCGCGCGTATTATATTGTCGATGACAAGTATAAAAAGTATGGGTGATAAGATACATCCTTGTCTTACTCCAGTAGTAACTTCGAACGGATTAGACAATTTACCTTCATGTAGAACCCGACATTTAAAGTCCACGTACATTGCCTGAATTAAGTTCAGAATTTTCGTTGGCATGTTTCGGTTTTCTAAAATTCTCCATAGATAGCTCCTATTGATACTGTCGAAGGCCTTCATAAAGTCGATAAACGCTAGGTAACCCAAACTGATTTTCGCGGAGTGTTTCAGAAACTGCGTCAGACATTCTGTTCAAAATTACTCGACTTAGTATTTTGCTCGGTATTGGAAGAAGTGTTATTCCCCTGTAGTTATTGCAGTCTTTGGAGTCACCTTTTTTGGTATTTTGACTCCTCCCATATTTTACGCACAAATTAGTGCCACAGTCTCGCCGATCCTTTAACATCATATAAAAGCATATCTGCTGATATATTGTCATTGCCCGGTCCTTGTTGCGTTTGAGACTTTTAATGGCATTCTTTACTTCTTGTATCGTTGGTGGGCTG
Source organism: Stomorhina lunata (assembly GCA_933228675.1). Taxonomy (NCBI): domain Eukaryota; kingdom Metazoa; phylum Arthropoda; class Insecta; order Diptera; family Rhiniidae; genus Stomorhina; species Stomorhina lunata. Next base: position 93,609,740 of record OW121740.1, on the reverse strand, counting down.
TCTGAAATTCCATTGAATAAACAGTCATGGTTGGTTTCATTTTGCACTTCCGTCAGCGGTTCTAATCCAATGGGGTTGTTTAATGTTGACTGGAAGTGTTCCATCCATCGTATTAATTGTTAATCCGGGGTTGAGAGAAATGTACCGCTACTACTCAGGATGGGACTGTTGGTGTAGGTAGGCCTTGTTCATCCATCCACATTCTTTTGTCCCTCCTTGCAGACCTTTTTATTCTGTTGGATAGGTCACGGTATATTGTACTAAGCTCCTCAACATCCACGTTTGAATTTAAAATTGTATTTTTTATGGTTTTACGATGTTCAACCAGGTCCCATGTTGCTTGGGTGAGCCAGACTTTCCTTTTATGGTCTTTAAAACCTAATGTTTGTTGACCAACCTTGTAAGTCTGAGTGACACCCTTGCAATTTCGTTTACACTAGCGTTGTTGTTGTTGTTTACAACATTTGGAAGCCGATTCCTTATGGATGTAATAAAGGCATTTCGATGTCGCTCTGATTCCAGTTTTCCAACATCAATTTTCCGATCGGATTTTGCCGTTTCAGACCTCAGAGCCGCCACTTTCAGTCGAACTTTAGATATAACTAAGTGGTCGGTGGTGGTCGCTGTTTATATCTGCTCCGAGCCTCGAGTGTACATCAAGTAGAGATGTTCGCCACTTTGAGTTGATCAAAATGTGATCAATTTGGTTCTTGGTGACACCGTTCGGCGATATCCAAGTTATTTTATGGTGGAGCTTATGAGGAAAAATTGTGCCACCTACAACCAGTTTCCTTTCACAGCATAGTTCGATTAATCTTTCTACGTTGTCGTTTCTTACTCCGACACCGTGCTTACCGATGTAGTGTTCCAAACTGGTGTTGTTTAAGCCAACTTTGGCATTAAAGTCGCCCAGTATCATAGTAATATCACAATTATGTACATTACTGTTCATCCAACTGCTTAATACATCGTAAAATACGTCTTTGTCGTTTTCAGATTGGATTTCAGTAGGAGCGTAGACATTGATGATTATCATATTACGAGCTTTAGTCTTAAGTTTTATTGCCATTAGCCTCTCGTTTATAGGATACCATGCTATCATGGCTTTAGCTATTCTTTTAGTCATCAGAAAGCCCACACATCCCTACTATACTCATCACCCTCCGGGCGACCGAAGTAAAGAAACGCAGTATTTTCGTTCCGAACTTCCCCTTGTCCTGTCCATCTTGCTTCTTGCACCGCCAGCAAATCAATTTTATAACCCAACATTATTGTCAACATTATTGGCCGATACTGCTTCAATTTCAATTTCGATATTCGTATGACCATAGACACCACGTAGCCCCACAGGAAATAGCTTAACGGCGTCAAATCGCACCGAGGCGCCAAATCGACTGAACCATTTCGTGAGATATCATGTTCTCTAAACTTGGTTTTCAAGAAATTGATTGTGACATTCGCTGTATCCTCCAAGTCCATATCATCCAATTGGGGCCAACAATATTCAGTTATCATTAAAAGGTAGCGATTCTTATTCACAGTAACGTGCAGGTCTTGATCATCACGGAATATGTACGGCCCAATGACGCCGCCGGCCCATAAACCGCACCAAACCGTAATTTTTTTGTAATGCAATGATAACTCATGGAGTACGTGTGGATTGTTGTCTGACCAATATTGACGAAACCATTCAGCCAAAAATGAGCCTCATTTCTAAAGAAAATTTTTCTCTTAAAGTCGAAGCCACTGACTACGAATTTCGGTAGTAAATTTGAATAATTTCCACTCGTTGTTGGCTTGTATATCTTTCCATCATGAAATGGCAAACCTTACTGAGAAATGTCAAAAGAGCAGCAAGAAATATTTCGTCGTCTGCTGTCCCTGCACTTTGTAGCGTCCCTGTTGAAAACTCCGATATTATGGGGTTAATGCTCTGTCAGATTATACTGTAAAATATTGGTTTCGAGAGTTTCGTGGTAGCCGAAACCACCACAAACCGATCAAGTCCGTAGCCCAGGCCCTCCGATGTGGTTACAGAGGACAATGTCAAAAAAAATACAAAAAATGTTGACTGGAAAGGAAATTTAAGTAACCTACACTAGCAGTTACTACTAGGATAGTACTAAACGCACACGCCATATTTTGGGCAATATTTTGCATATGAAAAAGTTATGAGAATGCAAGGCACCTAACGTTCTCACTCACTGACCAATAACATGAAAGCAAGAGCTTTTCGAAAGAGTTTTTGGTGTCGATGGGCAACTGTTGACGAATCAACTATTACACACCAGAGAACTGAATGAGTGCCCGGCAACTAGTGCTCCGAATCGGCTGAAGGAGGCTTAATGGGTCGGAAAGCTTATGACGTAGGTTTTCTGGAACAGCAGTCAGCGGAATGACTGCGATGAACAGACTATTTGGAGATAAATCAATAAAATTTGGCACATATGTATTTTTTGCTATAAAAACAATGTATGCGAAAATCCATTATCTAGGGTACCCATATAAAAAGTTTAAGGAAACTATTTCTTCGCAGCCTAAAGGTATGCTCCATAGTATTCACAAAACTCAATTGAGGTAAATTTTATATATTGCAGGTACCCGAAATAATCGACCGAATTAATTCAAATTCGTAGACATTATGAATATATGCCTTTCTTAATGTCTATGAATTTGGTTTAATTCGGTCAATTGTTTTGGGTACCAGCCATATATAAAACCAAATTTCATTGAATTATCTCCAAATGTTCGACGATTTTAATCATAATAATATGGTTAGGATTTCCCAAACAAAAAATTAAAATATCTTACTTATCTGAGCTAACATTGAAAAACATTGGTAGATATATCACGTCTCTGTTACTTTTTCGCACTAGCACAGTGTTATTATACATTAAACGTCTGCAAGAGTATACAATATTGTTCATCAAAAACGAATACACCATAGTAGTCAGCGTTACCGCTGACAAATTTGAAAAAGTCGCAAAAGAAGTCGCACAAAAAGTCGCGCTCAACAAAAAAAAGTCGCACATTTTTTTTATAACATTTTTTTTAAACAATAAACAAAAAACCATAAAACAATTCGTACTTGAAAAGATATTATATATAGGCAGAAATCAAACAGTTTTAATTCCTAAGAAACCGACTTTCAACTCGAATAATTTTTGTACTCTTAGGTCTACGGAAAATCTAATTACAGATTTGAACTCCTAAGACTTCAGGTAAATTGAACACAAAATTTTAGTAGCGCAAGTTTGCACTTCTTAGGTGTAAATGACGAAACGAATATTTAAATTTCTTAAAATTTAACACCTAAAACCAAAAGCGCCAGAAAAATAATTTTTTGCTTAAATTTTATGAAGATTTTAAAAATCGTGCAAAAAAGTATACATATATTGCTTTTAATGATTTAAGATAACAAACTGAGACCAAATCATTAAAAGGTATGAAAAAGATGTCATTTATAACCGATTTGCATTAAAAGTTTGCCAAAAATACCTTTATAAGCTGAGACCGCAAAGGCTTTATCTAAAAACATTTTACTGAAGCACATCGCGAATTGAGCACAAAATTGGTTAGGAATGATGTTAAAAACTTTCTGCATCTTCGAAGAGCATGAGGGTTGTTGGGAAACTTCATCATCTTCTGACTCTGAACTTGATTGTATTTTAAGTGGTGTTTCACCTGCTTAGTTTCATTAATACTCTTTCTTTTTGCTAGAACTATAAATGTAAAATATTAATGAAATAATGACAAACGAACAAAACCAATATTTTTGTACGTAACTATGCGGGAGTTGTCGAGATATCGGCTCTGCCGCCAAAATTTATTGGTTTTAGTTTTTTATTGTACAAAAAGATTTTTAAAAGTGATGGTATTTATATTTAAGTTAAAATCATTTAAGGGAATTTTAGTTGAGATATAGAATATGGGCTAAAAATAAAAATTTTAAATAATTTTGTAAAAAGGTGTCAAAAGTCGCACACAATTCCAAAAAGTAGCAAAAAAGGGCCATGGAAGAAAAGTCGCAGGTTACGTCGCAGGCCACCAGAAAAGTCGCAAATTGCGACTTTAGTCGCATAACGGTAACGCTGATAGTAGTACTCAATACTTGTAGTATAAATGAGAGAATGAGTGCAACCGATATTGTCTGCTTTTGTTTTTGCTCATCCACTCTACCCACAAAGTCAGTAACTGATGCTTTTGCTTATAAGTTGAGAAAGATAAATTTATCTGTTTACAACTGTTTCTTGTTCCAAAATACTTAGATAACTTTAAGTATTTATGAGTATTTCGAATAACTTGTGGTAAATGCAAAGACAATTTCGTAGCAATAATGTTTCTATGTTGAAATACTAACATTTTTCAGTGTTTGTGTGTATATATTTTAATTGACTATAAAAATGAATAATATAGATATAAAAGAAAAAATGATGTCAAAAGAATAAGTGAAATAAAGGGACGAAGTAAAATTTTTTAAGAATTGAAAGTTTTTAAAAATCCTATATTAATAAGAAAATTATTAAAAATAAGAAATTTTTTAAAAATTTCCTATAAAAATAAAAAAAATAAAAATTTGCTATAAAATTTAAAAAAAATTAAATTTTTATAAAAATAAAAAAAATTAAAAATTTTCTACAAAAACAAGAAATTTTTTAAAAATTTTCTATAAAAATTAAGGAAAAATTTTCTTTAAAATTAAAAAAAAAATCTATCAGATAAGAAATTTTTGAATTTTTACTTTTTATAAAAATAAGAAATTTTTTAAAAATTCCCTTTAAAAATAAGAAATTTTTCAAATTTTTTTTTACAAAAATAAGAAATTTTTTAAAAATTTCCTATAAAATAAGAAATTTTTAAAAAGTTCCTATGAATATATGATTTTTTTTAAACTTCCTATAAAAATTAAAATTTCCTGTAAAATTAAGAAATTTTTGAAAAATTTCCTATAAAAATAAGAAATTTTGAATTTCCTATAATTTTTTTTTTTTAAATTTCATATAAAAATAAAAAAAAAATAAAAAATTTTCTATGAGGATAAGAAATTTTTGAAAAACTTCCTGTAAAAATAAGATATGTTTTTTAATTTTATATGAAAATAACAAATTTTTTAAAAATTTTCTATAAAAATAAAAAAAAAATTCCTATAAAATTAAGAAATTTTTGAAAAATCTCGTATTAAAATAAGAAATTTTTGAAAAATTTCCTATATAAAATAATTATAATAATTTTTGAAAAATTTCATATAAAAAGAAAAAATTTTTGAAACATTTCTCACAAAAATAACAAATTTTTGCCAAAACTCCTACAAAAACAACAAAGTTTTGAAAAAAAAACTAATCGAATGTCGTTTTTAGTTTTTATTTTATCCTATAAGTAAATTCATACGACATACTATAAGTTATTTATTGTATAACCACTAATACTCATTCCATCCATTTTGCAAAACTATAGGAAAATAAATATGTTATTCTCATTGTCTTTTTACCCACTCAGACTTACTTAGTGGGAGAATACAACAATACTCACTTATAATAAAAAACTTAACTACTCATCAATACACACTCAAAATGGTAAAACACAGAAATGGATATACACGGATGGAACTATGCAGATGTTTATTATACATACAAGTAAATATTTACTTGCATTGGTAAATAAATAAAAAACTATTGAAATAAAATAAAAAACTTCAAAAAATGTCTCGCTTGTAGAAATTCAGCCAAAGGATATGCAACAAAATTTACTTTAGAATAAAGTATGTCATTATTTACCATTTTTATACATAGACTACCACATAGACTGCAATCATAATAATAAATTTTACTTTTCTTCAATTTAAATAATAAAAATATTAATGAATTATTATATTCTTAAACGAGCAATAATTGTATATATATATATATATATATATATATATATATATATATATATATAGAATGGCTATCTCGAAAACGGCTCTAACGATTTTGATAAAATTTGGACAGTGGGTATCTTTTTTGATGTATAGGTCGAAGAAGAAGGGACTTTTGGAACTTTTACCTCTAAGAGGGTAAAAACGGGTAAAAAGGGAAAAAAATCGAAAACGCTATGTCTCCTAAAGTAATAGGTATAGAAACAAAATTAAAATTACGTTTTAAACAGCTTTGAAAATAAGCGGACAGGTGTTTGGTACTTTTTTGAAACTATGTCCGATAGGGGGTAAAAAAGGGTGAAAATAGTTTTTTTGGCACCTTTTTAACCCACTCTTATATATTAAACTAAAGAATATAGAAAGAAACTTGGTACTGCAATCAATAGATGTAAAAAAAAACATGAAACACGTATTTGGTACATTTTTGATTTTGGAGCCAAAATGGGTAAAAAAGGGATAAAATGATAACTTAACATCTCCAAAGTAATATGAATAGGAACATTATACATTATGTTAAATACGTTTTAAAAAAATGTACCGAAGTCAATTGGCACCAAAAAAGTACCAAATATACATATGGAACTTTTAGAAATTAGGGAATAAAAAGGGGGAAAAATTAGTATTATTTTAAACAAATGAATGTTTGTCTGTATGTATGTTCTTTATAGAATAGTAAACTGTGAATTTGATTGTGTTATGCTCTTTAGCGAAGATGTTGCAGATAAGCCGGCGAAGGTTTTAAAGTTCATAAGACTAATTTCCGACAGATGGCGCCACTGAAAATTACTAAAACTTAATTAAATCGTAAACTGTACATTTGATCATGCTATGATCTTTAGCAAAGTTGTAGTGCATGAGCCGACGAAGGCTTTTTAGTTGGTATGAATAATTTCCGACAGGTGGCGCTACAGAAACTTACTCAAAGTCAATTTAATCGTAATCTGTACATTTAATCATGTTACAATCTTTAGCAAAGTTGTTGCACATGAGCCGATGAAGGTTTCTTAGTTGGTATGAAGAAATTTCGACAGGTGGCGCTACTGAAATTTACTCAAAGTCAATTTAATCGTATGCTGTACATTTAATCATGCTATAATCTTCAGCATGAATAAGCAAAGTCCGACAGGTGGCGCCACAGAAAACTACTCAAAATGAATTAAATCGTAAACTGTGCATTTGATCAGACTATAATCTTTAGCAAAGTTGTTGCGCATGAGTCGACAGAGGTTTCTGTTGATATGAATAATTTCCAAAATTATTCAAAATGAGTTAAACTGTAAACTATGTGTTGGTCGGACAAAATAAATCAAATAATTCAAAATTAACTGAATATTTCCTCTAAATTTATTTTAGCACTTTATAATATAAAATATATAAAAACTTTAAAATTTTCCTCAAAATGCTTATCATAAAGCTCCGAGCAAGGCTCGGTCTACCAGGTACTATAATATATATACATATATAATATAATATAGCCCAGTTCATGGAAAATCTATGAGAAGATATTGTTTTTAACATTGAAAAAGCTGTATTATTTCTTACTAGGGGTCAAAGGTGATTATGTTTTTATTCTTTTCATCACTTTAGATGGGAAGGTTATATAATATATATTATATGTATCTAACGCATAGAAATATTGGTCTCAGACCCAGTGATCGTTGTCTTCCTGGATGTCTGGCTGAAGGTCCACGTAAACTTGTTACCAAAGTAAAAGTTTTCAAATAACTTGACGTACATTTATTTTGAAATCTGCTCATTATTTGTAGTACCTGTTACAGGTCGGACTTCCTGAGATATAGATTTTTGCCACAAATTTAGTATATTTCGTTGAAATCGGTCCATGTTTGACCATAGCTCCTATACAACCCTCTTTTTTAAAAATTTACTTAAATGTGTCAAAAATATTATACGTAGCAATATGAAACTTTTTTCTTTGTTGGCTACTAGAACAAACTATTTAAATTCATGTTCAGGCTTGACCGACAATAATACTTTCTGACTTTTTTGTATGGTGACTATAAACATGCCTTTATTATATCAGATAATGTTATAACACTTTATTGTACTTTATGTTATAACACTTAATTTGCCATATGTACGTATAATGACGTTTGCTTAGTTGCAACAAACATTACCTTCTTCTACAATGACAAATGTTTAAATAATATCTCTGAATGTTTTTAGAAATGTTTAAATTAGGTCGTTAAGATTTGATCTTTCAACAGAAAAGAAAATCACATGCACACGATTTTTTTTTAGTTTCAAATATTTTTAATTAATAATTTCGTAAAGTACACATTTAACAACAATAACAATGATTACCATGGACTTAACCATTTCCTTAGCATGTCTTTAATTTAAAGACGGAAAAGACGAAGGATGGAAGCAGGCAAGTAGGTGCTGCTGGGTTCTTCAGCAACGGGTGCGGGAGGAATGTAAGATGAAGCAGGAGCAGAGGCTTCAGTGTCGTAGCTGGCAACAGGAGCTGGGGCACTGGCGGTGTAAGAAGCTTCAGGAGCAGAGGCAACAGGGCTGTAGGAAGCAACAGGGGCAGAAGCGGCGTGGTGAACTGGAGCGGGAGCTTGAGAAGCAAAGTTCAAGACTGGAGCAACACCACCATCATGAGAGTGAGAGCTACCACCCAAAGAATCGTATTGACCTTGAATAGCTTTTTGAGCGTTGGCGGCATCTTCGTGGGTGCGGTATTTGACAAAGTGTACTTCGGGTTTATTGTTGTTGTTCTTGTTGGCAGTGTTCAACTTGTTGGCCAAACTATCGATATCAGCTTGTTTGTGGAGGACATAGATGTCGGTCTTTTGGTCGGCAGCGTGTTTGGCCAAAGAGAGAGCAGCATTTTCCAAACCGTTGTTTTCGGGGCCCCTGATGAAGACAACACGGAGACCTTGCTTGACAGAGTTGGCGATTTTGTTGGATGCAGCGGGATCGCTGAACTCTTCTTCGGGAGCACTGTAAGAGAAGAATTCCTTTTCGAATTCAGCTTGAGGAGCATATGAGGGAGCATCGTGGGTAGCAGCAGAGTAATCAGAGTCAGCAGCATATGAAGGAGCTACGTTGGATGAAGAACCGAAGTCTCCAGCACCACCCAAGCTACCACCGCCAATACCGGAACCGGGAGCGAAAGACAAACCGGCATCAGAGTGTCCAACGGGTTGATAATTGTAGCCCAATTTATCGGCACAGGCTACAGCGACCAAGCAAAGTACAATAAAGGCACGCATTTTTAATATCTTCTTCGAACTTGTTGATTGTTGCGAATGATAAAATTTTTGCCAATTCTTTGACAATTTATACTCGAATTTTTAATACAATTTGAACTTGGAATTATGATGAACTCATTTAAATTGTAGCAAAACTCCACAACTTTCAAAATTGTTCCTCATACATATATTCAAATGTCGTTTGTTTTTGGTGGTCACTTAAAACGACCAAAAATTTGTTAAATCTATTGAAAATTCGACAGATTTTTAACTTTTTATGAATATTTAATGTTCTCTAAAGTTTAAATCTGAAAATTCATTAAGTTTTAGATAAAACTGGGTATTTAATTAACATAACATTAAAACTATTTTTATATCTATGAATACCCAAAAACTTACTTTTTATTCTTAAAAATATTCATATTCTAAATGAATAAATCTTAAACTCAATTAAGAATTCTAATTTTTAAAAGGCAATAAATAAATGGTTTAGACATGAAAGCATATCGGTCATTTATATTAACAGTGAACTAACTCTAAAAAAACTTTAAAATTTCTCTTTTAACCGCTTTTCAAAAACCTTTCCAAAAGTAATTGTTTTATTTAAAAAACTGATTTATAAATTTAATCAATATTTACGAGGGTTTTCTTTTAAGTTTGGAGATTAGAAAAATTTTTCATCGATAATATTGTAGTTAACAGTAGCGCTATTTATATATATGTATACGTTAATAAGGCTACAATATTTATTCGATTCAGCTCAGAACGCCTGGGCCCTAATTACCGCATTCGAAATCGATCGAAATCTTAGATATTTTCAAAACATTTGTATAGCATACTTTAAGGATAATTGAAATTATTTAAAAGATGCAAAGTTCACTATAGTTTTTATACCCTTCACCACCATAGGTGGAAAGGGTATTATAAGTTTGTGCTGATGTTTGTAACGCATAGAAATATTTGTCTTAGACCCACCTTTTAGTATACCAATAGGCTTAGAATCACTTTCTGAGTCGATTTAGCGATGTCCGTCCGTCCGTCCGTCTGGCTGGCTGGACCCCCATGTAAACCTTGTAATCAAACTACAGGTCGCAATTCTCAAGATAATTTGATCAAATTTGGCACAGATCATTTTTTTGATAATGGGACCATGGCTATTGAATTTGGTCAAAATCGGTCTATTATTTATGGTACCTCCCATAGGTCCCACTTCCCGGAATTGCTATATTGGCCACAAATATCAATATTTTTTCATGAAATTTAAAACAAATACTGCTTAAGTCAACTAAAATCACTGTACCAAATTTCGTTGAAATCGGTCCACATTTGACCATAGCTTCCATACAAATTCTTCTTTAAAAACGCACTAAATGAGACAAAAAATCACAAAAACACTCGTAAATCTAAAGATAATGGAAATTTTGCGTCTATTTTTTGCATAAATAATTTTTGTAACAACTGTAATCAATCTGCCAAATTTCGAGATAATCGGTCCACATTTGACCCTAGCTCTCATATAAGTCCAAATGACGGAAACAGGTTGAATATATAAGTTTTGAGAAAATGTTTGTATGATGGCAAAATTTAGCAAATATTTGTCTTTACACAGGAAAAATAACACCTTTGACCTTAGTGGTGAAGGGTATCGTATGGTCGGCTTGACCGACTATATCGCTTTCTTACTTGTTTTTTGTAGTTATTTGCCAAAAGATGACCAATAGTAAAAGAGTTTTAATTGAAGTATATGTATTTAATAACGAATCAAAATGGATACCAAATTTCAATAAGTTTTTGCATCGAAGTAACTTTGAACATCCCTAAAGTATACTTCACAATATTTGCTTCAAAGTCCGAGTTTTCGATCGATATCGAATGCGGTAATTTGGCCCCTGATCCCCTGAAGCCACTTGTTCAGTTTCAAAGTAAATAAAACGTTATACCGTTGCACCGGTTTCACAACTTGATCTTAATTCTCAAAGAGCAATGTGCTTTTAGATTGCATGCCAGTTGACTTACGGCTCGATTGTGTATTGCAACCGAATTTTAGTTGCTTAGACTACTGGCAACACAACCAGTTAAAAAGTTGTATTGCTTATGGCAACAAAGTTGATATTTAAAGTTTTCGACAATCTTGACTGGCAACTATACAATTTTAAAAAGAAGAAAAATTGTAAACAAAAATTAAAAACGGATATATAATTTTTTTTTTGTTTAATCAGACTTGGAGAAAAAACAGAACTCCTGATACTGATTTGCTGCGCAAAAGGTCGAGATCTTCATGTGCCAAAGTACTCAGTCGTGAAAAATCTCTGTACGAGCAGCGACTTCGTACCAAAGTTCTTACTGCCCCCAAGGGCAGCAAAAGCTTTTGGTCATTCGTTAAAAGAGTAAGGTTCAATGCTAGTTCATCAATTCCAACTCTTTTAAGGATGACCAGACATTCACTAACCCGGTTAATAAAGCAAACCTTATGGCTGAATTATTTGTAAGTAATTCAAACTTGCCGGAAAGCAATCAACCACTGCCCGTGATCGGAAGAGTATCAGTAACTATGCCAAGCATATTCTTTCGAGCTCGTGCTGTCAAAAGGGTTTTAGCGGATCTTAACATAAATAAGTCTCCCGGGCCGGATGGCATTCCAGTACTGGTTTTGAAGCAGTGCTCTTCGACGTTAGCTCGTCCATTAGCCAACCTTTTTAGCACCGTGTACCACGCCGGTGAGTTTCCTATGTGTTGGAAGCTTGCTAATGTAACGCCAATCCCAAAAAAAAGTGAGGCTAGTATCGCCCAACAGCAATTTGTTCCGCACTTTCCAAAGTGATGGAAAGTATGGTTAACTATCATCTAGTTAAATATTTGGAGTCTAATAACCTACTAAACGACCGGCAATATGGATTTCGTAGGGGCCGCTCTACGGGTGATGTATTAGCCTTTTTGTCGGAAAAATGGTGCCGTTCTATTCACCGTTTTGCCGAAAGTAAAGTTATAGCTCTCGATATTTCTAAGGCGTTCGATAGAGTATGGCATGGAGCACTTCTATCAAAACTTAATGCTTTTGGTGTAGGTAACAATTTCTCTCGGTTTATATCGAGCTTTCTCAGAGATCGCACTATAAGAGTTGTTATAGATGGGATAACGTCCGACGAATTCAAGATCAATTCGGGGGTACCACAAGGCTCCGTTCTTTTTCCTACTCTATTTCTTATTTTTCTAAATGGCCTTCTATGTCAAACTTCCAACCCTATCTACTCTTTTGCAGATGATAGCAACATCTGTCATTCATTTAACTATAGGCCAAGCATATTGGAGATCAATTCCAAGAGGCAAACCATAAATGATACGCTTAATTCCGACCTATCTACAATATCCGATATCCGGGGTCGTTTAAATAGGGTCGATTTCAACGCTCGAAAGACCCAATGTTGTGTGTTAACACACAAACGCGTTACGAACAATGTTGCATCATCTGTAATTATGGGTGGTATAAATATTGAGGAATTAGAAACTCTTGATGTTCTAGGCATGAAAATTCAGTGTGATGTCCGCTGGACTAATCACGTCTTTCAAGTGTCGAAAGAAGCATTCAAGTGTCTCGGTTTTCTAAAGCGGTGTAAGACATACTTCACTCCAACTGATCATCTTAATATCTATACCACTTATATCCGACCGAAAATGGAATACAACTCTCATGTATGGGCCGGTGCTTCAAAGTCTATTTTGGAGCTTCTCGACCGTGTACAAGAGAGGGCGAAGGTGCTTATCGGTGACAGTAGGGTAGCCAATTCTATTGCCTCATTGGAGCATCGTCGTAATGTAGGTTGCGTTTCACTGTTCTATCGCTACTATAATGGGATGTGCTCAAATGAAATTAGGGATCTTGTTCCTGAAACCTGTACATTTCTTCGTAGCACACGCAACTCTACAAGGGTTCATCCATTTGTAGTCGATTTTCCAGTGGATCGCACGACGCACTATAGAGAAAACTCGTTTTTTAGCCGTACAGCGCGAATGTGGAATAAACTTCCTGCATCAGTCTTTCCCTCTTATTATGATAATCAAAGGTTCAAATGAAGTATCCACAAACACTACTCCCTCTATCCTCCTTCCCACAACCTATTTTCCTAGTTCCATCACAATGCATATGCATATGTAGGGGTCATCCCCTGAGTGTTGGTATAATACAAAAAAAAAAAACCTACGTTGCCGATGTTCTAAATATGTATCAAAAATTTCTCTATATAAATTTTTTTTTAAATTAAATTTTTCATATACAATTTTTTTAATAGAAAAATTTTCCATATAAAATTGTTTGTATAAATAAATTTTCCATATATTCCATATTTTGTGTATAGAAAATTTTTTTGCCAATTCTGGTTTTTTGCCGATTTCTGAAAATTTACTTCCGATAATACCGATTTTTTAAAATATATACCGATTCTTCACGAAAAATTTCTGGCAGTCCTGGTGATAACAAAATTTTGTTGTAATGTCATTATTGCAGTTGACAACACAGTTAATGTTGAGTTGCAATACACAATTCAACCATTAATCTTCAAAGTAATGACTACTGTCTTAGTTGATATATCATTAGGGAGGTAGAGACAGTAACTCACCTCCTCTGATACTGACCCTCTTTTGCAAATATAAGCAGCTTTTCTTCACAATTTATCGAATCTTTTAAACATAAATATTTGCAAAATAGATATATTTATTGAAGCCAATGATTAGCACATATATGCCTTTTGCTACTGGTACATATAAATCTTTCTTTTCTAAACTTTCCCCTGCAGGTACCACTTCAGATCCCAAGTGACGCCAATAGTACTAAAATCCAATCTAGCAACAAAAAGTCAACCCTCGTACAAAATTTTGACTAGAAAACGTACTTCCTATTATATTTTTAGTTATGCTATTATTCATGCAAATGGGTTATATGTACATTTTTATACTTCACGGTCATATAGTTTCATTTAAACAAGATATCACCTAAATTAGTCCTAAACATAATAAAACTATATTTGACTCAAACTTCGTTGATGGTACCAGCCTTATCCCGAAATTGAAACAAACAGTTAATTCCTTATCTCTATTTTTGTTGAATCCTTAACTGTTCATCACGAATGAAATGTATTTAGTACTGTCAGGCTGAAAGACTTAAAAAGGAAGAATATATGGACTTGGCGTACTACTTTCAATGTGTTTGGCCTAAGTACATATGATACACAACAAAAATTTTTTAACAGCTTATAATGTAAAACTATACCCGGTTATGAGACAAAATTTTGTACAATGCAAATACTAGATGTCGTTAAGAGACAAAGGTAATAAAACGACGAACTACGTTTAACACATGTTAAACGTACGAAAACAAATGGGTTAGGGTGTCAGTTGGAAGAATAAATGACCATTAGGGTGACAATTTTTTGTATGAAGGAAAATTATTTTTCGAATTTTATAACTTTTTCTACGGAATATTGTGACACTGAGTCTAAAAGTTTAGATCTGAAAATTTGAGCCAAATCGGATAACGTTCTATGGGCGCGCATCGAGTCGAAAATTTAAGAGCCCATTTTTATTTTTTTTGTTTCTGCGAAATTTAGACAAGAAAAAATAATAGAATGTTAAAGAAAACTAACACAGCTTTATTTCAAATCATGAAAGACGAAAATCCATGAGGTAGTTTGAAAGTTATTGCAGTTTTCCCCCGAAAATTCATGTCCTTGAAAACGCGCCTAAGGATATGCACCAAAAATTGTATGTTGTAAATAAAGAAATTCCAAAGTTAGACATGATTTATCATTTAGTGGCTTATTACTTGTGAACCGCCGTGGTATAGCAGGTTAGTCACCCGGCTAGCATACCAGAGGCCCAAGTTCGATCCCTGACCAGACTCACTTGAAAAAAGAAATTTTCAAAACAAGCGGCGGTTCACCTCATAACTCAGCCAGCCACTAGTTATTGAGTATTAGGCTATGTAAATCTTCTCTAACTAATGCATTTGCCATTCGGAGCCGGCGTTAAAACGTAGGTCCCTTTCAATGAGTCTAAAAATAGAAACGGATGCAGCTCCATTGTCTGAGAGAAGTACCCCTTGTTACAATTAGAAAGTTGTCGGGGAATTATATATATATAATATATAGTAGTAAATAGTTCAGTTTTGTTTAAATATAATCAAATTTACTTAGTTTATTTCATGTTGGAACAAGGTACATTTTTCTCAGGTCGGTTTCAAAAATAATTTTTTATTTTTTTGAAAATTTTGTTCAACAACTATTACAAATTTAGAATTTGCTCTCCACTGTGTTAAAACAGGCAAATGGGAGAATAAACCCAAAAAAAAAATTAGGTGTATATCTTAAGCCGTTTCGTCGTACCAGCGATTTCACATTGAAGAATTTCGCGAAAATGTAAATTTTTGGGCCAAATTCGAGTAAATGCTCGGTAAATTTTACTTGTATGCAATTTTAACAGAAAAGATAATTATTATTATTGCTTTGTTTATGGAAAACCTATGCTAAAGGGTTTTTTTAATATTGAACGAGATTAACCCTTTCTTCACCGCTGTCGAATGTCAAAATTTTAATTTTCTGAAAATTTTCATAGCGAGATTACGGAATATTAATAAAAAAGTGTGAAAATAATTGTTTTTGGTAATATTAAGTGTTTTTTATTTGCTTTGTGCCTCTACACAGAAAGACGATGGGAAAGAACTTTCTTATGCTCAACTAGAGGAAATTTTTGACAGTTGCCCTAATCATAACATTTTAAATCAAAGAATAGAGAAAGAAACATTGTACTGAAATCAATAGATGTAAAAAAAATATTGAACGCGTATTTTTTGATTTGGAGTGGCAAAATGGGATAAAATGATAACTGAACATCTCACAAGGTAATATAGATAGACACAAAATGTTAAATGCGTTTTAATAAAATGTACCGAATTCAATTGGTACCGAAGAAGAATTTTGTCTTTTCGTCTTTTTTTATTTATTCGATCTCATTTTCTAATGAACTAACAATAAGTTAACAAAACTTAAATCTAAAATAAATTAATCATGAAAGTCCATAATTAAACCACATAATCTTTTTTTCAGTACAGGTCACTAGTATCCCTCCTTCTGAGACGGACATGGCCGCGACCATTTAGTAATTATTAACATAATTCACAATAAGGTCTTTATGTAAACTAGAGTTTTTAATATACCACGGTGCTCCAGTAATTATTCTTAAAAGTTTGTTTTGTCGCTTTTGGATTTTCTCAATACTTGACTCAGAGGCAGTACCCCATAACTGAATTCCGTAACACCAAATTGGCTTAATTATTAATTTGTGTAGAAGAATTTTGCAGTCTAGGCTAAGCATAGAATTTTTACCAATAAGCCAGTTAAATTCAGATGATTTAAGTTTAATTTGAGTAAGTTTTGCGTCAATATGACTTTTCCACGGAAGCCGTCTATCCAAGTGAATTCCAAGGTATTTCACTTCTGTTTGATGGGGAACAATATGGTTATTTATTTTAATAGGAGGTCACGTTTCCCTCCGTAGTGTGAAGTTGATGCGAACGCACTTTTGTTCATTTACTTTAATTTTCCACGAATTCTCGGATTTTAAACATAATCGTTGTTTGAAGAGCTACATGGGACTCTTCAACCAGAGGTAATTCCACTATATTATTTGATGCATTGGGGGTAAATACGCATTTTAAGTGATTAACAAACAGTTCACCTTTTCAGAGTCGCTTCTTGCAAAACCTCCATTCTCATTTCTTAAAGGGGGTTAACGAATATCCTGATTGCGGGGTTGCATCTAATCCTTCCAGGGATTCATTTCTTTGAGTTTCTAAAAGTTTCCTTAATAATTTTGTGCAAGTCTGCAACCTTTTTTTAGATTGGGCGGATCTATGAAGTTGCCATTCTCTTTGAGCTTTTCTTTTATCAGCCAAAAGGCATTCAACATCGGCTGCTACACCTGATATGATGGGGGGAAATGAAACTTGTTGTGTGGGGGTGTGTAGCCGGGAGCCATAAAACCTATTGACTCCGGGATAAAGCAGTAAGTTGATGGACCGCATGATACCGGGCGGATACTGGAGATTGTTTTTGGGTGTTCAGTGTAGCATGTCGTTTGGGAGGTAACACAATATGTCGGTAATACAATATGGGGCTAATGTAGCATGATGCCTGTGGGGTAATATAGCATGATGCTGGTGTGTTATTGTGGTCTGTTGACGGGTTAAAGGTGCAGAATTTTGCCAGGGGGTGTAACCGAATTTGATGGAGTGGGTAATGTAGACTGTTGTGGAGAAGGGTGGTATAGAAAGTTGTCTGGGGGATACTGCAGCGTGTTATCTGGGTGGAAATGTTGTGTATTGATTAGGGGGTAATGTGGCATGTATTCGGGCAACAAAACAGCATCATCATGGTAAAACAGCATGTTGTAAAGAAGACAATTGAGCATGTTGTTATCCGAATAGTGTAGCATGATGTCAAGGGGGTAATGGTGTTTGTTGCTGGTGTTACATTTGCCTGTTGACGGGCTATTAACGGAGGACTTATTTGGGGGGTTACTACTGAATAATGTGGGGTTGGGAGGGTATAGCGAAAAACAACTTTTATTGAAATTCAGTACGCCCAGATTAAAAATCGATGCTCTATGTACATCCTAAGATGATCTAGGAGATCAATATCTTGAGGTGACGCACAGGACTTTTATCTCTAGGACCCATTTGTATGGGGAAAGATGGGAGTTTTTTTCGGTTTTTTTTTAAATTTCAAAAAATTAAGATATGTTTTTGGCAAAAGCAATAATTGGATGTAAAGGCAACTAAATCAGCTTTCATCAAAGTCATAAAAACTAAAAATCCATGCTGTAGTTTTTAAGTTATTGCAATTTGCCAAAGAAAATTCGTGTCCCTTTCAACATGCCTAAGGATATGCAGCAAAAAAATTTACTTTGGAGTACCGAAATTACAAAGTAAGACAATCCTTATCATCTTAAGACCTATAAGTACAGAAATTTATTAAAATATTATAAAATTTACATAGTTATTGTTATACTGGAAAATGGTACTTTTTTAGGTACCATTTCAAAACTCACTTTTAAAGTTTTACAAAATTTTTTTAAAAAATCTTCAAAATCTTAAAATTTTTGATCGAACATTATATAAAGTGACAATATTTCCTGCAGATATGTCTCTAAGCATAAAAAGAATTTTAAAAATTGTTTTAAAGCTGTTCACTTATTACCTAAGTGAGGTAGGGTACCATATTGTCAGTCTTGAGTGTCTATTATACTTTCTTACTTGTTTGAATGTACACGTGAACATTGATTTCTGTATTTCAATTCAATTTATCAGTTCATTCACCAAATGACATTGTCATCTGGTGACATGATAATAAAATATACTTTTTAACAAGATGCTATAAAACTTTTAACATTTATGTTAAAAGTTAATATAAATATCCAAAAAAATAAATACTTGATTAACTCATAGAAAAGTTCAATGCGACTTTTCATCAAAATTTTTGTTTGCATTGTCGAAATTCCTTAGTCTATCGATGGTCACAAATTGGCACCAGATAAATATTGTTAATTAATTATGTTTTTGTTTATTTGAGCAATAATATTTTATTCTAATTTTCTGCAACAAAAATACTTGTATTAAAAAAAAAAAAAAAAAAAAAAAAAAAAACATTTATGTGGTGCCAAGTTGAGAGCATCATTTAACAAAGTAATAATAACAATATAAAGCGTTTTAGGACAATACGAAAAATAAATTTGTTGATATTGATTAAAATTGACCACCAATTATATCGACATATTAATTTCAATCATCTCTGGTTCGTATCACAGCCCAACAACAATTGAATGGATGTGTTAATTTATGCAAATAAACGCGTTTCTTAAAATCATTATAAAAAATTTGAATTTAAATTTCGCTATTTGATTTTGGTTTTGTTTATAAATTTGCAATTTTTTTATAAAAATAAAATTTTATTTCATTATAAGTGTCATTTATATTCAAATTGTTGTGATTTTGAATAAAAAGAAACATAATAAAGAAGCGGGTGGATTGACCTTTAAGCCGGATCACCGGAAGTTTAGTTTAGAAATATTTATGTATATTTATCTATCTATTTATTTTTAATAAAATCAAATATGTTTATTAAAAGAAAAAAACAAAATAAAGTTAAATAAGCAAACAATTTGCAAATTGAATAAAGTTGTTAGTTCATAGTTTTAATTTAGATTTTTTATTAATATTGAATGATCAATTAAAAAATATGGTACAACTATTGCCGTGATTATTGTTATCAATTCTTGTTTTTATTTGAAATTACTTCGCTACGACGACAATTTAGTCTATTTTTCATGCTTATCAATGTTCAATATATTAAAGGTGGGTATTATTAAAATTTCAAGACTCACACTAGTTTTAGAGCCCCCTTATTCCAAGTAAAATATGCCAAAAGATTTAATATCATCTCGAATCCATGGCTCGGCACCCACTTCTGCTGAATACTGTACTGCTGAACCATTGCGTTGAGATATCTTAAGAGCTGATGTAGAATTCAGGACAATTAGAAAATCCATACTGTTGTTAGAACATTACATCTCAGCCAACCTGCTATATAAATATTTAATAGACAGATTTTCGAAATAAAAACTGTGATCAAGTGACTTCGTAAGGTCTACTCTACTCCAAGACCCCGAAGTGTCTGGGAGAAGATCTTCCTTACAATACTCTCTGCATAATTTTGTGATGAAGAGATTTCCTAAACTCCTAAGTGCATCCAAAAAGGACATAATATACGAATTATATATTTTGGATGCTCTCCAGGCATTTGCGTCATATTTTTCTAGTAAACTACACAATTAGCGCTAGTACTTTCAAACCTTAGTCTAAACTTATTCCCTAATTTATGAGCGAAAAACATAGCTATGACAAGCTTATAATTAAAATTTTTCAAACAAAATTCTTACTATAAGACTTTGGTAAAATTTTTTCATGTGTCTGTTTAAATATATAAATGGAAGAATAACAACGAAAGAAATTCTGGTTGATATCTTGAACAGCTTCGACATGGCTGGGATTTAAATTCGCGGAATTTAGCGAAAATGTAATTTTTTATTTCATAATTTGTAGAGATGCTTAGTAAATTTTACTATATAAATTAAACAAAAACTCCGTATAATTTCCCAGTCTATGGAGAATGTATGCTTAATTGTAAAAGAAAGGGTTAGTTCTTTCACGGGAGCAAAAGTTAAAATTTTAATATTTTAGTTATTCATCTTCTGTTATCCTTGACTCACAGTGGAGCATATGGCCTCAATCATCCTTTTATTTCGAACTCTATTGCGAGATGTTAGGCATACGTCATTCCAAGAATATTTTGCTGCTTGCAACTCCGCATCACTTGACATTCTCCACGTTCTAGTAGGTGTGCCAAAACGAAGCCCTTGGCGAGCAATGTTGGTATTTGGACTTCGAAGCGTGTGGCCTATCCACCGACATTTCCGTTGACATACCTCTACACAAGCAGGGATTCAGTTTGTCGCGTTTTTTGTACATCTTCATTTCTTATTTAGCCACCATATATTTAAGATTTGCTGCAATCATTTGTTTGCAAAGATTTCTAGGCGCTTATCGATAACATTTTGTGCTTATAGATGACATTTGTGCGTTTTACGGCTGCGAAATTTGAAAAGCGGACTTGAGTTGTATACTTGTAACTTGAGTTATATATTCGTAACTTAGTTGTTGTTGATATTTGCCGAGATTTCCACGTAGCTCGGAGAATGCCGAATGCAGATGTTGCCTCACTAATACGCGATTCAATATCCTCGTCACAACCAACTTTTGTAGATGCCAAACTACATACACACATAATTCCCACGACATTCCAATCAGACAATGAGCTGCATCCGATTCTGTTTTTAGACTTATTGAAAGGGGCCTACGTTTTAACTAGTTAGAGAAGTTTTACATAACATAATACTCAATAACCATTTCTGAATATTGATTTTTTCAAGCGCGTCTGCCCGGGGATCGAACTTGGAACCTCTGCTATGACAATTAGAGGTACCTACACATACAATAACCTCGTTATCCATATTGATGTGTGTTGAATGGTTTGCGCCATAGGCTCCAGGCATAACCTTTGTCTTGGAAATACTGATTTCCAACCCAGCTGCGGAGATTCAACAGTGGTGACAAGATACATCCTTGCCTTACACCAGAAATTACTTCGAACGGATTTGACCATTTACCATTGTGTAGGATTCGCATTTAAAAACCACGTACATTCAGACGACTACAATCCAATTGGAACAAGGTGTACTTCTCTCAGACAATGAGCAGCATTAGACTCTATTTCTTTAGACTCATTGAAAGAGATCTACGTTTTAGCTCCGGCTCGGAACGGCAAATGCATTAGTTAGAGAAGTTTTACATAGCCTATTTAATAACTAGTGACTGGCTGAGTTATGAGGTGAACCGCTTTTTTTAATTTTTTGTTTCAAGTGGCTCTGGCCGGGGATCGAACTTGCGACCTCTGGTATGCTAAATGGATGACTAAACTGCTATACCACGACGGTTCATTGCCCGAATTAAGTTCAGAATTATCCATATATAGCTTCTGTTAACACTATCGAAGGCCTTTATAAAGTCGATAAACGCTACGTAAATGGGGGTGCGGAATTCATTACATTGCTCTAGTACTATTCTTACTGTGTAGAGTGTAGGGATGTTTAATGCCGACTTGAAGTGTTCCATCCAGCGTATTAATTATTCATCAGAAGTTGAAATAAGAGTACGACTACTACTCAAGATGGGACAGTTGGTATAGTTATGTAGGTTTGCGACATAACATTCCGGATATATTGTATAAGGTCTTTATGTCGCCTATACTTGCAGCTGATTTTGTTGAATTACAAAATTTAATTATCTTCGTACAAAGGTTGGACACTCGAATAAGGATGTTATCCACATTAAGAATATCTTGCTAGAAATTCCACTAGTATAAACTTTAGGAACCTGAAATCTGCAGATACCTACAGAACAATACCCCTAAGTAGTAACCGTCTTAGTCGGTCGGTTTAAAAATCTATGCATATCTTATCTTATCTTATATTCTTAAACGAGCAATAATTGTATGTACATATATATCTATATATCTATATATATATATCTATATATCTATATATATATATATATATATATATATATATATATAATGGCTATCTCGAAAACGGCTCTAACGATTTTGATAAAATTTGAACAGTGGGTACCTTTTTTTATGTATAGGAAGGGACTTTTGAACCTTTGCCTCTAAGAGGGTAAAAACGGGTAAAAAGGGGAATAATTCGAAAATGCTATATCTACTAAAGTAATAGGCATATAAACAAAATTTAAATTATATTTTGAATAGCTGTTAAAATATGCGCACAGGTGTTTGGTACTTTTTTCAATCTATGCCCGATAGGAGGTAAAAAAGGGTGAAAGTAGTTTTTTTGGTACCATTTTTAGGCCGCTTTTGTTTCTTGAACCAAACAATTTAGAAAAGAATTTTGTAATGCAATAAATAAATGTTGAAAAAATATTGAATACGTGTTTGGTACTTTTTTGATTTCTGGAGCCAAAATGGGTAAAAAAGGGATAAAATGATAACTCAACACCTCATGAAGTAATATGAATAGGAACAATCTGTTAACTGAGTTTTTATAAAAAGTACTGAATTCAATTGGTACCAAGTACCAAATATACATATGTAACTTTTTAGAAATTAGGGGATGAAAGGGGACAAATTGGTAAAGTTATAATTTTTTAACAAATTAATGTTTTTCTGTCTGTATGTCCTTTATAGAATAGTAAACTATGCATTTAACCATGTTATGCTCATGAATGATCTTTAGCTAAAGTTGTTGCGCATGAGACGACGAAGGTTATTAAGTTGGTATCATTATCTGACAGGTGGAGCCACTGAAAATTACTCAAAATGAATTTTATCATAAACTGTGCATTTGTATCTTTAGCGAAGTTGTATATGATCCTTAGCGAAGTTGAATATAGCCGGTGAAGGTTTTTTAATTGGTATGAACAATTTCCAACAGGTGGCGCCACTGAAAATTACTCAAATTAATTAAATCGTAAACTGTGCATTAGATCATGCTATGATCTTTAGCAAAGTTGTTACGCATGAGACGACGAAGGTTTCTTAGTTGATATGAACAATTTTCGATAGGTGGGGCCACTGAAAATTACTCAAAGTGAATTAAATCATTAGTTGTACATTTGATTATGCAATGATCTTTAGGAA
Organism: Stomorhina lunata; assembly: GCA_933228675.1. Lineage (NCBI taxonomy): Eukaryota > Metazoa > Arthropoda > Insecta > Diptera > Rhiniidae > Stomorhina > Stomorhina lunata. The sequence goes on along the minus strand of OW121740.1, from coordinate 93,586,290 downwards.
AGTTGTTGCACATGAGTCGACGAAGGTTTCTTAGTTGGTATCAACAATTTTCGATAGGTGGCGCCTCTGAAATATACTCAAAATTAAATAAATCATAAACTGTGCTATGAGTCGATGGAGGTTTCAAAGTCGGTATGACCAATTTCCAAAATTATTCATATTAAACTATGCATTTGATCATGTGTTGATATAAATAAATAAAATATATAAAAACTTTAAAATTTGCCTCGAAATGCTTATCATAAAGCTCCGAGCAAGGCTCGGTCGCCCAGGTACTACTTCTTTATTTGTGAAATTGTTTGTATTTTATATTAACCTTAAGAATGTTTAAAACTCAATATAAACCAAAATATACTTAAAAAGTTGTGTTGATTAGAGGGACTTTGTAAAAATTTAAAAATAAATATGTCATAGTATTTCTTAAGGACTCACCTAGCCAGTTTTCAGAAACATATATAACTAATCATAAACTCTTTCGATTTTGTACATTACTTTTGATTTTTGCATTAATTTGTCCATATGCGCAATCGATCCACATTTGAAACATATCAGATTTTCTGCTTGGCATAAATAAATTCTCTGGAAAAACAAGATGCGCCCTCTAATAATATAATGCTATCATCTGATAATCTACCGTCATCTTAACCGCCTAAAGCTGATAGTTATAGTCGCCTAAAAGTGCAGAGGCTATCAAACACAGTTCGGTAGTTGCGGTCATCAACAGAGGAATAATACGATACTCATCTTTAAAAAGGAAATGTTTTCGAGGTGTTCCCATATCCAAATAGAGTTGATGGGTAAACCTTTTGTCTCAATGTAAGCTTTTTCCAGAACAAATCAAATTCATCGCCTTTAAAGACTAGTATCCTGTTGTGTCAATGCAATTTAATTTTGTTTGAGGTCCACATTTAACCTCAGTGTTGATGGGTGTCATATGGTCGGGCTTCACAAAATAATTTAAATATATTTTATATTATTATTTTGCTAAATATAAAATAAACAATAATATTCAAGGTTAACTACAAGGGCTATTAACATTGTAGGGCAGCGACCCAGAGTGACCTGCGTATCCACTAACAAATTACCTACATAATTTCATCTTCAACAACAGGTTTAGATGTCATCCAAAACGATTTGTTTTTTAATTAATGCATCAATTTATCTTAAAATTTTAATATTTTATTTCAATAATATAATATTAAATACAATATTCAAATTTGATATAATTGCTAAAGATTTTTCTAAGCATTCATATTTATTTATTTATTGCATTTATTTATTTTTCGAAAGAATTCGGCTTGAGATTATATTCGTTTTAATTTGGCACCCGCATTCATTTAAGAAACAACAATTTATTTATTTAAAAAAAAACATTTAAAATTCCATATTTTTATTGCTATTTAGATTCCCCCGTTTGCTACTCATAAACATTTGGCGCCATATTTTTGTATCTTTAATATTTATATAAAAATATCAATAATTTAACGGTCGTTAGAAGTTTTGAATTTCATCGATTCAATGTTAAATGTCGGTCGGCGGCTACTTGGAAATATGAAACATAAATAAATATTCTTTAATTTATTTTTTCTTTTAGAAGTTACAGTCGCGTATAACATAATATGTATAGATGTTTGAAAAGCCGATATCATAATAAGGAAATTGTTGAAAAAAAAATAAATTTTATTTTGTCGTACAACGACCTCCATTAATAACTAGATTTATATATTTTTAATTATAATTAACATAAATTCTGTTCTTATAATTAGAACAACAAATTAATTAGGACAAATTAGGTATGAAATTTTATTCGTTAATATTATTATAGAGCAAAATAAAGTCAGCTTTAAACCATGTTTATTTTTTTGTGACTATGCCAAGTACTAGAAGATATTGTTTTCGTATGAGATTTTATCAATTTGTATAAAGGTCATATATCCTTGTCTTTCAAGTGTTTCAAATATTGTTTTAAAAATTGGAATTTGACAACCGATAAAAAAAAATGTCGTGTCAAATGGCAAAAAGATGTGCTCGCGGTGCTTAAAAGTACGACATCATCAATGACAAATCGTCAACCTAATTATATGAATCGACAGTATTGGTCTTCCAATACCGAAAACCTGTCGTATCTTATCTTATCTTATATTACACTACACAACAAATGAACATCTTTTGAAAAGTGCAAGGTCGTGACTATATGGGTCCTATTCTACGATCAAAATGTAGTAAAACCCTATACTCAGTTTGTAAAAGTAAGTGACCGTTTTATTTTTATGGGCCTCCAAAGTTTCCCAATATTAGCATGATGCCTAAAAAAGGTGTCATAAGTTTTTACCAAATAACCAATAATCTCTTAAAAATATCGCTTAACTATGTTCGGCAAAAATGTAGCCAAGAGTATGGCAAATATTTCTTGCTAAAATTTTATGATAAAAATGTATTTTATCTTAAAGTTTTTTTTAAAACAGTTAAAGAAAAATTTGTTTTTTCTTGATTTTTTTATCATAACTTCTTTAAAATCCTGATTATTCCTACACTATATTTGAGAAAATTGTAGCCACAGTAAAGCTTAACAACTTTTGTGAACACACCAATATAATTTGAACGTATTTGAATACCAAAAATAGGTCATAAAGACTTCCTTGTGCCAAAAAAATTATATTTTTAACTAAAATTTTATTATTAGCAATATCTCAAAAACGTATTTTTGCGAAAAAGAACTTTTTCGTGTGGAAAATAAATCTCTGAGGTTATAAAAACAATTTTTGTTCTACGACTTTTTTGTTTCTGATTTCTGTAAAAAGATGGCGCTATTTTGAGGTTACATACTGAAATCGTATTTTTAATAACAAAAACTAAAAAATATGGTTTAACTATGTTCCGCAACTTTGTTCAGGAGTATTTGGTCTAGTTTTTTTCTGAATGTACCAACATCGAAAAACATCCAAATAAAATGTATTTGATACAATAGTAAGAAACATGGCAATACCACCACCTTGCGGCAATTTGTTGCAACATTTTTAGAAACGCAATAATAGATACTGTCAAAAAGTTTCAAAAGAGATGTCTGTGATGAAATTTCGACCAAAAATAAGGAATCTAGAGGCAAAAGTAGTCAATAGTACACCGAATCTGACACTTTTTTATAGGATTTAATTTAAATTTCAATATATTAATTGCATTTAAAGCAACTGGAGTTAATATGTGATTAAACAAATCATCTCTTGTACCACTTGGAACATTTTAACCGTCAAACGATTCTATCAAAAAGCAATTTTCAACATTTTTTATGTGCTTAAATTTGAGTAAAAAATTTAATTTTATTTTCACAAGGGAGTCTATATTACCTATTTTTGGTATCTGGACACGTTCAGATTATAATGGTGTGTTCACAAAAGTTATTTAGCCTTGCTGTGGCTACAATTTTCCCAAATTTAGTGTAGGAAAAATCAGGATTTCCAAAAAGTTATGATCAAAAAATTAAAAACAAAAAAATTTTTCTTTAACTTTTTTAAAAAATGTCTGCAATAAAATACATTTTTATACTCTGCGCTACATTTTTGCCGAACATAGCTAAGCGATATTTTTAAGTGTTGATTAGCTATTTGGTAAAAACTGATGACACCTTTTTTAGGCATCATCATAATATTGGGAAACTTTTGAGGCCCATAAAAATAAAACGGTCACTAACTTGGCCAAACTGAGTATAGGGTTTTACTACATTTTGATCGTAGAATCGGACCTATATCGTCACGACCTTGCACTTTTTTCGCTGTTGTGCAGTGTTATTAAACGAGCAATAATTGTATGTATATATATATATATATATATATATATATATATATATATATATAGAATGGCTATCTCGAAAACGGCTCTAACAATTTTGATAAAATTTGGACAGTGGCTATCTTTTTTGATGCATAGGTCGAAGAACCTTTGAAAAACGGGTAAAAAGGGGAAAAATCGAAAACGGTATATTTCCTAAAGTAATAGGTATAGAAACAAAATTAAAATTACGTTTTAAACAGCTATGAAAATAAGCGGACAGGTGTTTGATACTTTTTTGAAACTATGTCCGATAGGGGGTAAAAAAGGGTGAAAATAGTTTTTTTAGTACTTTTTTAATCCACTCTTATATTTTAAAATAAATTATATAGAAAGAAACTTTGTACTGCAATCAATAGATGTGTATGAAACATTAAACAAGAATTTGGTACTTTTTTGATTTTGGGGCCAAAATGGGTAAAAAAGGGATAAAATGATAACTTAACATCTCAAAAAGTAATATGAATAGGAACATTATGTTAACAGCGTTTTAATAAAATGTACCGAATTCAATTTGTACCAAAGAAGTCCCAATTATCCATATGGAACTTTTTGAAATTAGGGGATAAAAAGGGTAAAAAATTAGTTATGTTATACCTTTTAAACAAATGAATGTTTGTCTGTATGTATGTTCTTTATAGAACAGTAAACTGTGAATTTGATCATGTTATGCTCTTTAGCGAAGATGTTGCGGATAAGCCGGCGAAGGTTTTTAAGTTAATAAGATTAATTTCCAACAGATGGCGCCACTGAAAATTTCTAAAAATGAATTAAATCGTAAACTGTACATTTGATCATGCTATGATCTTTAGCAAAGTTGTAACGCATGAGCCGGCGAAGGCTTTTTAGTTGGTATGAATAATTTGCGATAGGTGGCGCTACTGAAACTTACTAAAAGTCCATTTAATCGTAAGCTGTACATTTAATCACGCTACAATCTTTAGCAAAGTTGTTGCACTTGAGCCGATGAAGGTTTCTTGGTTGGTATGAAGAAATTTCGACAGGTGGCGTCACTGAAATTTACTCGAAATTTAATCGCAAGCTGTACATTTAATTATGCTATAATCTTCAGCAAAGTTGTTGCGAATAAGCCGACGAAGGTTTATGAATGGGAACGAGCAAAGTCCGACAGGTGACGAAACAGAAAATTACTCAAAGTGAATTAAATCGTAAACTGTGCATTTGATCATGTTATAATCATAAGCAAAAATGTTACGCATAAGCAGACAAAGGTTTATTAGTTGGTATGAACTACTTCAGGTGGCGCCACTGAAAAGTACTCAAAATGAATTAAATCCTAAACTGTGCATTTGATCAGACTATAATCTTCAGCAAAGTTGTTGCGCATGAGTCGACGGAGGTTTCTGTTGGTATGACCAATTTCCAAAATTATTAAAATGAGTTAAACTGTAAACTATGCAAACTATGTGTTGGTTGGACAAAATAAATAAAATAATTCAAAATTAACTAAATATTTGTACAATATCTTTCCTCTAAATTTACTTTAGCACTTTATAAAATAAAATATATAAAAACTTTAAAACCTGCCTCTGAGAAAGGCTCGGTCAATCAGGTACTGATTAGTAAAACGATGAACGGCCAATTCAAAACGATACACAAATAAAACAAGTAAGAGTGTTATATGTGGCGAATCTTGTATACCCACCATCAAGTTGTACGAGAGTGCAGCTAATTCTAAATGTTGATAAAATGTGGTATTGTTGGTAATATATTTCGACTAAATTCGGTTGCAGTGGTATAGTTACTATAGTTCAACATTTAAAAGTATTTAAGTGATTTCCCAAGTATTTACCTTGGACAAAATGCTGTTCCATAACCGAATATAGTTTTACATTAATAAGTTGTTTCATTGTGCCATAAACATGTTGATAGCAACACGGCAGGTTCATATATTTTGCAAGAAGTTCCTAATGCATCTACCGTGTATAAAGTCTGGACCTAACATTTGATTGATAGCTATCTAATTTCGTATATGCAATCTTAATATACTGAATGTACCTCCAAATCTTTTTGATTGTAGATATAACAAGTAAGAGTATTATATTCGGCTGTGCCGAATCTTATACATCCACCATTAAGTTGTGTTAAATTCAGAAACAGGGTGCAGCTAATTCAAAATCTGGACCAAAACTGAAAAAAATCGCTAAGCTAATTGGTATTGTTGGTAAAACCTTTGGACTAAATTCGGTTGCCGTAGCTTTATAGTTCAACATTTAAAAATATTTTAGTGGTTTCCCCAGTATTTACTTTGATCAAAATTCGGTCTCATAACCGGATATAGTTTTACATTAATAAGTTTTTAAATACTTTTCGTTGTGATTAATATGTAGTTAGGCTAAACACGTTAATAGTAATACAGCAGGTCCATATATTTCGTTAGGAGTTCCTAATGCATTCATCATATATAAAGTCTGGGCTGAACATTGATTGATGCCTATCTAATTTCATAGGTGCAATCTTAATAAAATAAATGTACCTCCAAATCTTTTTGATTGTAGATATATAAAAATATATATAAGAATTATAGCCAAATGTTGACCGATTGTAACAAAATTTTACACACTGGTTAGTATATATATTCATGCAAAATTTAGTGGTCATAGCTATCATAGTTTCTAATTTAATAGCTTTTAACTGGCCTTTGCTAAAATTTTTGGTTTCCGCGAGTGTTTTTTATATGAAAGCTAAAGTCAAATATGGACTGATTCCTATAAAATTTGATAAACTGATCAAAAATTGCATAAAACTTCCCCATTTTAAATTTAATCGTCATAGCTATTACAATTGTATTCAATTTAATAGCATTAATGTGTTTCCCGGGGCGGGGTTATATGGGAGCTCTAACTAAATTTAAACCGATTTTGTCCATTTTCAACACACATCTTTTTCAAGATATCCAAAATACTTTTGTAAAATTTTGTCCCTCCAGCTCTTTTCGTTAAGGCGCTATCGTGCTTTTATCTGACGGACAGACGGACATAAACAATCTTTTCTTTATGTATTTTTGTGTTTCCATAAGTTTTTTATATGGGAGCTGTGGTCAAATGGTGACCGATTGAGACAAAATTTTGCACACTGACTGACATTGACATAAGACTTTCTTGTGCTTAATTTAGTCTTACTAGCTTTTGTAGTTAAGGAGTTCTGACGATTTTATCTGACGGACAGACGGACATAAATCCCCCTTTTCTTTTTGAATTTTTGTGTTTTCGTAAGTTTTTTATATGGGAGCTAGGTCGAATTGTGACCGATTGCGACAAAATTTTGCACACTGGCTGGCATTGACATAAGACCTCCTTGTGCTAAATTTAGTGATTATATCTATTATAGTTTTAGATTTATTGGCATTTAAGTGTATTTTAGGTGAAATATTGGCTGTTTCCGTAAGTTTTTTGTATGGGAGCTATGGCTAAATGTGAACTGATTTTAATGAAATTTTATGCGCTGCCTAGGGCTAATGTAGAATTTCTATATACTAAATTTTAACATCATAGCTGCTATAATTTGTCATTTATTAACAAATAAGCTATTAGCCTAGACGAGGTTATACGGGAGCTATGGTCAAATGTGAACCGATTTTGCCCATTTTCAATACCAAATTTTCTCATAGATGAAGAATATTTCTACTAAGTTTCAGTGAGCTAGCTCCTTTCGTTTAGGCGTTATCGTGATTTCAACAGATAGACAGACGGACAGACAGACGGACATCGCTCAATCGTCTTAGAATTTCATAAGGATTCAGAATATATATCGTTTTGAGTTTTTGAGCCAATATTAAAGAAATTACAAACGGAATGACAATCTCAATATACCCCCCACTCTTTTTGATGGTGGGTATAAAAAAAGGATGTTATATATATAAGAACTACAGCTAAATGTTGACCGATTATTAGAAAATTTAATATACTAGCTGGTATTAATATAAAGTTTATTTGGGCAAAATTTATTGGCCATAGCTGACATAGTTTATAATTTAATAGCTTTTAACTGGCGTTTGTGGCATTTTAGTGGTTATCAGGAGCGGTTTTTATATGAAAGCTATGGTCAAAAATGGACCGATTCCTATAAAATTTGACATACTGACTGAAAGTTGCATAAAACTTCTCTGTTCTAAATTTAGTAGTCATAAATTTTACAATTTTATTCAGTTTATTAGCATAAATGTGATTCCCGGGTGATTCTCTAGCTCTTGTAGTGCAGGAACTATCGCGCTTTTCTCTGACGGAAAGACGGACATAAACAGTGTTTTCTTTTTGTATTTGTGTGTTTCCGTAAGTTTTTTATATGGGAGCTATGGTCAAATGGTGACCGATTGTGACAAAATTTTGCACACTGGTTGGCATTGACATAAGACCACTTCGTACTAAATATCTGTTAAAGTTTTAGATTTATTGGCATTTAAGTGTTTTTAGGTGAAATATTGGCTGTTTCCGTAAGTTTTTGGTATGGGAGCTATGACTAAGTGTGCATCGATTTGGATGAAATTTTACAAGCTGCTTAGGGCTTATGCAAAACTTCTATATACCAAATTTTATCATCACAGCTATTATAGTTTGTTATTTATTAGCAAATAAGCGATTAGCGTAGGCGAGGTTATTCGGGAGCTATGGTCAAATGACAACCGATTTTGCCCAATTTCAATATCAAAATTTTCTCAGAGATGGAGAATGTTTTTACTAAGTTTCAGTGAGCTAGCTCCTTTCGTTTAGGCGTTATCGTGATTTCAACAGACAGACAGACGGACATCGCTCAATCGTTTTAGAATTTCATAAGGATTCAGAATATATATCGTTTTTGATTTTTGGGTCAATATTAAGGAAATTACATACGAAATGACAATCTCAATATACCCCCCATTCTTTTTGATGGTGGGTATAAAAATGAATATTTTTAAATGCTTGTTTTCAGAGTATTATAAGTCCATTCAACCCGCAAAAAACGTATTTCTAAAGAAATTTCTACTAAGTTTCAGTGAGATAGCTCCTTTCGTTTAGGCGTTATCGTGATTTCAACAGACAGACGGACAGACAGACAGACAGACAGACAGACAGACGGACAGACAGACAGACAGACAGACAGACAGACAGACAGACAAACGGACAGACAGACGGACATCGCTCAATCGTCTTAGAATTTCATAAGGATTCAGAATATATATCGTTTTTGGTTTTTGAGCCAATATTAAAGAAATTACAAACGGAATGACAATCTCAATATACCCCCCATTCTTTTTGATGGTGGGTATAAAAATGAATATTTTTAAATGCTTGTTTTCAAAGTATTATAAGTCCATTCAACCCGCAAAAAACGTATTTCTAAATGTTTGTATTAATTTCTTTTTATAAAAGAAAAAATCTGATAGGTTCTGATCAAAACCTAAGATTTAATTTACTAAAATTGGTCACCTATAATTAATATTTTTAAAAACACTAAAACGCAAAACCCTTTATGTCTCAATTTAAAAAAAATGGACTTAATTCACTTTAAAAATAAAGTCTTCAAATACAATAAAACATTAACGTTTAATAAAAAACTTCTTAGTAAAATTTAAAAACGTTATAGCCTATTTTTGAGAAAAAAAAATACAACTTTTTCGATCATCGAAAAATATTTAACTTTGGAAATTTTCAAGATATTTAAAACCCATTTTCCCAATCTCTATTCCCTAAACTGCAATAATATTTCATATTTAGAGTTTTTGGATCAAACGGAAAAAAACTGGAGGGTATGCGTTTCTGAATTCTACAAAAATCCCCCATACAAGAGTGGGTAAGTCTAACAAACTTCCTTGGTTTTAATTAGTTCACTTTAACGCGAATACACTGTAATAAACTTTAGAGGAAACACTTGTGCATTTAGGAGGTATTTAAATCTATGAATAAAGTTCTTTTCAACTTACCTGTTTTTAATATATAATTGGTCCATATGCGGTTTAGATAAAGTTTCGCCAATTTCACACATATTGACTTCTTCGATTTTACAGAGTTTATCGAAAATAGAAAGCGGCTATTTAGGGTTAAGCACATATCATGCCGTAATTCTTATATAGAAAATATTTTGTTGCGCAAAATATTTTCTTTCTGACTTTGTTAAGTCTGGTTTAAAATATTTAAGTCTTTATGACCTCCAACGAAAAGTATTGAAATATCAGAATCCCTGCATTTATTCTTTCACTTTTTATTATAGAACATTTAACTAAAATATTTTGTAATAGGATATTAAAAAAAAATTCCAACAATTTGTAATTATGAGTTTTGTGAATAGAGTTTGGTGAATAAATAAATTTATTAAATTCAAAAATTCAATCATGACTTACGAAATGTATAATTTTGTTTTGAAAAATTTTGTTTGGTTTTAAATAATAATCATAAGTAATTAACATATCATTTTGGTCGAAAACAAAACAGTTATTTTGTTAAGTTTTAAACTAGATTTATTATATTTTGAATATGAGCTTAAATTTTTTAAATTCTTCTGTAAAACGGTCTACCTAAATAATAATAATGAGAAAATCTCATAGTTGGTCATATCTGAGCATATGATACCCTACAAATGGTTAACTGAGGACTGATGGGTTTTTAAGTAATACTGCTACAACTAAATTTACAGTTGCTTCTGATACCTTTTTGGAGCATGTGTTCCACCTGCGCTTAAAATCGGACATGTTCTTGGAAATCTTTCCTGTGTTCTTCAATTCCTTTTTTACCAGAGCCCAATACCTTTCCACAGGCCGAAGTTCTGGACAGTTAGGTGGATTTGCCTCTCGTGGTACAAAAACGACATTATTCTTTGAGTACCACTCAAGTGCCTTTTTTCCATAATGGCATGATGCCAAATCGGGCCAAAAAAATGTAGTCACTATATATATATATATATATAATTCCCCGACAACATTCCAATTGGAACAAGGGGTACTTCTCTCAGACAATGAGCTGTATCCGATTCTATTTTTAGACTCATTGAAAGGGACCCACGTTTTAACGCCGGCTCCGAACGACAAATGCATTAGTTAGAGAAGTTTTTCATAGCCTAACACTCAATAACCAGTGGCTAGCTGAGTTATGAGGTGAACCGCCGCTTTTTTGAAAACTAACTTTTTTTTTCAAGTGGGCCTGACAGGCATTAAACTTGGGACCTCTGGTATGCTAGGCGGATGACTAACCTGCTATACCACGGCGGTTCTACTATGTGCTCTCTTAAAAAGGGTAACAACCGTTTTTGTAGGCACTCCTTTATATAAATTTCTGTGTTTATTGTGCCAGATGCCACAAATACTTTACTTCTTTTGCCACAACTGCAAATAGCTTGCCACACGAGAAACTTCTTAGGGAATTTTGTTTGTTTTTTTGTGCGAAACTCTTGCCGAACATTGCCCCGTTTATCAGCAACATAAAAATCTTGACCAGGAAGTTGAGAAAAGTCTGCCAGTACGTATGTTTCATCATCCATTACACAACAGGTGTATTTTTTTATAAAATCAGACTTCAGTTTTTTCGCTCGTTTTTTTTTTTTGCTTCTAAGTTCTTTATAGCATTGCGATCTGGAATCTTTTGGATATTGTATGTCTTCAGTCCAGCATAAGCTTTGACTCTATGTGAAAAAATTCGTAGAACATTTCACCGTACGAGCTGCTTTTCTTAAAGAAGTGTTAGGCGCTCTTCGAAAGAGTCGCTCGACTTCTTTTGCCTTACCAATATCTGTAGGACCTTTTTTCCTCCCTGATCCAGGTTTTCTTTCAATGCTCAGGTTTTCCTTTTACCGTCTGATGGCATTAGAAACCGTTCGAGGATCAACTTTCAAATTTTTAGCTATTTTTTTAAAAGTCCATGACGGAATTTTTTGAAAAGTTTTAATTATATTTTCATGAACTTTTTTTCGCAGTCCATTTTGATTGAAATAACTATTGAAAATTAATAATTTCTAAAATAATAGTATCTGACATATCTATAGATCAAAAAATAAATTATTTCTTGCACTATGGATAAATTTTGTCTAAAATAGTAAATGCATATTTTTTTTAGAACACTCTTTATGGGATAATTATTGTTTATTCTCTAATAACCAAGCTGCCATTAATTCTATGGAATTCATCTTCCTAACGTGATTTGCTCAGAAGTATAGTATACATTTTATCTGATTTCAGGCCACTGGTGCTTAGCAGAGAATTGTAGAGCAGACTAGTTTCAAAATTTTGGACTACCTTTGAATTTCAAATGAAAGAATATGTTGACATGTCTCTAGCTACATAAAAGCTGTTACTGCAAAATATAGCATGCAATTGAATAAATGGTATGTGGCTTCTGCTCGTATTTATCATAGACTAATGTGATGTTTAGATAGGAAGCGTTCAACATATAACTGTCTCTATCAAGATCAGATGAGGAAGATACCATAATATTCGCTGCATTCAGGAAAACATTTTTAATTCCGAGAAAGCTTTTAATATTATATGTAGTGTGATGTACTATCCAGTGGCTAGCAGTAAAAGAGTTCTAGAAGACATACGAGCAGACCTAGCAGATTTGCCGATTTTTAAGAAAATATCGAAAAGCAACCTTACTTTAAATTTTAACAGTTTTTTAACATATATTACAAATTAGAGATTAAAAATCCATATAATTTTTCAATAATTCCGATACATTGAAATTTACAGAGTCAAAATTTGGGAACAAAAAAAAATTTTTCATAAAAAATTATGCTCTATGAAATTTTTTCTACAAAAACATTTTTAATATAAATTTGTTTCTTTGGAAAAGTTTTCAATTTAAGCCAAAAAATGTATAAATTTTTTTCCATAGAAAAATTTTATATTTAATTTGTATACCCTTCACCACCATAGGTGGAAAGGGTATTATAAGTTTGTGCTGGTGTTTGTAACGCATAGAAATATTTGTCTTAGACCCTTCTTTTAGTATACCAATAGGCTTAGAATCACTTTCTGAGTCGATTTAGCGATGTCCGTCCGTCCGTCCGTCTGGCTGGCTGGCTGGCTGGACCCCCATGTAAACCTTGTAATCAAACTACAGGTCGCAATTCTAAAGATAATTTGATGAAATTTGGCACAGATCATTTTTTTGATAATGGGACCATGGCTATTGAATTTGGTAAAAATCGGTCCATTATTTATGGTACCTCCCATAGGTCCCACTTCCCGGAATTGCTATATTGGCCACAAATATCAATATTTTTTCATGAAATTTAAAACAAATAATGCTTAAGTCAACTAAAATCACTGTACCAAATACCATAGCTTCCATACAAATTCTTCTTTAAAAACGCACTAAATGAGACAAAAAATCACTAAAACACTCGTAAATCTAAACATAATGGAAATTTTGAGTCTATTTTTTGCATACATAACTTTTGTAACAACTGTAATCAATCTGCCAAATTTCGAGATAATCGGTCCACATTTGACCCTAGCTCTCATATAAGTCCAAATGACGGAAACAGGTTGAATATATAAGTTTTGAGAAAATGTTTGTATGATGGCAAAATTTAGCAAATATTTGTCTTTACACAGGAAAAATAACACCTTTGACCTTAGTGGTGAAGGGTATCGTATGGTCGGCTTGACCGACTATAGCGCTTTCTTACTTGTTTTTTTTTTTGGGTTGAAATTTTCCATTTGAAATTTTTTTGTATCAAAAATTTCCCTATATATTTTTTTTTTGTAAATAAGAATTTTTTATACAAATATTTAATAGAAAAATTTTCAATATAAAATTTTTTGTATAGAAAAACTTCTACATACAATTTTTTTTGTGTAGAAAAATTTTCCATATATTTCATATTTTTTGTATTGAAAAATTTTACATATAAAATTTTTTTATAGAAAAATTTGACATATGGGCACATCCTGCGTGACGGACGATACATTTGTACGGATTTTGTTTTACTTAAATGAATCCCATTGTCGTTTTACACGAGATATCTTTGCACAGATTTCGGAGAATTATAGTCCATCGACTGTGCTCTTAAATGCCATTTGTTAATTTACATATTTGTTTTGGTGGAAAAAGATATTCACTTTTAAAGTGCTGTGACGGACGCTACAAAAAATGGAAGTGACTTTTTTCCAACACGTGTTTCTGTAATTTGCATCAAATCGGTCATATTAATAAAAAAAAAATTGTAAATACATTAAAAACAGCTTTCATTAAATATTTTAAGTTTTCCCATTGCGCCAAAAATCCATAAATGAACTTTTGCGGACGCTACGTGACGGACGATACAGTTTTACTTAAATGTTTTTATTAGGAAAAATTAATCTCATTCATTCAAACTAATGGTGTTATTTGTTCCCGAATTTCATCTCCTTCCTCTTCATGTTCGCGGTTAAAAATGCGATTTTTGGGCACAATTTTATATTTCACAAAACGGCTAAATACATATATTTATTTTAAGTTTTACACCTCTTTACGTACTTTTTGCATCTTGTTTTTTATCACAAGAGTGAAAGATAAAATTCAAAAGCATAAAATTTGCCCAACTGTATGTTTTTTAACACATAATATATTAAATTCAATCTGTGGATATAGACAAAGTTATTGCTTTATTAATAAGAGAGACATGTGTTCGCAAATTTTGTATTTAATAAATATCATTTTGGAAAAAAATATATACTGTGACGGACGCTATACACTTTCCTCTACATATTATTCTGATAAATGCTGTATTAACATCTATGTATTTTTAATCTAATGCAAATCATACTATAAGTTCTCTTTACGAACCAAGTTCAGTTGGAGAAAAAAAATTGCACTAGTCAAATTAAAAAAACCTTAATTTCTGTGACGAACGCTACACACTGTGAGCCCCTTTTTACTTGAAGTTATTTATAAATATTACTCTTATTACTTTTGATGGGGTCTTTTACATCTAATTGTATAAAATTAAGCAGGTTTTAAGCCCCTACTGAAACTTTATACCTAAATGGATGTTATTGCGATTTTCCATAAACATTTTTAGTATATAAAAATTTTCAATATAAGATTTTTATATTGAAGACTTTTTAACATAAAATTTTTTATATAGAGAAATTTTCAGTATAATTTTTTTTCTTTTCAATATGAAATTTGTTCTACAGAAAATTTTTCAATAAAAGTTTGTGCTATAGAAAAATTTTCAATGAACATTGTTTTAGTATTAGGCTATATTTGCGATTTGTTTTTTGACAATTCCGATAATGTTTGGCAGCCCTGCATACGAGTACCACGTACAAAAGTTTGGGTTTCGGGAATGTCGTTTTTTTGCAAATTATTTTTCGAAGATTTTTATTCGCCAGCAAATTTTTATGGTAATTTATTTTATTTTTATGCAATTTTACTTAATGATAGTTTTATTGCAGCTACCGAGTAGTGTCGAGAGTAGATATGATATGAACTTAGACATAGAGGGTAATTTAGAAAAATGAGGAAGATGGAAGATGAGGTATGTGATGGAAAACGTTCGTTTTCAAATCGATCGATTTCAGATATATTTGTGAGATAAATTTCCGCTATTTCCCCAAAAATTCAAACCAAATGAAATATAATATATCAGTCAAAAGGATTAAAGCCCAAATTTCTATTTTTGGGGGGAAATAACCGAAAATTATCTCAAGAATATATCTCAAATCTATCGATTTGAAAACTATCGATTTCCATCACATTCCTGAATAGGAGAAAGAACGCACACTAAAATTAATGTTTGTGTCATATTTCAGAAATTCATGCTCTTCGATCTTGTGCGCATATTCTCTAATTGCGTAGGCCAAGCTTTGAAAGATTTTCCTCTACTTGGTCTATAAATCGAAATTTCAGATGTCCTTTTTAACATTAGGGGGACTGTTTTCACCCTACAAGAAATGAGTGACTGAAACTAACACAAAGATAAAAAAATATCAACACATTGACACAATAATTGTGTATTTCAGAGTGAAACAACATTAATAATTGCAGTTATTTCATTCTTGCATACATTTTAAAACTATGACTTGAAAAACGAAAAATTAAAATTTTGTGAAAAGCGTCCAGAAAGGTTTTTCAAATTAAAATTTTGTCAATTATTGTGTTTATTTTACATTTTTTATGACAATAAAAATCCAGTGTTATGGAAAGTCATATATTGAGAGTAAGTTTCCCGGAATGATTAATGTTTAATTTTTAATACACCATGTTTGTTTTTTATAAAGGAAGATCCCAACAAGATCCCTCCATCAAAGGCTGAGATGGGCCAACAAAACATGATGCAGGATCCTCTAAATGCTTTGCAAAATTTAGCCTGCCAGGGCCAATGGCACCCGCCTTAAAGCTCTAGCAAACTTTAAATCAACAAAATCCTAGGCTACAGCAAATGCAACAAATCCAGGGCATAAGACCGCAATTGTCTATGGGTGCTGAAGGCTATGATCAGCAACTGGGTAATATTGTAGGCATCGGGCCAGGACAATAATAAATGATCCTCAAATGACTGGTCCTGGAGGTAACAAATGAATGGGTGGGCCTGAATGTCAATCAAGTACCTTATCAAATGCAGCAACTTTAAATACAACAAATGGGCATGCAACATCCTCAACTAAATCAAATGATGAATGCTCGCATGAATCAGGGTGATCCTGTGGGTGCTATAAATGTGGAAGGACACAATGCTGGAGCTAATCGAGGTATGTAAGGTATACTACCAAATATGCAGCAGATCTAATTTGGTAATGTTTTAGCAGGAGGGAAAATGCATCCAAGAGCAGGGTTTTCAGGGTATGTCCAATGCAACAAGACCTCAAGGCATTAAATACGAATTTAATTTTCAAACATTGATAAAAATAATTTTCTTTTCAAAATTCAAGGTACTATGAGTCAAATGCTCAATATGCCTCCCTGCATGCCAGTTGGTGTATTTAATGTTCAACAACAGCAACAATTGCAGCAACAAATACAACAAAGTAATTAACCTGGCGGTCCTGGTCAAGTGCCTTAAACCCAATCCTCAAATGATACCCAGTCCAGAACTGGTACCAGTTCCCAGTCCACAAATGCATTAATTCCAAATTCTAATCAAAGACAACACCTGCGGCAATCTTCAAGTGCTCTTCTCAATACAAACATATTATTTAATTAATTTTATATGAATCTACTGTTAAATAAATTTTTATGCAATTTAAATAGTTTAACAATATTTTTTTACTACTAAAATCACCTGTGACCGATATATACATCAAGACTGACTAATCACCCAGGACCGATATATACATCAGCGTTGATAGGTAAAAACTATTAGAGTGAGCGGTACGGATATACATATCTCGAGGCAGAATAATACGTGTGTAAGAAAGAGAGGCAAAATCACATGTATACAAAAGTTTCGGTCAGCTTTTTCATATTTGCCTTAATAAAATGATATAAACTGCTGACTGATATATCAGTCAACAGTACCAGTCAGTTGATCGGTCAAATGACTGGTCATGTTCTTGTAGGGTAGATTTTTCATAGTAATTGTTTTTTTTTCAGAAGTGGGTTACTAGCCCGTCCTTACCTTTTTTTTTTGTCGTTCTTACGCACGCTTGTTAGTTAACTACATTAACAGTGTCAAAGTAGTTACCCGGGTGATACACCTAGGAGGTGTCCACGGAAGAGATGAAGAATAACCAAGATAAGTCTGGGCTTACCAAGATAAGACCAATCAGAACATTTGCTTTGTTTCCAACATCCCCGACATTGCCTAACAAATGGCTACCGATAAATTATATCTGAAAGTAATTCTTAGTCTATCGGATACAATACTTCATCCATGCTGGTGTAGGGTATAACAACACTTACTAGATACAACCAGTTTAAATAAACTTCAGAAAAAAAAACTACATAATTAAAATCGAATTAAATGCAACATTTATTTAGTGACAAACAGTAAATACGATATTTTTTATTAGCAGCGAAAAGCAGACACCTACAGCCTCAAAGTCAAACAAAAATTACAATGGAATTAATTAAAATTTATTTCTATATTAAACCAACCAATAACAAAACCTCCAGCCAATCGGAGTCAATTTATGAAGTGAGAAAATTATGCATTTTTAGTTTAAAATTCAGAAATATTTAAAAGATATATGAAGGTATTTGAGGTTTTGACGGTTTTTACTAGAAAACATCAAAAGAATTGTTTATTTTTTTTAAAGCGACACTAGTACAGTCATCAAAGAAGTATTTTGTGTTACTGTGTCAAAAATATTCGCATTTGTTTTTAGAATAAAATGAATTGATTAAAATCAGAAGTCTCGCAATTTGTAGGTGGATATTAAAAAAAAAATTGATAACAAAAGACGGACATTTAAGCTAGAATGAATTGTTTTTGAGTTAATAAAAATAATTTTTTACAAAATATGACTAGAATTCTAGTTCGAGCATTTCTTAATAAAAATTTTAAATTATCGAAATATATATAAAAGAGGTCGATTGAAAGATCAATATAAACAGAAACAACTTACAATTCAAATAGTTCAAAACAACAGAAATACAAATCAATATGCGTTCATTCATTGTAAGTTCCAAGAAAAGGACTAATTATTCTACTCCTGCTGAAAGTATAGCAAATAATAATACAATTTTATTTTTATTTAAAGGTTTTATGCCTTGTAGCAGTCGCTTGCGCAGACAAATTGGGCTACAACTACCAACCCGTTGCTCATTCCGATGGTGGTTTGTCTTTCCAACCTGGATCTGGTATTGCTGCCGGTGCCTCTCACGATGCTCCATCCTACTCTGCCCCTGCTGCTAGCTCATATGATACTCCTGCTGCTAGTGCCTCTTATGATGCTCCTTCATACTCTGCCCCTGCTGCTGAATTCGAAAAGGAGTTCTTCTCATTCTCTGCCCCCGAATCTGAATTCTCTGATCCCAATGCTGACCAAAAGATTGCCGGTAGTGTGAAACAAGGTCTCCGTGTTGTCTTCATCAAGGGCCCCGAAAACAAGGGTTTGGAAGATGCTGCTCTCGCTTTGGCCAAACAAGCTGCCGATCAAAAGACCGCCATCTATGTCCTCAACAAACAAGCCGATATTGGAGATTTGGCCAACCGTCTCAATGCCATCAACAAGAACGCCAACAACAAACCCGAAGTACACTTTGTCAAATACCGTACCCCTGAAGATGCTGCCAACGCCCAAAAAGCCATCCAAGGCCAATACGACTCTTTGGGAGGTACTTCTCAATCTCACAATGGCGGTGTTGCTCCTGTTCTTAACTTCGCCTCTCAATCCTCCCCCGTCCGTTCAGCTCCTGCTCAAGCTCCCGGCAGCTCTTACTTGCCTTCGGCTATTTTCCGTCGTCGCTTCTAAATTATAAAACGCTTATAGCCAAAGAGACTAATATGTCGTTGTTTTTGTTAACTATGTTTTAAGTTTAAAATCGAAAAAATTCTTATTCCAATAATATAAAAAATTTTGGGTTTTTTCTTTTATTTTTTTTAAATTTATTATTACTTTTCACTGAAATTCGTACAGTTTTTAGAGATACTAGTTTTAGTTGAATGTATCTTGAATATTATTCCACTAAAATAAAATTTTACACCCCTTTAACCGAAAAAGCACAATATAAATATTTTTCCAATTTAAATAGAAATAAATACCAAGTAAAACTTTTCATTACCAAATAATGAGTTAAACAGTTAAACTATTGAAGACGAACTACTTACTCATTCGCTGTTTAAGTCATTACATTAACATGGGGACGTCATTGGAGGCAAGTACTTACCAATTGCAGAAAAGTAATGACTTGGGTAAGCAATTTGAAAGCAACAACAGCAACAACTTTTTTTTTGTTTTTTTTTTTATTAAAAACATATATTTTTAAACGAAATACAAAATTTTTTTTATGATGCCATGGGGTCTCGAACCCAGACCCTCCGACTGCTAGGCAGAGACTCTTCCACTGAGCTACTTCATATGTTGAAAACTTAGCAGCTTATAATTAATATAAACAATTTTTATTTTTAGATTCAAAATCATGTGAAAATAACTTTGTTTTTCCCTGCTTTTTTTTGCTTTGTTGTAATTTTTGGAAAAATATTTTTATACGATTTTTTGTAATTATTTTAAAACTTTTTTAAAATTATTTTACAACTTAAACAATTTAAATCTTCTTTTTTGTATAAGTTTTTACATAAGATTGACTCTTACTTACTTAAATGTTACAACCTGTTAAGGTCAAAGTCCGAGCATATTTTAGAATTCCTTGGATTTCAATCTTGTGCGAATATTCTCCAATTTTATAGGCCAAGCTTTGAAAAATGTTCCTCTACTTGGTCTTTCTATCGAAGTTTCGGACATCCTCCTCTAATATTAGGTAGTGGGACATTTCAATTCTAATTTTATCCTCTTCATTGTATTTTTTTTTCAAGAGAGGGTTACTAGCCCGTAATCCTAACCCATTTTTATCGATCTTATGGGACAACTCTCGGAACATGTTAACTCACAATATTAATGGGTGTTAAACTAGCTCCCCGGGTGATACCGTGAGGAGGTGTGTGTCCACAGTTGAGATGAAGGATGACCCAGATAAGTTGGGCTTACCAAGTTAAGACCAATTAGAATCGTGTTTGGTATTCATTAACGTGAGTTAGTTTTACAATTTTTTTTTACAGAAGATAATATTCAAGTTCTTAAAATTCAAAAATCATTTAAAAAGACTCTTTTAATAAAAAAAAAACTAAAAAAATTGTTGCCCTTGGTGGGATTTGAACCGGGGCCATTCAGTTTAAATTACCATCTTAATTACAAATAAGTACTTCTGTAATAACTTATTATTTATTCGGATGGTATGTTGTAGTCGTTACAAGGTAATCAGTTATCAGAGTACTTGGCATTACCAAAGTTTTGCTGGGTATGAGTCAAACTAATTACCAAAAAAAATATTTTTACCCTTTTTACCCACTATTTGACTATTTGTAACTGATTCAAAAACAATTTCAATTTTGTTTTTCTCCCTTTCAGTTTTGGAGATATAATGTTACTATTTTTCCATTTTGTACCCAAGGCCAGTAAACAAATTTCAAATTTGATTTTATCCATCTTAATTTAGAAGATATAATGTTACCTTTTTGTCTCTTTATTACCACCAAAATTGAAAAATGTAGCCAATACATGTGTCATTTTATCCATGTTAACTGACTTCCCTATACATTTTACTTTTTCATGAAGCATACAACGTCTATTCAAATATAATATAAATTAGGTGAACTTTCAAATTTCGCGGGCTACGTACATTTGATTATCTATTTTTTGTTTTTATTATGTTATTTTGGTATACTCGTCTCGAATATACATATGTTCACAGTTTTAGCTATACACTCATGCGTAGGGATGAAACGATACGAGTAAATATAAGTACTTACTCAATACTTTCCCTTCGATACCAAGTACTTTTGGTATCGATACTTTACCACCAACTACCAAATAGGTATCGGTAAAAAATACTAGTATCGGTCAAAAGTACTCGTTACATATTACACACACAGAAACAATTAAAAAAAATCAAAATTTTTAGTACTTTTCATACAAAATTTCCTTAACCCCTTTTTTATTAGGACCAGCACTCAGGGGATGACCCCTACTTATGGTATGCATTGTGTTGGAACTAGAAATAGGTTGTGGGAAGGTGAAAAGTATTTTTGGACATTAGATTTGAATTTTTCTATATTGCAACTAAGAGGAAAAACTTCTGAGGGAAGTGAGTTTCACATACGTACTGTACGGCTAAAGAACGAATTTTCTCTATAGTGTGTTGTTCGGTCCACTGGACAATCAGCCACAAATGCATGTAATCTAACGTATTGACGTGTGTTGCGTAAGAATCTTTGCGTTTCGGGAACTAGGTCCCTGATATCGTTAGAACACATTCCAAAGTAGTACCGATAAAACAATATTGTACAGCCCATAATGCGGCGGTGCTCCAGTGAGTCAATAGAGTTGGATACCTCACTGTCATCGATCAACACTTTCGACCCTGTACGCGGTCGAGAAGGTCTAAAATGGATTTTGAAGCATACGTTTTGTAAACTTTAAGGAGATCAGTTGAAGTGAAGTATCTCTTACACCGTTTTAGAAAACCTAGGCACTTGAATGCTTTTTTGGACTCTTGAAGGATGTGCATATTGAATTTTCATGCCTAGAACATCAGGAGCACCTGATTCCTAAATATTTACACCATCCATGGATACAGATGAAGTAACATGATCTGCCGTGCGTTTATGTGTAATCATACAACACTGAGTCTTGCGTGCATTAAAGTCGACACTATCCACACGAACCCATTTGGAAACGGTTTCGAGATCGCAATTTAATGATTCATTCATGTTTTCTCTTAAAGCCACAATCTGTGGAAGATCCGGTCTATGATTAAATGAATACGAATGGCAAATGTTACTATCATCTACAAAGTAATACATAGGATTGAAAGTTTGACATAGAAGGTCATTAATGAATATAAGAAATATAGTAGGAGAAAGAATAGATCCTTGCGGTCCCCTGAATTGATCTTGAACTCGTTTTATGAGATCCCAGCTAAAACAAATCTTATAGTGCGACCTCTGAGAAAGTTCGATATAAATAAAAGTGTACTATGCCACACTCTTTCCAACGCCTTGGAAATATATGGAGCCACAACTTTACTTTCGCCAAAATGGTGAATGGAACGGCACCATTTTTCTGATAGGAGTGCTAGTAAGTCGTAGAGCGCCCCCTACGAATTTGTAAGACTCTAAATATTTAACCAAATGGTAATTTACCATATTCTTCATTACTTTGGTAAGTGCTGAACAAATCGCTATTGGTCGGTAAAAATTTTTATGTGACAAATATCACATTGTAAAATTAAAATTTTCTAAAAGTATATCAAATGTATCTTCAATACAATAAATTTTTAGGAAACATAACATTCAGAAGTGTCAGTATTTTTTATTTTGACCGATACAAGTAAGTATCGATACTTTTATTGCGATACTGAGTAGGTATCGATACTTTGCGATTGATACTGTATCGAGTAAAAGTATCGATACCATGGTGGTATCGTTTCATCCCTACTCATGCGTCGTTTTATGCGATTGATAAGTTTCATAGAATATAAAACAAATCCGCACATAACGATACACTAGCTCTATATAAAACTAATGATTCGTTTCTGAATTTCAAAAAAGCATATTTGGCTAAAAGAAACATCAGTTTTGGGTCAGTTGTTCCTAGTTGGGATTTTGTTAAAAATAATTTGTCATCAGTTTTTATGATGTTGATTTTATAAACTCTTGATATAAATTTGATGAAATTTTAATGCTAGTACAAGCGGAAATATAAAAGAAATCAAGAATTTCAAAATCGCATTAATTGAATTTGCATAAAACGAGATTTGAGTGTATTGCACATTTAGTTCGTTTGTGAGAGGCATAAACGTTGGTTTTAATATATTCTTTATTTGCAATCTATCTTAAGATATTAAGTAAATTTACTAACTAAATTTTAAAATTTTAAATCTAGTAACAATTTTTATACTATAATATACATATCCCTTCACCACCATAGGTGGAACGGGTATTATAAGTTTGTGCTGATATATGTAACGCACAGAAATATTTGTCTTAGACCCACCTTTAAGTATACCAATAGGCTTAGAATCACTTTCTGAGTCGATTTAGCGATGTCCGTCCGTCTGGCTGGACCCCCATGCAAACCTTGTAATCAAACTACAGGACGCAATTCTAAAGAAAATTTGATGAAATTTGGAAGAGATCATTTATATCATCATTTTTAAATCATTTATTTATAATGGGACCATGGCTATTGAAATCCATCAAAATCGGCCCATTATTTATGGTACCTCCCATAGGTCTCACTTCCCGGAATTGATATATTGGCCACAAATAAAAATATTTTTTCATGAAGCAAACACTGCTTATGGAAACGAAAATCACTGTACTAAATTTCGTTGAAATCGGTCCACATTTGACCATAGCTCCCATACAAACTCTTCTATCAAAACGCACTGATTGAGACAAAAACAAGTAAGAAAGTGCTATAGTCGGTCAAGCCCGACCATACGATACCCAGTGATTTATGTTTACACAAACAGTGTTTGTTTCAAATTTCATGAAAAGATATTGATATTTGTGACCAATATATCAATTCCAGGAAGTGGGACCATAAATAATGGACCAATTTTGACGAATTTCAATAGCCATGATCCCATTATCAAAGAAATGATCTGTGCCAAATTTTATCAAATTATCTTTAGAATACCTGCGACCTGTAGTTTGATTACAAGGTTTATATGGGGGTCCAGCCAGCCAGCCAGCCGACCAGACGGACGGATGGACGTACTGACATCGCTAAATCGACCCAGAAATATTTCTATGCGTTACATACATCAGCACAAACTTGTAATACCCTTTAGACCTATGGTGGTGAAGGGTATAATTACTAAAACGCTCGTAAATCTAAAGATAATGAGAATTTTAAGTTTATTTTTTGAATACATAATTTCGATATAAGCGGTTTACATTTGACCATAGCACTCATGTAGGTCCAAATGACGGAAACAGCTTAAATAAAATGTTTTGAGAAAATGTTTGTATGATGGCAACATTCAGCAAATATTTGTCTTTATATAGATAAAAAAACACCTTTGACCTCAGTGGGGAAGGGTATCGTACGGTCGGGCTTGTATGTAATGAACAAATTTTTAGTTGCTTATATTTTTGTTGATGATTGAAAACAATTGTACTATTGTCGATTAAAACAAGTTTCTCACTAAAACAACTTAAAGGTGGTACGCACTATTGGCAGCTCTATCCCAAGATACCTGGACGAAAAGGAGACATTGAAGCCACTAGCGGTCAGTCGGTTGGGGGGATCTTGTTTTCATTAAAATCAACAATATTATCTACATGCAATGTGCGTTCCTAGAAATCAATGTCATCGTCAAACTCGAGTAGCATATGTTTTCTGTTAAAAATTATTCCAGTTGCTATATTTATTGCAGGATTTCGTCTAACAAAACGTTTTGAAAAGTTCTTTACCTTTTTAACTTATGACTTCATTATCCTGCACAACCTTATGAACTTTGTAAGGATGCTAAACTCAGACATTCCATTAAATACCTTCGATAAGATAAAAACTAAAAAAACATTGAAAAACTAGCAATATTTTCATTTGGTTCATATTCGATCATAGTGGATAAGGGTATCAACTAGCCGGACATGACCGACTATAGCATTTTCTACCTTCATTTGCTTTAGTATTGTACATTAAAATAACAGATCTAAAAATTAATAAGAAATTTCATATGGAGTTAATTTATGAAGTGATAAAATTATACATTTTTAAATTAATATTCTAAAGCAATTATAATATTTAAAAAACTATTCAATCGAGATCAACTTCGCCATAAATGAATATTAAAAAAATTAAGATATTTGGAATAATTATATGTTATGACGGTTTTTACTACTAAAACATCAAAGAAATTATTAATCGAAATATAACAATAACTAAACTGGGGTCATCGACGTAAACAATACGAGTGAGTATATGTCAAAAAATATCTAAGAATAATCATAATAAAATTTAATTATTGATTAAAAGAACAGAGGTCTTGCAAAGTGTAGGTGGAAACAATGATGGCAGCCAAATAGATGGAATACTGAATGAATATTAATGAATGATTAAAAATATTAAAAAATATGACAGGTCTTAAAGAAGTTCTAGTTAGACAACATTGCCCATTTAAAATATAAGAGTTGGAAATTCAAATAAAAGGGGTCGTTTACAGATTCATACCAATAGAAACAGTTTAGATTTCAAAAAGTTAGAACACAGAAACAAACACCAAAAAAATCAAAATGCGTTCATTCATTGTAAGTTTTATAAAAAGGATAAGAAACTTATGATAAATAATTAATATAATTTTGTTTTGTGTTTCAAGGTTTTATGTCTTGTAGCAGTCGCTTGTGCCGATAAATTGGGCTACAATTACCAACCCGTTGCTCATTCCGATGGTGGTTTGTCTTTCCAACCTGGATCTGGCATTGCTGCCGGTGCCTCTCACGATGCTCCATCCTACTCCGCCCCTGCTGCTAGCTCATATGATACTACTGCTGCTAGTGCCTCTTATGATGCTCCTTCATACTCTGCCCCTGCTGCTGAATTCGAAAAGGAGTTCTTCTCATTCTCTGCCCCCGAATCTGAATTCTCTGATCCCAATGCTGACCAAAAGATTGCCGGTAGTGTGAAACAAGGTCTCCGTGTTGTCTTCATCAAGGGCCCCGAAAACAAGGGTTTGGAAGATGCTGCTCTCGCTTTGGCCAAACAAGCTGCCGATCAAAAGACTGCCATCTATGTCCTCAACAAACAAGCCGATATTGGAGATTTGGCCAACCGTCTCAATGCCATTAACAAGAACGCCAACAACAAACCCGAAGTACACTTTGTCAAATACCGTACCCCTGAAGATGCCGCCAACGCCCAAAAAGCCATACAAGGCCAATACGACTCTTTGGGAGGTACTTCTCAATCTCACAATGGCGGTGTTGCTCCCGTTCTTAACTTCGCTTCTCAAGCCTCTCCCGTTCGCTCAGCTCCTGCTCAAGCTCCCGGTAGTTCTTACTTGCCTTCAGCTATTTTCCGTCGTCGCTTCTAAATTATGAAACGCTCGTTACCAAAGAGACTGCTATGTCGCTGTTTTTTGTTAAATTTGTTTTAAGTTTTAAATCGAATAAATTTTTATTCTTATAGATATACAAAGTGTTTTAAATGTATTTAGTCGGTTTCTGTGGGACTTAAAGAAATAATTTTTAGTGAAGATACCATTATGGAATCCCAACCGCTTTTAGATAAGTTGACTAATAGTTGAAAGGTTATAACTTTCATCTAAGACCACATAAAATTTATACCAGTCGGCTTAAAATTTACAATATTTGATTTAATATAAGTAAAAACTAGAGAAAAGTGAATGCTGATGTCTGGGCATAATGTAGGTAATATTGGATACCAAGTAGCAGTTCTGATTGGTCTTAACTTGGTCAGTCCAGACTTATCTTGGTTTTCTGGCATCTCAACTGTGAACACTGACCTCTTCGTGGTGTTACCCGGTTAACTACGTTAATATCCATTAATGTAGTTATCTAACAGCGAGTTCTTCCATAAGAACGATAAATAATATGAGTTAGGACGTCGGGCTAGTAACCCACTTCTGGAAAAATCGGTTACTAAGCTAAACTTAGACTAATTTCGATAGAAAGACCAGGCAGAGGATAATCTTTTAAAGCATGGTCTATGCAATTGGAGAATATGCGCACAAGATCGAAGAGCATGGATTTCTAAAACATGGCCGGCCTTTGACCTTTACAGGTTGTAAATATAGACCATTTAAGTAAGTGATGTCTACATAAAAATTTAAATAATAAAAATCGTTAGCATTAGGAATTGGCTGCCCGAATTCAAATCCTACCAAGAACAGTTTAAATTTTTACTACGTTCAATAGGAAACATTTGTGTGGGGTTTATATAACTCAAGCGGCTGACGATTGAGTGAAATATACATGTATTTTGTTTTTGTTACAATAACAAAACACATGTAAATTTCACTCAATCGTCAGCCGCTTGAATTATATAAACCCCACACAAATGTTTTGCTTTCAAACGATTTTCAATCTGTGTATATGTAGGAGAAATTGAGAGTAAAGCTTTATATATGATATTTAAATTTTCCGTCCATTGTTGACTCTAGTTTAACATATTCCAGTCAATAACAGACTGTAAAAGTTTATGTTATGTTTATTAAATAATTTTATGTAAATTGTTTGCAAATGATGCCATATCAGAGCTGGATACATTTTGATTATATGTGTAATAATATATAAAAAACACTATTTTGTTTAATCGATTAATCGACACAAATCATTCGGTTTTTGTAAATTTTCAAATAATCGATCAAGTAAAAAAAAAATAAATTAATTGATGTACTATTGTTTGTACTATTTTTACTTTTGAGGTTGTCTACTTTGACTAATTGAACCTGTGAAAACACAAGGTAACTATAAATCCAACATTCAGAAAGATTGGGTCCTCCATATCTGTTCTCTCATACATTAGATAACGGTTATTTAAAATACCCAAAACATACTTTTGATAATTCTTATTATACCCTTCACCAATAGGTGAAAGGGTATTATAAGTTTGTGATTCCGTTTGTAATTTTTTTATTAGTGATCGTAGACCCCATAAAAATTATACCGATCGACTCAGAATCGGGAGGAGAATCGATTAAGCGATGTCCGTCTGTCTGTCTGTCTGTCCGTCTGTCTGTCTGTCTGTTGAAATCAAGTTTCTGAAGCCCCTGGAGGATGGACTTACATAAATTATATATCAGATTTTAGGAAATTCTCCCGCAATGAACGCTATTAAATTTCATTAAAATCGGTTTATAAACACCGAAAATATCGAAAAAATACCGAAAATTAGACGAAAATTTTAAAATTTTTTATTGAAACACACTTTTAAATAAAAAGAGAAAAAATATACTCCTGGTGTACATGTGATAATATGTTATATATAAGATTGTAGGAAATAGTTTCCCAAAGCACTCCGTAAAATTTTATCAAAATCGGTCTATAAACAACTGAGATATCGCCAAAACACTGAATTTGATGTATCGCAAATTGCCCAAAGTTCGCATTAGAGAATGTTTGTTGAAAAAATGAAATGCAGAAATAGGAAAAACCATCCTCCTTTCGCACGGACCTACATAAATTTTATATCATATTTTAGGAAATTCCCCGCCAAGCACGTTATTAAATTTTATCAAAAGCGGTCCATAAACAATTGAGATATCGCCATAACACTACATTTGATGTACAGCAAATTGCCCAAAGTGCGTGTCTAAGAAATTTTGTTTACATTTTGTAAGTATTATTTCAGCGATATCTCAGGTGTTTATGGACCGATTGTGATGAAATTTGACATCGTTCTTTGTGTGAGGATTTTCTAAAATCTATACTCCACAAATCTGATTACGAATACCATTCAAATTGTACCGATCAACTCAGAATCGGCAGGAGAATCGATTTCGCGACCTCCGTCCGTCCGTCTGTTTGTTTGTCTGTCCGTCCGTCTGTTTGTTTGTCCGTCCGTCTGTTTTTTTGTCCGTCCGTCTACCTGTCTGTAATTTTTTCTGTTGTAGTCAAGTTTTTGGAGCTCCTGTTTTGTCGATATCTCAGGTGTTTATTTTGATGAAATTTAATAGCGTCCTTCGCAGTGGATTACCTAAATCCTGATGCATTCGGTAATTTGTGGTAGATATAATTTAGCATTTAAGCGATGGTGTTTTGATCGACAATGATAAAATTCAGGGTGGGACAATATCCTAAAATTTTGTGTAAAATCCAGGAGCTCCACAAATCTGATTTTAGCAGACAGACACTCTGCATTAATCTTAATTTTGTGTCTGACTTTTGAACATTATGATAACATTTGAGAATGTATTATATATCAAATTATAGGTAATCTTCCTAGGAAGTACAAAAATGCAGCTAAGTACATGATATCCGTTCAAAACCTACATATGTATGTAAGTATCTCACATATCAACGAAAATTTAAATTTTTTAATTGCAATTGGGAGAAATCCGTTCACGTTTGACAATTGATCCCGTATAACTTCGCCTAAGATACGATGATGATATTTAGTATAAAGACGCTGTACGATATTGATATTCAGGGCGATAGCGCCTAAAATAAACTTTATAGAGGGACAACATTTGACAAAAGTATTTCTGATCTCTTGAAAAGTTCGATATTGAAAATGGGCGAGCTCTATTCACATTTAGTGAAATCTCCCATATAACCCCGACCGGGAATCGATTTAATGCTGATAAATTAAATCACATTAAAAATGCACAAGGAACTAGAGCAAAACTTTCCAAACATCCATCGGACAGATCGAAAGAACAATACATCCCAAATATTATTGATGAAGTGTTCATTTTAATTAATTAACTAACTTCAGATTAATAACTAAATCTTTAATAACTTTTCCGACAAAGCTGATATCCATTCATTCAAAAGCTATATATTTCACGTATGTATCTAAAACTAAGAGTGTATACCCTATAATTTTAAGGCTTATCATTGTTAAAGATTTGACCTAAATCAGTCCGCTAACTTCAGAGTTTTACATAACTAATCAAGAACTTTTACTAGTTGGATAATTCGTACGAATTAAAGTGCACAACCCTCGCTGGGCACTGTGTTTTTGGGTTGCATGCCAGAATACTTAAACTTCATCAAATCGATGTGCTATTTCAAATGTAAGGGCATCTACATTTTGAAGCATCTTTTCTGCATGGTTTATCTGGTCTATCGAACTTTATTAAATGTTCGTAAAATATATGTATATTTTATTTCGAATCTACTGGCTGGCTTAAATATGCATTCTCTACTTGTAGTCTAGTAATCATTATCTTTCACAAAGGGACAACTTTAGAACCCAAGTGAAGCTTCCCTAGACATCAGCCACCTGCCCAACCTAACCTTTGGGTGCATAACTATTCTAGATGATGACGCCACCGAAAAGCTTTTCTTTTTCCGACTCTTAATTTTAATGACTCTTTGCATATAATATTAGTATAACCAAATTTTGCTAGGAATTACATTAAGTACTTTTGCAACACCATTGGTGAAGGGTATCCAAGATTCGGCAAAGCCGAATATACCACTCTTACTTTTTTATATTTAAATTTGGCGGACAATTTTACATGGAAAATAGTACATTTTTCTCAAGACAGTTTAAAAACTCAGTCTTTAATTTTCTGAAAACTTTGTTCAAGAAATAATACAATTTCAGAATCTTCGGTAGACCAAAACAAACAAATAAGTCAAGGTCGATGTCTTAAACAGTTTTTCTGATATTACGATTTGAAATTGTTGAGTTTCGCAAAAATAGCCAAAATTTGAGTTGATGATTGGTAAAATAAACTTCTTTTAAGAAGGTTTATCAAATTTTTGGGACATCAAACATTTAATTAAAAAGTTTTACTGTAGTGCATTGCACTAAGATCCCAGTTCATTACAATTATTTATTATTGTAATAAATACTTTTTTGATAAAACCAAAAAATGTTGGTGGGGAAACCTTTCCTCGACGCTTTTCGATGATTGGTTAGACCATCTCATCAGAAGGATTATCCCTAATTCTAGACAGAGCGAAAACCACACTATATATGTTATATTGAGGGACAAAATAAATACGAATTATTATTGTGTCCAACAAATATAGACATAAAGATTACCAATACGTGTAGTAATAATAAAATTTGTGGCTGTTAACTGCCTACGGAAGTAACCCGAAATAATGAACCGACTCCGGATAATTTAAAATTGAACATTCCAATTTTTACTACATTATCTTTAAAATTTTTAATGCACTTTGATTACAAGCATTACATGGACTCGTCCAGCTTTCCATCCAGACAAATCGTAAAATCGACTAAAGAAGTGGAGACAACCTGAGCTGAGTCAACAAAATTTGTAAAAAAAAAACAGCTGAAAGATCACAGCCAGTGACGACAACGAAAAATTTTCATTTAAATTAATATTTGGAATTATACTTTGTGTTCCCGATAACGAAACAACCCGAACTTACTCAAACGTGTTCCCGTGCAAAATGTTCAATACAAATTGTTGTTTTTTGAGTAATTTCTGACAACTTCGGACTGTTTTGGGTAGTTTCGTTGGAGTTCATGTAATCCCAAAGTTTTAATATACTGCATTGTCTACTAAGGCTGTAATAATTCCTCAAAGTTTGAATATTTATTTATATGTTCTTTGGAATACGTGTAAAATTTTAACTTTTTCTTTTTGGGTTGAAGAGAGACACCTTTCACTAATTAACCGCGTCAATTTCTATATTTTTTTAACCTATACTTCATCTAGAATTCGAGCAGTTAAAACAACTATAAATATTTGATAGACCTCTAATTTTTTTTTAGAGATTTTAAGAGGTTGAAGTACAACACTCTCTAATAGCTGAATTGAATTATTAATAAGATTTATGAATTTCATAATCCTTTGCATCCCATTTTAAGAATTATAACGCTTTTAGTAACACCCTTTTTTCACAATTTTATACAATTTATCGCGAAAAAATCACTACTTGAAGTGAAATATAGTCGTGATGTAATATTTTTATGCCATTTTCTTTAGTTTTCTTTCTAATTCTGTGCAAAATGTATGGATAAAAAAACAACAAAATTTTTAATTTTGAATGTTAATATAATTTATTTAAGTATATAGGTAGTGGTCACATAATTGTGAACGCAATAAAAATTGTAAAATTCGCAAATTTTATATTATTCAAAGACTCGTAGTCTTTTTTATAAAAATATTCGATGTATAGAGTTTTTCTTATAAGCTCATAGTATGAGCCCAATATCTTTGGAAGGACATGTCCGAATTTGACAAATCATGTATCGTATGATAGATATTCTTTTCATATCTTATCCTATAAAACTATTTCAGTTTAACTAAAGTTATATTTTTTATATATACTGAAAATTTCGAGAACAAAAGTCAAGAAGTGACCTAGTTATCGAGTTTTGGCCGTATTTTCCCACTGTGCACTGGTATAAACACAATAAGTCGGCCGACGACTTTCGTACATCGTAACGAATTTAACAAAAATAATTTTTGCAAGTTTATCTTCTGAATACTTGTCGCATAATGACAACTAAATATAGAAACTTTTCAAATTTAAAAAATCGCATTCTTGCCATACTTAGAGTTTTTATACAATTCTACTATATCGATGATGTTCAGTACCATAATAAATTATGAATCTGTATAAAAAAGACGTCTATTACCACACGTGATAAAAAAAAACAAGTAAGAAAGCGCTATAGTCGGTCAAGCCGACCATACGATACCCTTCACCACTAAGGTCAAAGGTGTTATTTTTCGTGTGTAAAGACAAATATTTGCTAAATTTTGCCATCATACAAACATTTTCTCAAAACGTATATATTCAACCTGTTTCCGTCATTTGGACTTATATGAGAGCTAGGGTCAAATGTGGACCGATTATCTCGAAATTTGGCAGATTAATTACAGTTGTTAAAATTTTGTATGCTAAAAATAGACTCAAAATTTCCATTATCTTTAGATTTACGAGCGTTTTAGTGATTTTTTGTCTCATGTAGGGCGTTTTTAAAGAAGAGTTTGTATGGGAGCTATGGTCAAATGTGGACCGATTTCAACAAAATTTGGTACAGTGATTTTAGTTGACATAAGCAGTATTTGTTTTAAATTTCATGAAAAAATATTGATATTCGTGGCCAATATAGCAATTCCGGGAAGTGGGACCTATGGGAGGTACCATAAATAATGAACCAATTTTGACCAATTTCAATAGCCATGGTCCCATTATCAAAAAAATGATCTGTGCCAAATTACATCAAATTATCTTTAGAATTGCGACCTGTAGTTTGATTACAAGGTTTATATGGGGGTCCAGCCAGCCAGCCGTCCAGCCAGCCAGACGGACGGACATCGCTAAATCGACTCAGAAAGTGATTCTAAGCCTATTGGTATACTAAAAGGTGGGTCTAAGACAAATATTTCTATGCGTTACAAACATCAGCACAAACTTATAATACCCTTTCCACCTATGGTGGTGAAGGGTATAATGAAATGATAAACTAATTTACATGAAACTTGAATTTTTGATAACGAGTTTGAGCTTCAACAAAATCGTCGTTCGCCCCAATTTTGTGCGTACCTTAATTCAGAATTTCTCAAATTTTGTTTCTACGTAAAATTTGCAATAATTATGTGATAAACAACAGATATTTACGTATAGTATTAAATACCCATTCAAAAAGTTATAATAAACTTTAAATAACAATTAAATCGATAACAACAAATTTATTTAGAATAATTAGGAACTAATTATTAATACCAACACTTCTTATGATTTGTTTAATAAAATATTAATAACTTAACGGCGCCTAATCGAAATAAACAATACCGGCGTCATCACTATCATTTAAGAAGTAGGTACATATTTTATTTTGTCTAAAAATCTTTGCCTTAATGAATACAATTGATTAAACACAGAAGCCTAGCGATTTCTATATTCAAACAATAATAAAATTAACCACCGAATAATTATGAAACAATAAAAATATTTTTAAATAATTCGACTTGTCTTAAAGAAGTTCTAGTTAGACAACATTCCCCACTAAAAATATTAAATTAAAAGTTCAAATAAAAGAGGTCGTTTACAGATTTATACCAATAGAAACAGTTTGGATTCCAAATAGTTAGAATACCGAAACAAACACCAAAAAATCAAAATGCGTTCATTTATTGTAAGTTTAATTCAAAGGATTCATAAGGATTTTAATGTAAAGGATTAGTATAACAACGAAAAATTTTTTTTTTTAATTTAAAGATTTTATGTCTAGTAGCAGTGGCTTGCGCTGACAAATTGGGCTATAACTACCAACCCGTTGATCACTCCGACGCTGGTTTATCATTCCAACCTGGATCTGGTATTGCTGCCGGTGCCTCTCATGAAGCCCCTTCCTACTCTGCCCCTGCTGCTAGCTCATATGATGCTCCTGCTGCTAGTGCCTCTTACGATGCTCCTTCATACTCCGCCCCTGCTGCTGAGTTCGAAAAGGAATTCTTCTCATTCTCTGCCCCCGAATCTGAATTCTCTGATCCCAATGCTGACCAAAAGATTGCCGGTAGTGTGAAACAAGGTCTTCGTGTTGTCTTCATTAAGGGCCCCGAAAACAAGGGCTTGGAAGATGCTGCTCTCGCTTTGGCCAAACAAGCTGCCGATCAAAAGACTGCCATCTATGTCCTCAACAAACAAGCCGACATTGGAGATTTGGCCAACCGTCTCAATGCCATCAACAAGAACGCCAACAACAAACCCGAAGTACACTTTGTCAAATACCGTACCCCTGAAGATGCCGCCAATGCTCAAAAAGCCATCCAAGGCCAATACGACTCTTTGGGAGGTTCTTCTCAATCTCACAATGGTGGTGTTGCTCCCGTTCTTAACTTCGCCTCTCAAGCCTCTCCCATCCGTTCAGCTCCTGCTCAAGCTCCCGGCAGCTCTTACTTGCCTTCAGCTATTTTCCGTCGTCGCTTCTAAGTTATGAAACGCTCGTAGCCAAAGAGACTGATAAATCATTGTTTTTGTTAAATTTGTTTTAAGTTTTAAATCGAATACATTTTTATTCCGATAAGTTTCAAATATTTAATTTGTTTTATTGCAATATATATTTTGTTTAAATAGCTTATATTTAAAAAGAGTATATCTAATGTAGAATCCAAATATGGGGTCAAATGTGTGCAAATTAATCGAAATGTTTGCATACCTTAAACATGCTTTCATTACACTACTTCACTTTGCCATTTTGAGAGGCTTTGGAAAGGATTGTTCGATTTTGTTGAAAGTCATAGCAAATAAAACCTTTTTTAAATGCTTAAAACCATTTAAAAGCTTTACTAATGGTTTAGGAATATTTTGCATTTGAAAGTAAAACAATTATTTTTTATTATGAAAAACTTTAATTTAAAAAGAAAATTTATTCGCATTTGATCCCAATCAAAAGCGAATGTTAATGTAAAAGACAATTTATTGATAAAAGCCAAAAAATGTTTATGGGGACAACCAAATCCTCGATTGGTTTCGATGGTTGGTAAGGCCATCTCTTCAGGAGGAGTATCCCTCTAAGGTCAAAGGCGTTCCTTTTCCGGTATAAACACGAATATTTGTTAAACTTTCCCATCAAACATTCTCTCAAAACTTATATATTTAACCTGTTTCCGTCATTTGGACTTATATGAGAGCTAGGGTCAAATGTGGACCGATTACCTCGAAATTGACCAAATTGATTACAGTTATTATGTATGTAAAAAAGACAATTAAAGCTCTCATTATCTTCAGATTTACGAGCGTTTAAGTGATTTTTGTCTCATTTGGTGCGTTTTGACAGAAGAATTTGTATGGGAGCTATGGTCAAATGTGGACCGATTTTAACGAAATTTGAAACAGTCATTTAAGTTTACATAAGCAGTATTTATTTCAAATTTCATGAAAAAATATTTATATTTGTGGTCAATATATCAATTCCGGAAAGTGGGACCTATGGGAGGTACCATAAATAATGTACCGATTTTGACGAATTTAAGTAGCCATGGTCCCACTATCAAAAAAATATAGTCGGTCGAGCCCGACCATGCAATACCTTTTACCACTAAGATCAAAGGTATTCTTTTTCCTGTATAATGACGAATATTTGATAAACTTTCCCATAATTCAAACATTTTCTCAAAACTTACATATTTAAGCTGTTTCCATCATTTGGACTTATATGAGAGCTAGGGTCAAATGTGGACCGACAACCTCGAAATTTACCAAATTGATGACAGTTATTATGTATGTAAAAAATACACTTAAAATTCTAATAATCTTCAGATTTACGAGCGTTTAAGTGATTTTTGTCTCATTTGGTGCGTTTTGACAGAAGAGTTCGTATAGCGGCTATGGTCAAATGTGGACCGATTTCAACGAAATTTGGTCATTTTAGTTTACATAAGTCATTTTAGTTTACATAAGCAGTATTTATTTTAGATTTCATGAACAAATATTGATATTTGTGGTCAATATATCAATTCCGGGAAGTGGGACCTATGGGAGGTACCATAAATAATGTACCGATTATGACGAATTTAGATAGCCATGGTCCCACTATCAAAAAAATATAGTCGGTCGAGCCCGACCATGCAATACCCTTCACCACTAAGGTCAAAGGTATTCTTTTTCCTGTATAAAGACATAAAGATATTTTGCCATCATACAAACATTTTCTCAAAACTTACATATTTAAGCTGTTTCCATCATTTGGACTTTTATGAGACTTATATAATGTGGACCGATTGTATCGAAATTTGGCAAATTGATTACATTACTTTCATTACATGGTTTACATAGGGGTCCAGCCAGCCAGACGGACGGACGGACGGATTGATATCGCTAAATCGACTCAAAAAGTGATTCTAAACCTATTGGTATACTAAAAGGTGGGTCTAAGGCAAATATTTCTATGCGTTGCATAAATCAGCGTTAACTTATAATACCCTTTCCGCCTATGGTAGTGAAGGGTATAAAAAGCTTGACATATGTAGGGTTTATATAACTCAAGTGGCTGACGATTGAGTGAAATTTACATGTGTTTTGTTATTGTAACAAAAACAAAATACATGTAAATTTCACTTAATCGTCAGCCGCTTGAGTTACATAAACCCTACAATAATTTGCTTCGATGAATTTTCAATTTTTGATGAACTGAATTGAGAATAACGCTATAAATATTGAGAGATCTGAAACAATTTTCAATAGAAAACACATGCTACTCGCGTTTGTTGATGACATTGATATCAGGGGACGCACATTGCGCGATCTAACTGCGCCTTTTCAATAATCGAAATGGAACCTAATTAAGTGGATCAATCAATCAAAACAAAACTGCTGGTTTCTATAAGCAGGCAAGCCTCAAAAATAACGACATAAGTTTCGAAATCAAATGTTGAATCATACTTGATAACATATGCTATTTTGGCATAAGTAGGCAGATAACAAATAAAGCTCTCTATGTAAGAACTACACTCTATAACACGCTTATACTACCCGTGTTATTATCTTTAAACTTAAACTGCACTTTACAAAACGCTTATGCTACCCGTGTTATTATATGAAGTTAAATCTGTTGAATGAACAACGAGCTCCGGCTGCGTTGGCTGGGACATGTTGTGCTAATGTACGAAAATAATCCAGCAAGAAAAGTATTTGAAAACCATCCCGGATGAACTAGTAAAAGAGGACGTCCGAAAATTCGATGTAAAGGCCAAGTAGAGGAAATCTTTCAGAGCTTAACCTACGAATTGGAGAATATGCGCACATGATTAAAGCGCATGGAATTCTCAAATATGCTCGGCCTTTGA
Source organism: Stomorhina lunata (assembly GCA_933228675.1). Taxonomy (NCBI): domain Eukaryota; kingdom Metazoa; phylum Arthropoda; class Insecta; order Diptera; family Rhiniidae; genus Stomorhina; species Stomorhina lunata. The sequence goes on along the minus strand of OW121740.1, from coordinate 93,548,416 downwards.
CCTTAACAGGATTTTAACATAGGCCATTTAAATAATGTAAGTACAATGGAGAAATTTGATAGAAGGTAATTTTATTATAAAATTAACTCAATCAAACAATCAATTAATCAATGCATAAATTACTTAAGGAAAAAAATACACTTTTGTAAAAATTTTTAAACTAAAGTTTGCTTCCGAACTTATTTGTTAAATTACACAAAAGGTCAATAATTCAAAAATATTAATTTTTATCGGGCTTGAAAGCAAAAAGTGTTCAAAGTTGCCCCCCTCTCCCCTACCAGCGATTTTACATTGAAGAATTTCGCGAAAATGTAAATTTTTGGGCCAAATTCGAGTAAATGCTCGGTAAATTTTACTTGTATTCAATTTTAACAAAAAAGATAATTAATATTATTGCTTCGTTTATGGAGAACCTATTCTAAAGCGTTTTTTATTATTGGACGAGATTAACCCCTTCTTCACCGCGGTCAAAATTTAAATTTTCTGAAAATGTTCATAGCGACATTACGGAATATTAAGGTATAATTAGCGAATTTTAATAAAAAAAGCGTGAAAATAATTGTTTTTGGTAATATTAAGTGTTTTTTTTTTGAACAAAATTTTCAAAAAATTAAAACATGATTTTTGAAAACGACCTGAGAAAAATGTACCTTTTTCCAACATGAAATAAAGTAGGTAAATTTGATTATATTTCAAAGAAACTGAACTATTTACTAGTAACAAGTCATTAAATGATAAATCATATCTAACTTTGGAATTTCTTTATTTACAACATACAATTTTTGGTGCATATCCTTAGGCGCATTTTCAAGGACATGAATTTTCGGGGAAAAACTGCAATAACTTTTAAACTTTCACGATTTGAAATACAGCTGTGTTAGTTCTCTTTAATATTCTATTATTTTTTCTTGTAAAACTTATTCATTTTTGGTCTAAATTTCGCAAAAACAAAAAAATAACCCATTTTTCCCCATACAAATGGGCTCTTAAACTTTGGACTCGATGCGCGTCCATAGAACGTTGTCCGATTTGGCTCAAATTTTCAGATCTAAACTTTTAGACCTAGTCTCACAATATTCCGTAGAAAAAGTTATAAAATTCGAAATATCATTTTCCTTCATACAAAAAATTGTCACACTAGTACATATATTACACAGGGCAACAGCAAAAATATGCTCGAGTAACCATTATATATATTTGATGTATCATGGCTACATTAGTACTAAAATGGTAAAAGTTTTAAATTCTATGGATAGATTTTTTTTTTAATTTTTTTGTAAAATTGCAATTCTATTTAGACACTTTTTCACATAAATAATGATAACTCAGAAACTAATAATCGGATATTATTCAAATAAAATCAGAAAAAATAAGATTTACATAGCCTTCGTCTATATATCGCGTTTCAATCGCATCAATAGTATCAGAGTTATAATAAAAAATTTAAGAAAAAAATATATTTTTTACATAAAAATGGCAAACATTTTTATTTTAAAAAAATCATGAAAAATAGAAAACAGCAAAAAATGTTCAGATTCATTATTCTGTCGCAAAGCCACAGATAATAGAAACAAAACGAGATATCGAGCATAAAAATCGATTGATTATTTTCGAATTTATTTACAATTAAGTGAATTCACTCATTTTCACAAAATTCCATATTTTTGCTTGATATACGTATAAAGGGTTTTTCAAATGTGTGAAAAAAATAGATTTTGGAATTTCAAGGAGTGCCGGTCTGAAAAATCCAGTTTATATCGGAAAAATTTTATATTTTTTAAGTTTTTGCAAAATTAACGCTATTTATTCCCCCTTTTGCAAAAAAGTGGATCCTGTTCCTTAGGGCAAACACAATAAGCTACATATCTTTAAAATCGGTTAAACAGTTTTCGAGCTACTACAATTTGCACTGGCCATTACATGTCCTTGAGGACATGTAAAGATTCGATTCGATTGATTTTTATGGTCGATATCTCATTTTGTTTTTATTATATATCGCTATGCGATAAAATAATAAATCTGGAAGTTTTTTGCCGTTTTCGATTTTTCATGAATTTTTGCCATTTTTTCGTAAAAAATATTTTGTTTTCTTAAATTTTTTATTATAACTCCGATACTATTGATCCGATTGAACGCGATATATAGACGAATTAAAGGCTATGTAAATCTTAATTTTTCTGATTTTAGTTTAATAATATCGGACTAATAGTTTTTGAGTTATCATTAATTATTTGAAGAAACGTCTAAAAAAAATTGCAATTTAAAAAAAAAAAAAAATTTTTTAAAAATCTGCCCATAGAATTTAAAAATTTTACCATTTTTGTACAAAGGTAGACATGATACATCAAAATTGTATAGTGGTTTTAAGAGCACATGAAATTTTTGTAATTTTACAATTCGTTTATGAATTAGGAGGGAAATTTTTAATAAAAAAATAAAATATTAATTCATTTTTACGAGAAATAATTGGATGTAAATAATAAGAAGAAATTTCTTTCTAAAAATAGTTTCAAGTCTACAGAATTACCGAATAATTTATGAAGTGATAAAATTACGCATGTCTTAATTTAAATTTTAAAATAATATTTAAATGCATTTTAATATTCATATATTATAATGCTTGCTGTAAGTATGAATATTTAATTCAAAATAATGGCACTGTGGAATATAGTTTTTAATTTATTTGTATTAATTTACAAAAAATAATTTACAGCCAAAAAAAATTATAACACTAAGAACCAAATGGGGGTCATTGAAATATAAAATTCTATTTTAGAATACAAAAAACCTGTTGGCTAAATACAGAAATCTTATGTTTTGTAGGTGGAAATTATAATATTTGGCAAAATGGATGGACATAAAAAACACCAAATGTTTATTTGCTAATAAAGATATTTCTTAAAACTATGAATTATTTAAAGAATTTCTAGTTCGACAGCATATCCCATTAAGAATATGGATCTTAGAGGTTTAAATAAAAGAGGCCGTTTCACAAATTAATACAAACATAAATAGTTTAGATTTTGAAGAGAAGGAACACAGAAACAAACAAAAATAAAATGCGTTCATTTATTGTAAGTTTTAAAAAAAGAACTAAACTCTCGAATAATTTAAATTAATCAAATAACTTTAATTTTATTTTAAGGTTTTATGCCTTATAGCCGTCGCTTGTGCCGACAAATTGGGTTACAACTACCAACCCGTTGGTCATTCCGATGCTGGTTTATCTTTCCAACCCGGATCTGATACTGGTGCTTCAAATGCTGCTCCATCCTACTCTGCCCCTGCTGGTACTTCATACGATGTTCCATCATACTCTGTTCCTGCCAGTACTAATGATGCTCCTTCATACGCTGCCCCTGCTGAGCTCGAAAAGGAATTCTACTCATTCTCTGCCCCCGAATCTGAATTCTCCGATCCCAATGCTGACCAAAAGATTGCCGGTAGTGTGAAACAAGGTCTTCGTGTTGTCTTCATCAAGGGACCCGAAAACAAGGCCTTGGAAGATGCTGCTCTCGCTTTGGCCAAACAAGCTGCCGATCAAAAGACCGCCATCTATGTCCTCAACAAACAAGCCGATATTGGAGATTTGGCCAACCGTCTCAATGCCATCAACAAGAACGCCAATAACAAACCCGAAGTACACTTTGTCAAATACCGTACCCCTGAAGATGCCGCCAATGCTCAAAAAGCCATCCAAGGCCAATACGACTCTTTGGGAGGCTCTTCTCAATCTCACAATGGTGGTGTTGCTCCCGTTCTTAACTTCGCTTCTCAAGCCTCTCCCGTTCGTTCAGCACCTGCTCAAGCTCCCGGTAGCTCTTACTTGCCTTCAGCTATTTTCCGTCGTCGGTTCTAAATTATGAAACGCGCGTAGCCAAAGAGACTGATATGTCGCTATTTTTGTTAACTATGTTTTAAGATTTAAATTGAATAAATTTGTATTCTATTATATAAAAATTTATGCTTTTTTAGTTTTTTTAAACTTATCACGCTTTCTTTAAATTAGTATTTCGTTATGTTGGACATTTTAGTATTGGATATTTGTCGTCTTCATATTTTGGTATTGACTGTTGCATTATTATACGTAACACAACCATAAATGGGAACGCATGTCAATTTGTAAGTATCCAGCAAAACTTTGATAATGAGATGTACTCTGGTGATATACATTACCTTGTAATGTGATATATATTACCTTGTAATGACAAAAACATACATCCGAATTACTTATAGGTTATTAGAATAAATAGTTATTTTCAATTCGAATGGTAATTTAAACTTAATGGCCCAGTTGCTGGGATTTTCCAAGACTAATAGTATTTTATTTTTCCAATTTTTTATATCTGTAAATGATTTTTATAATAAATTAACTCATGCGTAAGCTTGGGCAAAGACTGGGAACTATTTAGAGCCCATGGTTACGCAAGGGTTAATTTGTATGCAAATGCTTTAAAAGCGCCTGAATGTTTTTTTTGAATTTTCATTGAAATATAACAATAAAAACATATAATTTCTAGTCTTCTTCTTCTCTTGTCCTTAACTCCCTGTGGAGCATAAGGCCTCAACCATCCTTTTATATCGAAATCTATTGCGAGATGTTAGGCATACATCATACCATGTGTAGTTTGCTGCTTGTAAATCCGCATCAATTGACCTTCTCCACGTTCCAGCAGGTGCACCAACACGACGGAATCCTTGTGGATTCCAACGAAGCGCTTGTCGAGCAATGTTGGTATTTGGAATTCAAAGTGTGTGGCCTATCCACCGCCATTTCCGTTGACATACCTCTATAGAAGAAGGGATTTGGTTTGTAGCGTTTAGTAGATCTTCATTTCTTATGCAATTTGGCCACCATATATTAAGGATTTGCCGCAAGCATTTGTTTGCAAAGGTTTGTAGGTGCTTATCGATGGCATTTGTGCGTTTCCAAGTTTCGCAGCCGTAATACAAGATGGACTTGACATTCGAGTTATATATTCGTAACTTAGTTGTTGTTGATATTCGCCGAGATTTCCAAATAGCTTGGAGAATGCCGAATGCAGATTTTGCCTCATTAATACGCGATTCAATATCCTCGTCGGAGCCACCTTTTGTAGATACCAAACTTCCAAGATAATTAAAGGTACCTACACATCCAATAACCTCTTTATCCACATTGATGTGTGGCGACGTGTTAGCGCCATAGCCTCCAGGCATAATCTTTGTCTTGGCAATATTGATTTCCAGCCCAGCTGCCCGAGATTCAACAGTAATAGCGCTAGTGTTTTCTTGAAGGTGACCTGGGCTTTAGCTTAGAAGATATACGTCATCGGCGTATTAAAAGTCCTCGAGTTGTTTAAAGGGTGTCCATTGAATACCACGACTACCATTCCGTGCTGTGCGCGTTATATTGTAGATGACAAGGATAAAAAGTATAGCTGATAAGATACATCCTTGTCTTACTCCAGTAGTAACATCGAACGGATTAGGCAATTTACCTTAATGTAGAACCCGGCATTTAAAGTCCACATACTTTGCCCGAATTAAGTTTAGAATTTTCGTTGGCATATTACGGTTTTCTAAAATTCTCCTGTTGACAGGATATTAAGTAACAATTCACGTGCTTTTTTTTTATAACGCTTGATTTGTGCTCACGCTCCAACCGAGGAGAAAGATGATGGTATAAAGGAAGCCTTTTATGAACAACTTGAGGAAGTTTAAGATAGCTGCCCTAATCACGACGTTAAAATGATACTGGGTGATTTTAACCCAAAGTTAGGGCATGAAAGCTGTTTTGAGAATACTCTTGGTAAGTTTAGTCTACACACTGTTACCACTGACAATGGTACGAGATTAATCTCTTTTGCGGCGGCACGCAATATGGTCTTGAGCAGCACCAAATTTCCACATCTAAATATCCACAAAGCTACATTGGTGTCTCCTGATCGACTAACGAAAAATCAAATAGACTATATTTTAGTTGATGGAAGAGACTCATCAAGTGTGTTGGATGTGCGTTCAATGCGAGGAGCTAACATGGACTCTGATCATTACCTTGTTGTAGCTAAGGTGAAAACATATCTAAGTATGTCGAGTAGCAAACAGGCAAAACCGCAAAGGAAGTATGACGTAAAAAAAACTTAAATCTTAGCAAATTGCCACTGATTACACCAAACGGGCAACTCAATTGCTAAAAGAGAATAACTCAAACGATATTTGCACGCTGTGTCATCATATTGCCAACTCCATGAAGTCTGCTTCAAGATCGGTAATATGATATCAAATCCCTCAACACCAGATGGGTGATTATGGCAACTGTATCTTTTTCTGTAAGGAAGACCAAGAAAATCTGGTTTCAGATACAGAAAGCGTATTGAAACTGTGGAAGGAGCAATATGTTGGTTGCAAATGAAAGCGACCAACATGACACGCCTGAACAAATCAACAATGACGGCGTTATATGTCCACAACCCAACCAGAATGAGGTAAGAACTGCAATAGCGCGATTTGTTGACTACAAAGCACTACAAAGCAACTTTTGATAGCCCGATTCCGAAGAAGGTGTTTAAAGGTAAGAACCAATCAGAATCCTTCATAAATAAACGGGATTCAGGCAAGGTGACAGTCTATCTTGTTACCTCTTCAATATTATGTTAGAGAAAAACTTGCGAGGTACAATTTTTAATAGAAAGCATGTGCTACTCGCGTTTGCCGATGACATTGATATTCTGGGACGCACATTGCTCGAGGTAACTGCCGCCTTTTCCAGTATCGAGAAGGAATCAAACAAAATGGGTCTAGGTGTCTAGAATTGAATCACATGTGTCCATTGGAAACTATAGCTTCAAGGTTGTAAAATAATTTGTATACCTTAGTACCGCTGTAAGCATCAACAACGATATAAGCTTCGAAATCAAACGTAGAATCATACGTGCCAATCCATGCTATTTTGGACTAAGCAAACAGCTAAGAAATAATACGCTCTATAAAACGCTTATACACTACTCGGCATAATTGTGGTCCTATGCAATTAACAAAATAAATAAAAAAATATTGAAAATAGTGTAAAATATTGTAATTTATTAGAAAACAAAAGACTTTTCACATTTTAAATGTTTTGTATAATTTTTTTTTTTAATTGAAACAAAGAAAAAGGAAATTTCATAATGTTTGTTCCCGTACTATTTATAACGAAACTACTCAAACTTACTCAAACTTGTTCCCGTACAAAATTTTCAATACAAATTGTTGTTTTTTGGGTAATTTCTGACAACTTCGGATTGTTTTGGGTTGTTTCGTTAGAGTACGGGAACAAACATATAATGTGGCATAAGTATTTTGACATGTTTTTACAGAGCGTATTTAAAAAAATTGGGAACTTCAAGGTCAACAAAAATTAATAATAATTATTTAAGTTAATCAAAAATGTATCCTCCTTTGGCATTTAAAACTTTTTGGTGGTGGTTCGGAACAGAATCCGCCAAGAACTGTAGAAACTCCATTGAAGTCTCTTTCCAAGCATTTGCGACCTTAATAACCGTTTTATCATTTGTTCTTTTTACATCCGCAGATCTGTTTTGCTTTCTGTATGACTACAAATTTGGGGAAGCTAATCCAGAGTTTTGAACACCAGCCTCTGTTACAAATTTTGTAATCATTTTGCTCTTATGACATGGAGCGTTATCCTGTTGGAAAATTAATGCTTCTCCTATGAATTTATTGCCGGAGGGAAATGCATATTCATTCAATACTCTTAAATATTGATGATGGCTTATGGAACCGTCAATAGGAACCATGTTCCCTACTCCACTACATGAAAATACTCCGGTCGCCCGGAAGTCGATGAGTGTGGGATTCCTAATATCAAAAAAATAGCTAAGTCCATGATAGCGTGGTATTTATCCTATCAGTGAGAGGCTCATGGCAATAAACATCAAAACTAAAGCTCGCAATTTGATAATTATCAATGTCTACGCTCCGACTGAAATCCAATCTGAAAATGATAAGGATGAATTTTATGACGTACTTAGCAGTTGGATGAACACCAACGTACATAACTGTGATATTACCATGATACTTGGCGACTTTAACGCCAAGGTAGGTTCAATTAATACCGGTTTGGAACATTATATTGGTAAACACGGTGTCAGAGTAAGAAACGATAATGGAGAAAGGCTGATCGAGCTATATTGCGAAAAGAATCTTGTTGTGGGTGGCACTATTTTCCCTCATAAAGAACAGCATAAAACAACCTGGATTTCGCCGAATGGCACCACAAAGAATCAAATCGACCATATTTTAATAAATTCTAAGTGGCGATCATCTTTACTTGATGTACGCTCAAGACGCGGAGCTGATATAAATAGCGACCATCATTTAGTGATGTGTAAAATTCGACTAAAGGTTGCTGGTCTGAGGTCTGATACGGGGAAAGCAGATCGGAAAATAGATGTAGGGAAACTGGAATCCGAAAGTCATCGGAATGCCTTTATTACTTCCATAAGGAATCGGCTTCCAGATGTAATAAACAGCAACGGTGCCAGTATTAATGAAATCTCCAGGTGTGTCACACAAACATACAATGAAGTTGGTCAGCAAATCCTAGGATTTAAAGATCACAAAAGAAAGATTTGGATAACACAGGCAACATGGGACTTGATAGAACAACGCAGATCCCTTAAAAATACAATGCTAAATGAAAACGGAGATGATGGAGCCCTCAAAGCAACATATCGTGATCTATCCAATAAAATAAAGAAGAGAATGTGGATAGACGAGCAAGCGAGCCAAGCTGAATCAGCTGCAAGCAAAGGCGATATGAAGACCTTGTATAACATATCAAGGGTTTTGTGTGGCAAACCTACTTACAGTAACAGTCCTATCTTGAGTAGTAGTGGCACACTCCTTTCAACTGCGGATGAGCAACTAATACGCTGGATGGAACACTTCAAGTCAACACTTAACAACCCTATTGGATTAACACCACTGCCTGAAGTGCATAATGAAACCAACCATGATAGTATATTCAGAGGAATTTCCGACAGTCCGCCAACAATACAAGAAGTGAAGAACGCTATTAAAATCCGGGCAATGACAATATTTCAGCGGAGATGCTTTTATGTGATGTAGAAGGATCGTCGAGATTGTGGCACCCATTTGTGCGTAAAATATGGGAAGAAGAAGCTCTGCCAACCTCTTGGAATGAAGGTATACTAGTCAAAATACCAAAAAAGGGTGACCCTAAAGACTGCAATAACTACAGGGGTATAACACTTCTCCCAATACCTAGCAAAATACTAAGTCGTGTAATTTTGAACAGAATATCCGACGCAGTTTCCTCTACACTCCGCGAAAATCAGTTTGGGTTTAGAGAAAACCGTTCTTGTGTTGATCTAATCAACACAGTAAGAATAGTATTAGAGCAATGTAATGAATTCCGCACTCCTATTTACCTAGCGTTTATCGAATTTATGAAGGCCTTCGACAGTGTCAATAGAAGCTATCTATGGAGAATTTTAGAAAATCGTAACATGCCGACGAAAATTCTCAACTTAATCCGGGCAATGTACGTTGATTTTAAAAGTCGAGTCCTACACAAGGGTAAACTATCAGATCCGTTCGATGTTACTACTGGAGTAAGACAAGGATGCATATTATCACCTATACTTTTTATCCTCGTCATCGACAACATAATGCGTACGGCTCTAAATGGTAGACACGGTATCCAATGCACACTCTTTAAACAACTTGAGGACTTGGAATATGCCGATGACGTATGTCTTCTAAGCCAAAGCTCTGGCCACCTTCAAGAGAATACTAACGCTATTACTGCTGAATCTCGTATAGCTGGTCTTGAAATTAATATTTCCAAGACAAAGATTATGCCTGGAGGATATGGCGCAAACCCATTGACACACATCAATGTGAATAACGAGGTTATTGGGCGTGTAGATACCTTCAATTACCTGGGAAGTTTAGTAACTACAAAAGGTGGTGCAGACGAGGATATTAAATCGCGTATTAATAAGGCAAAATCTGCATTCGGCATTCTTCGAGCAATTTGGAAATCTCGGCAAATATCAACAACAACTAAGTTACGAATATATAACTCGAATGTCAAGTCCATCCTGTATTACGGCTGCGAAACATGGAAACGCCCTCGATAAACGACTGCAAACCTTTACAAACAAATGCTTAAGACAAATTCTTAATATATAGTGGCCGAATCGCATAAGAAATGAAGATCTACTTAATGCAACAAACCAAATCCCTGCTTCCACAGAGGTATGTCAACGGAAATGGCGATGGATAGGCCACACACTTCGAAGGCCAAATACCAACATTGCTCGACAATTGCTTTGTGGAATCCACAAGGAAGCGGGCGTCGTGTTGGTGCACCTGCTAGGACGTGGAGAAGATCAATTGATGCGGAGTTACAAGCAGCAAACTATTCATGGAATGATGTATGCCTAACATCTCGCAATAGAGTCCGATATAAAAGGATGGTTGAGGCCCTATGCTCCACTGGGAGTCAAGGATAACAGAAGAAGAAGAAGAAATTATTGCTATGTTAGAAAATTAAGCTATATCACTAGTAAATCATAAAAACTTGTAAGTTGTTGGTCCATTTTTTACTTATGTAGTGAAGGCTATTAAATAGTCGGATTTTTATTTATTTTTAGAAATAATTGTGAAACACTATTTTTGCTATCTCAATTGACAATTCTATAACAAGAAGTCAATCAAACCTTTGTGATGTTAGTTACATATTGATATTAGTACACTTAAAAAAGATCCACTACTAGGGTTACCATTAATGTTTTTAGATTAGAGAGAAATCTATATATTATAAATGTGTATGTAAGTTTATTTGTTTATTGGTTTATTTGTTTGTTTGTTTGAAAGAGGTTGACTCCTAAACGGTTAGACCGATTTTGATGAAATTTTAAAATTAGATAGAAGGTTTTAGGATATGTTTTGTTTCAAAACTTGGTCCAATATTAGCGATTTTACGGTAGATCAGCTGTGTTGTCTTCGAAAATTTGTATATAAATGTGTAGATAAGCCATTTTGTTCGCAGTGGATTTGTAGGAAAGTGGATTTGTATAATGTATTTTTAACAAATTTCATGATTTGGAATCCTTTTATGTGCTTAAATTGTACGATATGAGACGTTCTTCTTCTTCTTCTGCTATCCTTGACTCCCAGTGGAGCATAGGGCCTCATATGAGACGTTAATTGCATTTTATTGGTAATAATTTATTTTTGGAAAAAGTGAATTTCTCAAAATGCATTTTGTTTTATAAATGATTTTAAGATTTCTCATCTATTATCTGCAGATAAGCCATTTTATTTAGACCCACAATATGTAACATATAAAACTAAATGCAAATTTGAGGCTATATCATTAAACCCCTTGACCTTTTGATCAAAAAACTGTACCAACATGTCTTCAATAAGTAGTAAATACTTGGCGGTAAGTCTGTTCTCTCCCGAGACTTCTGACGAGTTATTTTCGACGTGGCTTGACTTGGTTTGGGCCTTTATGTTGGTGTAAGTGATCCTTTTTTCATCTCCATCTTCTTTGGATCCAACGTATTCTAAAGGTTCCAAACGGTTCTTTGTACAATGTTTAGTTTCTGTACAATCGATTCAGTTTTTATATGACTTTCAGCTTCAAGGATTTATATAATTTTATCAATCGTTTTTACAATTGGGCTTTAGAATCGTGGTTCATCTTTAAGGTCAAAAATATTAGAAAGAAATCGACAAAACCGAAATTGGGCACACAAAACTGTTTCATAAGAAGGTAGAAAAAATAAACTTTTATCGTGAAATCTTCTTAGCAATAAAATTAAATTATTATCTTAATAAATAGTAAAACAATTCAATTAATATATATCAATCAAAATTTATTCGATTCTAAACTTAAAACAAAGTTAACAACAATAATGACATATCAGTCTCTTTGGCTGGGTGGATTTCCTAATTTAGAAGCGACGGAAAACAGATGAAGGCAAGTAAGAGTTATCGGGAGTATGAGTAGTAGCAGAGTGGACGGGAGAGCCTTGAGAGGCGAAGTTAAGAACGGGAGCAACACCACCATTGTGAGATTGAGAAGGACCTCCCAATGAATCGTATTGGCCTTGGATGGCTTTTTGGGCGTTGGCAGCATCTTCAGGGGTACGGTATTTGACAAAGTGTACATCAGGTTTGTTGTTGGTGTTCTTGTTGATGGCATTGAGTTTGTTGGCCAAATCGCCAATATCGGCTTGTTTGTTGAGAACGTAGATGGCAGTCTTCTGATCGGCAGCATGTTTGGCCAAGGCGAGAGCAGCATCCTCCAAACCCTTGTTTTCGGGGCCCTTGATAAAGACAACACGGAGACCTTGTTTCACACTACCGGCAATCTTTTGATCAGCGTTGGGGTCAGAGAATTCACCTTCTGGGGCAGAGAATGAGAAGAATTCCTTTTCGAACTCAGCAGGGGCAGAGTAAGAAGGAGCATCATAGGTGGTACTAGAGGCAGGGGTAGAGTAGGAAGGAGCATCATAAGAGGCACCAGCGGCAGGAGCAGAGTATGAAGGAGCATCATAAGAGGCACCAGCAGCGGGGGCAGTATATGAAGGTGCAGCGTAAGAAGCACCAGGAGAGGAATAAGAAGCAGATTCTTGGGAAGCACTAGCGAGAGCGGAGTAGGAAGGAGCAGCATAGGAAGCACCAGAATCCAAACCACCAGCACCAATACCATTTCCGGGTTGGAAAGATAAGCCAGCATCGGAATGACCAACGGGTTGGTAGTTGTAACCCAATTTGTCAGCGCAGGCTACTGCTACTAGGCATAAAACCTTTAAATCAAAACAAAAATTGGTTGTTAGTTTAAATCCTTTTTAACAGGTTTATTGTTTTTAACAATTGAACTTACGATAAAAGTACGCATTTTGACTTATTTGTCCGTCTTGTGTTCTAACTATTTGAAGTTTTAACTGTTTCTGTTGATATTGATATATAAAACAATCGCTTTTATTTATACTTCCAATTTCTATATAATTAATGAAAAATGCTGTTGAAATAGAATTCCTTAATGAGTATTCATATTGTAGAAAATATATTTTTATTAGTTCATCTTTTTATTTCTTATCCATAAATATTTTTTTTATTGTTTGCATTCCACTAACAAAAAATGTTGTTGACTTTTTGTTTTGTCAATTCATCGTATTCTAGTTTGCAAATATTTTTGCCGAAACATTAAAAAGCTTTTTAACTTTAAATGCAATTATTGTGGTTTCATATTTGGTTTCATTCATTGCTTTATTTTATCTTAAAAGTTAATTTAGAACAAGGGTGCCCAAGTTATATGCGCTTGGTACTCATTTGGACAGCAACAACACTTTCGTATAGTTTGCTCTTAGGCATTGACGACAGCAATCATCAATAAAGATTTTGATAATTGTATAATATTGGTTTTTGGTGTTTCCTTTTTTCTTTGTATGATTTAGTTTAAACAACAAAAAATATTGAAAAAAAATTTGTTTTTCTTTAAACGTATTGGTGTTTGCTCTTCCATAATTAACTTTTGGGCACCATTGATTTAGAACCAAATACATATTTGATACCAAATGTTAAAATTTTGGTTTGACTTCTCGATGCTAAAATATACATGTTAATATTTTATCAATAGAGCACAAAATTGTATGAATTCCCAGGGTTTCCTTTAGGATTTAGATAATTTTATTTGCAATGTACATTAAAATCAACTGACTTATTTTTGTTTGCAAAATTTATAACAGCTACTATTTGTATAGTATCGGCTTAAAAACCAACATGGATATTAGTATGTATATTCTGAATCCTTGTCGAATTCAAAGACGTCTACTGAAGACAATATAGATCCAAAACAAAAAAACTCGGTTAACAAAATTTATGTGTGTGAAGTTAAATTTTAAAATGTAACTTTCCAAGACACAAACCCAAATAGTTAACAGAGCTATGTTAAGCACTTAATAGGGGTACTGTTCTTCTTCTTCTGTTATCCTTGACTCCCAGTGGAGCATTGGGCCTCAACCATCCTTTTATATCGGACTCTATTGCGAGATGTTAGGCATACATCATTCCATGAATAGTTTGCTGCTTGTAACTCCGCATCAATTGATCTTCTCCACGTTCTAGCAGGTGCACCAATACGTCGGCCGCTTCCTTGTGGATTCCAACGAAGCGCTTGTCGAGCAATGTTGGTATTTGGCCTTCGAAGTGTGTGGCCTATCCATCGCCATTTCCGTTGACATACCTCTGTGGAAGCAGGGATTTGGTTTGTTGCAATAAGTAGATCTTCATTTCTTATGCGATTCGGCCACCATATATTAAGAATTTGTCTTAAGCATTTGTTTGTAAAGGTTTGCAGTCGTTTATCGATGGCATTTGTGCGTTTCCATGTTTCGCAGCCGTAATACAGGATGGACTTGACATTCGAGTTATATATTCGTAACTTAGTTGTTATTGATATTTGCCGAGATTTCCAAATTGCTCGAAGAATGCCGAATGCAGATTTTGCCTTATTAATACGCGATTTAATATCCTCGTCTGCACCACCTTTTGTAGTTACTAAACTTCCCAGGTAATTGAAGGTATCTACACGCCCAATAACCTCGTTATTCACATTGATGTGTGTCAACGGGTTTGCGCCATAGCCTCCAGGCATAATCTTTGTCTTGGAAATATTAATTTCAAGACCAGCTATACGAGATTCAGCAGTAATAGCGTTGGTATTCTCTTGAAGGTGGCCAGAGCTTTGGCTTAGAAGACATACGTCATCGGAATATTCCAAGTCCTCAAGTTGTTTAAAAGGTGTCCATTGGATACCGTGTCTGCCATTTAGAGCCGTTCGCATTATGTTGTCGATGACGAGGATAAAAAGTATAGGTGATAATATACATCCTTGTCTTACTCCAGTAGTAACATCGAACGGATCTGATAGTTTACCCTTGTGTAGGACTCGACTTTTAAAATCAACGTACATTGCCCGGATTAAGTTGAGAATTTTCGTCGGCATGTTACGATTTTCTAAAATTCTCCATAGATAGCTTCTATTGACACTGTCGAAGGCCTTCATAAAGTCGATAAACGCTAGGTAAATAGGAGTGCGGAATTCATTACATTGCTCTAATACTATTCTTACTGTGTTGATTAGATCAACACAAGAACGGTTTTCTCTAAACCCAAACTGATTTTCGCGGAGTGTAGAGGAAACTGCGTCGGATATTCTGTTCAAAATTACACGACTTAGTATTTTGCTAGGTATTGGGAGAAGTGTTATACCCCTGTAGTTATTGCAGTCTTTAGGGTCACCCTTTTTTGGTATTTTGACTAGTATACCTTCATTCCAAGAGGTTGGCAGAGCTTCTTCTTCCCATATTTTACGCACAAATGGGTGCCACAATCTCGACGATCCTTCTACATCACATAAAAGCATCTCCGCTGAAATATTGTCATTGCCCGGGGCCTTGTTGCGTTTAAGGATTTTAATAGCGTTCTTCACTTCTTGTATTGTTGGCGGACTGTCGGAAATTCCTCTGAATATACTATCATGGTTGATTTCATTATGCACTTCAGCCAGTGGTGTTAATCCAATAGGGTTGTTAAGTGTTGACTTGAAGTGTTCCATCCAGCGTATTAGTTGCTCATCCGCAGTTGAAAGGAGTGTGCCACTACTACTCAAGATAGGACTGTTACTGTAAGTAGGTTTGCCACACAAAACCCTTGATATGTTATACAAGGTCTTCATATCGCCTTTGCTTGCAGCTGATTCAGCTTGGCTCGCTTGCTCGTCTATCCACATTCTCTTCTTTATTTTATTGGATAGATCACGATATGTTGCTTTGAGGGCTCCAACATCTCCGTTTTCATTTAGCAATGTATTTTTTAAGGGATCTGCGTTGTTCTATCAAGTCCCATATTGCCTGTGTTATCCAAATATTTCTTTTGTGATCATTAAATCCTAGGATTTGTTGACCAACTTCATTGTATGTTTGTGTGACACACCTGGAGATTTCATTAATACTGGCACCGTTGCTGTTTATTACATCTGGAAGCCGATTCCTTATGGAAGTAATAAAGGCATTCCGATGACTTTCGGATTCCAGTTTCCCTACATCTATTTTCCGATCTGCTTTCGCCGTATCAGACCTCAGAGCAGCAACCTTTAGTCGAATTTTACACATCACTAAATGATGGTCGCTATTTATATCAGCTCCGCGTCTTGAGCGTACATCAAGTAAAGATGATCGCCACTTAGAATTTATTAAAATATGGTCGATTTGATTCTTTGTGATGCCATTCGGCGAAATCCAGGTTATTTTATGCTGTTCTTTATGATGGAAAATAGTGCCACCCACAAAAAGATTCTTTTCGCAATATAGCTCGATCAGCCTTTCTCCATTATCGTTTCTTACTCCGACACCGTGTTTACCAATATAATGTTCCAAACCGGTATTAATTGAACCTACCTTGGCGTTAAAGTCGCCAAATATCATGGTAATATCACAGTTATGTACGTTGGTGTTCATCCATTTGCTAAGTACATCATAAAATTCATCCTTATCATTTTCAGATTGGATTTCAGTCGGAGCGTAGACATTGATAATTATCAAATTGCGAGCTTTAGTTTTGATCTTTATTGCCATGAGCCTCTCACTGATAGGATACCACGCTATCATGGACTTAGCTATTTTTTTTGATATTAGGAATCCCACACCTCTACTATGCTCATCGCCTTCCGGGCGACCGGAATAAAGAAACACAGTATTTTCATTCCGTATCTCCCCTTGCCCTGTCCATCTTACTTCTTGCACCGCCAACAAATCAATTTTATAACTTAATTTATCGAGATTTAATTTTTTTATTTCCAGTAATTGACTTATGTTTACAGAAAACTTATCTGTGTTAAATTTTATATTTATTGACGTTTTTGTGATTATAGAGGTACACATTTATGTAAATTTAAAGAGTTAATCTGATGAAATGTGGATTTCAACAAATTTTTGAACACTATCGTTGACTGTATATTAGAGCGGTTCGCCTTCCATACAAAAAAAAAAGTTGTGCCAGTCACCCCCTAGGATTAAATATAATGTTAAAACAATTCTAAAAACAATTTTTTTATATTTTTACCACGCCTACAAATACCGCCCTTTTAGTATTTTGTTTACTGTGTCGCCATTTTAAGTCCGATCATAACATTTTTTATATTGATGTTCGCGGCTCTGTGATTGTTTTTTTCTACCACGTCAATTTATAGTCTTAATTTAAAAAAACTACTTTTGTACTCGAATAGAATTTTGAAAAATTATGACTAGAAATTGTCGTAGTAGTAAAAATCTATCAAAGGGAGTAATGTAGCCCTTTTAGACCCGTGAACACCGATATGTAAGGTTATATGATCGGACTAAAGATGGCGAAACAGTTAACAAAGTACAAAAAGGGCGGTATTTGTAGGCGTGTTAAAAAAATTGTTTTAGATTTATTTTGACATTATCTTTAATCCTAGGGGGTGACTGACTCAACTTTTTTTTCGAACCACTCTACTGTATATAATATTTGCTGAAATTAATTTAAATACAAGTATATTTGAGACTTTAAAAGATTTTCTATACCGGGAACTGCATTCGCGAAATTACGAACCCATTTGCTCCAAAAAATATAGGGATTATCCCTATACTTAAGAAAATATATGTGACAGATTTCATTAAATTATTTTGAAAATTACTTAAAAGTATCAGACTAATAGGTCTATGCGTTACGAAAATCAGCACAAACTTAATTGTATAGCCTTTCCAACCTTGTTGGTGAAGGGTATAATTATGCTGTGAAATTTGTTTATGCTCACACATTTTTATATGACAGTTTTTATTACCAAAGCATTCTAAAGACGGAGCGACTGAAAAACAAAAAATTGTTATCAAAAATGAACATATAACTATTGTTATTGTTTAAACTTTTCGCTTGTGACTAAACGTTGAATTGATTAAAAAATAAAATTGTGCAATTTGTTAGTGGAAACGGAAATTATAATAAAAACACGGATATACAAAACTATAAAAATAGTTTGCTTATGAACTAATACAAATATTTGCTATTAAATATGAATTCTCCTAAAGAAATTTAAGTTCAACAGCATTTTTCATTAACACTGCGAAATTTCGAGGTATAAATAAAAGAGGTTGTTTCACTGATCGATATAATCAGAAACCGTTTAAACTTAAAAAAGTTAGAACATAGAAATATAACTACAAACTAAATAAAATGCGTACCTTTATCGTAAGTTTTATTTAACTAAACAAAAACTAAACTTTGCCAAAAGAATGTATTTAAACAAAATATTTTTTTTTCTCTTTTAAAGGTTTTGTGCCTTGTCGCAGTAGCCTGCGCTGATAAATTGGGTTACAACTACCAACCTGTCGGTCACTCCGATGCTGGTTTATCTTTCCAACCTGGATCTGGTATTAGTGCCGGTGGTTTGGATACTGGTGCTTCTTATGCTGCTCCTTCTTACTCTGCTCCTGCTAGTGCTGCCCAAGAATCTGCTTCTTATTCCTCCCCTGGTGTTTCTTACGCTGCTCCTTCATATACTGCCCCTGCTGCTGATGCCTCTTATGATGCTCCTTCTTACTCTGCCCCTGCCGCTAGTGCCACTTATGATGCTCCATCATACTCTGCCCCCGCTGCTGAGTTCGAAAAGGAATTCTTCTCATTCTCTGCCCCCGAAGGTGAATTCTCGGATCCCAATGCTGATCAAAAGATTGCCGGTAGTGTGAAACAAGGTCTCCGTGTTGTCTTCATCAAGGGCCCCGAAAACAAAGGTTTGGAAGATGCTGCCCTCGCTTTGGCCAAGCATGCTGCTGATCAGAAGACAGACATCTATGTCCTCAACAAACAAGCCGATATTGGAGATTTGGCCAACCGTCTCAATGCCATCAACAAGAACGCCAACAACAAACCCGATGTACACTTTGTCAAATACCGTACCCCTGAAGATGCTGCCAATGCCCAAAAAGCCATCCAAGGCCAATACGATTCATTGGGAGGTCCTTCTCAATCTCACAATGGTGGTGTTGCACCCGTTCTTAACTTCGCCTCTCAAGCTCCCGTTCACTCTGCTCCTGCTCAGACTCCCGATAACTCTTACCTGCCTTCCTCTGTTTTTCGTCGCGTCTAAATAGGAAACATTTCTAACCAAAGAGACTGATGTCATTGTTTTTGTTAATTATGTTTTAAGTTTTAAATCGAATAAATATTGATTTTAATATAAAATTTTGATTTTATTTTTTGTAAACTCAATTTGAGCCAATTTCAAAATGATTGCATAGATAGAAATTTAATTGAAGTTAAGGTAGAAGGCCAATGCACGCGGCTGCGGCCGGCAATCAGCTGTTTTTTGATTTGTCAAATTTGAAGCGGCAATGGAAAAAAGTAGAACATTGTTCTATTTTTCCGCGCGGCAGATTTTTTCAGTGCTGCCAGATTTAATTATATCCTACTCAAATATATTTTTATATGAATATTTTTGTAAACAAACGCACATTTTATGTACTGGCAATACTACGACCATCCGCAGCCGCATGTATTGTCCTTGTACCTTTAACATTCTGTTTTAGCAGGGAAGTACCCCTGCTTCCCAGTAAGCATTTAGAAGATTATTGTTTTGAAAAATCACAATGAGTATTTTTTAACCAGTTTGGAGGACCAAAAATCGATTTGTCGTCTGCGCGATTAAAAAACTAGTCGAAGTAGATTCGCGCTTATGCTTTAAAACTTACTATTTAAAAATGCAATAACAAAAAGCATATTCATTAAAAATCACACATTTAAGGGATTGAAATTCGATAGTTTTTAACGCTATTTTGCAAACAGATTTTGCACAGTTAAATGATAAAAAGGTTACTCCTATGGTGTGGGTTTTGAAATACTTTTTAACGTGCATAGACAATGGTTGCTGTAGCTAAGTGTGATAGCACGCCGACTACTAAATATAAGATATCATTTTTAGCCTGAGTTCGATCCCAGTTCGCGGCCGTCGATAAAAAATAAATAAAACAAGTAAGAAAGCGCTATAGTCGGTCAAGCCCGACCATACGATACCCTTCACCACTAAGGTCAAAGGTGTTATTTTTCCTGTATAAAGACATATATTTGCTAAATTTTGCCATCATACAAACATTTTCTCAAAACTGAGCTGAGCTGAGAGCTAGGGTCATATGTGGACAGATTATCTCGAATTTTAGAAAATTGATTACAGTTATTACAAAAATTATGTATGTAAAAAATATACTCAAAATTTTTAATATCTTTAGATTTATGAGCGTTTTAGTGATTTTTTGTGTCAGTGCGTTTTTAAAGAAAAGTTTGTATTGGAGCAATGGTCAAATGTGAACCGATTTTAACGAAATTTGGTACAGTGATTTTAGTTTACATAAGCAGTATTTGTTTTAAATTTCATGAAAAAATATTGATATTTGTGGCCAATATATCAATTCCGGGAAGTGGGACCTATGGGAGGTACCAGAAATAATGGACCGATTTTGACCAATTTCAATAGCCATGGTCCTATTATCAAAAAATGATCTGCGCCAAATTTCATCAAATTATCTTTAGAATTGCGACCTGTACTTTCATTACATGGTTTACATAGGGGTCCAGCCAGCCAGACGGACGGACATTGCTAAATCGACTCAGAAAGTCATTCTAAGCCTATTGGTATACTAAAAGGTGGGTCTAAGACAAATATTTCTATGCGTTACATACATCAGCACAAACTTATAATACCCTTTCCACCTATGGTGGTGAAGGGTATAATAACAAGAAATAGCGTAACTTCTTCAGTGTTCTAAAAATAGACTTTTTACACTACACTTTATCTCTCTACTCTCTCTCTCTCTAGGGTAACTCAATTCGTATAAAAACACCCTATATATGTACAATTGTAAAGGCAATGTTACTTTTTTTTAATCAACTGAAAAAGATTGAGTCAAAAATGAATCGAAAATGGCTCGTAAAACATTCATAAAGGCGCTCATAAAAGATTCTCGCAAGGGAGTCGCGGAGAAAACGGCAAAAAACTTCCAGTTTATTATTTTATCGCATAGCGACATATAAAAGCAACAAAATAAGAAAAAAAGCGAATTCACTAAATTGTGAATAAATTCGAAAACAAATCAATCGATTTTTATGGTCGATATCTCGTTTTGTTTCTATTATCTGTGGCTTTGCGACAGAATAATGAATCTGAACATTTTTTGCTGCTTTCTAATTTTCATGATTTTTTTTAACAAAAATTTTTGCCATTTTTACGTAAAAAATATATTTTTTTCTTAAATTTTTTATTATAACTCTGATACTATTGATGCGATTGAAACGCGATATATAGACGAATCAAAGGCTATGTAAATCTTAATTTTTCTGTTTTTATTTAAATAATATCCGATTATTTGTTTCTGAGTTATCATTAATTATGTGAAAAAGTGTCTAAAAAAAAATTGCAATTTTACAAAAAAATTAAAAAAAAAACCATCCACAGAATTTAAAAATTTTACCATTTTTGTACTAAGGTAGCCATGACACATCAAATGTATATAGTGGTTACTCGAGCATATTTTTGCTGTTGCCCTGTGTTATTGATAGGTAGCTATTTAATTTCGTAAGTATTTATAATCTTAATATACTGAATATACCTCCAAATCCTTTGATTGTAAATATAAAAAGGGGACGTTAAATATATAAAAGAAGTATAGCCAAATGTTGACCGATTGTCACTAAATTTGGGCTGATGTTTATACATTTATGGAAAATTTAGTGGGCATAGCTGTTATAGTTTATAATTTAATAGATAAGAACCGATTCCAATAAAATTTGATATACAAACCAATGGTTGGATATAACTTCTCCGTTATATGGGAGCTCTTGCTAAATGTGAACCGATTTCGCCCATTCTCAATACACAACTTCTTTTACATATCGAAAACACTTTTGTCTCTCTCGCTCTTTTAGTTAAGCCGCTATCGCGCCTTCATTTGATAGACAGACGGACCGAAACCAAGTTTTTTTGGATTTTTGTGTTTCCGTAAGTTTTTTATATGTATGGGAGCTAAATGGTGACTGATTATGATAAAATTTTGCATTATAGTTTTATATTTATTTGCATTTAAGTGTATTTTAGGTGGAATTTAGGCTGTTTTCATTAGTGTTTTGTATGAGAGCTTTGGCTAAATGTGAACCGATTTCTATGATAATGCTGCCTAGTGCTTATGTTAAACTTCTATATACTAAATTGTTATCATAGCTCGTATAATTTGTCATTTATTAGCAAATAAGCGATTGGCCTATACGAGGTTATATGGGAGCTAATGTCAAATGCAAACTGATAAGAACAATATTTGGGTCGTCTGACTTGCGGCGATTATACCTTTGTGTTATTAATATCCTCTTGAACAGATTCGAGTAAAGGTGCCAAGCACTACGATAACGTCCTTGCAATAAATCCAAACAATATTTAATTGGTTCTGTTCACAAAGAAGTCAACCTATCTCGTGAAATGCATCCAACGTTATTCTGAATTTGATACATCAAAGATTTTGAACAATTTTCAAAATTTTCATAAAATTTTAGCCAAAAAGTTATTTTTTTTGTGAGCTTTTGCTTTTAGTTGTTCAATAGCAAAAAACTCGGTTTAAGCGACAGTTTGGAAATTTTCACACATTTTTGCGAGTGTGCTCAACGAAAAACCAGTATTTTGAAAGTTTTCGTCATTTACACCTGTTGTATTTATGTTATACCTATGTATATAGAGCACATTAATCAGATATAAACTAAACGATGCGAAACTAAAAGATCTACCAATCCTTATCCATTGTTTTGGAATTTCTTGAGGCAGTTGAAAAATAAGCTAAAAAACAAGTAAGAAAGCGCTATAGTCGGTCAAGCCGACCATACGATACCCTTCACCACTAAGGTCAAAGGTGTTATTTTTCCTGTATAAAGACAAATATTTGCTAAATTTTGCCATCATACAAACATTTTCTCAAAACGCATATATTCAACCTGTTTCCGTCATTTGGACTTATATGAGAGCTAGGGTCAAATGTGGACCGATTATCTCGAAATTTGGCAAATTGATTACAGTTATCTTTAGATTTACGAGCGTTTTAGTGATTTTTTGTCTCATTTAGTGCGTTTTTGAAGAAGAGTTTGTATGGGAGCTATGGTCAAATGTGAACCGATTTCAACGAAATTTGGTACAGTGATTTAAATTTACATAAGCAGTATTTGTTTTAAATTTCATGAAAAAATATTGATATTTGTGGCCAATATAGCAATTCCGGGAAGTGGGACCTATGGGAGGTACCATAAATAATGGACCGATTTTGACCAATTTCAATAGCCATGGTCCCATTATCAAAAAAATTATCTGTGCCAAATTGCATCAAATTATCTTAAGAATTGCGACCTGTAGTTTGATTTACATGGGGGTCCAGCCAGTCAGCCAGCCGTCCAGCCAGCCAGACGGACGGGCGGACATCGCTAAATCGACTCAGAAAGTGATTCTAAGTCTATTGGTATACTAAAAGGTGGGTCTAAGACAAATATTTCTATGCGTTACAAACATCAGCACAAACTTGTAATACCCTTTCCACCTATGGTGGTCAAGGGTATAAAAATAAAAAGTGGCGAAAACGTGCTTTAAATTTTGGTAGTCATTAAGTAGCATTATACGGGACGAAATTAAAATTTAAAGGCCAATGAATTCATCTCCGAAATGTGGTGCCTATTTCAAAGAACAACGATTGGAGTCTATATGTTAAAACGAATAAAGAAAAAGATGAATTATAAAAAAAATGTAAATGTTCGTTTTTTCAGGTTTTTTAAATCTGCTAAAAGTTGCAAATTTGCGCTACTAAGATTTTGTGTTTAATATACCTAAAGTCTTGGGAGTTCAAATCTGTAATCAAATTTTCCGAACTCCTAAGAGTACATAAATTACACTGGTCAACAGGAGAAATTACTTTGAAGTACTATTTAATTTCGATGTATTCAAATTCTATGGATGCGTTTTTTTAAATTTTGTTTCAAAAATTACGTACATATTTTCAATGAGGTCGTTTTGATTTTGATTGATTTAATCATATCTTGCTTGGCTTCTTTAAGAAATTTTTCCATAAGGGTAACGGTTGTATAGTTTTTCACCATGACTTAATAATTCTGAAGGTTGTTCCATTCTCTCTTTTTGTCGCCATGATAACTTTCTGACGTTTGTTAGGATAGTAAAAGTTTATGCTACCATATTTTTGCCGACAATCCCACTTTTCTAATATTTTGTGATGACAAAATTTATGTAAATTTATGCATAAAAAACTTACGAATATTTACGAAAAATCTTCAATAAATAATCATACAATTTGTTCCAACTATATTTCTTTAATATTGAATGTCTTCATTATATGCTTAACTTCAAAATTACACATTTTTGATAACTAATCCCAATGTATTGCGTACCCCTTTTCTTAATGTGGCAACATTTTTCTTTCAATTGTTTTCAAATATGAAACTTCAAAAACCCAATATACTTCAAAATAATTTTGAAGAGAGAGAATGAAACTTCCTTGTTATTATTATTTCATGGTTTTTCACATATAAATGTAAACAATTTTTTTTTTTTTTCAAAATCAAAAAATATTTATTTTTAAAAATTCATAAAAAAATCGAAGATTTCCATAACTCAAAATTTTTATTTTACGGTCTTATGAATAAATAATACACGGTAAATATTATAGATAACACTGCTCTGCAAAAATTAATTTTTTGTCTTTCCTTTTAATAAAACTATGCGGACTTAATGGATCTTAATGCGCTAAACTCAGATCCGTTGTCGGTTTTTTTCCATCAGATCTGGATTTTTTTTTTCATGGGCGTGGCAAATTTTTCCCCTTAAATTAGTCAGGTACGGAGGCCTATTTATATAAAATTTGATTGTGTTATGCTCTTTAGCGAAGATGTCGCGGATAAGCCGGTGAAGGTTTTAAAGTTGATAAGACTAATTTCCGACAGATGGCGCCACTGAAAATTACTAAAAATTAATTAAATCGTAAACTGTACATTTGATCATGCTATGATCTTTAGCAAAGTTGTAGCGCATGAGCCGACGAAGGCTTTTTAGTTGGTATGAATAATTTCCGACAGGTGGCGCTACAGAAACTTACTCAAAGTCAATTTAATCGTAATCTGTACATTTAATCATGCTACAATCTTTAGCAAAATTGTTGCACATGAGCCGACGAAGGTTTCTTAGTTGGTATGAAGAAATTTCGACAGGTGGCGCTACTGAAATTTACTCAAAGTCAATTTAATCGTATGCTGTACATTTAATCATGCTATAATCTTCAGCAAAGTTGTTACGGATAAGCCGAAGAAGGTTTATGAATTGGAATAAGCAAAGTCCAACAGGTGGCGCCACAGAAGACTACTCAAAATGAATTAAATCGTAAACTGTGCATTTGATCAGACTATAATCTTTAGCAAAGTTGTTGCGCATGAGTCAACAGAGGTTTCTGTTGATATGAATAATTTCCAAAATCATTCAAAATGAGTTAAACTGTAAACTATGCAAACTATTTGTTGGTCGAACAAAATAAATCAAATAATTCAAAATTAACTGAATATTTCTACAATGTCTTTCCTCTAAATTTATTTTAGCACTTTATAATATAAAATATATAAAAACTTTAAAATTTTCCTCAAAATGCTTATCATAAAGCTCCAGGTACTAATAGCTAAAGACCGCAGTTCGATAGAACAAAAAATAGTCACCCTCACAATCATTTAATAAGAAAATGAAAGCATATTGTGCTTTATCTTTAAAAATCTCTGCATATCGAGATAATATAAATTTATTCATTGCATTTTGTTAGTAGAAACGGAAATATATCAAAATAAAAGCGGATGCATAAAACAAAATAAATTTATGAACTAATAAAAATATTTCTACAAAAATATCAATTCTAAAGAAATTCTCGTTTAAGAGCAGAACTTATATATTTGGAATATTAAAATTGGGAGTATAAATAAAAGCGATTGTTTTTATGATTAATATAAACATAAAGAGTTTGGATTTCATATCGTTAGAACATAGAAGAAAAAAAAAAGAATTAAAATGCGTTCATTTATTGTAAGTATAAAAATACATATGCATAGATATAAACCAAATTTATACTAGATACGAAAAATAATACATAATTTTTACTTTAAAGGTTTTATGCCTTGTCGCAGTAGCCTGCGCCGACAAATTGGGCTACAACTACCAACCTGTAGGTCATTCTGATGCTGGTTTATCTTTCCAACCTGGTAATGGTTTCGCCACTGGTGCCTCTTACGATGCCCCTTCCTACTCTGCCCCCACCAGCGCTGCTCATGAATCTGCTTCATACTCCGCTCCAACCAGTGGATCTTACGATGCTCCTGCTAGTGCCACTATTGATGCTCCTTCATATTCAGCCCCTGCCAGTGCCTCATACAATGCTCCTGCCAGTGCTACTTATGATGCTCCATCATACTCCGCCCCTGCCACTGGTGCCTCTTATGATGCTCCTTCATACTCTGCCCCAGCTGAATTCGAAAAGGAATTCTTCTCATTCTCTGCCCCCGAAGGTGAATTCTCTGATCCCAATGCTGATCAAAAGATTGCCGGCAGTGTGAAACAAGGTCTCCGTGTTGTCTTCATCAAGGGCCCCGAAAACAAGGGCTTGGAAAATGCTGCCCTCTCTTTGGCCAAACATGCTGCCGATCAAAAGTCAGACATCTATGTCCTCAACAAGCAAGCCGATATTGGAGATTTGGCCAACCGTCTCAATGCCATCAACAAGAACGCCAACAACAAACCCGATGTACACTTTGTCAAATACCGTACCCCTGAAGATGCCGCCAATGCCCAAAAAGCCATCCAAGACCAATACAATTCTTTGGGAGGTCCTTCCCAATCTCACAATGGTGGCGTTGCTCCCGTCCTTAACTTCGCCTCTCAGGGCCCCGTTCACTCTGCCTCAGCTCCTATACCCGATAACTCTTACTTGCCATCATCTGTTTTCCGCCGCTTCTAAAGTCTAAAACATTTTTAGCCCAAGAGACTGGTATCATTGTTTTTGTTAATCTTATTTTAAGTTTTTGATCGAATAAATTTTAATTTAATCATATTTGTAGAAGGATATTAAAATCTTAAAGAAATTATTTGTTTCCCATGATTATTGCAGATTCGACATGCTTTATAAGTCCAGGAAGTGGTCTAAAAAAATGTTTATTATAAAATATTCGTTAAACTACAATAGTTAAAAAATTTATAAAACAGACTAATTATTCTAATTTATTATTCTAATTTTAGCTTTTTCATAGTAATTGTTTCTTCTAGGAGTGGGTTACTAACCTGACATCCTAACCCATATTTTTATACCTACCATCAAAGAGAATGTATATGCCCAACTTTTTTTTTTTTGTCGTGAAATCATGGATTTTTTTGTATTTGTCGGAATCCATATGGCATAAAATATATGTTTATTCAAAATAAAATACAAAAAAATTTACCATCTTGGAAATATTCAGCGCCCCAATTTTGGGGCACTGAGCACCGCCAGCCAAGAAATACTTTAAAAAATATTATAGGCTTATTTGATTTAATAAAAGTCTTTTAGGGAAAAATTATTTATGAATTTATTATATACATACATAGTAAGATATATAAGAGACTATGTTTTCATATTTTTTAATTTAAGAATGAAAAATTTCAAAACAATTAGTGTGGCAGCCGACATCACATTCTCGGGATTTTTTAGTTGTATTTTTATGACATTCGCCACAACGTATCTGAGTTGCACTGGAAACAATTATATGACCAACTCCATCGAGACGAACTTCATCTTGAACTCTTCTTTTTCTAGAAACAGGCTTAAGTGGTCGGCCTGTAGAGCGAGCCGATGCATACCTTCCCAGATAAGTAGTAACTATAGATCTGGTGAAGGCCAGATAGTCGAGATGGGACTTCTCTTGTCCAGCTGGAGATAGCTTGTATAACTGAAAGGCATTATTCATCGAAGCATTTAAGGGCCACATCAAAAGTTGCCAGTACCATTTCTTTTTATTCATGTTAATGCGGTAACAGGCAATATTCTGGTCGAGACGATCTACCTCGCCCGATATATATTGTATATTTGTACACAAAAAGGTTGTTGAATAGATATTTTCTTCTTTTCGCTGCTTGACCAACGTTGTGCAAATGCAATTGGTGCTATGCCTTCGCAGGTTGATGCTACTGTGACTACGTTATTATCGTTGTACCGAACCATAGTTACTTGTGACGTTTCGCCAGTAACTTGGTGATAGCTTCCACGCTCCCTCTTCTTCATTTCTGCAACAGATTTCAACGGTGCATGCTCAATACGATTTGTACGTATTGTACCTGTGCCTTGATGACCTAATTCTTTCAGAGCTGTGAGCAATCTAAAAGACGTAAAAAAATTGTCTATGTAAACATGCACTGGGGCTCCTAAAGGCAATTTGGAAACTAAATTGGTGACGACAGAACCTCCAACCCCTAGCTCTGGATTAGTGTTACCTTGGTAAGGTACAGCTTGTACAAGATATCCTAAACGTGTTGCCATACACCAGCATTTGAATCCAAAACGTATTGGTTTGCCGTGGATATGTTGTTTTGTACTGTGATGACCGTAATATGGAATCATGGATTCATCAATACTTACTTCATAAAACTGAGGCCAATATTGCATCCATTTTTCATTTAGCTTGTCCCATAGAGGTCGCACTTTAGTAAACTTATCTTGGGGGTCTAAAGTCGCATTATCAGAAACACGCAAAAATCGCAGTATCTGTTCAAATCGCGAACGGGAAAATGCATTAGCTACACCAGGGTGATACGTATCGGCTCCAGTATCCCAATACATACGATTCCTAGCTTGAATATTATATCCACTTAGAATAAGTATCGCAAACACTAGGCGAATTTCTTCTTTCATTACTTCAAATTGTTTTCCTTCAAACACCGCATGCCTTCTTGAATTTTCTACGAACATATCTAATATATCATCATCATAAAACAATTCAAACCATTCAACAGGAGACTTGTTAGTATTTAAAAATTCTGGTCGATTCCATTCTCTTCTCTGATGTTCCGGCAAATCAATTCCTTTCCAATTTCTTTTTTCTACGACCTTCTTTTTTCTAAACTGCTTTTGAGCTGAAGTACTGGATGCAATATGCGATAGAGGCAGGTTATCATCACTTGAGTCATCTTCTCCAATTATTTCTAAATGTAAACCAGGACCTGATTTTCGCACACACTCAAGTTCTGCTTCAGCCCGGAGCTGGTTTCCTGATAAATGATTTAAATCTTTCACAACCGCATCTTCTTCATCACTATCACTGTCACTTAGCATATGATTGCTGGGTGGACATGTGTAAATAGTGGCCTCAATAATGTCATCTTCAGTGTCTAAAATATCCAAAATTTCTGCCAAACATAACCTAAAGCAAAATATTGAGTATCATGTGAACATATTCAATGAATAAACAATAAAAAATATGTAAGACAAATTTTGATTTTCATGTAGGAGTTGGTGCTCAGCGCCCCAATAATGGGGCGTAAGCAACAACACCTCTCAAAAACAATATTTCACTAGAAACAAATGTTTTCTGTTACTGAACTCGTTAGAAAGGTATCAATAAATAAAAAAACAATATACATAATCTTAATGAAAATAAAATAATAATAAACTCACTTTTTATTGCGCGACATCGCGATCACTATACTTGCACTTTTTATTTTATAATTTGACAAAAAATATGCTGCTGGAATTTTATTCTTCTTATTCTCTATGTTGACACAACACGGATAACGGTAAACGCACACTCAAAAAAATAATAAGTTATTCTTTAACCACGCAGCTGATCAATACCTGACCGTTTAAAAATATATGGACCTGTCGTATTACTATTAGCATGTTTATCCTAACTAAATATTAAGCTTAACGATAAGCATTTAACAACTAATTAATGTAAAAGCATACCAGTTTACGATTCCGAATTTTGTTCAAAGTAAATAGTAGGGAAACCACTTACATACTTTTAAATGTTGAACTATAAAGCATCTGCAACCGAATTTAGTCAAAATATTTTCCTAACAGTACCAGCCAGCGTAACAACTTATTTTGAATTTGGTCCACATTTTGAATTAGCTGCTCCCTCGTAGATATTTGAGAGATATTTCTAAATTTAACACAACTTGATGGTGGGTATATAAGATTGGGCACAGCCGAATATAACACTCTTATTTGTTTATTATTATATTGTCCAGCTAATTTTTGGATCGTCAAGATTGTTTTTCCTTATATCCAGCTTTTTCAGGATTTGTGCCTGGCAACTATACATTTGATCCACACTTCTATTTTGCAAACATTCGGACTCACATGTTTATGACTATTATTATGAAAACTTAAGCTAAAATGCATCTTTACATTAAACATAGAGCTACTAAATAGCTATCGAATCGCAAAAAATGCCAAATAATTTTTTTTTATGTTTTTTATACATCAAACGAACACACGTTCGGGACCCCAGGAAATGCCCATATTTTTAATATTCCGCTATTTTGCTAAGCTCAATTAAAAAAAATTGACCTTTGAGTCCGGAAAAGATAGTGCTAAAGTTTTATGATATTAAAAAAAAAAAAACTTTAAAGCATACATTCTCCACGGTCTGAGAAAAAATATTCATTATTACTTTTATTATAATTTAATATAGGTTAATTATACCTTATACAAATTAACAAGCCTATACCCCAATTATGGCCGAAAAATTACATTTTCGCAAAATTCATATATTTTAAATCGTAGGTACGGCGAAACCAATTAAGATATCTACACCATTTGCTGAGTTATATTTTCTTTTTTGTTTATTTTATAAAACTAGGACAATATTTTATTTCTTTTAATATATCGGCAAATCCTGCGTGACGGACGATACATTTGTACGGATTTTGTTTTACTAAAATGAATCCAATTGTAGTTTTACACGAGATATCTTTGCACAGATTCCGGAGAATTATAGCCCATCGATTGCTCTTTCGAATGGCATTTATTGATTTACATACTTGTTTTGGGGGAAAAAGATATTCGCTTTTAAATTGCTGTGACGGACGCTATAAAAAATGGAAGTGACTTTTTTTTCAACACGTGTTTCTGTAATTTTTATCAAATCGCTCATAGTAATAAAAAAAATTGTAAATACATTAAAGATAGAGGAAAATCAGAGGATTACAAAACAGCTTTCATGAAATATTTTAAGGTTTTCAGTTGCGCCAAAAATTCATCAATGAACTGTTGCGGACGCTACGTGACGGACGATACAGTTTCTACTTCAATTTTTTTTTTTATTTTTATTAGGAAAAACTCATATTTCATATTTTTTTAATGGTTTGTAAATCAGTGTTAGGTTTACTGTTATTATGGTGTTATTTGTTCCCGAATTTCATCTCCTTCCTCTTCATGTACGCAGTTAAAATACGATTTTTGGGCACAATTTAAGATTCCACAAAACGGCTAAATACATATACTCAGTTAAAGTTTTGCACTTCTTAACATACTTTTTACATCTTAATTTTCGTGCGACTAGCTTTTAGCGTTTCCCAAAAATTAAAAAAAAATATATTTTTCAAAAGCATCAAATTTGTCCCACTGTGCGTTTATTTTTAACACCTTATATCTTTAATTTAATCTGTGGATATAGACAGTGTTATTTCTTAATAAATAATACAGATATCTGTACGAAAATTTTGTATTTAATAGATATCATTTTGTAAAAAAATATATACTGTGACGGACGCTACACACTTTCCTTTCTATATGAACATCTATATATTTTTAGCCTAATGTAAAGCGTACTATAAATTCTCTTAACGAACCATGTTCAATTGAAGAAAAAAGACAAATTGCACTAGTCAAATTAAAAAAACTTTATTTCTGTGACGGACGCTACACACTGTGAGCCCTTTCTTACTTGACGTTATTTATATCACTCCAATTACTTTTGATGAGGTTTTTTACATCCAATTGTATGAAATTAAGCAGATTTTGAGCCTCTACTGAAATTTGATACCTAAATCTATGTTTTTGAGATTTTTATAAAATTTAAAAAAAAAAAATTATTTTAAAAAATTTATAAAAAATCGAGATGGGTGGAAATAAAGACCTGCCATTCAACAAGAGAGTAATCAAAAATTGTATCCATTATATATTCTAAAGGATCAATATGTGGCTAATTTTTCCATTAACACAAATGTTTGGTTTTGACAGTTTTAAACTTTTGTCCTTGGTTTAATGTTTTTCGGATTTGCCCATATCAAAGTAATCTGAGGATAAGTGTGAAACAAATTTCTTTAAAAATTTATAAAATTTATAATAATATGGGGAAAATATCTTAAAATAAACTCGGGAACTTTAATGATACTATCGCCTCACAGTCAATCGAAAGTGTCAATTAACTATATTATAGTTAATTGGCATTTTCGATTGATTGTGAGTCGATAGTATTATTAAAGTTCAGAGTTTATTTTAAGATATTAGCTCATATACAAAATATAGTCCACAATTACAATCACACATAGAAAAGGCTATCAAAAACGATATTGTATCAAGATTTCAAAATCAATTGTTATACCCACCATCAAAAAGAATGGGGGGGGGGGTATATTGAGATTGTCATTCCGTTTGTAATTTCCTTAATATTGGCTCAAAAACCAAAAACGATATATATTCTGAATCCTTATGAAATTCTAAGACGATTGAGTGATGTCCGTCTGTCTGTCTGTCTGATGAAATCACGATAACGCCTAAACGGAAGAAGCTAGCCCACTGAAACTTAGTACAAATATTCTTCATCTCTGGTATTGAAATTGGGCAAAATCGGTTCACATTTGATCATAGCTCCCGTATAACCTCGTCTAGGCTAATCGCTTATTTGTTAATAAATGACAAATTATAGCAGCTATGATAATAAAATTTGGTATATAGAAGTTTTACATTAGCCCTAGACAGCATGTAAAATTTCATCGGTTCACATTTAGCCATAGCTCCCATACAAAAAACTTACGAAAACAGCCTAAATTTCACCTAAAATACACTTAAATGTCAATAAATCTAAAAGTATAACAGATATAACCACTAAATTTGGCACAAGAAAGTCTGATGTCAATGCCAGCCAGTGTGCAAAATCGGTCACCATTTGACCTAGCTCCCATATAAAAAACTTACGAAAACACAGAAATTCAAAAAGAAAAGGGGATTTATGTCCGTCTGTCCGTCAGATAAAATCATGATAACTCCTTAACTACAAAAGCCAGTAAGACTAAATTAAGCACAAAGAAGTCCTATGTCAATGTCAGCCAGTGTGCGAAAGTTTGTCACAATCGGTCACCATTTCACCATAGCTCCCATATAAAAAACTTATGGAAACACAAAAATACATAAAGAAAAGGTTGTTTATGTCCGTCAGATAAAAGCACGATAGCGCCTTAACGAAAAGAGCTAGAGGGACAAAATTTTACAAAAGTATTTTGGATATTTTGAAAAAGAGGTGTGTTAAAAATGGACAAAATCGGTTCAAATTTAGTTAGAGCTCCCATATAACCCCGCCCCGGGAAACACATTAATGCTCATAAATTGAATACAATTGTAATAGCTATGACGATTAAATTTAAAATAGGGAAGTTTTATGCAATTTTGGATCAGTTTATTAAATTTTATAGGAATCAGTCCATATTTGACTTTAGCTTTCATATAAAAAACACTCACGGAAACCAAACATTTTAGCAAAGGCCAGTTATATGCTATTAAATTAGAAACTATGATAGCTATGGCCACTAAATTTTGCAAGAATAAGCTCTACTTATATACCAACCAGTGTTACAATCGGTCAACATTTGGCTATAATTCTTATATATATAACATCCCCTTTTTATATCTACAATCAAAAAGATTTGGAGGTACATTCATTGTATTAAGATTGCACCTATGAAATTAGATAGGCATCAATCAATGTTCAGCCCAGACTTTATATATGATGAATGCAGTAGGAACTCCTAACGAAATATATGGACCTGCCGCATCACTATTAACGTGTTTAGCCTAACTACATATTAAGCACAACGAAAAGTATTTAACAACTTATTAATGTAAAACTATACCCGGTTATGAGACCGAATTTTGATCAAAGTAAATACTGGGGAAACCACTTAAATATTTTTAAATGTTGAACTATAAAGCTACGGCAACCGAATTTAGTCCAAAGGTTTTACCAACAATACCAATTAGCTTAGCGATTTTTTCAGTTTTGGTCCAGATTTTGAATTAGCTGCACCCTGTTTCTGAATTTAGCACAACTTGATGGTGGGTATATAAGATTCGGCACAGCCGAATATAACAATCTTATGCTGGAAACACAATCACGACAGCAGGCTACACGAACACCGACTACAAAAGTCGTTGGCTGCAACAGTCGCCTTGTAGTCAGCTACTTAATTATTTTTAAGACGGCAGCTGCATTGAAAACAGCTGATATAAATTTTTGACGTTTGGACCACTTCCTCTATTATCATTTCATCCAAGTCCATACCAATACCTAAAATATGTTAAGAACTATTATTAATAAGGAATAAGTAATAATAAACTTACCAAATAAAACAAAAGCCAACAGATAGAAAAATTAAATAAATTAAATCAAAATGTCTACAATAGCAACAGCTGCTTATGAGTGATGCCAACATCGCATTTATAAGATGGGCAAAATAACGATTTATATTTTGACAGAAATTACATAAATCCTTTTTAGCAATCAACCTCCGATATCAACGGCTTTCATGTACCTTATAGTATACATTAATCAAAAAATTCCAATATAAAGATTTTAGGGGAATCACTTATAGTATGAGAGTTATGAGCTTTTTAAATTTTAAGAATAATAGCGCACAATTTTAAAAACTTATATCCGATATTACCTTTCTTGTATCAAACAAAAGCTACCTTTCAAATGATATACATATTCTTTCGATTTATATTGGACTAAGAGCCCATATTTTTTACAACCGAAACTTTTTAATAAAAATACGCATATCTTAAAACAACATAGATATAAGTATGCTCTTTTAAATTATAGATTTTATACAGGACATACTGGGCTTTTATATAACCTAAACTACGTAGCTCTAGCACATGAAGCGTGTGAGTTATGACAGTTTAAAAATTAACTTCTTAAAAATGTACTTTTATTGAGGTAGAGTTATATAAATATAAATTTGTATATCATATATTTATCAGATATTATTATATACATTATATATATAAATATTTGATAAGTATATTAATTGTTTATTTCAATTCCCTTCATAATTATTGTAAATAAAGTTAAGTGGTTTAAATCGCTCATTTATTTCAATATTCTATGGTGTTTACAGCACTAAATCTGTTATTGTCGCCAATAAAAATAGAAATTAGTTTAATCTTGGCTACAGGGAATAATTTTTTAAGCCGACGCTTAAAAAATTATTCCCATTTAAATGCGTGTAACCTAGTTTTGACAGGTTGTAGCCCGTAGCCTGTAGCCGTGATTGTGTTTCTAGCATTACTTGTTTATTTATGATATCACCCAGATCTTAAAGTTATTTTTAAAAGACATAAATTCTAAAAATATTTTTATACAAAACTTTAAATGATTCATTTCAAACTTTGACCCCATATTATGTTGTTGTTGTCCTAGTACTGTAGAAGATAAAAGAATACAGAAAAATATTTTCTGAATAAAATTATCGTACTTAATTAAGAAATTAAAAAAATACATAAACATTAGTGACGTCAAATTTACAGTTAAATCGATTTTATTGATATGATATTAAAAGAATTGACAAAATAAACAAATAAGTAAACTAGGATCGATCGAAATAGCAAATATCGGCATCATCATAGCCACTAAAGAAGTACATATTTTATTTTGTCAACAAAGATTTTCGCATACTTGAATACAATTAATTATTTGTTTAAACTTAGATCTATAGCAATTTGTTGGTGGAAATGCAAAGAATAAGAAACAAATGGTTAACATAACAACTATCGTTTGTTTATGAATAAATAAAATTATTTTCTACAAAATATGACAACTTTTTAAGAACTTCCAGTTATTAATAATTTCTTATCATGAATATTTATTAATATAGGAAGTATAAATAAAAGAGACCGTTTATCAGTTCAATAATAACAGAAACAGTTTACACTACAAATTAGTTAGAACACAGAAAAAGACAAATAAATCGAAATGCGTTCATTTATTGTAAGTTAAATTCATAGATGCTTTCATGCTCGAAGGATACAAAGTAATTTAACATAATAATTTTTTCTATTTTAAGGTTTTATGCTTTGTAGCAGTTGCTTGTGCCGACAAATTGGGCTACAACTACCAACCCGTTGGTCATTCTGATGGTGGTTTATCTTTCCAACCTGGATCTGGTATTGCAACCGGTGCATCTCATGATGCTCCTTCTTACTCTGCCCCTACCAGTGCTGCTCAAGAATCTGCTTCATACTCTGCCCCTGCTGGTGCTACTTATGCTGCTCCTTCATACTCTGCCTCTGCTCCCGCCTCCATTGATGCTCCTGCTGCTGCTGCCACTTATGATGCTCCTTCATACTCTGCCCCTGTTGCTGAGTTCGAAAAGGAATTCTTCTCATTCTCTGCTCCCGAAGGTGAATTCTCTGATCCCAATGCTGACCAAAAGATTGCCGGCAGTGTGAAACAGGGTCTCCGTGTTGTCTTCATCAAGGGCCCCGAAAACAAGGGTTTGGAAGATGCTGCTCTCGCTTTGGCCAAACAAGCTGCCGATCAAAAGACTGCCATCTATGTCCTCAACAAACAAGCCGATATTGGAGATTTGGCCAACCGTCTCAATGCCATCAACAAGAACGCCAACAACAAACCCGAAGTACACTTTGTCAAATACCGTACCCCTGAAGATGCTGCCAACGCCCAAAAAGCCATCCAAGGCCAATACGATTCTTTGGGAGGTTCTTCTCAATCTCACAATGGTGGTGTTGCTCCCGTTCTTAACTTCGCCTCTCAAGCTCCCGTTCGTTCTGCTCCTGCTCACACTCCTGATAACTCCTACTTGCCTTCATCTGTTTTCCGTCGCTTCTAAGCTATGAAAAGCTCCTAGCCAAAGAGACTGATTTGTCACTGTTTTTGTCAAGGTAGATTATATTGAAGGTAATTTCACTTCAGGTTACTAAATTTAATTTCACTTTCTGACAATTTTAAGGGTTCTGACATTTCAATAAAAATAAAGCTACCATATTATGTTAAGTTTTCCCTTTTTATTCGTCGCTGCGTCGACAATATGAATTATGTGTAAAAATTTAAACACTTTCTTTTTTGCACAGTTAAATTTTTGTTGCATATACATCTACATATCTAACTGTTAAACCATTATCTACCTATTTGTGGAGAAATAAAGCTGATTCATATAATTCCTATTCACATATAATAAAATTTTGTTTAATTATTTTTATCTCTAAAAAGACACATAGCTCATGTTGTAGTCACAACGGCAATTTGAAGTATTCGAAATTAATTAAAAAATTCTAAATAAAATCGTCATTTCAAAAAGCAAAAAGGTAACAAATTAAATAAATTGTAAAATAGAAATAATATTTTATATTTTTTTGTAGAAAAAGTGGATCTCTTTTTAGCAAAACATTGTGGTCATCAT
Organism: Stomorhina lunata; assembly: GCA_933228675.1. NCBI lineage: Eukaryota > Metazoa > Arthropoda > Insecta > Diptera > Rhiniidae > Stomorhina > Stomorhina lunata. The sequence goes on along the minus strand of OW121740.1, from coordinate 93,510,585 downwards.
CCTTTAGCACAGAACCTTAATTTAGTTGCTTATTCTCATCCTGATGAAGAGTTTGATGCTTCGTATGTAATATTGTCAGTATTTTCATTGGTTAATTTTTTGGAGGAAATGCGCTGCACTATATGAACAATCAGATGCTGGGAAAATGAATTTGTATTAAAAAATTAAAATAAATGGGGTCACTATAATGCAGAACTTCTTTTTAAAAATTCGACAAATCCTTCTCGATTACGGAAGGAGTCGCTGCCAAATTTTAATGGTGCATTGTTTCCCTGCTGATTCTCCTTAATGGCGCACTTGCTTTAATATATTTGAATGTACTTTATGTCTAAAAATATTATTATTGTTCTAAAAACGTCACTCTCTAACAGGCGCATGATCTTTGTTGCCTCCTTATTTGGCTCTAGGAACTTTCCCTAAAATTTGGCTCTAGGAACTTTCCTTAAAATTTGATAGATGAGGGAATCTCGGAATGCGCTATTGGGAAATATCAAAAACAAAAGGCGTCAATTTTTACTTTATTGATCATTTAAACCATATAAACTGTATTGAAAAAGAAAAAGCACATTTTATATTCCTGTTTTTTAGAGTATGATAGAACTAGGGTATGATGATGAGTTTATACTTTGCAGTGTGCTTTACGGGCATTTCTGACACTTTGTACCTCTACTAATGTTTTCAATATTTTCATCATATTGCTTTTAATTGTGTAATTGATCATATTATTGATCCTGACAATACCTTCTCTTGCTGCGTACAGAATTTCTTCTATGAATCTGCTTGGCTACGTTTTTCCGATTTGATTCAGTTTGTATCTGATGCATTTTTATTTTTGTTTGCGTATTTCAGTTGTAACTAGTACTGTATTGGCTAAAGCGAGCAATTTCAAGTTTGAGATCCCTCGGGAAAAAATACGTGGTTTGTATTTTCTTTTAGTAGTTTTTGTTCGTATACAATTTATATTGTACACATTACACATTTTATTAAAAAAATTACAAAATAAAAAAATACCTTTTTTATAATATGGTAACGTTATATTTGATATGACGTAGAAAAACAAACTTCAAAAACCCTTATTAAAATTTAATGAAAGCAAGTGAAATTACCTTCAGTATATATGCCTTGGTTTTTGTTAACTTTGTTTTAAGTTTTAGATCGAATAAATTTTGATTTTATTTTATATAAATTTAGAATATTTTTACTTATGCATATTCAAATTAGGATATTAAATTTTACTTTGTATGAGATAAAAAGTTTCCCTACTACTGACTTAAAAGTTAGATGCTGAAAGCTTGAAAGCTATATTTATAGTTAAAGTTACATGACAATAAGTTTTATCTTTAAAAGGCAGTGGGAGATGTGATCTTTTACATCACTGATACTTTTTATTAAACCCTTCACCGCCATAGCTATGCATAGGTAGAAAGGGTACATTGGGTTTGTGCTGATGTTTGTAACACATAGAAATATTGGTCTGAGACCCAATATTTCTATTTCGTAGTATAAAAATTGACTTAAAATTACTCCTTGAGTGGATTTAACAATGTCCGTTTGGCTGGACGGATATCCATGTAAGATTATCAAAGTGTAGGTCGTAGCTTCAAGTATAATTTAATGACATTGGTGCGGACTCATATTTTGCCCCAAGATCCCTATACTTTTTGGTCAAAATCGCATTACTATTTCGTGTACCTCCGACAGGGATGTCATCCCGGCATAGAGTTTTGGGCCCTTTACAGCCACAAATTTAATTGTATTTTAATAATATTCAGCATAAATATTGCTTATGGAAATTATTATACCTAATTAAGTTGGATTCGGTCCATATTTGATCATACCTCCCATACAAGGCACATTCTCAAAAGCCTTGTTAATACCTGGAATGGCACAATAACGCTTATAAATCGAAGAATAAATACATTTTATGACTTAAACTTTGCACAGATAAATATTTCTAAGATATTAACCGATAACCGAAATTTGGTAACAATCGATCCACAATTGACCCTTGCTGCCATATTAGGTCTTCTACCGGAAATGACATAAATCTACTAAAATCTCGAAATTTTCAAAAATAACACATACGAGTGAGTATTAGAGTATTAGACGTTAAAAGTGTTATACGATGTAGGCTATTAAATTTCAATATATAGTTCTACTCAAGGCATATATATTGAAGGTAATTTCACTTGCTTTCATTAAATTTTAATAAGGGTTTTTGAAGTTTGTTTTTCTACGTCATATCAAATATAACGTTACCACATTATAGAAAATATTTTCTTGTTTTTTTGGAAATTTTTTAAAAAAATGTGTAATGTGTACAATATAAATTATACATGAACAAATGCTGTTAAAACGAAGAATCTCAAACTCGAAATTGTTCGCTTAAGCCAATAAAGTACAAAATAGCTTGAAATGAAATACGCAAACAGAAATAAAAATGCATCAGATGCAAACTGAATTGAAGAGGAAAAACGTAGCCAAGCAGACTCATAAAAGAAATCCTTTTCGCAGCAAGGGAAGGTTATTGTCAGGATTAATCATATGATCAATAACACAATTAAAAGCAATGATATTTGATATATGATATAAAATATTAGTAGAAGTACAAAGTGTCAGAAATCCTTATAATATTAGCTACGGCCTATAAATATGCTAAAAAGAGATCCACTTTTTCTGCAAAAAACGTAAAATATTATTTCTATTTTGCTATTTTTTTAATTTGTTACCTTTTTGATTTTTGATATAATTTTATTTCGATTTTTTTTTATTAATTTCTAATACTTCAAATTTCAGCTGTGACTACAACATAAGCTATGTGTCTTTTTTAGAAATAAAAAAACTAAACAAAAATGAATTATGTGTGCATGCTATCCAGCTTTATTTCTCCACAAACAATTAGATAATGGTTAAACAGTAAGATATGTGGACGCATATGCAACAAAAAGTAAATTGAGCAATAAAAAAAGTGTTTAAATTTTTACACATAACTCATATTGTCGACGCAGCGATGAATAAAAAGGGAAAACATAACTTAATATGGTAGCTTTATTTCTATTGAAATGTCAGAACCCTTAAAATTGTCAGAAAGTGAAATTAAATTTAGTAACTTAAAGTTAAATTACCTTCATTATAATCTACCTTGGATTAAATGACTCATTACAAAATCTAATCCCATGTTATATTATTGTGAGAAATGAAAAAATACTAAAAATTACTTAAATCATTTTCTGAATAAAATTAACAACAACATCGATATCCAATCGAAGCCAATAAACAGATGTGACGTCAAAAAAAATTACAGTTATACCGATTTTACTAATAAGACATAAGAGAATTGATAAAAAAACAAATTCTGACTAGGATCGATCGAAATAAAAAAAACATCGGCATCATCACAGCCATTCAAGAAGTACATATTTTATTTTGTCAAAAAAGATCTTTGCATAACAGAATACAATTAATTATTTAATCAACCACAAAGCAAATCTTTGGCAATTTGTTGGTGGAAACGGAAACAAAAGAAACAGGTGGTCAACGAAGCAACTATCGCTTGTTTATGAACTGATAAAATAATTTTCTACAAAATATGACAACTTTTTATGAACTTCCAGTTATTAGTAATTTCTAATTATGAATATGCATGAAAATAGGAAGTATAAATAAAAGAGGCCGTTTAGCAGTTTAATAAAAACAGAAACAGTTTAAACTTCAAATTAGTTAGAACACAGAAAAAGACAAACAAGTCGATATGCGTTCATTCATTGTAAGTTCAATTCAAAGGATTATTAACTGCTTTTATGCTCAAGGAATACGAACTAATACAAACTAATTTTGTTTCTATTTAAAGGTTTTGTGCTTTGTAGCAGTGGCTTGTGCCGATAAATTGGGCTACAACTACCAACCCGTTGGTCATTCTGATGGAGGTTTATCTTTCCAACCCGGATCTGGCATTGCTACCGGTGCATCTCATGATGCTCCTTCTTACTCTGACCCTACCAGTGCTGCTCAAGAATCTGCTTCATACTCTGCCCCTGTTGGTGCTTCTTACGCTGCTCCTTCATACTCTGCCCCTGCTAGCGCCTCCATCGATGCTCCTGCTGCTGCCACTTATGATGCTCCTTCATACTCTGCCCCTGCTGCTGAGTTCGAAAAGGAATTCTTCTCATTCTCTGCTCCCGAGGGTGAATTCTCTGATCCCAATGCTGATCAAAAGATTGCCGGCAGTGTGAAACAAGGTCTCCGTGTTGTCTTCATCAAAGGCCCCGAAAACAAGGGTTTGGAAGATGCTGCTCTCGCTTTGGCCAAACAAGCTGCCGATCAAAAGACTGCCATCTATGTCCTCAACAAACAAGCCGATATTGGAGATTTGGCCAACCGTCTCAATGCCATCAACAAAAACGCCAACAACAAACCCGAAGTACACTTTGTCAAATACCGTACCCCTGAAGATGCTGCTAACGCCCAAAAAGCCATCCAAGGCCAATACGATTCTTTGGGAGGTCCTTCTCAATCTCACAACGGTGGTGTTGCTCCCGTTCTTAACTTTGCCTCTCAAGCTCCCGTTCGCTCTGCTCCTGCTCACACTCCTGATAACTCCTACTTGCCTACATCTGTTTTCCGTCGCTTCTAAACTATGAAACGCTTCTAGCCAAAGAGACTGATATCTCACTGTTTTTGTTAAATTTGTTTTAAGTTTTAAATCGAATAAATTTTGATTTTAATATTAAATTTTATATTAGTTTTCATTTGAATTATTTAAAGTATTAAAGTCCTCCTTGTCATGAACTGATAACAGTTCACCGACTTATGAAAAAACATTAATCATAAATAAACTAAAAGCTGGCTAATTTGTAGTTAGTTTATAGTCAGTATTCAAGATTTCATGCAATACAACATTATTTTATAGCAAGCTTATAGTTAGTTGTTAATAAATGTACCATATTATTAATTATAAACAAGAAAGAATGTGCTATAGTCGGTCAAGACCAACCATACGATACCCTTCACCACTTAAGTCAAAGGTGTTCTATACAGGAATAAGACAAATATTTGTTAAATTTTGCCATTATACAAACATTTTCTCAAAACTTGAATATTTAAGCTAATTCCGTCATTTGGACTTATATGAGACCTAGGGTCAAATGTGTATCGATTATATCGAAATTTGGAAAATTAATTACAGTTTTTACAGGAATTACGTGTGCAATAAATAAACTCGAAATTCGCATTATCTTTATTTATTACCACTTTTGAGTTATCAGCGTTTTAGTGATTTTTGTCTCATTTAGTGCGTTTTTACAAAAGAGTTTGTGTGGGAGCTATGGTCCAATGTGGACCGATTTCATCGAAATTTACTACATTTATTTTGGTTTATAAATGTTATGTTATTGATTTTAAATGTTATGAAAAAATATTGATATTTGTGGCCAAAATATCAATTCCGGGAAGTGGGACTTATGGGAGGTACCATAAATAATGGACCCATTTTGACGAATTTCAATAGCTATGGTCCCACTATCAAAAAAATTATCTGTGTTAAATTTCATCAAAATATCTTTAGAATTGCGACCTGTAGTTTGATAACATGGTTTACATGGAGATCCAGCCAGACGGACGGACGGATTGACATCGCTAAATCGACTCAGAAAGTGATTCTAAGTCTATTGGTATACTAAAAGGTAGGTCTAAGACAAATATTATTACATACATAAACACAAATATTACATACATAAACACAAACTTATAATACCCTTTTTACCTATGGTGGTGAAGGGTATACAAATTTTGTGGAAAAAATTGGGAACTGCGACTTTACTGAAATGTTTGTAAAGCAATAGCTCGTGAAAACCACTGACTTAGGGGGTATTGTTTTGTCGCACAGTGGTTGGAAACTCAAAAGTGGTAATAACTGTATATATTTTGAACTACAATTCTCCCTGCATCAGTACGTATGAGGGAATTGTTAGTCAATTTATTTCTATTTTACGTCAAAGTAAACCTCCTCAAAAGTAAAATAGCCTTTTAGAGGTACAACGTTAACCGTAAGAACAGTCGATACCCCGTCGATTCTAAGTCAAACCGTTTGATATGGTCTGCGACGATCATTAACCCTATAACTCTATATAGTTTTTATCATTAAAATTTGCCTTCAAATGCTTATCCTAAAGGTCCGAGTAGGTCGGTCAACCAGGTACTATGTTTTTATGTACAAACAACTTTTAAAATTTAGGATTTCGATCAAGGTCTGAAAATTTAGTAGAAGTAGCAATACATATTTTTGCAACAATATTAAAAAATCTATCTATTGATTGCAAAATGTTTTAAATTTCAAAAAAAAACTTTAAGGCTAATCACATTTAATTTATGAAGTAATAAAATTATGAATATTTTTAATAATAAAAGTTATAAAAATCTCGATTAAAATACTTAAATTGGTTATATTATCACGATAAATTAATATTAAAAAATTTGATATTTTGACGGTTGTCAGTAACAATACATTTAAAGACTTGTTAATAAAAAAAATAACTATAACCCCCGTTTAGTTATTTTTTTTATTAACAAGTCAATAAAAGAAAAATAGAATATGATCATAAAAATTAAACAAAAAGTGAATATTTTATCTTGCTAACAAGAATCTCCACATACCAGAATATAATAAATTCTTTAAATTTTAAACGATTTGTAGGTGGAATTTTATTGCAAAAAAAAAAAATTATTTTTTTTTTCATTTTAAAATCATACGTATTCTGCTACCGAAAGTGCCTCATGCTCAGCCTCACTCTTCTTCGCTGCATTCATCCAAAAAACTTTGTAAATACTATAAAATTTTCTCATTTTGATACGAATTTTTTTTTTTAAATTTCTTGCTTTTATAGAAAATTTTTCAAAACTTTCTTATTTTATAGGAAATTTTTAAAAAATTTCTTATCTTTAGAAGAAATTTTTGAAAAATTTCTTATTTTTATCGGAAATTTTTAAAAAATTTCCTACCTTTATTTGAAGTTTTTTAAAAATTTCTTATTTTAAAAGGAACATTTTCAAAATGTTCTTATTTTTATAGGAAATTTTTTCAACAATTTCTTATTTTTATAGGAATTTTTTAAATATTTCTTATTTTTATGGGAAATTTCAAAAATTTGTTATTTTTATATGAAATTTTTCACAAATTTATTATTCTTATAAGAAAATTTTTTAAATACTACTTATTTATGTTTCTTATTTTTGACGGAAATTTCACTAAAGTTTATTATTTTGATAGGATTTTTTTTAAAAATTTCTTATTTTCAAAGAAAATTTTTCTGATTTTTAAATAAAATTTTTTATATTTTTTAAGGCCAATTTTTAAAAAATTTCCTAGTTTTAAAGAAAATTTTTAATAAATTTCTTTAAAAAGAACAATATTTTCAAAAATTTTCTATAAAAAATAGAAATTTAAAAAAAAAATCTATAAAAATAAGAAATTTTTATAAAAAAAAAAGAAATCTTTGCAAAATTCAATATAAAAATAAGAAATTTTTAAAAATTTTCCTATAAATACAAAAAATCTTTTAAAATTTTTCTATAAAAAATTTTTCAAAGATTTCTTATTTTTAAAAGAATTTATTAAAAATTTCTTATTTTTATAAACAATTTTTCAAAATATATATTTTTATAGGAAATTTTTCAAAATTTTTTTCTTTTTAAATGAAATATTTCAAAAATTTCTTATTTTTATAGGAAATTTGCAAAAAAAATGCTTGTTTTTATAGTAAATTTTTCAAAAATTTCTTATTTTTATAGGAAAATTTTCAAAAATTTATTGCTTTTAAATGAAACATTTCAAAAATTTCTTATTTTTATAGGAAATTTAACAAAAAATTCTTATTATTATAGTAAATTTTTCAAAAATTTCTTATTTTCATAAGAAAATTTTCAAAAATTTCTTACTTTTATAGGAATTTTTTTCAAAAATTTCTTATTTTTATAGGAAATTTTTCAAAAATTTCTTATTTTTATAGGAAATTTTTCAAAAATTTCTTATTTTTATAAGAAATTTTTCAAAAATTTCTAATTTTAATATGAAATTTTTCAAAAATTTCTTATTTTTATAGGAAATTTTTCAATAATTTCTTATTTTTATAGGAAATTTTTCAATAATTTCTTATTTTTATAGGAAATTTTTCAAAAATTTCTTATTTTTATAGGAAATTTTTCAAAAATTTCTTATTTTTATAGAAAATTTTTAAAAAATTTCTTATTTTTATAGGAAAATTTTCAAAAATTTCTTATTTTTATAGGAAATTTTTCAAAAATTTCTTATTTTTATGGGAAATTTTTCAAAAATTTATTATTTTTATAGGAAATTTTTCAAAAATTTATTATTTTTATAGGAAAATTTTCAAAAATTTATTATTTTTATAGGAAATTTTTCAAAATTTTTTATTTTTATAGGAAATTTTTTCAAAAATTTCTTATTTTTATAGGAAATTTTTTCAAAAATTTCTTATTTTTATAGGAAATTTTTCAAAAATTTCCTATTTTTATGGGAAATTTTTCAAAAATTTCTTATTTTTGTGGGAAAAAAATTTTTTATTCTAATAGGAAATTTTTCAAATATATCTTATTTTTATAATAAATTTTTCAAAAATTTCTTATTTTGATAATAAATTTTTCAAAAATTTCTTACTTTTATAGGAAATTTTTCAAAAATTTCTTATTTTTATAGGAAATTTTTCAAAAATTTCTTATTTTTATAAGAATTTTTTTAAAAATTTCTTATTTTTATAGGAAATTTTTCAAAAATTTCTTATTTTTATAGGAAATTTTTCAAAAATTTCTTTTTTTAATATGAAATTTTTCAAAAATTTCTTATTTTTATAGGAATTTTTTTAAAAATGTCTTATTTTTATAGGAAATTTTTCAAAAATTTCTTATTTTTATAGGAAATTTTTCAAAAATTGCTTATTTTTATAGGAAATTTTTCAAAAATTTCTTATTTTTATAAATTTTTCAAAAATTTCTTATTTTTATAGGAAATTTTTCAAAAATTTCTTATTTTTATACGAAATTTTTACTTTTATAGAAAATTTTTTTTAAAATTTCCTATTTTTATATAAAATTTTCTCAAAAAATTTAAATTTTTCATTTTTTTTTTTTTTAATTATTATAGACAATTTTTCAAAATTTCTTATGTTTATGTGAAATTTTTAAAAAATTTTATTTTTTGTTAAAAGTTTTTCAAAAGCTTCTTATTTTTATAGGAAATTTTTAAAAAATTTCTTATTTTATAGAAAATTTTTCCAAAATTCTTATTTTTGTAGGAAATTTTGAGATTCTTTTTATTTTTATAGGATATTTTTAATTTTTTTTTGTTTTGCAAGTTGACATGGTAGTAAAAAGCTATCAAAGAGAGAAATGAAGCCCTTACAGAGTCGCGAACACCGATATAAAAAATGTTATGATCGGACTTAATATGGCGACACAATGAACAAAATACTAAAATACTAGGCCGGGTAAAAAGTAAAAAAATAAACATTTTCTTTAATCCTAGAGGGTGACTGATACAACCTTTTTCTTTGGAAAAAAGGCGAACCGCTCTAATGATTTGTAAAATTGATTACGTTTTATTATTTGACCATAAATTTGCCCAATGAGAACAAGCTTTTAGTCCAACTTTGCGAATCCCAAAGTTTTGAGTTTACGAACACAAATGACTCACGTATAAATAATTAATTCATATATAAAATTTGTAAACCAAAATACATAGAAATAAAATAAATACCTTTGTATGTAGTATTATCTTAATTTGTTTATGACCTATAAATTATATTCACACAATTAATAAGGAAATAACCTACTTACATATAAATGTAGTTCTGATATTTTTTTTTTGCAATTTTATATAATTAATTTATTTTTAAAAAATTTTGCAACTTAATAACTGCACATATATTACTTAATTCTCATGACCAGAACATCAAGAGTAATCAATATTTACACCAACTACACTGTGCTCGTCTCTAATTTTAATTAATTTGGGCACCTTGCTGCTAATTCGAGTACGCTGAATTCAATGGCATTAGCCGTTTTTCAAAGTTAGCGCTCGTATTTGCGATTTAAAATTTGTACGATAAAGTACAAAAAAAATATATGTTTATACTTTTGGGATCATTTTTAAATTTAAATCAATTAAACTCTGTGGAATAAACACAAGATGCTTTTATTTTTTCTCCAAAAATATATTTTTTTTTTTCACAGAAAATTATACAAAATTAAAAAACACTGTAATTGTTATTTGCGCAAAATTATTTGTTTGCAAAATTTTGTTAATGTTTTTTATTTTACGCAAATAAGAATGACCATGTGTTTATAAGTAATCAGCGGGAAATAACATAAATCTACTAAAGTCCTGAAATTTTGAAAAAATAGCACAAATTCACTTCACAACCAATTAAAATTTGAAAATACCCAGTAAAACTTTTCATTGCCAAATAATGAGTTAAACAGTTACGGTCTTATGCTAAAAAATTTAACAACGATTGGTAAACTAAAGTTAAGCAAAATATCTTAAAGTATTATCCTAAAACGATTATTAGCTTAACAAACCGATGTTAATCTTTTGTTAACATCAAATAATTTAAAGTAGCTGTCTACATAATTTAAAGCTACGTTAAATATTTTACTGTTTTGACAAATAATATTTTGTGAAAACTTTTTAAGAAAATATTTAAGTTTTCAGACTTATCTAATAAAAAATAATATTTTTGCTAAATTTAGTTATCATATTTTTTCTAATTTGCTATTTTTTATCATATAAAAGGTTTCGGGGGTGGGGAATTTATGAAATATAATTTCCATGATTTCATACTCTATTTTATACATTTCATACTAAAACCGAACTTTTCAAAGAAATTGATAATACAAATTCTAATTTTTAACAAAAAATTCGTGTTTTCAACAAAAAACAGACATCGGTCAATGAAATTTACAAAAAACATTATAGTGATGTATATATATTCAACATGAGTTAAAAGTACTCGATTTGTAAATAATCGGTTTAAACCCTTAGTAAAAATTTGTCTATTTATTATTTTACTGTATTATAAATGTGTTTAGTTAATGCTTTTATATAACATAAACATAATTTTACAGTAAGAAAAGAAGAAAAATGTTATTTTATATTAAAAGCATACAAAACATTATTTAGAAATTCGAATACCCGGAGGAAACAATGAATAATTAATTCGTTGTTTTGTGTATTTAACTATAAAGAGACAAGAGAGAATGACGATGTTGCCAGCATTAACATGTAAAATTGACTTGACGTATTTATTAGTTAAAGAACTGTTTTTGGATACTATTTTTTAACAATCGTTTGTTAGCCTTAAAGTGTTTGGTAACTAACGTGTTCTTTAAGCAATATTTAAGATTTTTTTTAACATAAGACCGTTAAACTATTGAACACAAACTACTTACTCATTCGCTGTTTAAGTCATTACATTAACACGGGGATGTCATTGAAGGCAAGTAATTACCAATTGCAGAAAAGTAATGACTTGGGTAAGCAATTTGAAAGCAACAACAACAACAGCAACAACTTTATTGTTGTTGTTTTATTAAAAACATATATTTTTAAACGAAATACAAAATTTTTTTTATGATCCCATGGGGGCTCGAACCCAGACCCTCCGACTGCTAGGCAGAGACTCTTCCACTGAGCTACTTCATATGTTGAAAACTTAACAGCTTATAATTAATTTAAACAATTTTTATTTATAGATCCAAAATCATGTGAAAATAACTTTGTTTTTCCCTGCTTTTTTTGCTTTGTTGTAATTTTTGGAAAAATATTTTTATACGATTTTTTGTAATTATTTTAAAACTTTTTTAAAATTATTTTAAAACTTAAACAATTTAAATCTTCCTTTTTGTATAAGTTTTTATATAAGATTGACTCTTACTTACTTAAATGTTACAACCTGTTAAGGTCAAAGTCCGAGCATATTTTAGAATTCCATGGATTTCGATCTTGTGCGAATATTCTCCAAATTTATAGGCCAAGCTTTGAAAAATGTTCCTCTACTTGGTCTTTCTATCGATGTTTCGGACATCCTCCTCTAATATTAAGTAGTGGGACATTTCAATTCTAATTTTATCCTCTTCATTGTATTTTTTTTCAAGAGAGCCCGTAATCCTAACCCATTTTTATCGATCTTATGGGACAACTCTCGGAACATGTTAACTCACAATATTAATGGGTGTTAAACTAGCTCCCCGGGTGATACCATGAGGAGATGTGTGTCCACAGTTGAGATGAAGGATGACCCAGATAAGTTGGGCTTACCAAGTTAAGACCAATTAGAATCGTGTTTGGTATTCAACATCCCCTACATAAATAATCAAAATTGACTCATGATGGTATTTTTTCATTAACGTGAGTTAGTTTTACAAATTTTTTTTACAGAGGATAATATTTAAGTTCTTAAAATTCAAAAATCATTTAAAAAGACTCCTTTAATAAAAAAAAAAAAAACTAAAAAAAATTGTTGCTCTTGGTGGGATTTGAACCGGGGCCATTCAGTTTAAATTACCATCTTAATTACAAAGAAGTACTTCTGTAATAACTTATTATTTATTCGGATGGTATGTTGTAGTCGTTACAAGGTAACCAGTTATCAAAGTACTTGCCATTCCCAAAGTTTTGCTGGGTACATATGAGCAAAAATCAAACAGTTTTTATTCCTTTGAAGCCGACTTTCAATTTAAATAATTTTTTTACCCTTAGGAGTTCGGAAAATCTAATTACAGATCTCGAACTCGCAAAAACTTCTGTATACTGAACACAATATCTTAGTAGCGCAAATTTGCACTTCTAAGCGTAATTGGCATATAAATTAAAAAAAAACATTTAAAAATCGATTGACGCATTCAAGAATTCCTTCATATTTCGTTTACTTCTGCATTCGTTTTAACATCTGCACAAAAGTCCTTGTTCTACGAAATAGACACCACACTTAGGGAATAAAACCACTTCCCTCTAAATTTTAAATTTGTTCCTTCTAATACAACTTAATGGCTGCCAAAATTTGAAGCTCGTTTTCGTCACTTTTTAATTTCTTTCGCATATTTTTTGGCCCCCTCAATGAATCACAAAAAATAGATAACGATTTGTAGATCTTTCAATTTTGCATCGTTTGATATATATTTCGTTAATGTGCTCCATATAGATATAACATACGACAGGTGTAAATGACGAAAAACCGTTTTTTTTTTGCCATTTGGCACCTAAAAGCAGGGACCGAAAATAACTGTTGTTTTTGAATTTTTGATTAAAAAAAGCAACCGCAAGGAAATGTCGGAGAATACCATTTTGATAGTCTTTGATCAAATTTTCAAAAAATGCGATGATTTTAAAAAATCTGATTTTTATTTTTTAGAAAAAAAAAACAGTTATTTTTTATTTCTATTTTTTTGAGCAAAAATAACAGTTATTTTTATTTTTTATTATTTCGATCATGAATAAAAGTTATTTTTTGACTTTTATTTTTTCCAGCAGAAATAAAAGTTATTTTTTGACTTTTATTTTTTCGAGCAGAAATAAAAGTTATTTTTGTGTTTTCAACCCTAATTATGATTGCAAAACTCAACGTCATTAATTTTTGAGCATATGCAAATTTATTGCACTGAAAAATTATCGTTGTTTTAAAAATTTTTTTAATGAATTTATCATGAATTTAAACAAAAATAACTTTTATTTCTGCTCGAAAAAATAAAAGTCAAAAAATAACTTTTATTTCTGCTCGAAAAAATAAAAGTCAAAAAGTAACTTTTATTTATGTCAAAAATAACTGTTATTTTTGCTCGAAAAAATAAAAGTTAAAAAATAACTTCTATTTTTGCTTGAATAAATAAAAGTCAAAAACAACTTATTTTTTATCGAAAAAATAAAAGTAAAAAATAACTTTTATTTCTGCTCGAAAAAATAAAAGTCAAAAAATAAGTTTTATTTTCTGACTTTTACGATAAAATTTATAACAGTTACGGTCCCTGTTATTTAGCTTGGCTTTATAACAATGTTGGGCAAAGTCTCTCTGATTTTTAATTTTGCTAACCCTAGGGGTCATAGAAGAATATATAGAAGGTCGTCAGCTGATCCACTAAAATTTAGTATTCTACTAAATCGCACGTACACGAAATAAAAGCTTTTTTAACAAACAGAAAAGCTTCTTGCACTCAAAATTTTGTTTGAATAATTCCGCGAAATTTTGAATGAAACGCACTGTTGTAAATTGCACACATAAAATGTTATTTTTTTTAATATTTTAACATTATTTTAATGTAGAAACACTTTTTATTTTTTACAAACTGAAAATTTTTTTATTTTGTTTTCTTTCGACATTCTATTTTTTTTTTTGCTTAATTTATATTGAGCAAGTAGGGCTGCAATTTTTGGTATTAAAAAAATGAATGAAATTTAAAATAAAAGATTGTTTATACATTTTAATTATCCTAAAATCAAGTAAAACTCATTCTATACCTTAAAAGATGAATTTCTTAAGAATATATCCTAAAATTACTGAAAAAATCTTGAAGAAAATTTGCGTCCCATCATATCATACTTTTTTGTGCAACTGTTTGTATTCATTAAGAAAGGTAAAAGCTCTTTTTAAGCCTTTTTTTTTTTCTTTTTAAGCTTACCGATACCACATTACTGATCCGTACTTTTGACATATCCCAAGTGTACTTTGACATTTCGTTGACTTTCTAGGTATTTATTTATTCTATGCTAGGGGTAGGCAAAATAAAAAGTAAGAGAGAATCAGAGAGACTTTGCCCAACATTGTTATAAAGTTTATAACAATGTTGGGCAAAGTCTCTCTGATACTCTCTTATTTTGTATTTTGCTACCCCTTGGGTTAGCAAAATAAAAAATTAGAGAGACTTTGCCCAATATTGCTTTATAAAAATCTAAACTTTCAAAAATAATACCATATGTTAATCACATGTGATGATGAGTATGAAAATGCTATGGATCATATGTGATACATTGGACAGATAACGGGTTTTTAAAATCCCTGCAAGCAACTCAGTTAACTCTAAGCAAATTTAAAGTGAATTTTTCGACAACTAGTTGTGGTTGATGCTTGGATTACTTTTACCGAAAAAAAGTGACTATTTTAACATGGCGATGTCATTGGAGGTAGTCAATGTCCAACCTTGCATGACTTTTCAACTAACAAAGGAAGAAAAAGAAAAAGAGAGAAGTTATACTCTGGGTTACTTTCTTTGGAAAGGGGATAGTAGAGAAGCCAAAGGTGGTGGTGAAAAGGAGAGATAAATCTTTATATTATTCAACTCTTTTCCAATGAAATTTATGTTGCAGAAGACCGGGGATCGAACCGAGGATGAATATGAATGTTATGTTAGAGGTCGACGTGCTAACCAATAGAGCCACAGCACTTAAAAATTGGGGAAAACATCATATTATCAGTTATAAAAAAAAACAGAAGTCAAAATAGTAGACAAGCATGAATGCTTAAGATAGAATAACTTCACTGCACAGAACATGATCAGAATGAATTTGGAAATTTCTTCATGACTTTGTAGTTAGATTGTAGTTAGTTGCTAAAAAGTTGACCATAAATGGATTATTTTCATAGTCGACTTTCGATTTGCTTGCAGGGATACTATTACTTTAAAGAGTGTTCTAAAAAAAATATGCATTTACTTTTTTAGACAAAATTTATCCATAGTGCAAGAAATAATTTATTTTTTTATCAAGTTAGTTTCTATAGATATGTCAGATACTATTATTTTAGAAATTATTTTCAATAGTTATTTCAATCAAAATGGACTGCGAAAAAAAAGTTCGTGAAAATATAATTAAAACTTTTCAAAAAAATCCGTCATGGACTTTTAAAAAATAGCTAAAAATTTTAAAGTTGACCCTTGAACGGTTTCTAATGCCATCAGACGGTATAAGGAAAACCTGAGCATTGAAAGAAAACCTGGATCAGGGAGGAAAAAGGTCCTACAGATATTGGTAAGGCAAAAGAAGTCGAGCGACTCTTTCGAAGAGCGCCTAACACTTCTTTAAGAAAAGCAGCTCGTACGGTGAAATGTTCTACGAATTTTGCACATAGAGTCAAAGCTTATGATGGACTGAAGACATACAAAGTCCAAAAGGTTCCAGATCGCAATGCTATAAAGAACTTAGAAGCAAAAAACGAGCGAAAAAATTGAAGTCTGATTTTATAAAAAAAATACACCTATTGTGTGATGGATGATGAAACATACGTACTGGCAGACTTTTCTCAACTTCCTGGTCAAGATTTTTATGTTGCTGATAAACGGGGCAATGTTCGGCAAGAGTTTCGCACAAAAAAACAAACAAAATTCCCTAAGAAGTTTCTCGTGTGGCAAGCTATTTGCAGTTGTGGCAAAAGAAGTAAAGTATTTGTGGCATCTGGCACAATAAACACAGAAATTTATATAAAGGAGTGCCTACAAAAACAGTTGTTACCCTTTTTAAGAGAGCACAGAGTGACTACATTTTTTTGGCCCGATTTGGCATCATGCCATTATGGAAAAAAGGCACTTGAGTGGTACTCAAAGAATAATGTCATTTTTGTACCACGAGAAGCAAATCCACCTAACTGTCCAGAACTTCGGCCTGTGGAAAGGTATTGGGCTCTGGTAAAAAAGGAATTGAAGAACACAGGAAAGATTTCCAAGAACATGTCCGATTTTAAGCGCAGGTGGAACACATGCTCCAAAAAGGTATCAGAAGCAACTGTAAAATCTTTAATGGGAGGGTTTCCGAAAAAAGTCGATAATTTTGCAAAACCCGAGTACTAAGTAAACATTTTAATGCTAAATGATTTTGTATAATATGTCATTATATTTACGTATTTTGTAGAGTTTTTATATTAAAAGGTTTGATTTTTATTTAAGAAAATCCAACTACAAATTTTATTTAGAGCACTCTTTATTAACATTATTTTATTTATTATTAAATTCAATTCAAAGCTTAAATCATAAGAATACAATGACAAACAAACAGAAGTATATTTGGCGTTAGTTTTTCAAGCGTCGACAAAGTCCATAGTTCATACGCCAGACTTGCTTCAAATCCCTTATCGTTTCGAACAAATATACATCCCAAAGTTGTAAATATCTAAGATATAGCAAAATGACTTAACTATTATAAGAACTACAATAAATCAAACATTTAAATTGGCAATAACCGAATAATCACAAAAAGGAGGAAAGCAATTTTGATGGCCAAATAAGTAAGAATTATTCGGCTTTGAGCAATAAAGTACTTTATTGACTGAAGCAGAAAAAAACAATATATTTGAAAAATTAGAACATTTTCATAAAACAATCTAGCAAATTTTAATTAGAAGTATTCCACAAAATACATTTTTAGTCTCATTCTTATTAATATTATACCAATTTGCATAAAACCAAAGTCCAGCTTTGACATACTAAAGACATTTGGCGACTTGTAGGCGGTTATTAAAATATTTTATATTTTAATAAATTTACAAATAAATACACACATAGAAACATAACATATATTTATATAAGTCTGAATACCTAATCATTTGTTTATGAACTAATAAAATTATTTTTACAAATTTATGATTGGCAGAATTTTGATCAATAACATTTATGAAATTTAAAAATGTATAAATTAGGTTGTTTCGTGAATTGAAGTCAACAGAAACAGTTAAGATTTCAAATTATTAGAACACAAAAACAGATCAAAATGCGTACTTTTATTGTAAGTTTTTTTTTAATGGCTTGCTAGTTCAGAGGATATAAATTAACAAATAATTATGTTTTTACTTTAAGGTCTTATGCCTTGTAGCCGTAGCCTGCGCTGACCAATTGGGTTACAACTACCAACCCGTTGAACATACCGATGCTGGTTTGTCATTCCAACCTGGAACTGGAATTTCTGCTGGTGCTCCAGATACTGGTGCCTCTTACGAAGCTCCTTCATACTCTGCCCCTGCTGCTGAGTTCGAAAAGGAATTCTTCTCGTTCTCTGCACCTGAATCTGAATTCTCCGATCCCAATGCTGACCAAAAGATTGCCAACAGTGTAAGACAAGGTCTCCGGGTTGTCTTCATCAAGGGACCCGAAAACAAGGGATTGGAAGATGCTGCCCTCGCTTTGGCCAAACATGCTGCCGATCAACAGACTGCCATCTATGTCCTCAACAAACAAGCCGATATTGGAGATTTGGCCAACCGCCTCAATGCCATCAACAGAAACGCCAACAACAAACCCGAAGTACACTTTGTCAAATACCGTACCCCTGAAGATGCTGCCAATGCCCAAAATGCCATACAAGGCCAATACGATGCTTTGGGCGGTTCCTCCACATCTCACAATGGTGGTGTTGCTCCCGTTATTAACTTTGCTTCTCAAGCCTCTCCCGTTCGTTCAGCCCCTGCTCAAGCTCCTGGTAGCTCATACTTGCCTTCAGCTATTTTCCGTCGTCGTTTCTAGGTTTGCATTAGCTTTCTACCAAAATGAGCTAAAAGCAAATATTTGTTGACTATGTTTTAAGAATTAGGTATAATAAATTGTTGTTTAAATATTTAACAATAGAGTTTTTATTATGATTTAGATAATGATATAGAAAAATTTATTCTTTTTGTAGTTTACAAAAAATATAGATTTCAAAGCTTAATTTTAGCGAGCATAACGCTGTCTCTCTATAATATTGCGACTGTTTGTACAACTTTAATAGTAATTGCGAACAGACAATACAACTTTAGTACAATCTCATTGAACTTATTATTTATAGTACCTGGTTGACCGAGCCTTGCTCGGAGCTTTATGATAAGCATTTTAAAGCAAATTTTAAAGTTTTATAGTTTTCAAATATTTAATTTATATAGTACTAAAATAAATTTAGAGGAAAGACATTATACAAATATTCAGTTAATCTTGAATTATTTGATTTATTTTGTCCGATCAATACATACGATAGTTTATATACTTTGCGTAGTTTACAGTTTAACCCATTTTGAATAATTTTAGGAATTGGTCATATAAAGAGTTTACGGTTTATTCAATTTTGAGTAGTTTTCAGTGACGCCACCATTCGGACTTTTATCATACCAATCAATAAACCTTCGTCGGCTTATCCGCAACAACTTTGATAAAGAACATAGCATGATTAAATGTACATCTAATTGACTTTTAGTAAATATGAGTGGCGCCACCTGTCGAAATTTCTTCATAATAGCTATGAAACCTTCGTCGGCTCATATGAAACAACTTTGCTAAAGATCATAGCATGATCAAATACACGGTTTACGATTTAACCCACTTTGTGTAATTTTAAGCAGCGCCACCTGTCGAAAATTGTTCACACCAACTAAGAAACCGCCGCCGGCTCGTGCGCTACAACTTTGCTAAAGATCATAGCATGATTAAATGCACAGTTTATGATTTAATTATGCGCAACATCTTCGCTAAAGAGTATAACATGATCAAATGCATAGTTTTCTATTATTTAAAGAACATACATTCAGACAAACATTCATTTGTTTAAAAGTTATAACATTACTACTTTTTTCCCCTTTTTCTCCCCTAATTTCAAAAAAGTTCCATATGCATATTTGGCACTTCTTTGGCACCAATTGAATTCGGTACATTTTATAAAAGTTATAATTTTATCCCTTTTTTTACCCATTTTGTCCTTAAAATCAAAAAAGTATCAAATATGTGTTCAATATTTTTTCACATCTATTGACTACAGTACAAAGTTCCTTTCTCTATTCTTTGGTTTAAAAAATAAGAGTGGGTTAAAAAAGTACCAAAAGACTATTTTTACCCTTATTTACCCCCTTTCGGACATAGTTTCAAAAAAGTACCAAACACTTGTCCGCTTATTTTCATAGCTGTTCAAAACAAAATTTTAATATTGTTTCTATACCTATTACTTTAGGAGATATAACGTTTTCGATTTTTTCCCCTTTTTCCCTGTTTTTACCCCCTCAGCGGTAAAACTTCCAAAAGTCCCTTCATATTCAATCTATACGGCAAAATATGTACCCAGTTAAATTTTGTCAAAATCGTTAGAGCCGGTTTCGAGATAGCCATTCTATAGATAGTACCTGGTTGACCGAGCCTTGCTCGGAGATTTATGACAAGCATTTTGAGGAAAATTTTAAAGGTTTTATATATTTTATATTATATTCAGTTAATTTAGAATTATTTGATTTATTTTGTCCGACCAACACATAGTTTGCATAGTTTATAGTTTAACTCATTTTGAATAATTTTGGAAATTATTCATATCAACAGAAACCTCCGTCGACTCATGCGTAACAACTTTGCTAGAGATTATAGTCTGATCAAATGCACAGTTTACGATTTAATTCATTTTGAGTAGTTTGCAGTGGAAGAAGATTATAGCATGATTAAATGTACAGCATACGATTAAATTGACTTTGAGTAAATTTCAGAGGCGCCACCTGTCGAAATTTCTTCATACCAACTAAGAAACCTTCGTCGGCTCATATGCAACAACTTTTCCAAAGATTGTAGCATGATTAAATGTACAGATTACGATTAAATATACTTTGAGTAAGTTTCTGTAGCGCCACCTGTCGGAAATTATTCATACCAACTAAAAAGCCTTCGCGGCTCATGCGCTACAACTTTGCTAAAGATCATAGCATGATCAAATGTACAGTTTACGATTTAATTAATTTTGAGTAATTTTCAGTGGCGCCATCTGTCGGAAATTAGTCTTATCAACTTTAAAACCTTCGCCGGCTTATCCGCAACATCTTCGCTAAAGAGCATAACACAATCAAATTCACAGTTTACTATTCTATAAAGAACATACATACAGACAAACATTCATTTGTTTAAAATAATACTAATTTTTCCCCCTTTTTATTCCCTAATTTCTAAAAGTTCCATATGCATATTTGGTACTTTTTTGGTGCCAATTGAATTCGGTACATTTTATTAAAACGCAGTTAACATAATGTATAATGTTCCTATCATATTACTTTGGAGATGTTAAGTTATCATTTTATCCCCTTTGTACCCATTTCGGCTCCAAAATCAAAAAAGTACCAAATACGTATTTCATGTTTCTTTTACATCTATTGATTGCAATACAAAGTTTCTTTCTATATTCTTTAGTTTAAAATATAAGAGTGGGTTAAAAAGGTACCAAAAAAACTATTTTCACCCTTTTTTTACCCCCTATCGAACATAGTTTCAAAAAAGTACCAAACACCTGTCCACTTATTTTCATAGTTGTTTAAAACGTAATTTTAATTTTGTTTCTATACCTATTACTTTAGGAGATGTAGTGTTTTCGATTTTTTCCCCTTTTTACCCTTTTAGAGGCAAAAGTTCCTTCTTCTTCAACCTATACATCAAAAAAGAAACCCACTGTCCAAATTTTATCAAAATCGTTAGAGCCATTTTCGATATAGCCATTCTATATATATATATATATAGATATATATATATATATATATATATATATATATATATATATACAGTGGAATCACAATAGAGTGAACTAATTCGTGCAAGGCCTGTTCACCAGAGTTCTGCATCAAAACATTCTTAATCTCAAATCACAGTAAAATTCTTAAATGGTGTTGATCAGTGCAAAAGAAAAATAGAAAAGAAAGAGAAACGAATGAGTACTGCAAAATCAAGTTTGGTGTTACAACTCAATTCGAATAAAGAAAAATGAGAAGAGAATCAAAACATTGTTTGTTTCATTTACAACGAGTGTTTTTTTCTTTCATGTATATTAAGAGAGTAACACTAAAAATTCTAAAAACAATCTAAGTAAATGAATGACAGTTGCACATTCCCTTCTTTAAGTGATTGATTAACTGCTAATTAAAAAACATTTTTTTGCGAAAGAAGTGATTGATTAATTGATAATTTTGTTTTGTGAAAGAAGTAAAAAATTAAGACGTTAGTATACATATATTTTTAATATTCTGTATTTGCATAATAATAATAATAATAATATTTTGTATTTACCATAAAAATGGTAAATTTTGAAAATTTCCAATAAAAATGGTAATATTAGAAAATTTTCCGTAAAAATGGTTAATATTGAAAATTTCACATAAAAATGGTCAATTTTGAAAATTTGCCATAAAAATAATAAATTTTGAAAATTTCCGATAAAAATGTTAAATTTTGAAAATTTCCGATAAAAAATAGTAAATTTTGAAAATTTCCATAAAAATGGTAAATTTTGAAAATTTCACATAAAAAAGGGAAATTTTGAAAATTTTCGATGTAAATGGTCAATTTTGAAAATTTGCCACAAAAATGGGAAATTTTGAAAATTTCACATAAAAATGGTCAATTTTGAAAATTTCCCATAAAAGTAGGAAATTTTGAAAATAAGAATGGGAAATTTTAATATTTTCCCAGTTTTATGGGAAAATTCTAAAATTTAACATAAAAATGGGAAATTTTAAAAATATCCCTTAAAAATAGGAAATTTTAAAACTTTTCCATAAAGATGGAAAAATTGGAAAACTTAAAAGTTTTCCTTTTTAAAATATCTGTTTTTTAGGATATTTAAAAAATTTCCCATTTTTTATTAGAAATTTAAAATTTTTTTCCCATTTCTATGGGAAATTTTCCTTTTTATTCGAAATTTCAAAAATTTTATTTTTAAAAATTTCCTATTTTTATAAGAAGTTTTAAAAGTTTAAATTTTTGTAAGAAGGTTTCAAAATTTTCAATGTTTATGGGAAATTTCCAAAATTTCCCATTTATATAGGATATTTCAAAAATTTCCCTTTTTGATGGGAAATTTTTAAATTTTCCTATTTTTATGGAAAATTTTCAAAATTTCCGATTTTATATAAAAAATAAAATTCCTGCTCTAAAAAATCAATTTTAAAAGATATCGCTCAGAAATTGCTTAAAAAACTTAATCACAAAATAAAAAGCAGTCATTGCTTGATATAATATTAAATCAAAATAACTGTCACATATTGATTGATATAATAAAACTCAAAGTCTGATAATTTGCAATATACACAAATATAAATAAAAAGTATATTTCATTTTATTATAACTTTAAAAATTAGTAAAGAATTAATTAATTTTAGTTTTTTTAAGAACTTTTAAGTTAAATAAAAAGAACTTTTAAGTTAAATAAAAAATAAAAATAAGAAAGTAAACATTAATTTTATTTTTTTTCTTTTTAACGCAAAAATGTTTATATACCTACAAATGAACTCGAATGATTCGTGTTAATTCGATATTTTATGAAACAAAACTGTGATTGCTGAAATTGTTTGTTGTCGTGTCGAGTTTTTTACTCTCAACAGTTCTCTACAGTTCTCTTGTGTGTTTTTTTAATTTAGTGTCTTTTTTGTTTCTACACGAATTTGATTCGCGTGAACAAAAACGAATAAAGAGTTGAATCTAAAAAAAAGCGAATGTGTTGAAAAGCTTTTCAAATGTTTTGATGCAGAACTCTGCTGTTCACTCTATTGAAAAAGTTCACTCTAAAGAGTCTATAAAAAAACACTTTTTTATACAAAAAAACATCTATATTTATTAAATATTATTATATAATTACAAAGGAGTAAAGTAATTTCAAGAGTTTTTTGCTTTGTACAAGCATTTTTTGCTTTTTGCACCGCTAAATCGCGGAATTTATGCAAAACTAAAATATTTTCGTAATTGTTTGTGTTATTTATATTATTCCTCGTCGTCGTCACTATCTTCTTCTATCTGCACAGAATCACCCAAAAGACTTGACCAGCATTTTTTTATCATGTTCGGTTCCAACTCATGCCAAGCTAGCATTAGAATACAAATGGAGTCTTTGAGTGTTAATTGTTTAAAAAACTCGTTTAAATTGGCGTTTTTAATGGCCCGTTGAAGAAGATGTTTTCTATAATTGAGTTTGGTTATTGGAATAACGTTTTGGTCCATTGGTTAAATCAATGGCGTAACGTTCGGTGGCATGTACATGACAAAGAAACATCCATCCTCAGTGATAAGTTCGTGCTCGGGTGGATGACAAGGTGCATTGTCAAGAAACAAGACTGCTTTTGTTGGCAAGCCCTTTTGATTTAAGTGTGCTTAGACCTAAATAAGAGGTGCGTCTTTGTCAATTATGTATAAGAAAAACAAAAGTTCACTCTATTGAGATGGGTACTGTTCACTCTATAAAGTAACTAGTGGAAAAAATCGGGAGTTTGTAGTATCAAGTAGTTCATATTACCAAGTGTTCACTCTATTGCGATTGCACTGTATATATATATATATATATATATATATATATATATATATATATATATATATATATATATATATATATATATATATATATATAAATACATACAATTATTGCTCGTTTAAGAATATAAAATAAAATTAAAACCTTTTGATATTTTGTACAATCAACTCCAACATAATGACACTGAGCAGACAAACGTTAAATCAGCTATACAACCGTATCAAGTTTTACCAACTGTCTCAGCGTCTTACAGTACTTTGTTCCATAGACAAAAATAATAAAAATATTGCCTAAGTCAATGAATCCTATATACTTGTGTTCACTACAAAAATATTTATTCGGTAAAAAAAATTAATTTCAATTTGGCAATATTTATCGGCAATAGAGGTCGCTAAATTAAGAAAATATTTTATATAGTTCATATAGAAATTGCATTTTTTATACCCTTCACCACCATAGGTGGAAAGGGTATTATAAGTTTGTGCTGATGTTTGTAACGCATAGAAATATTTGTCTTAGACCCACCTTTTAGTATACCAATAGGCTTAGAATCACTTTCTGATTCGATTTAGCGTCTGGCTGGCTGGACGGCTGGCTGGCCGGCTGGCTGGACCCCCATGTAAACCTTGTAATCAAACTACAGGTCGCAATTCTAAAGAAAATTTGATGAAATTTGGCATATATAATTTTTTTGACAATGGGACCATGGCTATTGAAATTGGTCAAAATCGGTCTATTATTTATGGTACCTCCCATAGGTCCCACTTCCCGGAATTGATATATTGGCCACAAATATCAATATTTTTTCATGAAATTTAAAACAGATACTGCTTATGTAAACTTAAATCACTGAATCAAATTTCATTAAAATCGGTCCACATTTGACCCTAGCTCCCATACAAACTCTTCTTTAAAAACGCACTAAATGAGACAAAAAATCACTAAAACACTCGTAAATCTAAAGATAATGAAAATTTTAAGTTTATTTTTCGCATACATAATTTTTGTAACAACTGTAGTCAACTTGCCTAATTTCAAGATAATCGGTCCACATTTGACTCTAGCTCTCATATAAGTGCAAATGACGGAAACAGGTTGAATATATAAGTTTTGAGAAAATGTTTGTATGATGGCAAAATTTAGAAAATATTTGTCTTTATACACGAAAAATAACACCTTTGACCTTAGTGGTGAAGGGTATCGTATGGTCGGCTTGACCGACTATAGCGCTTTCTTACTTGTTAATTTTTAGAATTATGAAAAATTCCATAAAAATTTCGTTTTAACGCACATACATATATTTATAAAGACTGTGCAATTAGAAAGAATATAAAAATCGGTTAATTTGTATAACAAGTATTCCTGAGACTGCTTTGAAAATATATGAAAAAATTTGTTATCAAGGAAATTTTTTTTTATTTCAATGGATAATTTCTTAAAAGTGAGTTATAGCTCATTTACATTAAGCTCGAAAACTCGTTTAAGTAGTTTTCGAACCAAAACCACTTGAAAACTTAAGTTTTGACATAAAAAACGAAAACTCATTATGTATGAGTTTTTATTGAAAACTCATTTCAAAACTCTTCAAATTCGAATACAAACCTGAGTTGTACACTTTTTTGCAATAATGATAATGAAAAATAAAAGGAAATACAAAATATGACAAATTAAAATATTTAAAAATTTGGAATATTAGCTGTGTTCCAGAACTACCAATACTGTACAATATTGTACAATTTTTAACCAGAAATTACAATTAAGTGTTCCTGTAATAAAAAAAATTTTTTGAGAACGAATTTGAGAAAATTATAAAATTTTCTCTTTATAATAACTTACAGGTTTTTGCCAGAACAATTTTTCCTGGCAAACATTTTTAAATTGTCAAAAAATATTTATGAATTAAAAATATAAAAAGGATTTGAAAAATTGTTATAAACAATTAAATACAGCTAAACTAAAATGTTTTCAATGGTTATATTATTCATTTAAATCAATTGTGGACTTAAATTTTGGTGTTTTGTGTTCCCGTACTTCTGTGTAAGTTTTGCTGTTTGGGAGAGTAACTCCTAAATTACTCTAATTTACAGGAACTCACCCAGAAAGTAAAGAAACAGACCTATTATTCTAAAAAGCTCAAAAAAAGTTAAAATACTTAAAAAGTTTTATGGAGAATATGGATAAGCCATGGCAAAAAAATTGTAAGGTATAACCGTTCTCTCTTACAAAAAAAAATTTTGAAGTAAATGCGAAATATTTGAAATTTGTTTTTTGTAATCAATTATAAAAGTCGTTGCCACATGTGAGAAATGGAAATATTATTATCAGGAAATTTTGAACGTATAATGTGTAAAGTGTTGTAAACATTTCATTAAAACTTATTTTAAAACTTTTTTTAAGTTTAGCGGATCCTGCACAAAGAAAAAAAAAAGACTTGAGACAATTCAATTTTGTCATAATATATTTAAAGTATTTTTGTGTAACATATTTTTTTATAATTTATGTTACAGTTTCTTCAGCTTCTTTTTGGGATTGAAAATTTTATTTTCACCAAAATTTTATTTAAAAAACGTATCTCAAATATGTTCTTATAGATAGATTTTGGTGTGATCTTTTATAGTATGAGAATTATGGGCTTTTTAAATTTCAAAAATTATACGGCATAACTTTAGAAGTTTATATCCGATATAAACTGGTATATCAAACAAAAGCTACTGAAAGTATCATTCAAATGATATATTATACATTCTTCCGATTTATAAAGATTAAGAGCTCATATACTCAAAACTTATTTTTATAACCGACTTTGTTTATAAAAATGAGTATATCTTAAAATAATATAGATATAAGTATGGTCTTTTATATAATGAATTTTATACAGGATATACTGGGCTTTTATATAACATAAACTACTTAGCTCTAGCATATGTATCGTGTTAGTTATGACAGCGTAAAATTTTACTTCTATTGAGTTAGAGTTATATAAATAATATTTATATAACTCTATCTCAATTGAAGTAAAATGTTATTTATTAAATATACATTTTTATATTATATATAAAATGTATATATTTTTTTGTCAACGGTACAACGGTAGTCGGTAGTGGTGTGGCTATGTCGACGCTTAAAAAAATGATTTCTATTTGAATGAATGTATTCTAATTTTAACAGGTTGTAGCCCGTAGCCTGCAGTCGTGATTGTGTTTATAGTATAATAGCAAACAGAAACTGGGATTTTCAAAAGTAGTATGGTAGCATAATTTGAGAAAAGAAAATAATAATTCGATCAAACGTCAGAAAGTTAATATGGCTGACAAAAGAGAGAACGGTTATACCTTACTAATTTCTTTTATCATGGGATAAGCATTGAAAAAATAGTGATTGTTGATTTGGAAGAAGTGTTACTAAAAGACATTGGGACGAAAACGTCTTAAAAGTCAAAAAATCTGAATGTGAACGGGCAAATTTTCATGTTAGTTTTCATGCTCGAAAACTTGAATAATTGTTCAATGTGAATGGGCTATTAATTAATTTTTTTTTAAGTTTTCTGCAGCAGAAAGCCATAGTCTAGATTTATCAATTATATATTAATATATACCCCCATCAAAAAAAAAAAAAAAAGAGGGGGAGATATTGATATTGTCATTCCGTTTGTAATTTCCTTAATATTGGCTCAAAAACCAAAACTGAATATTCTGAATTCTTATGAAATTCTAAGACGATTGAGTAATATCTATCTGTCTGTCTGTCTGTTGTTGGCAAAATAGGTAGGAGCTAGGTCACTCAAATTTCGCAAATATATTCTCACTTCTTGAAATATTTTGGCATTGAAATTGGTCGAAATCGGTTTACATTTGACCATAGATACCGTATAACCCTGCATAGGCTAATTGCTTATTTGCTAATAAATGACAAATTATAACATGTATGATAATAAAATTTAGTATAGAGAAGTTTTATATAAGCATTAGGCAGCATATAGTAGTTAATCGAAATCGGTTCACATTTAATCCATTATTGCCCGGTATTCGAAAACGTTGAGCGATTTTAATGAAATTTTGTGTGTATTTGATTTAAGGTCTAGCTAATATAAATTTTAAGTTTAATGAAAATAAAACGATTGGTTTTCGAGATATAAGGTGGTAAGTTTACTTAGCAGTGGGCAGATATGTTAACTTTTTATTTTTGTACAAAAATTTTAACTTTTTTATTAAAACTTAAACGTATTTCATGCAGAGACCGAATATTAATCAGGTATGTGATGAACATTTTTCGTTTTCAAATCGATCGATTTCAGACATATTTTTCAGCTAATTTTCGGTTATTTCCCCCAAAAAAATGAATATTTTGATATTTTATCTTTCATTTGGTTTGAATTTTTTGGGAAAATAACTGAAAATCATCTCAAAAATATATCTGAAATCGATCGATTTGAAAACGATCGTTTTCCATCACATATCTAATATTTTCATATTTTAATCCATACAAAAACAATCATTGAAGTTTAAAAAATAATAAAAATCCCTAATGATTTTTAATTGTTCGAAAAATTTTGTATCGTTTTTCAATCCGATGAAAATAAAAAATAAAAAAATCGTTTGGGATATTCATCAGTTCAAAATAATTTTCATCCGATGAAAAAAAATGTTGATAGAAAATATTCAAATTTTATTTCTGTTATTTCCAGGAAAAATTTTCCTGGATGATTACCCCTTGAAGTAGTATATTCTGTAATGTTGTTTCTATCCATGCTTAAAACTTAAGTCGATGGGCGATGGGTCCAAAGAAACAAGACTCGTTTGTATAGCGATCCGCTCGATCCGAGACAGACGATCGTTTGCAGCCGCAACTAATATTTTGAACAGACCCTGCATTTTCGTACTTTACCAAGTACAATTATCTTAGACCCTTAGACCAAATAGGCTGGAATGGCTCTAAGATAACTCCCTCTTATATTAGCCCTGACCTAGAATCCTACACGGGTTGTTTACCGCATCTAAAACTATTTTGTTCAGGTTTCCAAGATGTACAACGAGGAGGTTAGACTGGGAATTGGATACAGTTCTGTTGCATCCTCCCATTTCCTATGCTCTACTGGGAGTCAAGGATGACAGAAGAAGAAGATTTGTCCTGGTATAAAAAGTCTTTAGAACGTTTAAATAACAATAAATTATATTATTGTTGCAAATTTTACGTTGAAATGGTTTTGCGAATCGAAGAAACCACCATTAGTTCCATTAGGATTATTAGGTTTAACTTCGATGTCCTAAAACATTCCAATTAATTGCAAAAATATTCATACATTCATTGTTGAAAATTTTAAAATTTCAAAAATATTTTATTTTTTCAAAGTCAAAACAGAAGTTCAAAAATAAAACAATCAATAAAATATTTTTCTGTTCGGATATTTATCGTTAAAGATATTTAAAATATTCATCATGAGGGATATTTATATTTCAAATATAAATCCATCTTTTTTTATTTTTCGATCGAAATGAAAATAAATTTTCATCGGCAATGATATTTATACTTGATTGATTTAAAAAATAAAACAATATTCGGTCTCTGATTTCATGTTTAAATAATTTCTTGATTAAAAAAAAAACCTTGAAAAAACTAACATTGGACCGCCTTAACAAGTATACAAGAATAAGACAACTATGTAAAGAAAATACGCGTGTTGAACATAGGCGATATTGCTGTTTCTTCTAGCGCTTATATGAAATATTGCCTAATTTGCTATACGTTTCTGCTCATTGGTAAGTAAAATTACCACACGGGAAAGTAATAATATTTCAAGCGTTTGATTTTTATATATAATAAAAGTACCATGAATTATTGGTTAAAAACAGATAACTATTAGACAATTTAATTTCTTATATAAGTTTTATATAAGTTTCAAACAATGTTCATTTTTGGAGGTTTGCGAAAACGTTAGCCAAAGGCTCATGATTAACAATATTAAAAATACTTTAATTTGTTTTCTCAAAATACCCCAAATTATAGTATGGATCACGGTATTCGTTATCGAACCGTATCTACTCGAAGTAGTATTCGATAAGTAATCTCTTATCGAAAACAAACATGCATTTGAATTTTGGGACACAATTTTCTTTGTATTTATTTTGTTACTTTTTCTTACAATTTTACACATGGTACTTTGGGCTAATCTAAGCAAATAATCATTACCTGCATTATGCTGTCACTGACAAAAGGCAAATGGGTGGTTAGAATGTCGATATCATGAGCAGAAATGTTTCTTTCGGAAAGAACTAATTTAAAAGTTTCTTTTGATAGTCAAGAGCATCTATTAAATCTGTGGATTTTTAAACTTGTCCCGAATATTTCTCCTTATTCCAAAGATGAGGAATATAAAAAGTTGTTTATGTTTTTCTTCACAATTTAACACATTTTTATTTATTTTGTTTTCCTTTTTTGCTTTGTTTTTCTTTGTCATATGCTTACAGCAATGTAAAAAATAGTAGTAGGTAATACCCATGATTTAATAAAACTGAAGGTTGTTCCATTCTCTCTTTTTGTCGCCATGATAACTTTCTGACTTTTGTTAGGATAGTGAAAGTTTGTGCTACCATATTTTTGTCGACAATCCCACTTTTTTAAAATGGTATGATGACAACATTTATGTGAGAATATATGTCTTTCTGCATAAAAAATTTATGAATATTTACTTAAAAATTTGATAAATAATCATACAATTTGTTTTAACTATATTTCTTTAATATTGAACGTCTTAATTATATGATTAACTTCAAAATTACACATTTTTGGTAATTAATCCCAATGTATTACGTACCCCTTCTCTTATTGTGGCAACGTTTTTCTTTCATTTGTTTTCAAATATCAAACTTCAAAAACCCAATATACTTCAAAATAATTTTGAAGAGAGAGAATGAAACTTCCTTGTTATTATTATTTCATGGTAATACCTATGTATAAATTAAAATCGAATACAGTGATCCAAAAAAATGTCGCCATTGTAGTAATATATAGTTAGTCTGGCAACTCCAAGAACTCCTTTTCTAATTACACAATTATGCAAACATGTAAAATGCAAATATGTAAAATGCAAATATGTAAAATGCAAGCAGGGTTTAATATTTAGTTTTTAGTTTTTTTCCCCTAATTATCATATCGAAGTAAATATGAATCGTATTCATATTTTTATTTTAAACAAAGATAAAATATGACACCTCTCACCTTTTCATTTAAGTAAAAACTGAAACCAAAAACTATTTCCAAAATTTCATATATAAATTTGCTATTTCCTTCTCATATTTTCGTCGTGTGCTAAAATGATTTTAGCTTTTAGGAACTATTTTGTACGACAGTAAAAAGAATGAATATGAATTTTTTCATTTTAGCATTTAGTTTTATATTCTTAGTTATGAAAACGAAAATGTTTCTCGCAGTAAAATTTATTCTCATAACTATTTTGAAAATATGAAAAATAAAAATTTGACTAAAATGAATTAAAAAGGTCGACTGCCACTGACTAGAGACAAAAACTATCAAGAAATATAAAACAAAGAATCAAGAAACCTTCACAAATATTTCATTAAATTTAATTGGCATAAGTAAAATTAATTATTTAAAAGTGATCTTGAGGGGGTGGGGAGGGTGGTAGATAGAATTATTAATAAGTTAAATTTGTTTTAAACTGACTCGACTCTACCAGGAGAACAGAAAAACAAGAACATAAGTTTCAATAACATATTTTTTCTTCTTTATATTGTTGTTTTTGTATACAATTTTTTTGCCTTGTTTGTTTTTTAAGTTATTTTTGTTGTTTTTCTTTCTTTTTTAAGATCAAAAAATTGACCTTGCAGTTTGAAGGCATAAATTGTCACTAGAACTAAAAAAGCAACTAGGTTTACCAAATTTTCAGCGTGTTCGTTTGTAAAACTAGGGTCAATATTAGATTTTTTAAAACTTTACTTGTAGAGAGTAACAAAATAAAGATTCTGTAATATATGTCTTTTGTCGTTTAAAACAAAATCAGAGACCACTTCTAGTTTTAAATGCAACGTTTCCTTGTAAAACTGTTGGGTAATCTTTACAACATTACAAAGTTCTAAAAATACGAAAAATATACTTAACAGTTGCTTGTTAGTTTTTCTGTTTTTCTATTACATCAACTTACATTAAGCAAGTCATACCCAATATTTTTCATCCATTTTATCAGGAAAATATAAAACGAAGTTTCTTTCATAAAACAGATTTTTTTAAAATTTTCTTTAAAAACATCTTTAAAAACATACGAGCGATTTACTGCATAGAAAAAGAACAAAAACAAATTTAAAAAAAAATCTGTTATTGAAACTTACTTAGCTTTCTGTTTTTCTGGTAAAATGAATGAAAAATATTGGTCTGCACTTGCTAAATCGGAATTGATTGTAATAGAAAATCAGAAAATCTAGCAAGCAACTGTTAAGTATATTTTTCGCATTATAGAACTTTGTAATGCTGTAAAGAGTACCCAACAGTTTTGCAGGAAAACGTTGACATTAAAACTAGATGTGGTCACTAATTTTCTTTACTTTGTTACTCCCTACAAGATAATTTTTAAAATTTCTAATATTGACCCTATTTTTACAAACGAACACGCTGGAAATTTGGCAAGACTAGATGCTTTTATAGTTCTAGTGACAATTTATGCCTTCAAACTGCAAGGTTCTTTAAAAATATACGAGCGATGTTACTGCATAGAAAAACAACAAAAACAAAAACTTAAAAAACAAACACAAAAAAAATTATACAAGAACAACAACATAAAGAAGAAAAATATGTTACTGTAACTTATGTTGTTGTTTTTCTCCTGGTAAAGTAAGCAACAAATTTAACTTATTAATTCTTTCTAAGACCACCCACCACCCTCACTCAAGATCACTTTTAATTTTGATTTAATTCAGATTTAGGGAAGCGCAGACCAATTTTTTTTTAATCCATTTTATAGAAAAACAACAAAAAAAACTTAAAGAAAACAAACTCAAAAAACATTTATTATACAAAAACAACAACATAAGAGAAAATTTAAAAAAAATCTGTTTTATGAAAGAAACTTCGTTTTATATTTTCCTGATAAAATGGATGAAAAATATTGGGTATGACTTGCTTAATGTAAGTTGATGTAATAGAAAAACAGAAAAACTAACAAGCAACTGTTAAGTATATTTTTCGTATTTTTAGAACTTTGTAATGTTGTAAAGATTACCCAACAGTTTTACAAGGAAACGTTGCATTTAAAACTAGAAGTGGTCTCTGATTTTGTTTTAAACGACAAAAGACATATATTACAGAATCTTTATTTTGTTACTCTCTACAAGTAAAGTTTTAAAAAATCTAATATTGACCCTAGTTTTACAAACGAACACGCTGAAAATTTGGTAAACCTAGTTGCTTTTTTAGTTCTAGTGACAATTTATGCCTTCAAACTGCAAGGTCAATTTTTTGATCTTAAAAAAGAAAGAAAAACAACAAAAATAACTTAAAAAACAAACAAGGCAAAAAAATTGTATACAAAAACAACAATATAAAGAAGAAAAAATATGTTATTGAAACTTATGTTCTTGTTTTTCTGTTCTCCTGGTAGAGTCGAGTCAGTTTAAAACAAATTTAACTTATTAATAATTCTATCTACCACCCTCCCCACCCCCTCAAGATCACTTTTAAATAATTAATTTTACTTATGCCAATTAAATTTAATGAAGTATTTGTGAAGGTTTCTTGATTCTTTGTTTTATATTTCTTGATAGTTTTTGTCTCTAGTCAGTGGCAGTCGACCTTTTTAATTCATTTTAGTCAAATTTTTATTTTTCATATTTTCAAAATAGTTATGAGAATAAATTTTACTGCGAGAAACATTTTCGTTTTCATAACTAAGAATATAAAACTAAATGCTAAAATGAAAAAATTCATATTCATTCTTTTTACTGTCGTACAAAATAGTTCCTAAAAGCTAAAATCATTTTAGCACACGACGAAAATATGAGAAGGAAATAGCAAATTTATATATGAAATTTTGGAAAAAGTGTTTGGTGTTAGTTTTCATAATAGCGAAAGGTGGTTTTGTTTCATATTGTTGGCATAATTTTATATGAAATATGAAATATATGACTATTTTAAAACTGCTATAGCAGTTTATTTAAACCCTGAATGCAAGTACATATGTAATAAAAACTAGATTTTAAGCTCATCGATTTCCGGTCACATTGTTCGAGAAACTAAAAGGAGAAGCTACTAAAACATCAGATGTGGGGTACCACTGATTTAATAAACAAAAAAGTTACTTTAACAAAATTGTTATTTAAAATGGACTTGAGTCCAAGCCGTCAATCGTTGATTGACCATTTAAAAGGAGCTGGAATAGAATTTCCAGACACAGCAACGCTGAGCCAATTAAAGGCTTTGTATATGGCCAGGAAAGAGTATGCAAACGAAGTGGTGCCCAGTGCGGCTGATGCAAACTGTACTGACGATAGTGTGGTCCATGCAACCACAGCTATAAAACCGGCTGATGTGATGCCCACAGTCCAGATTCCTGCCAAAAAAATTTCTGCCGCACAGATGCCTTCCGATCAGATGCTCACTGACCAGATGCCTTCCTACCAGATGTCCGCTGTCCAGTTGACTCCCGCAATGATGACTGCTGCACTTATGTCACCCGCTGTCAATGCAAATGAGCCAGACTCTGAGCCAGAGACTGCGACACAATTTTCTTCATCCTAATGACACTGCAGTCAAGGTCACAAGCGCCCAAATAGAGAGAAGTACCGATATACCCTATTTTGACAGCAACCACGAAACCGAAGAACTTAAAAAATTACAACTACAGTTAGAAATGCTAAAAATCCAACGGCAAATACGCGCTTTGGAGGAAAACCTTAGCCCAAGATATAAAAGTAAATCACAATTTTTTCATACTATCTGATAATGAAGCCTTGGTGCCAATATTAATTGGGCGTGATCTATTATCGAAACTAAATTTTTATTTATGTAAAGTAAAACACAAATATAAAAAAGATGAATTGCTAAAATTGAATTTGAATAAAAATGGAAAATTAAATAAACAATACGTCAGTGCGCTTAAGTCTTTCAATTTGTACAGGGTTGCCCAAGATTCAATAAAAAATTTAACCGGGAAATAACACGAATGCGATTTAAAAAAAAATGAATACAAAGAAAAAAATATTATGAACAATAAAACAATTGTTTCTGATTTTGAGGCCGACCGTCAAGAATTAGAAGTACTTGAGGGAACAGAAGAATGTAGTGAGCTTGGAAAAGTGATTTATGAGATTGATGACGTGAATAATCTTAACATAGATGCCAGAATAGGGAGTAAGGACATTGTTCGAGAAACTAAAAGGAGAAGCTACTAAAACTACTAAACCATCGAAAATTTTCTCTACTAGAAGGTGCACTCGATATCGAATGCGGTGATTTTGCCACTGTTTAAAGAACAGGTAAGTGAAATTACCGGTTGGGCAATAATGGGTTAAGCATAGCTCCCATACAAAACACTTATGGAAACAGCCTAAATTCTACCTTAAATAAACATAAATGCCAATAAATCCCAACAAATCATAAATTGTAATAGCTATGGTCACTAAATTTAGAAGTTTTATGTCAATGCCAGGCAGAGTAACATTCGGTCACCATTTGGCCATAATTTCTATATAAAAACTTACGAATTCCGTTCCATTTCGCAAATTTTTATGTTTCACTACTGTCAGCCAAAGCTGAATTCTATTTTGCGTACGTTCGAAACCATAAACCACAACTAGACTGAGGATAGGGTTGCCAATCAGGCTGGATTCGACTGGATTGTCCAGCTTTTTTAGTGCTTGTCCAGCGTTAAGCTAAAATGAAATTTGTCCAGCTGAAAGGTGAAAAATGGGAATTTTTTGAATACTTTCAAAGAAAAACTATTTTTATGAAAAAGAATGCAATAAAAACTTTTGCAAAAATTTATTTTTTTTTCCTTAAGTAATTTATGCGTTGATTAATTCATTGCTTGATCAAGTTAATTTTATACTTAAATGGTCTATATCTGTAAAGGTCAAAGGCCGAGCATATTTTAGGATTCCATGCGCTTTAATCATGTGCGCATATTTTCCGATTCGTAGGTCAAGCTTTGAAAGATTTTGCTCGGACGTCCTCTTTTACGACTTCATTCGAGATCGTTTTCGAATACTTTTGTTGCTGGAGTATTTTCATACATTCGCACAACATGTCCCAGCCAAAGCAGCCAGAGCTGTTTGATTCGTTTTACTATGTCGACGTATAACTCATACAGCTCATTGTTCATTCAACAGATTTAACACCATATAATAACATGGGTAGTAAAGCGTTTTGTAGAGTGTAGTTTAAGTTCTTACATAGAGATAATAACACGGGTAGTATAAGGGTGTTGTAGAGTGTAGTTCTTACATAGGGAGCTTTATTTCTCTTCTGCCTGCTTATGCCAAAATCGCATATGTTGGCAATTATGATTCAACATTTGATTTCGAAACTTTTGTCGTTATACTTATAGCTCATTCACATTGAGTTCGAAAACTAGTTAAAGTAGTTTTCGCCTCAAAACAATATTGAAAACTTAAGTTTTCACATACAAAACGAAAACTCCTTCCGTATGAGTTTTCAATGAAAACTTATTTGAAAACTATTAAAATACTGATGCAACACTGAGTTCATACCATTTATTACAACTCTAGATAAGAAAAATGGAAAAATATCAAAAATAAATGTCAGTGTAAAATAAAATTAAAAAAAAAAACAATAATATTAATTTTTAAAATTTCGGAAAAAAATTTTAAAAGTAATGAAAAAGTTATTCTTTTATTGTGTATTAATGATATCTAATAAGAAAAAAGCATTTGGTGTTCGGGTTTTTAAAATAATCGCGAGTAAAAAATCCGAAAACTTATGAAATGCCAAATTTCCATAATGTGAATGGTAAAGTTTTCGATGGTGTTTTCATTTCCGAAAACACCTAAAAACTTATAGTGTGAATGGGCTATTAAGGATTGCCTGCTTGTAGAAACCAGAAGTTTTGATTGATTGACCAATTTTATTAGATTCCTTCTCGATACTTGAAAAGGCCGCAGTCAAATCGGGCAATATGTGTCCCTTGATATCCCTTGATGTCATCAAAAAACGCGAGTAGGTTGTGTTTTCTGTTGAAAATTGTTTCAGATCTCGGACGATTTCATTTTCTCTCGATATCGCTGCGTTTAGTTACGGTATTCTCAATTTATCAAAAGATTGAAAGATTCATCGAAGCAAATTATTATTAATGTAAAGCTAATTTTTGGGTTGCCAAGCATTTTTGTCCATATGTCCAGCTTTTTCAGTATTTGTGTCTGCCAACCCTAGCTGAGGACGAACTGTCAAAGTACATTTTAGAGACTTCAAGGTACATTTAAGAGACACCATGTACATATGAGGAGCCGCGGACCAAAAGGTTCTTTTTTGCATCATTTACAATTTTTGGGAAATTAAATATTTTGTTATTTCGCACTATAAAAAATCAATGAACTGCGAAATATATTTAATTTAGCTACTAATCAGTAGGAGAATCTTTGTGCTCTAAATTACCACATTAAATCTTAAAAGTTTTTTTAAAAAAGCACTTTAATTTTGGAAAAAGAACCTTTTGTTTCAAAAAATGTGAATAAGTACCTTTTGAAAAAAAATTTAATATAAATATAAAAAAATAATTTTTATTATGCAAACATATACATACTATGTACATTAGGGTGCACCCTTTTTTACGAAAGTGCGAAATTGAATCGTAACTCCGCCCAGAAATGATCTACGTAACTTAAAAACATGTTGTGCAATTTTTTTTTCAAAATTGCATAAAGGGAACACTTGCCGTATCCGTCCACAAAGTGTTAAACTTTTTTGTATGGGAAAAAATGAAAGTATTTTCGGCTTAGTCCAAATTTTAACCACAAGAATCAAATTATTTAAACAAATTTACTGGGAACGAACTTAAGTAGCTTTATTTTAAGTCATCAACATTAAAGTTAGTTAGTTTTAAAGTTATTGCAATTTTCCGCCGAAAATTCGTGTCCTTGACGACACGCCTAAGTATATGCAGCCAAATTGGATATTTAAATTTCAAAGTAGGATACGATTTACAATTCTATGACCTGTAAGTACTAAATAGTCGAGTTTTGTTAAAATATAACCGAATTAACTTGTTTTTTTTTTCATATTAGAAAATTATACTTTTTTCTAAGGCCGGTTTCAAAAATTTTTAATTTTTTGAAAATTTTGTTCAAAGCTGCTTTAGTTCTCTTTTTAGTGAGCCGCCTTGCATACCAGAGGTCCCAAGTTTAATCCCCGGCCAGACCCACTTGAAAAAAAATTAATTTTCCATAAAAAAAAGCGGCGGCCTCATAACTTAGCTAGCCACTGATTATTGAGTATAAGGCTATGTAAAACTTCTCTAACTAATGCATTTGCCATTCGGAGCCGGAGTTAAAATGTAGGTCCCTTTCAATGAGTCTTAAAATAGACTCCAATTGGAATGTTGTCGGGGAATTATACATTATATACATACATATATATATATATATATATATATATATATAATTATATATATATATATATATATATATAATTATATATATATATATATATATATATATATATATATATATATATAATTATATATATATATATATATAGATATATATATATATATATAACTTTTTTAATGTCCATTTTATTACTAAAAAAAAAAAAAATAATCATGGTTTCTCAATTGTTTTTGAAAGTTTTCAACCTAAATATTACAAAAATAAAATAAAACGAAAATGTAAAAAGTATACAAAAAGAACCTTTTGTTCCGCGGCTCCACATATAAGAATTGTCATTATACATTTTTTTTTTGCTATTTTTTATATTTTTTTGTTGCTTAGTAGAAACCACATGTTTATAACTATTATTATGAAAACTTAAACTTGATGAAATTTATTTTTTTCACTAAACATAGAGCTACAAAAATGCTATCGTATCAAAAAAAAAGATACTAAGAAAAATTTTGTTTTCTATATTTTTTGTACATCGAAAGATACGAACGTATGTTCAGGACCCCTGGAAATGCCCACATATAAAATCTCCTATTTTATCTAAATAATGGGTGTTTTTTTTAGAGGTATAGAACTTCGAATCGAAATAAAACACAAGAAAATCGTTTTAATGTCCATCAATTTGGCTTTATTGGAAGGATAATTTTATGCCATTAATGTTTAAATATGATTTCGGGCATGTGGCCGCCGCGGCTGGCTCGTATAAAGCCAATTCTACAGGTCCAATTTTCAACTACTTTTTCGAGCATATGGGGCCGTATGTTGGCAATAACGCCACGAATGTTGGCTTCCAAATCCCCTAACGTTTCTGGTTTGTTGGCGTAGACGAGCGACTTCACATATCCCCAAAGAAAATAATCCAGTGGTGTCAAATCGCACGATCTTGGTGGCCAATTGAGACGTCCATTCCGCGAAATTATGCGCTCATCGAATGTTTCCTTTAATAAATCAATTGTGACGTGCGCTGTGTGGCATGTAGCGCCGTCTTGTTGGAACCACAACTCATCCACATTCATGCCATCCAATTGGGGAACAAAATAGTCGGTTATCATGGCTCTATACCGGTCTCCATTTATGGTAACTGACTCTCCAGCATTATTTTGGAAGAAGTATGGCCCAATGACACCACCAGCCCATAGAGCACACCAAACAGTCAGTTTTTGTGGATGTAATGGCGTCTCAAGGGTCTCATGTGGATTCTCTTCACTCCAAATGCGGCAATTTTGTTTGTTGACGTAGCCATTCAACCAAAAATGAGCCTCATCACTGAACAAAATTTTGCGATGAAAATCAACATCGAGATCAATCTCATTTTCGGCCCATACACCAAAATCACGACGCATTGCATGGTCTCGCGGCTTTAATTCTTAAACAAGCTGGATCTTGTAAGGTCGCAAGCCAAGATCTTTGCGCAAAATCTTCCATAAAGTTGATGGACAAAGCTCCAATTGCTGTGCACGGTGGCGAATCGATTCATTCGGGTCCTCTTCAACACTTTGCTCTACAGCGGCAATTGTTTCTTCGGTGCGCACTGTTCGACGTCGCTGCGGATGCGTATTATCACATAGAGTAAACGTAGTGCGAAAACGATCCATGGTTAACCGAATTAATTGCTCTAATGGACGATTATGTCGACCATAAAATGGACGGAGCTTGCGGTGAACTTCGCGAACTGAACCATTATTTTCGAAATAAATTTGCACGATTTGCAAGCGTTGTTCTTTTGTCAACCTGTTCATAATGAAATGGCAAACCAAACTAAATATTAATCTCTTGACAGCTGACAAAATGGCCGCCAGTTAAAACAGTGATGCCAACTTAAAGTTCTATACATCAATAAAAAACACCCGATACAATCAAAAAGATTTAGAGGTACATTCAGTATATAAATTATATAGCTATCAATCAATATTGTGAGCCGCCGTGGCATAGCAGATTAGTCATCCGCCTAGCATACCGAGGTCCCAAGTTCGATCCTTGGCCAGACCCAGTTTTTTTTAAAAGCCACTGGTTATTGCCGGAGTTAAAAAAGTAGGTCCCTTTCAATGAGTCTAAAAATAGAATCGGCTCCAACTCATTGTCTTGTTCCGCTTGCCGGAAAGCACTCAGCCTCCGCCCGAGCTCGAAAGAGTATCTGTAACTATGCCAAAGATATTCCTTCGCGCCCGTGCTGTAAAAAGGGTTTTAGCAGATCTCAACATAAACAAGTCGCTAGGGCCGGATGGTATTCCAGCACTGGTCTTGAAGCAGTGCTGTTCGACGCTTTCGCGTCCATTAGCTAACCTTTTTAGCACCTTGTACCATGCTGGTAAATTTCCTTGGTGTTGGAAGGTTGCTAATGTAACGCCAATCCCTAAAAAGGGTGAGGCTACCAACCCTAAAATTAACGCCCAAGAGCAATTTGTTCTGCACTCTCCAAAGTATTGGAGAGTATGGTAAACCACCATCTTGTTAAATATCTGGAATCTAACAACCTACTAAGCGACCGCCAGTATGGATTTCGTAGGGGACGCTCTACGGGAGACCTGCTAGCCTTCCTTTCGGAAAAATGGTGTCACTCAATACACCGTTTTGGCGAAAGTAAAGTTGTGGCTCTGGATATTTCCAAGGCGTTTGATAGAGTGTGGCACGTAGCACTTCTATCAAAACTTATTGCTTTTGGTGTCGGTGATAACTTCTCTCGATTTATATCGAGCTTTCTCAGAGATCACACTATAAGAGTTGTTGTAGATGGGATCTCATCAAACGAGTTCAAGCTAAATTCAGGGGTACCACAAGGCTCCGTTCTTTCTCCTACTCTGTTTCTTATCTTTATAAACGACCTTGTACGTCAAACTTCTAATCCTATGTACTCTTTTGCAGATGATAGTAACATTTGCCATTCGTATTCATTCAATCATAGACCAAACCTTTTAGAGATTGGCACTATGAGGCAAAACATGAATGAATCATTAAACCGCGATTTAGAAAAAATCTCAGAATGGGGTCGTGCGAATAGAGTCGATTTTAATGCGCGGAAAACTCAGTGTTGTATGCTTACGCACAAACGCACGGCGGATCATGTTACTTCATCTGTATTAATGGGTGGTGAAAATATCGAGGAATCAGATACTCTTGATGTTCTGGGCATGAGAATTCAATGTGATGTCCGTTAGACTGATCACATTTTTCAAGTGTCGAAAGAAGCATTCAAGTGTCTCGGTTTTCTTAAACGGTGTAGGATATACTTCACTCTATCTGATCTCCTTACTATTTACACCACCTATATTCGACCGAAAATGGAATACAACTCTCATGTATGGGCCGGTGCTTCAAAGTCTATTTTGGAGCTTCTCGACCGAGTGCAGGAGAGGGCGAAGGTGCTTATTGGTGACAGTAGAGTATCCAACTCTATTGATTCACTAGAGCACCGTCGCAATGTGGGTTGTGTCACACTGTTCTATCGTTACTACTTTGGAATGTGCTCTAATGAAATAAGGGAACTTGTTCCTGAAACTCGAATTTTTCTACGCAATACACGTCTGTCTGTTAGAGCTCATCCCTTCGTAGTCGATTGGCCAGTAGACAGAACAACACACTACAGAGAAAATTCATTCTTTAGCCGTACAGTTCGTATGTGGAATTTACTTCCCGCAGAAATTTTCCCTGCCAGTTGCAATATAGGGAAGTTCAAATCAAATGTCCATAAACACTACTCCATCTATCCACCCTCCCATAACCTATTTTCCTAGTTCCAGCACAATGCATTGCATAAGTAGGGGTCATCCCCTGAGTGCTGGTCCTAAATAAAAAAAAAATTGGTATGTTGTCGTGGAAATTATCACTATTATCAATCGTTCCAGTCCAGAATTAAAGGAACTGCTAACAAAATTATGGACCTGCCGTATTACTTTCAACGTGTTTGGCCTAACTATAAAGTACAACGAAAAGTATTTAACAGCTTATTAAAGTGAAACTATACCCGGTTATGAGACTAAATTTTATGC
Organism: Stomorhina lunata; assembly: GCA_933228675.1. NCBI lineage: Eukaryota > Metazoa > Arthropoda > Insecta > Diptera > Rhiniidae > Stomorhina > Stomorhina lunata. Next base: position 93,467,713 of record OW121740.1, on the reverse strand, counting down.
AAAGGTAATTCTAGGGAAACCACTTAGATACTTTCAAATGTTGAACTATAGAGCTACTGCAACCGAATTTAGTCCAAAGATTTCACCAACAATAACAACTAGCGTAGCTTTTTGCTAGCTTCCTAAGTAAGACTATAGCCCAGTTCACAATCCGTTGAAAATTGTCTAGCATCGTAGCATTTGCAAATCGACATAGCAAAAGAAAAAAATTATGTGGAAAATTTTTAATTTTCTGTACCGATTTGCAAAAGCAACGATGGATAGACTATTTCCAACGGATTGTAAACTGGGCTAATATACTTTTATTGCATTATTATGCTAAATATTTAGAGTGTTAATAGTACCTGCACAATTGAATATTATTTTACATAAATGGGTTATAATAACGGATTTCATACAAATTTTTAAATATTTTTCCAGACATTCTCGTCTTTCTGTGTATAAAACTGTATAACGATAACACCTAAACTTGTATAACCATTTTATTTATCAGGATTAAAATAATATTCATGCTGCATATTCTACATTCTTACTCTTATACAGATCTTTATAATATTTAAAAAAAGCTAAAAATTCCGTTATTAATATTAACTCATCTCATCAAGTTTACAGATTACAATGCATCTTCAAATGACAAACCTGAATAGCAATGGAATTCCAAAACAAATTGTAACTTGAATTTTAAAATACCACTAAAATTGTTATAAAGTGACTGGTCCGGCGTCAGCCTAAAGCCGTAACCATCATAATAGTTGATGAGACAGACAAACAAAAATATCTTTACATACTCGAGTGAACGAACAAAGAAGTCTTGTCTAGTCTTTTGTAGGTGGTCATAGTAAACAAAAGCAGGCAGACAGACAAATAGACAGACAGCCAGATAATTTGGTCATTATTTATTTACGAACTCATAAATACATCTTTTACAAAACATTTTTGAGCATTAAAATACGAAGTATATATAAGAGGTTGTGGCAAAGATAGATACTAACAGAAACAGTTTGAATTTCAAATAGAATACAGAAACAAAACTCTTCAAAATGCGTTCTTTTATTGTAAGTTTTATCAAATGGATTATTAGACCAAATTACGATCAAAGGATATAACTTATTTTTCTTCCTTTTAAGGTTTTATGCCTTGTAGCAGTAGCTTGCGCTGACAAATTGGGTTACGACTACCAACAAGTTGAACATGCCGATGCTGGTTTATCTTTCCAACCTGGATCTGGTATTTCTGCTGGTGCCTCAGATACTGCTGCCTCTTACGATGCTCCATCATACTCTGAACCTGCTGCTGAGTTCGAAAAGGAATTCTACTCATTCTCTGCTCCCGAATCGGAATTCGACGATGCCAATGCTAATCAAAAGATTGCCAACAGTGTTAAACAAGGTCTCCGTGTTGTTTTCATCAAGGGCCCCGAAAACAAGGGCTTGGAAAATGCTGCCCTCGCCTTGGCCAAACAAGCTGCCGATCAACAGACCGCCATCTATGTCCTCAACAAACAAGCCGATATTGGAGATTTGGCCAATCGTCTCAATGCCATCAACAGAAACGCCAACAACAAACCCGAAGTACACTTTGTCAAATACCGTACCCCTGAAGATGCCGCCAACGCCCAAAGAACCATCCAAGGTCAATACGATGCATTGGGCGGTACTTCTCTATCTCACAATGGTGGTGTTGCTCCCGTTATAAACTTTGCCTCTCAAGCCTCTGCCGCCCGTTCTGCCCCTGCTCAAGCTCCTGGTAGCTCTTACTTGCCTGCATCTATTTTCCGTCGTCGCTTGTAAACCTTAACAAGCTTCTAACCAAAGAGACTAATATGTCATTGTTTTTGTTAAATTTGTTTTAAGTTTTAATTCGAATAAATTGTGGTTTTATTACACATTTTACATAAAAAAATAATCTATTTTGCTAAATTATTTAATAACACAAACTATCAAATGAAGATTATCGAAGATCACATTTCACGAAGTTAATATACCCATCAAAAAAATTCGCGTCTATATTGCCTCTAAGGAAGTTTTTAATAATTTGTGTTCTTTATATAGTCATCTCTTTTATGTGGTGTTTACCGACCTCTTTTACTACTGCTGTATTGGTTCCACGTTGGGTGACATATTTCATTTGAACTTTCCTAAGAGTTCAAAGTTTGGACATACCAGTTATATGAGAAAAATAAGGAGTTTCTTCAAATGTTTGTAAAAAAATTTCATTTAGAAATACATTTTCAAAAAAGTGTTTAATGCCATGGTTTTGGTAAATAAATCAGTGTTTGTACGGCTACTCTAAAAGTAGCTGTAGCAGCGAGAACAAGCCTACTTTTTAAGACACAAATTTGTTGGAAAATAGTAGCCAATACCCGTCTACTTCAACTGCTACATTCATCTATAAATAGGAAATCATTGCATACGGCTACGGCTCCAACTTTTTCAAGTAGAAGTAGCAGTAGTCGCTGTATTATTCCGAAGCATTTATATTTTTAAGCTACAGCTATTTTTCAAAACACAAAAGTGGCAAGTAGAAGTAACTCTTTGCTACTTCAACTGAAGTATTGGTAGGGGTAGAAAACAACAAAAATATTCTACTTAATTCCGAAAATATTTTTTCTGGCTATTTTGCCGCTACTTCTTGGATATTTTGCAGCTACTTTCTGGCTACTTTATATGAATACTTTATTCTTAGAGCTGTGCAATACTAATTTTTACTTCTGGCTACACACCGACAATAAGAAAAACAAAGAAAGAACATGTGTTATATTGTTTCGTTTTTTCTTTCGTTTATTCTTTTGTCGAGTGAGTGAAACAAATTACAAAAGAAAAAAAAAAACGAAACAAAATAACACACAATCTTTCTTCGTTGTTACACGGCATTTACACATGCAAGTGCAAGTGAAAAAAAGCTCAATACATTTATATTTTTTTACTAACACAATCACACTTCTGCAAGTTGTAGGCTCACTTGCAAGCGATTTTGATTGCCAGTGATTTTTTTACTTGCATGTCAGAAGAATACGTATACACAACTTGTAACAAGTCACCTACGTGTGTAAACGTACTGTTATTATTGTCGATAAGTAGCCAGAAGAAAATATTTGTATTGCATAGCTCCAAGCATAAAGTATTCACATAAAGTAGCCAGAAAGTAGCTGCAAAATAGCCAAGAAGTAGCTAAAAAGTAGCCAGAAAAAATATTTTCTATTTTGGCTACTATTCAAATTGAAGCAAAAATTATTTAATATTTTTGCTGTTTTCTACCCCTACCAATACTTCAGTTGAAGTAGCAAGGAGCTACTTCTTCTTGCCGATTTTGTGTTTTGAAAAATAGCTGTAGCTTAAAAATATAAATGCTTCGGAATAATACAGCGTCTACTGCTACTTTTACTTGCCGCTTTTGTTTTGTAAAAAGTTGCAGTAGCTTAAAAACATAAATGCTTCGAAATAATGCAGCGTCTACTGCTACTTCTACTTGAAAAAGTTGTAGCTGTAGCCGTAGCGGTAATTAAAAAAAGATAGCTAAAGTAGAAATTCACACACTGAAATAAATGGACTTTCCGACGAGATATATTTCTTTAAAATCGGTTAAGAAATTTCCTAATTATTAAGGATTTTCCAAAATATTCTACATCATTGAAGACTTTCCTGAGCATATGTAATATAACATTTATTATTTTTTAAAATTTTAATAAGTAAATTTGAAGGTCCATCAATCACTCTCCCGACCCATCATGGACCAGTGCTTTTGAAAACCAACAATACTGCTTGACTATCACCATGCCAAATTTCTTTCATATCTCCTGTCGTTCAAAAGTTACAGAATTATTTAAAAAGAAGCGTCCGTAAACCACTGGTACGCACATTGCGCGATTTAACTGCCGCCTTTTCTAGTATCGAGAAGGAATCTGATAAAATGGGCCAATGAATCGAAACAAAACTGTTGGTTTCTACAAGCAGGCAATCCTCAACAACTAGACCACATGTTATCATTAAGAACAATAAATACGAGGTTGTAAAAGAATTTGTTTACCTTGGTACCGCCGTCAACATAAATAACGACATAAGTTTCAAAATCAAACAAAATAAAGCTCTCTCTGTAAGAACTTAAACTACGCTCTACAAAATTCTTATATTACCCTATTATTATGTGGTGTTGAATCATGGGCACCTGCACAGGCAGAGGAAGCTATTCTTGGAATTTTTGAGAGCAAGATTCTATGAAAAATCTTTAGACCATTTTGCATCAACAATGAATATCATCTAAAAAGTTTTACTGTAGTGTATTGCACTAAGATCCCAATTTATTACAATTATTTATGATTGTAATAAACAGCTTTTTGATAAAACTAAAAAATGTTGGTGGGGAAACAATTCCTCGACGCGCTTCGATGGTTGGTTAGGCCATCTCATCAGGAGGATTATCCCTAATTCTAGACAGAGCGAAAACCACACATTATGTATAATTTGAGTAACTGAATAAATACGAATTATTATTGTGTCCAACAAATATCAACATTAAGCGAAGATTATCATCTGAACAGAAACACACAAACCTTTTTCAGTTTTATCATTTCTTTATTTCCCACACTTTTGTTGTTGCTTTGTTGGCGACTAAGACAAAAGTGCTATAAAGGAGGTTCAAAGAAAGATGAACATAAGCTGTATGAGTTACACATCGACATAGTAAAACGCATCAAAAAGCACCGGCTGCGTTGGCTGGGACATGTCTTGCGAATGTATGAAATACTCCAGCAACAAAAATATTCGAAAACGAACCCGAATAAACTCGTTAAAGTATATTTACTTCTGAAAATTCTATGGAAAGGCCAAGTAGTGGAAAAACTTTGAAAGATTGACCTACGAAGCGCATGGAATTCTAAAATATGCTCGGTCTTTGACCTTCACAGGTTTTTGATTAGGCCATTTAAGTAAAGTTCAATGTACAATGAGGAATTTTTTGTAATTTTATTACAAAATGAACTTGATGCAATCATACAATCAATTAATTAATTCTTCACCATTCAGCTGGACAAATTTATTTTAGCTTGACACTGGACAAGCACTAAAAAAGCTTGACAAAAAAGTAGGCTGGCAACCCTAATTGGCAGGCTTCTCACAACTTCACGATCAAGATTTTTTGTTGCTGCTGAACGAGACAACGCACAGTGGTTCATAATCGTTTTTCATTGGGCAAAACTCTTTAACTTTTTAACTAATAAAGATTTTGTAGAAGTACGTTTATAGAAAATAGAAAACATCCTAAACTTTTATCAAGTTTAGGTTTTATAGGGATCTCTACAGCGTTTGTAAATAAATTTAAGCTTAAAATTATTTTTTCGATCTGTAATCCCGTTTCTAATGTACTAACTTATTTTTACCCACTTCCGTCTTACCGATTTAGCTCAAATTTAGGCCACCAGCCTTGGATGACAATAGAATATTTTGTTATCCTTAGGTTGGCCCCTATATTCATTGATGTATTTTCCGTATTTTCATTAGGATTGCCCAAATGGAACAAACATTTTAAATTCTGAAGTCGAATATCTTAAAAACCATAAGAAATAAAATAGGCATGTCGGGACATTTTTTTTTATGTCGATCTACGTATATGCCAAAAATTGACAAATTGTCAAAAAATTTATTAAGTTTTTATTTATCCAAAATTAAATGGCCATATCTGTCATAGTTTATAATTTTATAGCTTTTAACTGGCGTATGGCATTTTAGTGGTTTCCGGGAGTGGTTTTTATATGGTCAAATATAGACCGATTCCTATAAAATTTGATATACTGACCAATAGTTACATAAAACTTCTCTGCTCGCAATTTAGTCATTATATTTAGCTATAACAATTATATTCAATTTATCAGCATACATGTGATTCCCGGGGCGGAGTTCATGGGAGGTCTAACTAAATGTGAACCAATTTCGCCCATTTTTAGTACACAACTTCTTTAAGATCTCGAAATACTTTTGTAAAATGTTGTCCCTTTTTTTAAGACGATATCATGATTTCATTTAATGGACAGCCGGACACAAACTCTCTACTTGGTATTTTTGTGTTTCCGTAAGTTTTTATATGGGAGCTATGGTCAAATGGTGACCGATTGTAACAAAGTTAGCATTGATATAAGACTTCGTAGCTAGTATAGTTTATCATTTATTCGTATTACTTAATAAAACGAGCAATAATTGTATATATATATATATATATGTATATCTTATATTCTTAAACGAGCAATAATTGTATATATATATATATATATATATATATATATATATATATATATATAGAATGGCTATCTCGAAAACGGCTCTAACGATTTTGATAAAATTTGGACAGTGGGTATCTTTTTTGATGTATAGGTCGAAGAAGAAGGGACTTTTGGAACTTTTACCTCTAAGAGGGTAAAAACGGGTAAAAAGGGGAAAAAATCGAAAACGCTATGTCTCCTAAAGTAATAGGTATAGAAACAAAATAAAAATTACGTTTTAAACAGCTTTGAAAATAAGCGGACAGGTGTTTGGTACTTTTTTGAAACTATGTCCGATAGGGTGTAAAAAAGGGTGAAAATAGTTTTTTTGGCACCTTTTTAACCCACTCTTATATTTTAAACTAAAGAATATAGAAAGAAACTTGGTGCTGCAATCAATAGATGTAAAAAAAATATGAAACACGTATTTGGTACTTTTTTGATTTTGGAGCCAAAATGGGTCAAAAAGGGATAAAATGATAACTTAACATCTCCAAAGTAATATGAATAGGAACATTATACATTATGTTAAATGCGTTTTAAAAAAATGTACCAAATTCAATTGGCACCAAAAAAGTACCAAATATACATATGGAACTTTTAGAAATTAGGGAATAAAAAGGGGGAAAAATTAGTATTATTTTAAACAAATGAATGTTTGTCTGTATGTATGTTCTTTATAGAATAGTAAACTGTGAATTTGATTGTGTTATGCTCTTTAGCGAAGATGTTGCGGATAAGCCGGCGAAGGTTTTAAAGTTGATAAGACTAATTTCCGACAGATGGCGCCACTGAAAATTACTAAAAATTAATTAAATCGTAAACTGTACATTTGATCATGCTATGATCTTTAGCAAAGTTGTAGCGCATGAGCCGACGAAGGCTTTTTAGTTGGTATGAATAATTTCCGACAGGTGGCGCTACAGAAACTTACTCAAAGTCAATTTAATCGTAATCTGTACATTTAATCATGCTACAATCTTTAGCAAAGTTGTTGCACATGAGCCGACGAAGGTTTCTTAGTTGGTATGAAGAAATTTCGACAGGTGGCGCTACTGAAATTTACTCAAAGTCAATTTAATCGTATGCTGTACATTTAATCATGCTATAATCTTCAGCAAAGTTGTTACGGATAAGCCGAAGAAGTTTTATGAATTGGAATAAGCAAAGTCCGAAAGGTGGCGCCACAGAAAAGTACTCAAAATGAATTAAATCGTAAACTGTGCATTTGATCAGACTATAATCTTTAGCAAAGTTGTTGCGCATGAGTCGACAGAGGTTTCTGTTGATATGAATAATTTCCAAAATTATTCAAAATGAGTTAAACTGTAAACTATGCAAACTATGTGTTGGTCGGACAAAATAAATCAAATAATTCAAAATTAACTGAATATTTCTACAATGTCTTTCCTCTAAATTTATTTTAGCACTTTATAATATAAAATATATAAAAACTTTAAAATTTTCCTCAAAATGCTTATCATAAAGCTCCGAGCAAGGCTCGGTCTACCAGGTACTATATATATATATATATATATATATATATATATATAAATATATAGAATGGCTATCTCGAAAACGGATCTAACGATTTTGATAAAATTTTGACAGTGGGTACCTTTTTCGATGTATAGGTCGAAGAAGAAGGGACTTTTGGAACCTTTGCCTCTAAAAGGGTAAAAATGGGTAAAAAGGGAAAAAAATTGAAAACGTTATATCTCCTAAAGTAATAGGTATAGAAACAAAATTAAAATTACGTTTTAAACAGCTATAAAAATAAGCGGACAGGTGCTTGGTACTTTTTAGAGGCTATGTCCGATTGGGGGTAAAAAAGGGTGAAAATAGTTTTTTTGGTACTTTTTTAACCCACTCTTATTTTTTAAACCAAAGAATATAGAAAGGAACTTTGTACGGCAGTCAATAGATGTGAAAGAAATATTGAAACCGTACTTGGTACTTTTTTGATTTTGGGGTCAAAATGGGTAAAAAAGGGATAACATGATAACTTAATATCTCCAAAAGTAATATGAATAAGAATTATGTTACCGCGTTTTAATAACATGTACCGAATTCAATTGGTACCAAAGAAGTACCAAATATGCATATGGAACTTTTTGAAAGTAGGGGATAAAAAGGGGAAAAAATGAGTAATGTTATAACTTTTAAAAAAATGAATGTTTGTATGTATGTTCTTTATAGAATAGTAAACTGTGAATTTGATCATGTTATGATCTTTAGCAAAGATGTAGCGCATAAGCCGGCGAAGGCTTTTTATTTGGTGTGAATAATTTCCGACAGGTGGCGCTATTGAAAATTACTCAAAGTCAATTTAATCGTAAGCTGTACATTTAATCATGCCGACGAAGGTTTCTTAGTTGGTATGAAGAAATTTCGACAGGTGGCGCCACTAAAATTTACTCAAAGTCATTTTAATCGAAAGCTGTACATTAAATCATGCTACAATCTTTAGCAAAGTTGTTACGGATAAGCCGACGAAGGTTTATTTATGGAAATGATCAAAGTCCGATAGGTGGCGCCACTGAAAATTAATTAAATCGTAAACTGTGCATTTGATCAAAGTTGTTACGCATAAGCATAAGCAGATGAAGGTTTCTTAGTTGGTATGAACAACTTCAGGTGGCGCCACTGAAAACTACCCAAAATAAATTAAATCGTAAACTGTGCATTTGATCAGGCTATAATCTTTAGCAAAGTTGTTGCGCATGATTCGACGGAGGTTTCTGTTGGTTTGACCAATTTCCAAAATTTTCCAAAATGAGTTAAACTGTAAACTATGTGTTGATCGGACAAAATAAATAAAATAATTCAAAATTAACTGAATATTTGTACAATGTATTTCCTCTAAATTTAATTTACTACCGAACAAGGCTTGGTCAACCAGGTACTTTAAGTGTATTTTAGGTGGAATTTTGACTGTTTTCGTAAATATTTTGTGTGGGAGCTATGTTAAATGTGAACCGACTTCGATGAAATTTTATACGTTGCATAATTATCATTTAAAACTTCTCTATACTAAATTTGTTCATCATATCTGATATAACGCATTTGCAAATAAGCGATTGGCCACTGCGAGGTTATACGGGAGCTACGGTCAAATGTAAACATAGAAATGAAGAATATTTTTGGCAAATTTCAGTGACATTCTTTCTGTCGGTGGGTATAAAAACGAACAAAATTTCTAATTAAATTTCTCGTGTGCCAAAAAAGCCAAGTGTTTGTGGCCTATAAAAACGGCTTTTACATTTTTTGAGAAAGCACCGAGTGCCTACATATTCATATCACTATGGAAAAAAGAAACCTTAGCGGTGTTCAAACAATAATATCACTTTTGTACCACGTTAGGCAAATTTGTACAATATAGCAATAAATTTGCGTATTTTTGAAATGTTTTTATATTGCACGGTTTGAATTTTATTTAACTTAATGCAACTTCAAATATTATTCGGAACACTCTTTTAAAGACTTTTTTCTCAACAGTCGGTCTTAAAAATTTTCACCACCGGAAATCCTTTAAATACCACCGAAACCACTTAAATGCCAAAAAATACTAAACTCTATTTACAAATTTAGTATTTATAAGAAATAAAAACTAGAGTAACAAATTGTATCGCATTTGGCCAGACTTTAAACCATCTGCTTCCTCGGAGATATGTTTGCAGATTAAAAAGAATTTGATAAGATTTATATAAAAAAGTGCGATATGTAAGTAAATATGTTTTAAACAAACCCATTCCAAAGAATTGTTAACACTTTGTTAGAGGGCAAGAGTTAATTAATTGTGATAAATAAATTATTATGTCAAACGTACAAATACTTATAAGTATTTATGCATGTAAATAATAAATTCCAATGTGACATTTTGATAGTTCCAACAAAGACATCAAAAGATAAGAGAAGTAGCATAACAAACCGATATATTTGATAGATACGATCAAAACACAAATACACAGATACAGAAGCAAATATTTATCCAAAGAATAATCGTAAGAGTATATTTTAAAATAATCGAACAATCCAAGTTTACTGGTAATTCAACCATAGAAATCAAGAAATTCGTAGGAGTTTCTGTGGTAAAACCAGAATATTTTTACATTTTAATAATTATTTACAATAATTTTGAATAAGACCTTAAAGAGCTTTAAGATATAAATAAAAGAGGTCAGTAACTAGAAGAATATCAACAGAAACATTTTAGTTATCAAACAGTAAAAATCTTAGAAAACAAATCATCTTCAAAATGCGTGCCTTTATTGTAAGTAAACAGATTTAGATGCAACATCAGAGGGATTGTATAATTGATAATTTTTTGTATTTCTTTTTTAGGTTATGTGCTTAGTAGCAGTTGCTTGTGCTGATAAGTTGGGATACAACTACCAACCTGTTGAACATGCCGAGGCTGGTTTATCTTTCCAACCAGGATCTGGTATTTCTGCCGGTAGTTTAGATGCTGGTATTTCCCATGATGCTCCTTCATATTCCGAACCTGCTGCTGAGTTCGAAAAGGAATTCTACTCATTCTCTGCTCCCGAATCTGAATTCGACGACCCCAATGCTAACCAAAAGATTGCCAGCAGTGTTAAACAAGGTCTTCGTGTTGTCTTCATCAAGGGACCCGAAAACAAAGGCCTGGAAAATGCTGCCCTCGCCTTGGCCAAACAAGCTGCCGATCAAAAGACCGCCATCTATGTCCTCAACAAACAAGCCGATATTGGAGATTTGGCCAACCGTCTCAATGCCATCAACAGAAACGCCAACAACAAACCCGAAGTACACTTTGTCAAATACCGTACCCCTGAAGATGCCGCCAACGCCCAAAGAGCCATCCAAGGCCAATACGATGCTTTGGGCGGTACTTCTCAATCTCACAATGGTGGTGTTGCTCCAGTTATTAACTTTGCCTCTCAAGCCTCTGCCGCCCGTTCTGCCCCTGCTCAAGCTCCTGGTAGCTCTTACTTGCCTGCATCTATTTTCCGTCGTCGCTTGTAAATTTTGAGACACTCCAACTCAAATAGACTGAATTGTTGATGTTTTTTAACTTTTTGTTAAATTTGTTATTAGGTTTTAGATAAATAAATATTTGAATATTTTTGTAAAACTTTGGCTTTATTTATTTTAATTTTGTTAATCAATTTCAAAAGTGAAACCGAATACCATGATTTAATAAAACTGAAGGTTGTTCCATTCTCTCTTTTTGTCGCCATGATAACTTTCTGACGTTTGTTAGGATAGTGAAAGTTTGTGCTACCATATTTTTGTCGACAATCCTACTTTTGTAAAATGGTATGATGACAAAATTTACGCAAGCATATATGTCTTTATTCATAAAAAACTTATGAATATTTACTTAAAAGTTTGATAAATAGTCATACAATTTGTTTTAACTATATTTCTTTAATATTAAATGTCTTCATTATATGATTAACTTCAAAATTACCCATTTTTGATAATTAATTCCAATGTATTACGTACCCCTTTTCTTATTGTGGCAACGTTTTTCTTTCATTTGTTTTCAAATATCAAATATCAAACTTCAAAAACCCAATATACTTCAAAATCATAGTACAATAAATACTAGGTAAAATCACTACACACTTCGTTCTCAATTTCAAATCCCTGAAAAGTCAAGCAAAAGAAATTGAAAAAAAAAATATATTTTTTTCATTGTATTTTATTTTTGTTTGTCAAAAATAAATATATTAAAATATTTTTTAAAAGTTCATTAAGAGAAGCATTTGTAACGCATTTTATCATAAAAAACTCGTGAAGTTTATAAAAGGTCCAAAAAGTAATATTAAACTATTGAGTGATGTGTGCGGTGCAAATTTCAAATTCAAGTTATTCAATATTTTCTTTTACTTCGACTTTCATTCTGCTTTCTTGACATTACAGGGTGTAAGAAATTGACAACTCTCCCTAGTGATTTTACCTAGTGTAGTTCTGCCATGCTTCAAAATAATTTTGAAGAGAGAGAATGAAACTTCCTTGTTATTATTATTTCATGCCGAATACAAGGAAGTTTCATTCTCTCTCTTCAAAATTATTTTGAAGTATATTGGGTTTTTTTGAAGTTTGATATTTGAAAACAATTGAAAAAAAAAAAAACGTTGCCACATTAAGAAAAGGGGACGTAATAAATTGGGATTGGATCTTACAAATGTGTATTTTTAAACTAAGAAGAATGTTATCTAAATAATTAGGACATACAACAAACAAGTCAGAAACTGCTAGAAATTTGTATATTATCGGTCAAGCTTGATAGTGAGTTTTGGCTAAAGAGTTTATATGTTAGCTATGGTCAAATATGCATTGATGTCAACAAAATTTTATAAAGTGATTGCCTTGTAAATAAGCAATTTGTTTAAAATTTCGGCATACATTTGCTGTCAAAATACCGATTCCGGGAAGTGAGACCAATAGCCATGGTCCTATTGCAAAATGAATTGTATGTGTTAAATTTCATCAAATTATCTTATGGGGGTCCAGACGGAAGGACGGTCTGACATCGTTAAATCGATTCAGGGAGTGATTCTTAGTCAACTGTCTCAAGTCTTTACAATTGCGACCTGTATATTTACATGGGGGTCCAGACGGAAGGAAGGTCTGACATCGTTAAATCGACTTAGGGAGTGATTCTTAGTCAACTGGTATACTAAAAGGTGGGTCTAAGACCAATATTTCGTTATATCAGTACAATCTTAGGGTATAAAACTATATAAAAATATAACTATTTATTGAAAATTTTAGTAAATACATGTACATAAAACTATATCCTTAAGTCTGAAACCAGAAAAACACGGGCAACATGAGCCCAATAATATTAATAACTATGACCCCCTAAATACGTATATATGACAATATTTAATTATTTGAGTTTTTATATAAAAGGAGTGATTATGGGTATCCTTATACTTCATGGACCACCTTTGGTGCTACACTTTCCCATACTTATTGCAGCATATGCAAAACGCGAACTTTTGCAATGTCATAGACAGTCATCGTGAGGATAATAATGATTCTGAGCGACCTATTATTCATGGCCGACGATTTTTTTCAAAGTAAATAAATTTTTCCAATCAAGCTGTCACTTCTGCCCCTTGTGTTTTTTGTTGATTTCGGTGATATATCTTCGAATCGCTCGATGGCTCATCAGGTATATTGTTCATGAATGAATGTTTTTCAAATAGATTTTAAAAATATTAAAAAAAAAACGATGAACAGCACAATATTTTTTCTATTTGAAATTTAAATTTTTATTATTTGAAAAATCGAATATACAATAACAATAATAAGAGAAAATGGGATTTTTATGAAAAAATAAGGTAGCACAACTTTTGACTATCCTAAGAAACGTCAGAAAGTTATCATGGCGACAAAAAGAGAGAATTGAACAACCTTCAGTATTATTAAATCATGGTGAAACCCATGAAATAATAATAACAAGGAAGTTTCATTCTCTCTCTTCAAAATTATTTTGAAGTATATTGGGTTTTTGAAGTTTCATATTTGAAAACAATTGAAAGAAAAATGTTGCCACATTAAGAAAAGGGGTACGTAATACATTGGGATTAGTTATCAAAAATGTGTAATTTTGAAGTAAAGCATATAATGAAGACATTCAATATCAAAGAAATATAGTTGGAACAAATTGTATGATTATTTATTGAAGCTTTTTCGTAAATATTCGTAAGTTTTTTATGCATAAATTTACATAAATTTTGTCATCATAAAATATTAGAAAAGTGGGATTGTCGGCAAAAATATGGTAGCACAAACTTTTACTATCCTAACAAACGTCAGAAAGTTATCATGGCGACAAAAAGAGAGAATGGAACAACCTTCAGAATTATTAAGTCATGGAACGAAGTGTGTAGTGATTTTACCAAGTATTTATTGTACTATGATTTTGAAGTATATTGGGTTTTTGAAGTTTGATATTTGAAAACAAATGAAAGAAAAACGTTGCCACAATAAGAAAAGGGGTACGTAATACATTGGAATTAATTATCAAAAATGGGTAATTTTGAAGTTAATCATATAATGAAGACATTTAATATTAAAGAAATATAGTTAAAACAAATTGTATGACTATTTATCAAACTTTTAAGTAAATATTCATAAGTTTTTTATGAATAAAGACATATATGCTTGCGTAAATTTTGTCATCATACCATTTTACAAAAGTAGGATTGTCGACAAAAATATGGTAGCACAAACTTTCACTGTCCTAACAAACGTCAGAAAGTTATCATGGCGACAAAAAGAGAGAATGGAACAACCTTCAGTTTTATTAAATCATGGGTGAAACCTTTGAAGTGATTATGTCTAAAGTTTATATTCTAAACCACTATCAACTTATAAAGAAATCCAATTTTAAATGAGAAATAGAAAAAACTCCACCTGAAAATATATCGCCACCTAAAATGCAAAATGGCGTAACTACAATTCTAGTTTTTTTTTTACATGAGAAACAAAAAACTTTATAACTTTAAAACTACAAGGCACATAAAATCCAAATTTTGGAATTGGGTCAACAAGCCATCAGCAAAGGGAACTCTTAAAGCTAAAATGATAAAAAAAACGTTTAGTTTGAATAATTGCGAAAGGGCTTAACTACAAGTTGAAAATTTTCTGAAACCAAAAGGGCTTAAATACCATACAAATTTTGAGCAAAAATTAAATTTTTCAAAATGCATGAAGTTTTTGGTCAATAATATGAAGACGCGTCTTAAAAATAGTAGCAGTTTATTTTCGAAACATAATTTAATATAAAAAGATAAGTTTTTAATAATTTCAAAAGGTCATACAGAGGTTTTTTTAAGAGTTGTCTCAGGAATAACACCGTTACTTTTAAACGGTTAAAGATACTTAAATAAAATTTCTTAAAATTAGAGGAGTGGAGCTTCAGAGTTCATATCTAGACAAACAGGTCAATTTACGGTAGAAAAGCTAACTTATCGCGTATCATAAATCTTAGTCTCGGATAATATTTGTATACCCACCATCAAAAAGAATGGGGGTATATTGAGATTGTCATTCCGTTTGTAATTTCCTTAATATTGGCTCAAAAATAAAAAACGATATATATTCTGAATCCCTATGAATTTTAAGACGATTGACCGATGTCCATCTGTCTGTCTGTCTGTTAAAATCACGATAACGCCTAAACGAAAGGAGCTAGCTCACTGAAACTTGGTAGAAACATTCCTCATCTATGAGAAAATTTTGGCATTAAAATTGGGTAAAATCGGTTAACGTTTGACCATAGCTCCCGTATAACCTCGTCTAGACTAATCGCTTATCTGCTAATAAATGACAAATTATAACAGTTATGATGACAAAATTTGGTATCTAGAAGTTTTACATAAGCACTAGGCAGCACATAAAATTTCATCGAAATCGGTTAAGATTAAACCATAGCTCCCATATAAAAAACTTACGGAAACAGCCTAAATTCCACCTGAAATTCACTTAAATGCCAATATTTAGTGGCTTTGGCCACTAAATTTGGCACAAGAAAGTCTTATGTGAATGCCAGTGTACAAAATTTTGTCACAATTGGTCACCATTTGACCATAGCTCCCATATAAAAAATTTACATAAACACAAAAATACGAAAAGAAAAGGAGATTTATGTCCGTCTGGCCGTCAGATAAAAGCTCAGCAGCTCCTTAACTACAAAAGCTAGAAAGACAAAATTTTACAAAAATATTTTTTATATGTAACAAAAATTGTGTACTGAAAATGGGCGAAATCGGTTCATATTTAATTAGAGCTCCCATATAACCCCGCCCCGGGAAACACATGAATGCTGATAAATTGAGTACAATTATAATAGCTATGACGACTAAATTTAGAATAAAGAAGTTTTATGCAACTATTGGTCAGTATATCAAATTTTATTGGAATCGGTCCATATTTGACTATAGCTTTCATCTAAAAAACACTCCCGATAACCAAAAAATATTTATCAAGGACCAGTTAAAAGCTATTAAATTAGAAACTGTGACAGATATTGCCACTAAATTTGGCAAAAATAAGCTTCATATAAATACCAGCCAGTGTGTAAAATTTCTAAATTACAATCGGTCAACATTTGGCTATAATTCTTATGTATAATATATATTACATCCCCTTTTTTATATCTACAATCAAAAAGATTCTGAGGTACAAGCGGCATATTAAGATTATGTATATGGTAAATGCATTAGGAACTCCTAACAAAATATATGGACCTGTCGTATTACTATCAACTTCTTTATCCTAACTAAATATTAAGCTAAACGAAAAGTATTTGACAACTTCCCAGTAAAACTTTTCATTACCAAATAATGAGTTAAACAGTTAAACTATTGAACACGAACTACTTACTCATTCGCTCTTTAAGTCATTACATTAACATGGGGATGTCATTGGAGGCAAGTACTTACCAATTGCAGAAAAGTAATGACTTGGGTAAGCAATTTGAAGCAACAACTTTTTTGTTGTTGTTTTATTAAAAACATATATTTTTTAACGAAATACAAAATTTTTTTATGATCCCATTGGGGACTCGAACCCAGATCCTCCGACTGCTAGGCAGAGACTCTTCCACTGAGCTACTTCATATATTGAAAACTTAGCAGCTTATAATTAATATAAACAATTTTAATTTTTAGATCCAAAATCATGTGAAAATAACTTTGTTTTTCCCTGCTTTTTTTTTTGCTTTGTTGTAATTTTTGGAGAAATATTTGTATACGATTTTTTGTAATTATTTTAAAATTTTTTAAAATCATTTTAAAACTTAAACAATTTAAATCTTCTTTTTTGTATAAGTTTTTACATAAGATTGACTCTTACTTACTTAAATGTTACAACCTGTTAAGGTCAAAGTCCAAACATGGATTTCGATCTTGTGCGAATATTCTCCAATTTTATAGGCCAAGCTTTGAAAAATGTTCCTCTACATGGTCTTTCTATCGAAGTTTCGGACATCCTCCTCTAGCATTAGGTAGTGGGACATTTCAATTGTAATTGTATCCTCTTCATTGTATATTTTTTCAAGAGAGGGTTACTAGCCCGTAATCCTAACCCATTTTTATCGATCTTATGGGACAACTCTCGGAACATGTTAACTCACAATATTAATGGGTGTTAAACTAGCTCCACGGGTGATACCATGAGGAGGTGTGTGTCCACAGTTGAGATGAAGGATGACCCAGATAAGTTGGGCTTACCAAGTTGAGACCAATTAGAATCGTGTTTGGTATTCAACATCCCCTACATAATCAAAATTGACTCATGATGGTATTTTTTCATTAATGTGAGTTAGTTTTACAAATTTTTTTTACAGAAGATAATATTTAAGTTCTTAAAATTCAAAAATCATTTAAAAAGACTCTTTTAATAAAAAAAAAAACTAAAAAAAATTGTTGCCCTTGGTGGGATTTGAACCGGGGCCATTCAGTTTAAATTACCATCTTAATTACAAATAAGTACTTCTGTAATAACTTATTATTTATTCGGATGGTATGTTGTAGTCGTTACAAGGTAACCAGTTATCAGAGTACTTGCCATTACCAAAGTTTTGCTGGGTTATTAATGTAAAACCATACCCGGTTACGATAACGATTTTTTTTCAAAGTAAATAAATACCAGGGAAACCACTTACACACTTTTAAATGTTGAACTATAAAGCTACTGCAACTGAAGTTATTCCAAATATTTTACCAACAATACCAACTAGCGTAACAACTTTTTTCTAATTTGGTCCACATTTTGAATTTGCTGCACCCTCGTAGATATGTATATGTATGAGATATGTTTCTAAATTTAACACAACTTGATGGTGGGTATATAAGATTCGGCACAGCCGAATATAACACTCTTACTTGTTATATCTACAATCAAAAAGGTTTAGAGGTACATTCAGTATATTAAGATTGCACCTACGAAATGAGATGGCTATCACTCAATAGTAAGGCCCGACTTTTTGTACTGTAGATGCATTAGGAACTCCTAACAAAATTTAGGTCAAAGATTTTATATAAAAAAAAGTGTGCGTGTCTGTAAGCGGATTTTTCCAAAGATCTTTTATGGAGTCCCATTTTTGTAGTTTACCTGCAAGAAATATTTTATCAATTGAAAAATCCTATATATTTTTTCTATAATAGTGATGAATTTCTCTATTTGTTTGTTAAAATCCTTAGTTGAAAGTTCAAAGTTTTCGACAAAAAAATAGACTTTATACGCAGTTTACTTCTATTATTAGAAAAATTAACAAAGTTTACAATTTTAGAATTTCTTAGTATAATCCTTAGTACCTGGCTGACCGAGCGTTGATCGGAGCTATATGATAGACATTTTGAGGCAAATTTTAAAGTTTTTATATATTTTATTTTATAAAGTACTAAAATAAATTTAGAGGAAAGACATTGTACAAATATTCAGTTAATTTTGAATTATTTTATTTATTTTGTCCGATTAACCATAGTTTGCATAGTTTACATATTAACTCATTTTGAATAATTTTGGAAATTTGTCTTACCAACAGGAACCTCCGTCGACTCATGCGCAACAACTTTGCTAAAGATTATAGCCTGATCAAATGCACAGTTTACGATTTAATTCATTTTGAGTAGTTTTTAGTGGTGCCACCTGAAGTTGTTCATACCAACTAAGAAACCTTCGTATGCTTATGATCAAATGCACAGTATACGATTTAATTCACTTTGAGTAATTTTCAGTGGCGTCACCTGTCGGACTTTGGTCATTCCAGTTAATAAACCTTCGTCGGCTTATCCGCAATAACTTTGCTAAAGATTATAGCATGATTAAATGTACAGCTTACGATTAAATTCACTTTGAGTAAATTTCAGTGGCGACACCTGTCGAAATTTCTTCATACCAACAAAGAAACCTTCGTCGGCTCATGTGCAACAACTTAGCATGCTTAAATGTACAGTTTATGATTTAATTAATTTTTAGTCATTTTCAGTGGCGCCACCTGTCGGAAATTAGTCATGCCAAATTAAAAACCTTCGTCGGCTTATCCGCAACATCTTCGCTAGAGAGCATAACATGATCAAATTCACAGTTTACTATTCTATAAAGAACATATATACAGACAAACATTCATTTGTTTAAAAGTTATATATATATAACAGTACTAATTTTTTCCCCTTTTTATCCCCTAATTTCAAAAAGTTCCATATGCATATTTGGTATTTCTTTGGTACCAATCGAATTCGGTACATTTTATTAAAACGCAGTTAACATAGAGATGTTAAGTTATCATTTTATCCCTTTTATACCCATTTTGGGCCCAAAATCAAAAAAGTACCGAATACTTGTTCAATATTTCTTTCACATCTATTGACTGCAGTACAAAGTTCCTTTTTATATTCTTTGGTTTAAAAAATAAGAGTGGGTTAAAAAAGTACCAAAAAAAATATTTTCACCCGTTTCAAATAAAGTACTAAATACCTGTCCGCTTATTTTCATAGCTGTTTAAAACGTAATTTTAATTCTGTTTATATACCTATTACTTTAGGAGATATAACGTTTTCGATTTTTCCCCTTTTTACCCGTTTTCACCCTCTTAGAGGCAAAGGTTCCAAAAGTCCCTTCTTCTTCGATATACATATATATATATATATATATATATATATATATATATATATATGTATATATATATATATATATATATATATATATATATATATAGATATATATATATATATATATATATATATATATATATATATATATATATATATATATATATAAATATATATACAAAAATACTGGATATATATATGTATATATACAGTGGATGTCACGTATTTAGCACAAATGGTACCTGTTATCTCTTATAGAAAATATTAAGTCCTAATTAAATTTTTTTCACTACTTTTTTTTTTGTAGTGTAAATATTACACGTGATGCGAAGTTGAAGTCGTATTCCTTTTATATACATATTTTTTTAAAAATTATATTTATTTTTGCAATTATTTAAAACTAACCCATAAAAAATACTGGACATATGTTTAGCACAAATTAAAAACAACCCAGCAAAACTTTGGTAATGGCAAGTACTCTGATAACTGGTTACCTTGTAACGACTACAACATACCATCCGAATAAATAATAAGTTATTACAGAAGTACTTATTTGTAATTAAGATGGTAATTTAAACTGAATGGCCCCGGTTCAAATCCCACCAAGGGCAACAATTTTTTTTAGTTTTTTTTTTATTAAAAGAGTCTTTTAAATGATTTTTGAATTTTAAGAACTTAAATATTATCTTCTGTAAAAAAAATTTGTAAAACTAACTCACGTTAATGAAAAAATACCATCATGAGTCAATTTTAATTATGTAGGGGATGTTGAATACCAAACACGATTCTAATTGGTCTTAACTTGGTAAGCCCAACTTATCTGGGTCATCCTTCATCTCAACTGTGGACACACACCTCCTCATGGTATCACCCGGGGAGCTAGTTTAACACCCATTAATATTGTGAGTTAACATGTTCCGAGAGTTGTCCCATAAAATCGATAAAAATGGGTTAGGATTACGGGCTAGTAACCCTCTCTTGAAAAAAAAAATACAATGAAGAGGATAAAATTAGAATTGAAATGTCCCACTACCTAATGTTAAAGGAGTATGTCCGAAACTTCGATAGAAAGACCAAGTAGAAGAACATTTTTCAAAGCTTGGCCTATAAAATTGGAGAATATTCGCACAAGATCGAAATCCATGGAATTCTAAAATATGCTCGGACTTTGACCTTAACAGGTTGTAACACTTAAGTAAGTAAGAGTCAATCTTATGTAAAAACTTATACAAAAAAGAAGATTTAAATTGTTTAAATTTTAAAATAATTTTAAAAAAGTTTTAAAATAATTACAAAAAATCATATAAAAATATTTTTCCAAAAATTACTACAAAGCAAAAAAAAAAACGGAAAAACAAAGTTACTTTCACATGATTTTGGATCTAAAAATCAAAATTGTTTATATTAATTATAAGCTGCTAAGTTTTCAACATATGAAGTAGCTCAGTGGAAGAGTCTCTGCCTAGCAGTCGGAGGGTCTGGGTTCGAGCCCCCATGGGATCATAAAAAAAATTGTATATTTCGTTTAAAAATATATATGTTTTTAATAAAAGAACAACAAAAAAGTTGTTGCTGTTGTTGTTGTTGCTTTCAAATTGCTTACCCAAGTCATTACTTTTCTGCAATTGGTAAGTACTTGCCTCCAATGACATCCCCATGTTAATGTAATGACTTAAACAGCGAATGAGTAAGTAGTTCGTGTTCAATAGTTTAATTGTTTAACTCATTATTTGGTAATGAAAAGTTTTACTGGGAATATATATTAAAAATCAATAACAAGTTATTCATTTCAATTTCTTGAAAAAAAAATCTAATATTTTGTAGGATATCCTTTATTTTGTATAACTGCCGTACATCTTTTAGGCACACTCTTTACAAGAGCCAGGTATCGCTCATTTAAGATAGCGTGCCGTATTTTTATGATTTCCGTCCATAAATTATTTAAGTTGTTAGGTTTTACGCTTGTTATATGGTTCTTTATATCATTCCAAAGATTCTCAATAGGATTGAGATCCGGAGATTGAGCTGGCCATTTCAAAACATCTATTTGTTGATCCATACGTGTGTCAATTTTATGTATTGGACCAACTCCATGCCCTGGGAATGCAAGCCACACCATCACATTTTCTCCACCATGTTTTATAGTCTTTGACGTATACTTTGGGTTGTGCTGCATGTTCGGAAGATATCATGCATATCTCTTTCCATCAGATCCAAATCTGTAAAACTTTGATTCGTCGCTCCAAAGTATGTTTTTCCAAAAATCTAATAGCTTTTCCAAATGCTATCGGGCGAAAGAAATTCGTGATTTCAAATTCTTTTTTGACACATGTGGCTTGTGTTGCACGATACTGCCACGCAAGTTTTTTTCATTAAGGCGTCTTTGTATCGTTCTGTCGGAGACATTAATACCGTATTTTGATGACACTTCACTATTTATTTCACTGGGGCTCTTAAAAGGGTCGGCCACTGACATTCTATGTATTAAAGATACCTCTTTTGTTGTTGCTTTTCTTGGTCTAGGTGCCCTTGGACCATTTTTAATTGTTCCGTGTGCTTTTATATGGCTCAAAGCATTATATACCATCTTTCTGGAGCAATTTAAAATACTTGCTATTTCACTTACAGGACATCCTCTCGAATTCATTCACAAATCACCTGTCGTTGCGCATCTGTGCACCATTTATTTCTGGCCACGTCTAATAAATATTTTATTTCTGAAAAACCTTCAACTGTACACAATATGATAAAAAAACTTACCAAAAATTATTTTAAAATTCAAATCCTAACAGAAATGTAAAATGTTTAATATTTGTGTTAAATTTGTGTCCAGCTCCAATTACGTATTTATTACCAACAAATAAATTATATATGAAGCAATTGAAGAAAGGGTATAACAAAAAAAGCAACGGGACTTGGAGATCTCACCATAAGCTACACATCGTGGCAAAAAAAAAAATTATTATACAGTTTTGAAAACAACGCATAACTAGTGTGCTAAATATGTGACCACCACTGTATATATATATATATATATTCATACAATTATTGCTCGTTTAAGAATATAAGATAAGATTAAGGTCACCATAACGAGATTTAGCATACTTCTAGTTAATGAAAATTATTTACATCAAGTTTCCTAATTCCAAAATAACATGCATTGTGGTATTTATATTTTTATACCCTTCACCAATAGGTGAAAGGGTATTATAAGTTTGTGATTCCGTTTGTAATTTTTTTATAAGTGATCGTAGACCCCATACAAATTATACCGATCGACTCAGAATCGGGAGGAGAATCGATGTCCGTCTGTCTGTCTGTCCGCCTGTCTGTTGAAATCAAGTTTCCGAAGCCCCTGGAGGATGGACCTACATACATTACATATCAGATTTTAGGAAATTTTCCCGCAATGAACGCTATTAAATTTCAATAAAATCGGTTTGTAAACACCGAAAATATCGAAAAAATACCAAAAATTAGACGAAAAATTTTAAAATTTGTGATTGAAACACACTTTTAAATACATATCAAGAGAAAAAAGATACTCCTGGTGTACATGTGATAATATGTTATACATCAGATTGTAGGAAAGCACTCTGTAAAATTTTATCAAAATCGGTCCATAAACAACTGAGATATCGCCAAAACACTAAATTTGATGTATCGCAAATTGCCCAAAGTACGCATTAGAGAATGTTTGTCGAAAAAATGAAATGCAGAAATAGGAAAAAACCATCCTCCTTTAGCAGGGACATACATAAATTTTATATCAGATCTTAGAAAACTCACCCGCCAAGCACGTTATTAAATTTTATCAAAAGCGGTCCATAAACAATTGAGATATCGCCAAAACACTACATTTGATGTACAGCAAATTGCCCAAAGTACGTGCCTAAGAAATTTTGTGTACATTTTGTAAGTATTGTTTCAGGTGTTTATGGACCGATTGTGATGAAATTTGACATCGTTCTTTGTGGGAGGATTTCCTAAAATATATATAATATATATATATACATATATATATACTACTGATATATATACTCCACAAATCTGATTATGAATATCATTCAAATTGTACCGATCAACTCAGAATCGGCAGGAGAATCGATTTCGCGACCTCCGTCCGTCCGTCTGTTTGTTTGTCCGTCCGTCTACATGTCTGTCCGTCCGTCTACCTATCTGTCCTTTTTTCTATTGTAGTCAAATTTTTGGAGCTCCTGTTTTGTCGATATCTCAGGTGTTTATTTTAATGAAATTTAATAGCGTCCTTCGCATTGGATTACCTAAATCCTGATGCATTCGGTAATTTGTGGTAGATATAATTTAGCGTTTAAGCGATCTTTCAGGTGTTTTGATCGACAATGATGAAATTCAGGGTGGGACAATATCCTAAAATTTTGTGTAAAATCCAGGAGCTCCACAAATCTGGTTTTAGCAGATAGACACACTGCATTTATCTTAATTTTGTGTCTGACTTTTGAACATTATGATAACATTTGAGAATGTATTATATATCAAATTATAGGTAATCTTCCTACGAAGTATGAAAAATGCAGCTAAGTATATAATTTGCGTTCAAAACCCACATGTATGTATGTATCTCACATATCAACGAAAATTTAAGTTTTTTAATTGCAATTGGGAAAAATCCGTTCAAGTTTGACAATTGCTCCCGTTTAACTTCGCCTAAGGCAATCTCTTAGTAGCTAATAAATGACAAATTATAATAGATACGATGATGACACTTAGTATAAAGACGTTGTACAATATTGTTATTCAGGGCGATAGCGCCTAAAATAAACTTTCTAGAGGGACAACATTTGACAAAAGTATTTCTGATCTCTTGAAAAGTTCGGTATTGAAAATGGGCGAGCTCTGTTCACATTTAGTGAAATCTCCCATATAACCCCGACCGGGAATCGATTTAATGCTGATAAATTAAATCACATTATAATTGCATAAAGAACTAGAGCAAAACTTTCCAAACATCCATCGGACAGATCGAAAGAACAATACATCCCAAATATTATTGATGAAGTGTTCATTTAAATTAATTAACTAACTTCAGATTAATAAGTAAATATTTAATAACTTTTCCGACAAAGCTATTATCCATCCATTCAAAAGCTATATATTTCACGTATGTATCTAAAACTAAGTGTATACCCTATAATTTTAAGGCTTGTATACATTCCGCTATCTTCAGAGTTTTACATAACTATTCAAGAACTTTTACAAGTTGGATAATTCGTACGAATTAAAGTACACAACCCTCACTGGGCACTGTGTTTTTGGGTTGCACGCCAGAATACTTAATCTTCATCGATGTGCTTTTGCAAATCTAAGGGCATCTACATTTTGAAGCATCTTTTCTGCATGGTTTATCTGGTCTGTCGAACTTTATTAAATGTTCGTAAAATATGTGTCTATTTTATTTCGAAGCTACTGGCTGGCTTAAATATGCATTCTCTATTTGTAGTCAAGTAATCATTATCTTTTACAAAGGGACCACTTTAGAACCCAAGTGAAGCTTCCCTAGACATCAGCCACCTGCCCAAGCAAACCTTTGGGTCCATAACTATTATAGATGATGACGCCACAGAAAAGCTTTTCGTTTTCCGACTCTTAATTTTAAAGACTCTTTGCATATAATACTAGTATAATTAAATATAAATATAATTAATTACATTAAGTACTTTTAGAACACCATTGGTGAAGGGTATCCAAGATTCGGCAAAGCCGAATATACCACTCTTACTTGTTAAAATTCCTATAGTTTTTTATAAAACAAAACACTTTCAATTATACTCTTCTAATCTCTATAAGTTGTTCTGAAAATTTATAGCCAAACCAATTAGGGTCTTTACATTTGATTATTATTATCAAATATTAGAATTGACATTTAAGACAATAATGCAGTTAATTTGAAAATATTTATATTTTTTAAACTAGAATTAATAAATAATAACTTAGACTTAATATAACACGAAATATTATTTTGAAACTCTTTGAAATAAAACGGCAAAATTAAATTCTAAAAGGTGAGAATTCCGGAATTTTTCGTACAGTTTCAACACTTAAATTTAAATTTATCATAAATTTGATTATGCTGATACGAGTAAGAACTAACCGCATATTCTTTATTTAATATTTGCATATTTCATATTTTTAAATTAGAATAGAATATTAACTAATTTCAGTAGAATATTAACTAATAACAGTAGTTTTGCTAGTACTACTATAAGTAGCTAAAATAGTATAACATATTGATTTAAATTAAATTCATTTGAATAAAATTTAACAAGAGCAGAGGTTCACAACTTTTAAAGTTGTGTATCCTGAGTACCGGAATTATATACCAAACAACGAATACATTTTAAAATATCAGACTTTAGACACAAAAAAAATTATTTTTATAATGGGCAAATCGGCTTATTTGGGTTCCTCCAATAGGAATTTCTTATGGGAAGCGAGGATTTGGCCTTTAAATTCATATCTGTTCAAATGGAATTCATTGGAAATAATCTATGATGTAAGAACTCAATTCCGTTCGTATTTTGCTTCTATAGGAAAAGTAAACCGAACCTATTTTTGAAATGAAATCCGTTCGGAGCCTGAGTAAAAACGTAGGTTCCTTTCAATAAGTTTAAAAATAGAATCGGATACAGCTCATTGTCTGAGATTGTTCCAATTGGAATGTTGTCGGGGTTTAATGTATATTATATATATAAATCTCCGAGCAAGGCTCGGTCAACTAGGTACTATATATATATATATATATTATATATATATATATATATATATATATATATATATATATATATATATATATATATATATATATATATATATATATATATATATATATATATATATATATATATATATATATATATGTATATATATATATATATAGTACCTAGTTGACCGAGCCTTGCTCGGAGATTTATGATAAGGATTACAAGACATTACACAAATATTGAGTTTATTCATTTTGAAAGTTTTCAGTGCCGCCACCTGTCGAAATTTTTTTATACCAACTAAGAAACCTTCGTCGGCAACTTTGTACAACAACTTTGCTAAAGATCACAGCATGATAAAATACACAGTTTACGATTAAACTCACTTTGAACAATTTTCAGCAGCGCCACCTGTCGGAAATTGTTCATACCAACTAAGAAACCTCCGCCGGCTCATGCAATAAAACTTTGCTAAAGATCATAGCATGATCAAATGCACAGTTTACGATTTGATTAATTTTAAGTAATTTTCAGTGGCGCCACCTTTCGGAAATTAGTCTCTCCAACTTACAAACCTTTGAAGGCTTATCCACAACATCTTCGCTAAAGAGCATATTATGGGCAAACGCATAGTTTACTATTATATAAAGAACATACATACAGACAAACATTCATTTGTTTCAAAGTCTTAACATTACTACTTTTTTCCCTTTTTATCCCATAATTTCAAAAAGTTCCATATTCATATTTGGTATTTGTATGGTACCAATCGAATTCGGTACATTTTATTAAAACGCAGTTAACATTATGTTCCTATTTATATTACTTTTTGAGATGTTAAGTTATCATTTTATCCCTTTTTTACCCATTTTGGCCCCAAAATCAAAAAAGTACCAAGTACGTGTTTAATGTCTCTTTCACATCTATTGATTGCAGTACAAAGTTTCTTTCTATATTCTTTAGTTTAAAACATAAGAGTGGGTTAAAAAGGTACCAAAAAACGATTTTCAACTATTTTTTCGATTTTTTCCCCTTTTTCCCCGTTTTTACCCTCTTACTCTTCCACCTATACATCACAAAAGATACCCACTGTGCAAATTTTATATATACATATATATATATAAATACATACAATTATTGCTCGTTTAAGAATATAAGATATATATATATATATATATATATATATATATATATATATATATATATATATATATATATATATATATATATATATATATATATATATATATACTTAGGCATTGTTCAAGGGGATGTAGGGGATGTTTGATAACAAGCAACGGCTCTGATTGGTCTTAGCGTGCTAAGCCCAGACTTATGTTGGTTATTCTTAATCTCAACTGTGGACACCGATTCCTCGTGGTATCACTCGGGGAAGTACATGATATAGTGAGCAAACATGTGCTAACATTCTCCCATAAGAGCGATAAAAGTATGGGTTAAGACATCGATCTAGTAACCCACTCCTGACAAAACAACTACTACGAAAAACCTAAAATTAGAATATAAACGGCCACCCTGATGTTAGAAGAGTATGTCCGAAAATTCGATGGCTAGACCAAGTAGAGGAAAGTCTTTTAAAGATTGAGCTATGAAATTGGAGTAAAAGCGCACAAGATCTAAGTGCATGGTTTCCTGAATTATGCTTATTTCAGAATTATAGGCCAAGTTTTAAAAGATTTTCTTTTACTTCCCATCGAAGTATCGGACGCCCTATTTTACGAGTAGCCTTACAATCATTTTCAAATACTTTCTTTGCTATAGTATCTTCGTCTATTAGCACAACATGTCCTAGCCAACGCAGCCGCTACAGTTTAACGCGTTTTATTATGTCCATGTAAGCGTATAACTCATACAGCTCATAGTTCATTCGATGTCGATACTCATTGTTGATGCAAACTGGCCCAAAGATTTTTCGTAGAATCTTCCTCTCAAAAAGTCCAAGAATTGCTCCATCTTCCTGTGCAAGTTCCCATGATTCGACACCATATAAGAACACGGGTAGTATAAGTGTTTTATAGAGCATGCTTTTAGTTCTTACAGAGAGAGCTTTATTTTTTAGCTGCCTACTTAGGCCAAAATACCATCTGACTTCGAAACTTTTATCAATATTTATATTGACAGCTGTACCAAGGTTAATAAATTCTTTTACAACCTCGAATTTATAGTTCTCAACGATCATATGTGGTCCAACTCTTATTAAATAATTCATTGTGATTCATTCACATCTGGACCCATTTTACTAGATTTTTTCTCGGCACATGAAAAGGCTGCGGTCACCTCGCGAAATTTGCGTCCTATGATATCAATCATCGGCAAACGCTAGTAGCATGTGTTTTCTGTTGAAAATTGTTCAAGTTGTATTAACTGCAGCATCTCGGACGATTTTCTCTAACACAATAATGAAGAGATCACATGACAAACTACCCATACGTACCCATTTTTACTGTTGAGGTTGTATCAGTTAGTGACATCCTGCATAGCCTTATTAACTTCGTAGAGATGCCAAACTCAGACATTGCATTAAACACCTTCGTTCATATCAATCAGTCAAAAGCTGTTTTGTATTCAAAAAAGAGATGATATATATTATTTTTCTCTTGTTTTCTCCAGGATTTTATGTTGCGTGAAGATCTGGTCAGTGGTAGATTTACCTTCTCTAAAGCAACAGTTGTAGGTCCCAATTATGTTGTTAACATTGGGCTTAAGCCTTTCAAACAGTTTGGTCGATAGAATTTTATGTGCAATTGAAATCAGGCTTAGGGGCTTTAACGCTATTTTTTGCAGATTTTTACCCCCTCCCCTCCTGTGTAACACATTTTAATAGAAATACGCATATAAAATTCCTCTACCGTAACAAAAGTAGTACCCCCTCCCCACTAAGAGATTTATATAATATGTGAACAACCCCTTATACTTCTATAATTGACATAAACACTTGTATCTCTTTTTTGCGCACTGGACAAAGAACACTGAGACTCCAATTACACTGCTCTGCAGCCAAATCCTCCTTTTAATAAAACTATGTGGACTACATGGATTTTGATGCGGTAAACTCAGAAACGTTGTCGGTTTTTTTCCATCAGATCTGGATTTTTTGTATGGGCGTGGCAAATTTTTCCCCTTAAATTAGTCAGGTACGGAGACCTATTTCGTCCTAACTCGAGAACGACTCATCCGATTTTCAAAATTTAAACACTTGAATAACAAAATTGCATTAATATTAGTATAATATAATTTTTCTGTATCTCTTATCGTTTTGGAGTTATTTAGAAATTAATGGAGAAAAAAATTTTTTCGTGCGAAATTCGTAATTTTTTTCAGGTTAAAAATGTAATTAAAAAAAATATTTAAAGTAAAATTTTAACATTTTAAACATTTTTCTAAGATCTTAAGAATAAAATAAGCTTTAAACCATAAAAAATCGGTTTAAAATTGTGAATATTATTACCAATTTACCGCAGGTACCCAATATCCGATAATTATCGGACATACGTTCTTCTTACCATATGGTTTTTATAAGCTGGGACATACACCTTATCAACTCGTCACCTCCGGGCTTGAAAAGTTCTGCTGGCAAACCATCGGCAGCCGCAGCTTTGTTATTTTTCAGTCGAGTTACTGCAATTTTAACTTTAAGTTTTTGGTTTGGATCAGATGATGAAAAATGATTCCTCTTCGGCGGTAAGTTTCACAAATTTCCGAAGACCACCGGCAAACAAATAGTCATGTACTACTTAGAATTATTAGTTCTTCTACCAACGAAAGGGACGACTATTTGCTTATCTGCGTTTCGAACAACTGGATTTAGCTCGTCCTAGAATACCCACACGGTTTTGCTTTTTTGTCTCTCGCTCATAATATGTCTATGATTGGTCACTTGTCATGATTTTTTTTAATTTGTTGACAGTTGATCGACTTTTGATGTCAATTTTGAAGGGTGATTGACTGACTGTAGTTCTTCTATAATTTTTATAAGAAATAATTACGTGTAATTAATCACTTAGTTATACCTTTATATATGTATATAATTGCTTAAATAACAATCAATAACGCGAATAATCCTATTATCAAATTGATTATTTTGGATAAATTAATTATTAAATAACCGAAAAAATTTAATTTATACATATTTTTTTAATGAGGTCCCGTATAACTGACTAATGCCTTATTTATGAGCAAATGTTTTACATTTGATCATGAATACATATATTTTATATAAGATTAATAAATCTGATTTCATGTGGTAATTTGTTATATCGAACCGTCCACCAATAACTTTTCCAGTATAAGTTTGCAAACTACTTAGCTTGATTTTTTTTTTTGACAATTTGTCCCAAACGTTCACATAATTCGACTCAGAATCACAGGGATAGTTGTTATACATTTGATCATGATATTTACTAAATTATGTACCTGGGCCATATTTCACTAAACTACAATTCTACAAGTTTACAAGTTACAATTACTAGTCTAATTCTTACAAGTGCTGTTCAATTGTGTTTCATTAAAATTTTCACAACAATTGTAGCTTTTTGGACTTGTAAACTACAATTTCTAAAATTACAATTATAATAAAATAAAATATTTTGATAAATCAGGGGTGTCATAGAAACCAAGTCAGTTTTTAAATTTCTCGGTTTTGAAAACCAATACTGGTTATATTTGGTGTCATGAAACCAAGTGGGTTTTGTTATTATTGGTTTTAAATCAAACAAAATGTTCGAATCAATTATTTATTATTTCATTTGAAATTTTTTTGAAATATCAAAAATGAAATAAAAAAATAAAATAAAAATTATAAAAAAAAATATTTGAAGAAAAACTTTTAGTTTTTAGCGATATTTGTGGTATAGGTATAAAGAAAACGCTGCTATTTGGACAAATTAAGCTTGTATCATGAAATGACCGAATTGCGGACTGGAAAAAATGTAATCTACCTACACCAAGAAACAAACCACAGCCAATCAAAGGACGATTGTCACTTACATGCGATATTCATTAAATTGCAAACAAATATGTTGATATGCATTTGCTTCGCCAGTACCTCCACACAAAGAATATTCTAGCCTTACAATTTTCCCTATTTTTGATATTTTTTATGTTTGTCGATACGGTTCATTGATTCCAAAGACAAAAAGTACCAAAACTTGGTTTTATCTTATTACATGATAAAAAAATGCTACGTAAACTTTTCTCCCATCTCTTTTTATTTGAAAGTTAAAGTTAAAAAGTACCAAAAATATTTTTTCCCTTTTTCTCCCCTTTTATCGAAAAGTACTTACCACTTGTACTGTTATTTTTTATAATTTTTGTAACTGATCCAAACTCGATTTCAATTTTGGTTCTATTGTTTTTAGTTTGGGAATTATAGCGTTATTGAATTTTCCCTTTTTTATCCCCCACAAAGGCCAAATTTTCAAAAATCTGTTCTTAGTGGATCTCTAAATCGAAAACGGCACCAGTTGGCCAGTAACGCCTTTGTTTTAAATTGATAGACTAATTTTGAATTGAAATCTGTTAACTGTAAGTTGCTTGGTTTATTTCCAATACAAAACCAATAATATTATTTTCTGTGATACATAAAACCAATAGAAAATGTAGCTCGAACATTAATATTGGAATTCATGACACCAATTTAATTTTTTTGTCGTTTTCAAAACCAATACCAATAAAATTGGATTCTATGACACCCCCGAATATATGGAGTCAAATAAGAAATACGATTTTTAAGAAATTGTATATATATGTACATTCTCCTAGCCTAGACAATTTTTACACTTCTTCAAAATTTTTAATATAGCTTTGGTTCAGATTTTATGGCGGTTCAAAGTTCGTTTTTTTCAATATTTTTTCAGAAACATACCCACTTTATATGCCTTTAACTTGATACGGTTATCAGATTTTTATAAGACCAGGCTCATATTTTAGCATATGCCCTGTAGTTTTATGCTCTTTTAATTAAAAAGTTAAGACATAGTTTTGGTTTGGTTTTCGTATTTTGTTGTCTATACTATTATAATATATATGCTTCTATATACCAAATTGTATTTATTCTATAATTTGTCATTTATTAGCAAATAAGCAAGTTTCAGTGACCTTTTGTTTAGGCGTCATCGTGCTTTCAACAGACAAACAGGAGGACATCGCTCAATCGTCGTAGAATTTTATATGGATTCAGAATGACAATCTTAAACTTTGTTACACTCTGACTCACTTAAAAAAAAACGTAAAACGACCTGCTTGGGTTGTTGCCTTTTTAACCCTAACAGTACTGATAACATTTTTATACGTAGACTCCTGATAAGGGTACCCGTGAATACTTATTTTTCAGTTACGATTAAAATATTCCGCGAAATATATTTAGACTAACTGCAGAGGATAATTTCAATAGTTCTTTACAGAAAATGGAATTAAAATTAAATGTTTACTAGAAGAATTCAGAAGATATAACAGCTTTGAAAGTATTACCTTTGTATGGCTTTTGATCTGAAATCAAATCTCAAAACACATAAAGTGCATGATGGTTGCCAAAGGCCAATAAGTAATACACACAACCAAATTATTGCTTCACCCTTGAGAATTTTTAAATTTAAATTGAGAATTTTTCAATTGAAATTGAGAAAAGCACAATTGAAAATGAGGTTGAATTTTTTTAATTGAAATTGAGAAACTTTTAATTGAAAATGAGAAATTTTCAAGTGAAAATGAGAAATTTTTAATTGAAATTGAGAAATTTGCAAATGAAATTGAGAAATTTTCAATTTAAATTGAGAATTTTTCAATTGAAATTGAGAAAACCCCAAATGAAATTTCAACCTCATTTTCAATTTAGGTTTTCTCAATTTCAATTCTAAAATTCTCAATTTCAATTGAAAATGTTTCCTTTTCAAATGAAAATTTCTCATTTACAATTGAAAATTTCTCAATTTCAATTAAAAAAATCAACCTCATTTTCAATCAGGCTTTTCTCAATTTCAATTTACAAATCCTCAATTTAAATTTAAAAATTCTCAATTTCAATTGAATATTTCTCATTTCTAATTGGGATTTTATCAATTTCAATTGAAAAATTCTCAATTTCAATTGAAAATTTCTCAATTTCAATTAAAAATTTCTCAATTTCAATTTAAAATTTCTCATTTTCAACTGAAAATTCTCAATTTCAATTGAATATTTCTCAATTTCAATTGAAAATTCTCAATTTCAATTGAAAATTTCTCAATTCAATGTAAAAATTTCTCAATTACAATTGAAAATGGTGTAGCTTTAAAAAACCAAATAGTTTTTTATAGAAAAAAGTTGAAAGTTTTGAATTTTAAAGATTACGTAAAAATTAAAAAAAGTAAAACTTTCGATAAAAACTTAACTAATATCTTAGAATATAAGCCCAATTCATACAGCTTGCAAATGTTTTATCCCTTGGATTTCCAAAACTGTTTAAAATTTGAATCGCTCTGCAAATGTGAGAGTTGGAGGTACTAAAGTACAACGACCTACCCGAAAACAGTTTTTCCAAAATCTTTGAAAATAGTTTTTGCACCTAGGCCTATAACCCCCAATAGGTCGCTTTCCAAGTTTTTACAAAAGTTATTCATATGTTACACCGTGGTGTAAGGTACCACAAGGTTCGGGTTTGACCGACTATAACAATTTTCAACTGGCATGTTTTTTATATTTTTTGATAAAATGTTAAGAATGTGCTTAGTTTTTTTTTAATTCTACTATTTCACTCCATTCATAAAATTTAGCTCATATCTTAATTTAAGTTCATTGCTCGTCATTTTGTTGAAACTACAATAGATCAATAATAATGAGTTAATTAATTTGAGGTGCTGAAAAACGAGATACTTTGTATGATTCGAAGATCAAAATAAAGAATTTCAAATGCAACTCATGGTCGATTAGCTTAAAAACTGTAACCTGATTGCGAAAATGCTTATAATTTTAATTTGTAATCAAAAACAAAAATGCATATAATGTTATCTTGTACGGGCCATTGATTAATGGAAAAATTAATTACTCTTACGAAAATTATTAATCGTTGTTCAATACAGTTTTCATTATTTTCGGCCTTAATCGATTATGGCTTCCTTATCTGTTTTTTTGTTTTGCTATTTTAAAAATAGATGATTTTTTATAATTTAAATTTTACGGTGTCATAAATTATCATAAATTTTTATTAATAATTTCCTATAACACGATTGGGGTTTTACCGAATCAACAAAAAGCTTTTTAGTTTAATTTTAAGCTAAAATACCTTTTAGGTATTTTTTATTTTTTGTTTGTGTTATTTGTATACCCTACAGCACTACCATAGGTAGGAAGGGTATAATAAGTTTGTGCTGATGTATGCAACGCATATATATATTGGTCTTTTGAGAAAACCAATCGATTTAGAATCACTTCTTGAGACGATTTAACGATGCACAGTGGGATAGTGGAAAAATAAAATGAAAATAAGTTCATAACTTCTAAGCCTTTGGGCGGATTAAAAAAAAAATAGTTTATAAAAATTAGAAAGTGTTGGGAAGCTTAAGTTTTGAACATGGAAATACTAGTTTTAATCAGCCCCCAAAGTACGGCACCTCAGACTCATAAATCACTTAAAATGATAAATAATTGTCATTTCCAAGCCGATTTGAAAAATCAAAAAAAATATAACAAATACTTAGATCAAGATGTACAAAAAATATTTCAACATGAATATCATATCTCTTATGGTTTAAAAGATATTCGACTTAAAATTTTAAATTTTTGTCCCAAACTGCACCGATATTTTTTTTTTAGAAAATTATAAATATGTTATATGTTATTAAGAATTTTTTTAAATAAATAAACAAGTAAGAGTGGTATATTCGGCTTTGCCGAATCTTGGATACCCTTCACCAATGGTGTTCCAAAAGAACTTAATGTAATTCGTAGCAATATTTGGTTATACTAGTATTATATGCAAAGAGTCTTTAAAATTAAGAGTCGGAAAACGAAAACCTTTTCGGTGGCGTCATCATCTAGAATAGTTATGCACCCAAAGGTAAGGTTGGGCAGGTGGCTGATGTCTAGGGAAGCTTCACTTGGGTTCTAAAGTGGTCCCTTTGTGAAAGATAATGATTACTAGACTACAAGTAGAGAATGCATATTTAAGCCAGCCAGTAGCTTCGAAATAAAATAGACACATATTTTACGAACATTTAATAAAGTTCGATAGACCAGATAAACCATGCAGAAAAGATGCTTCAAAATGTAGATGCCCTTAGATTTGCAATAGCACATCGATTTGATGAAGTTTAAATATTCTGACATGCAACCCAAAAACGCTGTGCCCAGTGAGGGTTGTGCACTTTAATTCGTACGAATTATCCAACTAGTAAAAGTTCTTGATTAGTTATGTAAAACTCTGAAGTTAGCGGACTGATTTAGGTCAAAGCTTTAACAATGATTGTCAATGTATACAAGCCTTAAAATTAAAGGGTATACACTCTAAGTTTTAGATACATACGTGAAATATATAGCTTTTGAATGGATGGTTATCAGCTTTGTCGGAAAAGTTTACTTATTAATTTGAAGTTAGTTAATTAATTAAAATGAACACTTCATCAATAATATTTGGGATGTATAGTTCTTTCGATCTGTCCGATGGATGTTTGGAAAGTTTTGCTCTAGTTCTTTGTGCAATTTTAATGTGATTTAATTTATCAGCATTAAATCGATTCCCGGTCGGGTTTATATGGGAGATTTCACTAAATGTGAATAGAGCTCGCCCATTTTCAATATCGAACTTTTCAAGAGATCAGAAATACTTTTGTCAAATGTTGTCCCTCTAGAAAGTTTATTTTAGGCGCTATTGTCCTGAATATCAATATTGTACAACGTCTTTATACTAAATGTCATCATCGTATCTATTATAATTTGTCATTTATTAGCTACTAAGAGATTGCCTTAGGCGAAGTTATACGGGATCAATTGTCAAACGTGAACGGATTTCTCCCAATTGCAATTAAAAAATTTAAATTTTTGTTGATATGTGAGATACTTACATACATATGTAGGTTTTGAACGGATATCATGTAATTAGCTGCATTTTTGTACTTCCTAGGAAGATTACCTATAATTTGATATATAATACATTCTCAAATGTTATCATAATGTTCAAAAGTCAGACACAAAATTAAGATAAATGCAGTG
This sequence comes from Stomorhina lunata, assembly GCA_933228675.1. Taxonomy (NCBI): domain Eukaryota; kingdom Metazoa; phylum Arthropoda; class Insecta; order Diptera; family Rhiniidae; genus Stomorhina; species Stomorhina lunata. The sequence goes on along the minus strand of OW121740.1, from coordinate 93,430,901 downwards.
TGTCTGTCTGCTAAAACCAGATTTGTGGAGCTCCTGAATTGTCGCACTCTGAATTTCAAAATTGTCGATCAAAACACCATCGCTTAAACGCTAAATTATATCTACCACAAATTACAGAATGCATCAGGATTTAGATAATCCCCTGCGAAGGACGCTATTAAACTTCATCAAAATAAACATCTGAGATATCGACAAAACAGGAGCTCCAAAAACTTGACTACAACAGAAAAAAGGACAGACAGGTAGACGGACGGACATGTAGACGGACGGACAAACAAACAGACGGACGGACAGACGGACGGAGGTCGCGAAATCGATTCTTGTGCCGATTCTGAGTTGATCGGTACAATTTGAATGGCATTCATAATCAGATTTGTGGAGTATATATATCAGATTTTAGAAAATCCTCCCATAAAGAACGATGTCAAATTTCATCACAATCGGTCCATAAACACCTGAGATATCGCTGAAACAATACTTACAAAATGTAAACAAAATTTCTTAGACACGTACTTTGGGCAATTTGCTGTACATCAAATGTAGTGTTATGGCGATATCTCAATTGTTTATAGACCGCTTTTGATAAAATTTAATAACGTGCTTGGTGGGGGAATTTCCTAAAATCTGATATAAAATTTATGTAGGTCCGTACTAAAGGAGGATAGTTTTTCCTATTTCTGCATTTAATTTTTTCAACAAACATTCTCTAATGTGTACTTTGGGCAATTTGCGATACATCAAATTCAGTGTTTTTTTGTTTATGGACCGATTTTGATAAAATTTTACAGAGTGCTTTGGGAAAATATTTCCTACAATCTGATATATAACATATTATCACATGTACACCAGGAGTATCTTTTTTCTCTTGTTATTTAAAAGTGTGTTTCAATCAAAAATTTTAAAATTTTCGTCTAATTTTTGGTATTTTTTCGATATTTTCGGTGTTTATAAACCGATTTTAATGAAATTTAATAGCGTTCATTGCGGGAGAATTTCCTAAAATCTGATATATAATTTATGTAAGTCCATCCTCCAGGGGCTTCAGAAACTTGATTTCAACAGACAGACAGACAGACGGACGGACAGACAGACAGACAGACAGACGGACATCGCTTAATCGATTCTCCTCCCGATTCTGAGTCGATCGGTATAATTTTTATGGGGTCTACGATCACTAATAAAAAAATTACACAAACTTATAATACCCTTTCACCTATTGGTGAAGGGTATAAAAACAAAAAAACCTTACTTTTTACACAAAAAAAAAATCGGAAATAAGTTCTTCTTCAAATATTAACTTTAAGCACTTATAACTTTTTACATAGTAAAGCTTATAATAAACTTCTTACTCGAGAAATATTTCAATTTTGTTCTTTTTTTAAACTTTAAATCATGAAAATTGGGGTATATATAGATCAAATATTAATAAAAAATAGGTGCAGTATGGGACAAAAATTAAAATTTTTTTTATAACAGATACATTTTAATGTGGGTCGTTTATTGACTCTCGTTTCTGATCGAATTCTAATAGTGAAATTATATGGCCAAATTATGTCAAACGGACGTATGCAAAATATTATTGATTTATTTTTAGGATACGAGTCCGCGCAACGGACCCGAAGTTTTTGAGCCTATTTGTATGGGAAAAATGAGAATATTTGCAGTTTTTGCTATATTTCATCCATTTAGGATTTATTAGTTAAAGAACAGACAATGGATTCTAAAAGTGAACAAATGCAGCTTTCCTTGAAGTCATAAAAATTTGAAATTCATAAAAAGGTTTTGGAATTATTGCGATTTATCCCCTAAAATTCGAGCCCTTGACAACACGCCTAAGGATAAACCGCCAAAAAAATTACGTGAGAGAAAAACTGGCAAAGTAAGACATGATTTATCATTTCAAGACATGTAAGTACTTAATCGTAATAGTTAAATTTTGTTAAAATATAAAAATATTTACTTAGTTTTTTTCATATTCGAAAATTTGTAATTTTTCTCAGGTGGTTGAAACTCATTTTTTAATTTTTCGAAAATTTTGTTAAACAAATATTACAAATTTGAATTTTTCTCATCGGTGTGTTAAAATAGATATCTAAGACAATAAAACTCAAAAAAATTGAGGTCGATATGTTAAACCACTTTACCGTACCTTGTGTTCGAATTCGGCGAATTTCACAAAAAAGTAATTATTTATCATAATTTGAGTAAGTGACATAATTTGGCCATATAATTTCACTATTAGAAGTTGATCAGAGACAAAAGTCAAAAAACGACCCACCCTAATAAATATCCATGTCACAATATATTTTTAAGATCTTGACTTAAGTATTTGTTATATTATATGATTCTTCAAATCGGTTGGGAAATGACCATTATATATCGTTTTACGTTATTTTTGAGTCTGAAATGCCCTACTTTGGGAGCCGATTGTGCCGCCACAGTAAAATCTAGGATTTCCAGGTTAAAAACTTATGCTCAGTTTGATATCCCATATGTTTTCGCCGTACCTGGACTTTAAATCGTAAAATTTCGCGAAAAAGTAAATTTTTGGACATTATTTATGTAGATGCATAGTAAATTTTATTTAAGTTTTCTTTTAATAAATCTAATACTGATTTTTATTTCCCAGTCATTGAAGAATGTCCACTAGAACTTTCTTTGATATTTTTTTTTTATCGGTGTCAAAGGTCAAAATTTGGATTTTTAGTGGCAAAACTACGAAATTTTATGAATTAACTGGCGAATTTTTATCAAAATTAATAAAAAATAAATATTTTTAAGAATGATTATATTGTTTTATTAAAAATATTTTTTTAACCCTGTCAACGACTCTTGAGGCGGACTCGGTGGAGGACTGACTGGCAACGCTTGGCAGGGTGGTCTTTGCCTGGCTAAGCCGGTAGAGGGCGTGCGGTTCACCAAATCAGTCATCCACAAGTCGCTGATCAAAAAGTTTTTGAGGCCAAATGCCAAACCTCAATTCCTATCTATTGGAATCTGGGGAATGTGCTAGTCCATGGACATCGCAACATTCTATTTTCTTGGCTTTGCAGCTGGTGTTTCGCTGCTTGGCCTGCCCACCCTCTTCCATGGCAGTTCCTTGGCCTAATTATTAGGAACTGCCCCTAAATCTACCCTTACTTAATAATTTAGCTCACTTACCTGTTTGTTGTTGCCTCACTCCATCATGGTGACTCTCCGATGTTACCTCAAACAGTTTCCTCCATCCAGGGAAAGTTCATTCGGTCCGTTTTGGTCCAATGTGTCCTGTCTCTCAGTCCTTGGAGAAGATCCGTTGCCCTTTTCCTAAAGTTGTTGAGCTGTACAGCCCTCACCTTAAGTGGTAAGGCCCAAAAAAAAACCCGAACCTTTCCAAACCTTTTTATGTATTTCGGTCCGTAGTCCGTCAAATAAACTCCCCCCTTCTATTGAGTATCCTGGGCTTGGTAACCAGGATTAGTATTTGGAAACTCGTTTGTCTATGGATTTTTGTGCAAGTTATTGTTTTTATGTGTTGTGGAATTTTAACGTTTTGTTTTGTGTTTATTGTTATTATATGTTTATTTTAAAATAATTAGTGTTTTAATGGTATTGTGTATGCTTGTTTTTCCAAAAAAAAATCAATTTGTGTTTCTGTTTCTTTTTTTTATATATATATTTTATTTCGATAAATTTTATTTGTTTTGTTTAAAAATTTATATTTTGTTTATAATAATTTGTGAGTTGTTTCAATAATTGTGTTTTGTGTAACATGTATATATTATATTTTTTTTTGTATATATGTATATGTGTAAAACAATTTTCTTTTTTTTTAAAAAAATAATATTTGAAATTTTCACTCTCAGTATCACTGTCCTTTCTGCACCATCACCAAAATCAATCTAGCCCTTTTTTTTTTCTTCTTCTTGCTTTTCTTTTTTTCTTCTTCTTCTTCTCTTTGGCTCGTTCCCGCCTTTTTCAGCCATCTTTTTTTTCAACTAAATTTTATTTTTTTCCTATCAATGCCCCACCAAACAGCTGTTTTGCAGTTGGATTTTTATGTACTCACATACAATTAAAAACAACCTGCAACTGTTCGGTGGGACATGACAAACCCCACCATTTCATTTTCATCCGTGAAAGTGAAATGGGAGGGGAACTCCTAAATCCACCTCAACTAATAATTTTGTTAACTTCCCTTATTCTAAACCTCTTACTCCTGGCAATACCTTTATTTTTCCACCACTTCAAATTTTGTTGATCTGGCATCCTTAAACACCGATCATCTTTTTTCTTACATATTGGCATCACTGGCTTTTTCATTTCTATTTTAGCAGCTCGGACGGACAATACACAAGGTAAGAGGAAAATTTTATTTGAAAACAAACATAAGAAAATTAGTGTGATATAAACCAAAAAGTGCCAATAAAATGTGAAATAGTGAAATAAATCTGTGTGTGTACATATTCATAACCAAAAAAATGGATTTATGAAAAATAAATTGAAAGAAATCCATGTGTTTAAGAAAAACCATGCCGAAGGAAAAACAAATTGCCGGCGTTGGTTTTGCGTCCGATTTACGACCTGTTTATCGACACGGTAACTTAAATCTTCAACACCGCGTCTACACCGGTGATACTAATAGACAATTTGTTGACATCAATTTCGTTTTGAATTTTAATTGTTTGTTGTTCTATAAAACTTAAACTAATATTTTTTTTTACTTGTTTTTTTTTCAGATATATTTTATTAAATTGAGGCCCTATGTTTCACCAGAAATAAAAGGACTAAATATTTATGACTTTTATTAAATTACTTTATAAGCTAAATTTCTGGATAAGGTAAGTAGTTGATTTTTGTAAATTGTGTTTTCAGATTTTAATTATAGTTTAAATTTGTTTTCTTCTAATAAAGGATTGATGTTTCCAACCATAAACTACAACTAGACTGCGGACGGAACTGTCAAGTACATTTTAGAGACGTCAAGGTACATTTAAGAAACGTCATGTGCATATATGAAATGTCATTTTACATTATTTTTTGCTATTTTTTTCTATTTTCTTTTTGTTTCTTAATAGAAGGAAAAGATTTTAGCTTGTCTAGATTTCGAAAAGTTTCAAAAAGGTGTAGCATTAACAAGCTCGATTTATACTTCCAATCATGAAATAATAATTACACGGAAGTTTCATTCTCACTCTTCAAAAATATTTTGAAGTATATTGGGTTTTTGAAGTTTGATATTTGGAAACAATTGAAAGAAAAACATTGCCACATTAAGAAAAGGGGTTCTTAATACATTGGGATTAATATCAAAAAAAAATGTGTAATTGTGAAGCTAAGCATATAATGAAGATTATATACAATATTAAAGAAATATTGTTGAAACAAATTGTATGATTATTTAATGAACATTTTTAGTAAATATTCTTAAGTTTTTTTTTTATGCATAAACAAATAAATACACAAATTTTCACTATCCTAACAAACGTCAGAAAGTTATCATGGCCACAAAATGAGAGAATGGAACAACCTTCAGTATTATTAAATCATGCTTCCAATTGTGTTTGAAAGAATCTTGGCAAAATTTATTTATTTTTTTATTATTATTTAGTTCTATTTATTTTTATTTTGTTTATTATATTCTCTTGTTTTTTTTTTTTGCAGTCGTATATATTCTTCTCTTTTTATATTTTGGTTTGATTATTGATTTATTTAATTTTTTTTTATTTCCAGCCTATGCCGATTGTTGTATGAGAAAAAAAAAACGGACAGAATTAAAATTGAGCAAGCCTGACCGTACCATCAATTTTGCGAAAATCTTGAAAATTTGTATGAAATTTAAGAAAAACTGATCGAGTATACTTGATTCGTGTGGAACGGGGCCAAGCCAATATTTGAAATGGTAAGTGAAAATTAAATTATTATTATTATTATTATTATTATCATTATTATTATTATTTGTAGTTTTTATTTTTGAATTAAAACAGAAAATATGAGAATCCCTTCATATATTATATAATTTGTACCAAGAGTTTTCATTTCGAGTAATAAATATTTTTTTAGTTATAATTTCTTAATCTAACTTAGTCATTTGGATGATACTTGGTGATTTTACTCTTTTAAATTATAATTGACCACCGAATATTTTACTTACGTATATAATCGGTTGACAAACTTCGACAATCTTGCGTTGACTTGCTGTAAATTCGTATTTTAGTATATGCTACTATTCTAGGTGTCTAACATCTCCCAGTTTCTAATGGCATAGTTCCCCTGAAACGTTTAAAGGAGATGCACCAATAGTCTAGTAGCAGTTACAAAAGGTAACTAACTAAAAACGTTGGCTACTGGTCATGCAAAAAGTCGAAGAATAAATTATAATTAACTTAGATATTATCACCAAGTTAGTCCAAATGCTAAATAGATTAGGAAATTGTAATTTTAGCTTGAGTTGAATTCTTGTGCTAAGGATCAACTAATCGTACTTAATATTTGAAAAGAACTCTGAATAAAATAGTAAACTTAAATAAAAGAACCAATAGAAATTGATAGTTCCCAATTTAAAATAGCATTCAAAGCAAAACAAAAATTTTTTAAATCTTGAACAGGTTTTCAAGCAAAAATTCATAAAGAAACCTGATGATGACTTGATTCATTTAGAAATTCTAAGAATTAACATATTCCTATTATTATTATCTTACAAATTCTATTATCCTAATTATTAAAGTAAATTAAACTATCCTACTAATTCATATACCTTATCTATATTACTAAATCCTATTAATTATATACTAATAAAATTAAAACTTTAATATTCTTATTCTAATAAAGGAAACTTTAAATTCATAAAAAAACCTAAAATTCATTGAACTACTATAAAAACTGAAAGGAAATAAAAAGAAAAACTATATATAAATAAAACTAAAAACTGTCGTAGGAGGTGACCACAGGGAGTATTGAGAAAGAGTTAGGAATATTATCATTACACGAGAGAACTGGGAAATAAAATAAACTAGGACCAGGATTTTATAGCAACCGACGGCAAAAAAAACTTGGACAAGTATAGAAAAAAAATTAAACTTATTGTTTTATGTCCTTTGCGTGGTACACACCAATTGCTTTTCCCTGCAGGTCTTCTAGCTCGTAGTAACAGTTCCCGACCGGACGAACGATACGACATTTCAAAAACTTCTTCCCCATTTTTGCGTTATACAGTTTACTGGAGTCACTGAGAGCGAAATTGCGCCTAAAAACTTCTTGACCCGGTTTGAATTGAACTTTGCGTGTCCGTTTATTATACTGCTTTGCTCTAAGAGCATAGCTTTTGGATAAATTTTCACGTATTTTATTGCGGATAAGATCGTTCTTTATAGATTTCGGTATGAAATTCGCCTCAGTGTCTTCCATAAGCTGTAGTTTTCTTGCCAATTTATATACGCTCCCATGAGTAATCATATTCGACCCAAACAAAGCGAAGTAAGGAGTCATACCAATCGATGTGTGCACTGATGACCTAAGAGCACACTCAATCTCTGAGAGATGGTTATCCCAATCTCTCTGGTCATCCTTCAAATAAGATCTAATTGCTGCTAGGATCGATTGATTGACTCTCTCCGACGCATTTGCTTGGTTCGAATAGACTGCCGTTTTCATATGCTTTATTCCAAAACCTTCAATCATTTCTCCAAATTCTTTTGACACAAATTGGCTGCCATTATCGGAGAGAATTATTTCTGGCACTCCAAATTTGTGGAAAACTTCCGTCACCAGAAATCGTACCACATTTTTGTTATTCGCCTTGGCCATCGCTTTTAGCAAAACAAATTTAGAGAAATGGTCAAGGACAATAAAAATAAAACAATTTCCAGATTTTGAGCGCACATATGGTCCCAGGAAGTCGATATAGATTTTCTGGAAGGGCCTGACAATGTCGGTGACATTTTCAGCCATTGGCGGTCGAAGGACTTGGTTAGAACTTTTGCTCTCCTTACATACCTCGCATTTCTTCACATATTCTTGAACATGTTTGGTCATGTTTGGCCAGAAAAAGTACTCGCGTAACCGTTTAAGTGTCTTGTGAAAACCTCCATGACTGGAAATTGGAGGAACGTGGGCTTTTTCTATGAGCTCTTCTTTTAATGCTGAAGGCACCCAGAGTTTCCATGAAAAATCTTCGGAACATTCGTCGCCAGAGTAATGAACGGTACGTTTATATACGAAGTTATCTTTAACTTTTACATCTGGTACGAGACTCTCATTTTCTTTTATTTCCTTTATCAATTCCAGGTACTCTTCCGAAGAAAAAGCCGGTGATTCGAGGTCAATGAGTCGCCTGACATCAACAACAATTTCGTCCATGTTATAGCGAGAGAGAGTGTCTGGTACTATGTTTTTGCTCCCTTGGCGGTGTTCAATATTGAAAGTATAGGATTGGAGTAGCAGGCTCCATCGTGCTAACCTTCCACTGAGCTCCTTGTTGGACATTAGCCACTTGAGACTCGAGTGGTCAGTTATTATTGTGAAAGGCATCAACTCTATATAGGCACGGAATTTTTTGATGGCCATAACTACTGCCAGACACTCCCGCTCTGTCACAGAATAATTGCGTTGAGCTGGCGTCAATTTTTGCGACATAAACGCAATCGGATGTTCGCCTTCGACCTCATCTTTCTGAAAGAGCACGGCCCCGATTCCGATGTCAGACGCGTCGCACTGCACAAAGAAGTGCTTTGAGAAATCGGGATGACGCAGTACCGGACTTGAGGTAAGTGCCTTTTTTAACTTATCAAACGCTATCTTAGCCTCATCCGTAAAACTAAACGCGCGCGTTTTCTTTAAGGTATCGAAAACAGGTGTGGCTATGGTCGCATAGTCTTTGATAAACCGACGATACCAGCCGGTAGTCCCCATAAAACCGCGCACTTGCCTGGGTGTCTTGGGATAAGGAAACTCCAGTATCGAGGATATCTTGTCAGGGTCAGGTTTTAGCATACCGCCACCAACAATATATCCTAGATATCGGAGTTCCTTAAAACAAAATTTGGATTTTTCGACGTTAATAGTTAATTTAGCCTTAGAAAGAAGTTCAGCTACCCGCTCAAGTATCTCTAGGTGGGTGTGGTAGTCGGGTGTAACTATGAGAAGATCGTCTAGATACACAAACACTCGATCTCGCAAGTCGGAAGGGATCACTTTATCCATTAACCGACATAACCTTTGGGCCGCATTACACAACCCAAAAGGCATGACTGTGAAGTGATAAAGTGGTCTCCCCGGCACTGTAAAAGCAGTTTTCTCACGACTCTGTATATCTAGTGGGATTTGCCAGAAAGCATCTTTCAAATCCACACTAGATATATAGTGCGTGTCACCCAGTCTGCTAAGCAATCCTTCTATATGGGGAAGTGGATAGGCGTCCTTGACTGTGAGAGCATTGAGTTTTCGTGCGTCCAAACAAAGCCTGTTTTTGGTGCCTTTGCGCACTAGCGTCACTGGATTATTCCAGGGGCTTTGACTAGTCTCAATAACTCCCATAGCAAGCATCCTATCCAATTCCTCATACATAAGTTTTTGCACAGCAGGAGACACTGGGTAATGTCTCTGTTTTACAGGCGCTGCGTCTTGCGTATCTATTATGTGTGTCTCTAGGTCAGTCTTCCCAAGTCCTTTTTCCACAAACGAAGGAAACTTTGAGATAATAGCTTCTAACAACTTTCTATCTTGATCACAAAGTATATGCATTGAAGGATTCATCGGATTTTCACCCGATTCCTCACTCCAAAGCATATCATTTGAGGTCAAGCTATCCAAATTAACTATCAAACGAAATGCTTTCATGAAGTCGACACCCAGGAAAAGCGATCTCTTCAAGGTCGGTACCAGGTAGAAGGTTATCTCCCTTTCTACTCTATTATATTTGATCTGAGCTTTGAACCGGCCTTGAATTTTATGCGATCTACCGTCTGCAGTTTTCACTGTCGAAGGAAAACTGTGGACCATAGCTCCCGCTTTCTTCACGACATCGTAACACCCTTCGCCGAGGACTGTTACTGTCGCACCACTATCTAAAAGACCCTCGATCTCTACCCCGTTGATAGAGATACGGGTATACAATCGGGTGTCGTCACCTTCGTATAAGGATACATTGGCGACCTCACGCCTAAGCTCTCTTCGTTTTCTATACCTTTCCCTCGTTTTCTCAATCCGCGTTTTACCAAAAATTCTTTCCCTAGCTATTTCATAATCCTTAATTCTAACATGCAATGGCTTAATCTCCCTAACCTTAGGCTCTCCTGTCTTTTCACTTATCCTAACTTTATTATTAACTAAGATTTTAACGACCCGTTTATTCTTTTCTTCCTCTAGGTCATTAAAATCCTCCAGTTTGCTTACTGGGCTGTAGGTTTCGGACGTGGTTCCCCAGCAGACGGGTCCGACCTCCGGTTTCCCGAACAGCGTGGACATTTCGGAGTCACGGTGTTGTCCATCCCGCATTTAAAACAAAACAACCTCCGCGATGGCGATGGACACTCCATGAATCCATGACCCGGTTGTCTGCAATTCCAGCAGATATATTTTGTAGAGTTGCTAATTGCTTCCACCTCAACTTCCGGCACTGCCTGCTCACCGTAATCGCCATAAAGCTCGTGCACTCTAGGAGCGAACCGTTGGCCATATGATTGTCGCTGGGTCTGCAGAAGCGACTCGGCCTTCTTGCATTCTGCCCGAAAGTGACTCAAGCCGAACATCCTGATTGGAAAAACCAGTTGTGCCATCGAACTCTTGAGATTGACTTTCATAATGTCAATGATTTCGGTTTCGGAAATTGGGCTGGTCTGTTGGCTCCTCAACCTTAGGACGGAATTATAGAAATCTTCAAAAAGTTCTTGCGACTGCTGGCGACGGTCCATAATTTGGCGATGTATCTCCATGTCGCTGTTGAATCGACGGAATCGGTTAATTACCGCCTCCTTTAACTCATCCCATGAGTGAGCTGGCTGATGTCGTCGTTGCATCCAATACCACTCTAATGCTTCTCCCGACAATAATTGGTGGAATTGGCATAACACCTCCGGCCAGCTGTTCCCGTAATCCTTACGCATCTCCTCAACTCTAAACACAAATTCCTGGGCCCCCATTGACTTCGACGACCCATCAAAATTTACGCCCCATTTGTCTAAACCCAGCTTCCGAGTAAATTGAGAGCTGCTGGATGAAGTGTAATGTTGTGGTGGCACTTCGTGATGGAATGTGCTACTGCGTCCGGGGCCATAGGAGGTGTTGTGGCTGAAGTGGGATCTATGAGGGTCTTGATGAGGTGCCGTAGTATGTGGATTTGGCGGTGGAAAATGTGGTATTGGTGCTGGTTGTTGTGGCTGCATAAACGATTGCCGATGCTGGTATGTAGCGTGTTGAGGCTGCTGTTGTGACCTGTTGAAATCAGGTGCTGGTTGCAGTGGTGGCATGGCATTACTGGAGGCTCTTGACAGTGACCTGATACTTTCGGCCACTATTTGAGGTACCAACTCTCTTAGCCTCTCTTCCATGGTGCGCAGCATCTCCACTTGTCTGATTCCCACTGTTGAGTCAATAAGATTTTGTATATTTGGCTCCGAAAGTGGGTGTGTTGGCTGAGCATTGGAGTTTGCCTGATTCCGAAACTCTTGCCGCACATTTTGGGCTGTTAAGCTGCTGTAGCTAGGAGAGCTGATGCTGGTGTCTAGCAGTGGGATCTGGTCCAAAGGCTGTGTACCAGGATGCACCACATTCGACATAATCGGTGCTGTTGTGGAAGTTGTAATCGTTGTTGTTGAGGTTGTTGTTGCGGATGTTGTTGCTGTTATACTGGAAGGAACCCTTCCTAGGATAGGCCTAGAGGAAGAAGAAGCGGAATCGCCTTGCATCTTACTTGCCCTAGTTTCTACCATGCTAATCTATCTACGCCTATAAAAATTTCTTTTTTGTCTTCTTAATACTTATCACAAAACTTCAAATCAAGCTGAAAAAAAAATTGTATTAATAATAGTTATATATATGTATATTATTGAAATATATTTTTAAGATAATTCTTTTTTGTTTATTTAATTATTATAAGTGAGCATTAATCATTAGTAAGGGTAGAACCAAGAAAATAGAACCATTGACGACAGCCATGGATCTATTTAAAAAAAATTTAAATTTTGTAATAGAAATTGAGAATTGGAATGGGGAAAGCTGGTAGACAAAGTTGTTCAAAACTAAAACTTTCAACGGATCGACGATGGAATAAGCTATTATAGCTTTGTTCCACGACTTATCCGCTGAAAATTAAAGCTTTGAAAACTTTGCCTTTGGGCTATTGATTTTGACTTTATTGTTTATGTATATCCTGCTTGTTGCTCTTTTTTCTAGAACTTTGTCGCTGTCATTATCAGAATATTAATTCTCAGATAATGAGACTTACAAAAGTTCTAGATAAAAGACCAATAGCAGGCCTGTCTATTTCTCATTCAATAAGATTAACAATTCCAGCGTCGCAAATACTGATTGACCTTGAATGATCTTGATCAGTATGACTTACGCTGGATTTGCTTACCTTATTTAATGACAAGTAAATAGTAATATATTGAACTATGGATATATGGAAACCCGATATTCGAGCCCCACGTTGGGCGCCATTTTTGTCAACGACTCTTGAGGCGGACTCGGTGGAGGACTGACTGGCAACGCTTGGCAGGGTGGTCTTTGCCTGGCTAAGCCGGTAGAGGGCGTGCGGTTCACCAAATCAGTCATCCACAAGTCGCTGATCAAAAAGTTTTTGAGGCCAAATGCCAAACCTCAATTCCTATCTATTGGAATCTGGGGAATGTGCTAGTCCATGGACATCGCAACATTCTATTTTCTTGGCTTTGCAGCTGGTGTTTCGCTGCTTGGCCTGCCCACCCTCTTCCATGGCAGTTCCTTGGCCTAATTATTAGGAACTGCCCCTAAATCTACCCTTACTTAATAATTTAGCTCACTTACCTGTTTGTTGTTGCCTCACTCCATCATGGTGACTCTCCGATGTTACCTCAAACAGTTTCCTCCATCCAGGGAAAGTTCATTCGGTCCGTTTTGGTCCAATGTGTCCTGTCTCTCAGTCCTTGGAGAAGATCCGTTGCCCTTTTCCTAAAGTTGTTGAGCTGTACAGCCCTCACCTTAAGTGGTAAGGCCCAAAAAAAAACCCGAACCTTTCCAAACCTTTTTATGTATTTCGGTCCGTAGTCCGTCAAATAAACTCCCCCCTTCTATTGAGTATCCTGGGCTTGGTAACCAGGATTAGTATTTGGAAACTCGTTTGTCTATGGATTTTTGTGCAAGTTATTGTTTTTATGTGTTGTGGAATTTTAACGTTTTGTTTTGTGTTTATTGTTATTATATGTTTATTTTAAAATAATTAGTGTTTTAATGGTATTGTGTATGCTTGTTTTTCCAAAAAAAAATCAATTTGTGTTTCTGTTTCTTTTTTTTATATATATATTTTATTTCGATAAATTTTATTTGTTTTGTTTAAAAATTTATATTTTGTTTATAATAATTTGTGAGTTGTTTCAATAATTGTGTTTTGTGTAACATGTATATATTATATTTTTTTTTGTATATATGTATATGTGTAAAACAATTTTCTTTTTTTTTAAAAAAATAATATTTGAAATTTTCACTCTCAGTATCACTGTCCTTTCTGCACCATCACCAAAATCAATCTAGCCCTTTTTTTTTCTTCTTCTTGCTTTTCTTTTTTTCTTCTTCTTCTTCTCTTTGGCTCGTTCCCGCCTTTTTCAGCCATCTTTTTTTTCAACTAAATTTTATTTTTTTCCTATCAATGCCCCACCAAACAGCTGTTTTGCAGTTGGATTTTTATGTACTCACATACAATTAAAAACAACCTGCAACTGTTCGGTGGGACATGACAACCCTTAACAGACATGGGAACTAAAATGACCCAACATATTTTCTTTTTTTTTTGAAAATTTTAAATTTAAATAATGTCCAAAAATTTACTTTTTCGCGAAATTTTACGATTTAAATTCGCAGGCTCGGCGAAACCATATGAATTATCAAACTGAACTTTTTCGGATTTATTAGCACATCTGTCTTGCTTAACATGCCGATCAAAAATTTTAAAATTTTGAAAATTTTTTTAACAAAATTTTCTAATACTTAAAAAGTGAGTTTTGAAACGGTCCTTAAAAAAGTACCATTTTCCAGTATATAAAAAAAAACTATGGTAATTTAGTTATATTTTAATAAGTTTCAGCTCTTTGGTACTTATACGCGTTATCTTGATGAAAAATTATTTTTTTGTGTTGTAAGCCAGGACGTTTTTCTCGAATTTGTACATTTAATTGATCCAAAAGGTTGCAATAGTACTCTAAATTTATTGCTTTACCCTTTTGCAGATAGTCAATCAATAAAATACCTTTGAAGTCCCAAAAAACCGTTGCCATAACCTTACCAGTCGATTGAATTGCTTTTGCCTCCTTTGGGGCACTTCCTCCAGCTACAGTCCATTGTTTGGATTATTCCTTTGTCTCTGGAGTATAGTGGTGGATCCATGTCTCATCAACAGTTATGAAACGACGCTTAAAATACATTTTATTTCGCTTAAAACGATCCAAACAAGCTTGAGAAATGTTCATTCTTATGCGTTTTTGGTCGACTGTTAGCAAATGCGGCACCCATCTTGCAGAAAGCTTTTTGAACTGTAGTTCTTTATGCAAAATGAAATGGACTCGATCATTTGAGACGCCCATGATATTAGCTATTTCACGCACTTTTATTCGTCGATCATTTAATACCATATCATGCACTTTGGTTACAATTTCTGTTGTTGTTGCTGTTTTTGGACGTCTACTACGTGGCTCACCTTCAATTTTTGTACGACCACGTTTAAATTCAGCAACCCAATTTTATACTATTGCTTATGAAGGAGCACTTTCACCTAACACATTCACCATATCATTATGAATTTCTTGTCCCGATAAACCTTTTTTATGTAAATATTTAATGACACCACGTATTTCTAATTTTTCCATTGTAAAAAATAGTGGATGCGTCTTTTGTGAACACCTGTTTCGATTTGAAGGAGTTACCAGAAACAAAATTTAACATGTGTGTAAATATAGCAGAGATGGAAGTTTCCAAAACACTTAACGTTTTTCTTGTGCTAGGTTAAGGAGTTTTCGAACCGCCCTCGTACGTCTTTAGATGATAAGGAATGTAATTTCTGTACTCTAAAGTTAATTTTCCTTAGGCTTGTTGAAAGACTATTTCATGGATTTTAAGTTTTTATTACTCTAATGAAAGCTGCTTTAGTTGTCTTCTATATCCAATTATTGGTTTTGCCAAAAACATATCTTTTCTGGTTGAAATTTACCAAAAATCGAAAAAACTTCAATTTTTCCCCATAAAAATGGGTCCTAGGAATAAATATCCTGTGCGTCACCTTAGGAAATTGACCTAGGAAGACAAAACTTTTTTTTTGAGCTCCTTAGGATGTAGAGCATCGATTTTTAACCCAGGCGCATCGAATTTCAAGAAAAGTTGTTTTTCGCTCCACCCTACTATATATACTACTATATATACACAATTTTTTTTAACACGCCCAACAGTTTAGTTTTCCTCCATCAAACTGTTCAATGCCCATTCGTGAGTATAGACGGCTATAAATGATGGGAAACAATGCATTGGTGTAGGGTATCATATGTTCATAGACTATAAAAATTTCATACTTGTTTTTTTATATTTCATTTAGTGCGAATAAATTTATTCAAATTGAGTTTTTTGTTCGCTTTTATGATTTTATGTTCGATGCTAATTAGTTTCTATTATGTTACAACTTATCATAAACATTTGCAAAGTTATTAAATATTATTTTTTTATTATGGATTATGGATCTTTTAGTAATTAATAAGCAAATGAAAACAAATAAAAATAACAAGAAGAAATACCATCGAGCAACAACAAAAGCCCCCAAACGTCATAATTGAACGAATGAATCACTGAGGAATGTGGTCGGGCAAAAAAGCGGCACCGATTAATGATCTGCAAAAATTCATTGCTTTAAGTTATTTTTTCATAATTAATTAACTGAAAATTAAACTATTAACTAAAATTTTAAATGGTTCTGAGAAACTACCTTAAGGCAGGCTTTAGTAATAACGACTATAAAAGTAAAAAATCTTAGAAGTATTTAAATTATTCTAAAAGAACTTTTCGTTAGAACTAAACGTGAATTAGGCAAAAAAATAAAATAAAATAAAAATGCGCTCCTTTATTGTATTGTGTTTGGTGGCCGTTGCTTGTGCCGATAAATTGGGCTACAATTACAGACCTGTTGAGCACTCCAGCTCTGGATTATCGTTTGCTCCCGGAACTGGTGCAGGAGCAGGAGGTTTATCTGGTCCCGTTTCTTACAGTGCTCCCGCTAGTACAGCAGAATATGAAAAGGAATTCTATACATTCAGTGCTCCTGAAGGCGCTTTTGACGATGCTGATGCTGCCCAAAAAATCGCTGGCGCTTTGAAGAAGAATCTTCGTGTTATCTTCATCAAGAATCCCGAAAACAAAGGTTACGAAAACGCTGTTCTTTCTTTGGCCAAACAAGCTGCTCAACAAAAGACCGCCATCTATGTGCTCAACAAGCAACACGACATCTCTGCCTTGGCCGATAAGTTCAACGCCCTCCACAGCAACAAGAACAACAAACCCGAAGTTCACTTTGTCAAATATCGTACCCCTGAAGATGCTGCTAATGCCCAAAGAGCCATTCAAAGCCAATACGATTCTTTGGGTGGTTCTTCTAAGAATCACGATGGCGGTGTTGCTCCCGTTATTAACTTTGCTTCTCAAGCCGCCATCCGTCAAGCTCCTGTTCAATCACCCAACAGCGCCTACTTGCCCTCCTCTGTACTCCGTCGTTTCCGTAAGTGAAAAGTGTCACTGAATAATTTTCGAATGTTCGACTAGATAGACTAATTTGTTATTGTTGTTATATGTTATAATTTATAATAAAAAAAATTTAAGATAATCAATTTGGTTTTGGTTTAAATGGGCGCTAAATTCTAGTACATGGTGACTTTTAGGAATTAGATTCGACATATTAGATTTTTGTAAATGGATAATGGGATAATCTCAATTAAACTGATGACAATTCAAAATCATTCGTGTTCAAATTATCTGCGATTAACATGAATACGGTAAAGTCGGATAGTTAGGGAATTTATCCCTGTTAAACAAAAAAAAAAAAAACAAAAATTTACGTTAGATCTCATTAAACGACTTTCTAGAACACCCTATGAATGATTCTTAACACCATTTAAGTTATTTAATAATAATAGTTTAATAATACTTGAGTGCTTTCATGCATTTAAAACGGTTTGCTACCTATGAACCTGAACAGGAAAAAAGTTAAAAAAATAATTGTTTTAAGATCTTCGCGATATTGATATTCAGAATTTGTATTCATTATGCCCAGAGCTACAACTTTGCCTCAAAGAATGAATCAAAGTTTTGATCGGTTTATAAGATATAAGCCCAATAAAATGATCACTTGATCATTTGATCACTCAATAACATCTAAGCCTCAGATCTTTGGGGCCTCAAAAAAAGGGAGGATGAGTTTGGACAAAACTGGGAGCAACAAGTCTTTTTTTTTGGTTTTTTATCACGTTTTTTTTTGTCCATACATGGTTATTGGTTGTTTTTCCATGACTTACAAAATTACACAAGGTGTAGAGACTCCATTGATTTTTTATGAGTTTGACATCGCTTTTTACAAAAAAATGTAATTGTAGTTTTTTTTAGTTTCGCAGATTATGATTTAAATAGTTTTGACTTACTTTCAGTGGCGCCACCTGTCAAAAATTAGTCATACAAACTTAGAAACTTTCATTTCGCTCATGCGCAATAACTTTGAGTAATTGTCGGTAGCGCTACCTGTCGGAAATTGGACATACCAATTTAGAAACCTTACGCGACCCATGCGCAAAAACTTTTCTGAAGATCATAGCATGATTAAATTTGAAGTTTTCGATTCTATTAACTTTAACTTAGAACTTGGTCATACCAACTTAGTAATGTTCATCGGCTCATGCGCAACAACTTTCTTAAGATTATAACATGATCCAATTCATAGTTTACTATTCTATAAGGGACATACAGACAAACAAATATTAATTTTTATATGTACAGAAGATAGATGGAAGATATGACCCTATTATTTAGATTTTATTGTTACTTTTGTTGCCTTCTAGGAGAAGGTTCTGGAACACCTATCCTGGGTTTCTCAATTTCTTTTTGGAAAGAGTCCAAAACCTTTTCTGAGCCCGAATGGCTAAGAAAACGACATTATTCTTTCAATACCACTGAAGTGCTTTGCTTCCTAATAGAATTGTTAGGGGCCCTTGAAAAGAGTAGTGAAGCAATATTTCGTACCTCCAATGTTTCTAAAGATGACTGTCGTTATCTTTAGACATACGTCGGGAATCCGTTTCACCCACCGTATATGCAGCTATTGAAGCTGTCTGGCCTTGCCGTTCTACCGATAGTCGAATATTAATATGATATTCGTTCTCATGGACTCAATATGTTTCCTTCATGTTAAATTTCTACTGCACTCAAGGCAGATTGGAGATGACATTGATGTGCGCGTCTTAAATTGGATTCCTAAGCAGTTTCTGCTTACCTCGTGTTTCGAACTGCCAATGCATGATTTATTGTTCACTTAAACTGGGGGTTCCTCTTCTTTTCCAAGTTAATTTGTATCACTTATTTTTAATTAAAAAAAATGATGCTAATGCCAATATTTGACCAACCTACTATTTTTTATACTCACCATCAAAAAATTAGGGGGTATATTGAGATTGTCATTCCGTTTGTAATTTTCTTAATATTAGCTCAAAGGCCAAAAATTATATACTTATATATATTCTGAATCCTTATGAAATTCTAAGAC
Source organism: Stomorhina lunata (assembly GCA_933228675.1). Taxonomy (NCBI): domain Eukaryota; kingdom Metazoa; phylum Arthropoda; class Insecta; order Diptera; family Rhiniidae; genus Stomorhina; species Stomorhina lunata. The sequence goes on along the minus strand of OW121740.1, from coordinate 93,411,949 downwards.
AATTAGCACAAATGTTCATTTCTGGGAAAATTTTGGAATTGAAATTTTACAAAATCCGTTTACATTTGACCGTAGCCCCGAATAACTTCGCCTAGGCTAATCGCTTATTTGCTAATAAATGATAAATTATAATAGCTATGATGATAATTTGGTATATGGAAGTTTTACACAAGCGCTAGGCAGCATATATTTCATCGAAATCGGAAATCACATTCAGCCGTAGCTCCTATACAAAACACTTACACTTAAATTCTACCCAAAGTACACTTAAATGCCCATAAATCATAAACTGTAATAGCTAGGGCCATTTGACTATAGCTCCCATATAAAAAACTTACGGAAACACAAAAATACCAATAAGAAAGGGGGTTTCCGTCCGTCAAATTAAAGCGCGTTAGCACCTTAACTAAAAGAACTATAGAGAACCCGCCCCAGGAGTCACATTAATACTAATAAATTAAATCCAATTGTAAACTTAATTGACAACAGAGAAATTTTATGCAACTATTGGTCAGTATATCAAATTTTATAGGAATAGGTCCGTACTTGAATATAGCTTTCATATAAAAACCACTCCTGGAAACCACTTAAATGTCAGAAACGCCAGTAAAAAGCATTTAAATTATAAACTATGACAGTTAAAAGTTTTTAGTTTATCACAAATTCAATTACATATAAGTATTAAATGCATCCATATTCGACCCTCTACTTAGACCAGGTTTTAAAATGGGATCGACTATTGCAAAATTATCTACATTTTAAATTTTATCAAAATCGCTTAATCCAGATATAGGTATTGTATTTGTAATAGGGAAGGCGCCATCCCCTGCTGCGATTTGTATTGAAATTACTTTTATTAAGTTTGAAGTTTCAAACTTTTAGAATAAACTATAAAAGTTAAAAACTTAAAATATTCAATGATAAATATTAAATTTTGCACTATTTACAATAACTATTTATAATTAAAAAACTTTGAGAAAGCACATAATTGCCATTATTAAATTAGTAACGATATACAAAATTTTCTATTTTATTAGGATGTTTCCATCTTAAATTAGTTGACCTTGGCTTATTTCCTAATACCTTGACCGCTTTCCTCGATATCGAGGGTGCCTTCAATAATATTACTATTGAAGCAATCATGGGTTCACTGGAGGACTTAAATATACAGGGCTTCCTAGTAGATTGGATTGTGAACATGTTTAACAGTAGGATCATCAACTCAAATCTAGGTGACTGTAGTTTACGTAGAAAAGTAACTAGGGGTACTCCACAAGGAGGGGTTTTATCACCACTGCTGTGGTTAATGTCATTCTAAGAAGACTTGACCAGCTAGGGAGAAAGGTCGTAGCCTACGCCGACGACTTAGTATTGCTCGTATCTGGCAAGTTCCCAGATACAATAAGTGATATTATGCAATCGGTTCTGGGAGAACTTTCTTCCTGGGCCAGTAATAAAGGACTGGGGATTAACCCCGATAAGACGGAGTTGGTCCTCTTTACCAGAAAGTTTCAAACTTCCTGTGCTGAATGGTGTAGAGTGGAGACTGTCGCAGGAAGCCAAATTTCTAGGGATTATCTTGGACAGTAAGTTATCTTGTAAGAGAAACACACAGGAAAGGCTGAAAAAAGGTCTAAACGCATACTACTTCTGCAGGAATTCCGTGGTTAAAAAATGGGGCTTAAGACCGATAGTTGTGTATTGGATTTACACAACAATTGTAAGGCCTGTTTTAACATATGATTGTGCGGTACGGTGGGAAGCAGTTAGCAAAGGCTCTTTTATTGCTTCACTCAACAACGTACAATGTTTTGCTAGTATTGGTATAACCGGTGCCCTTAAAAGCACACCTCAAGCAGCCCTAGACATCATGCTGTCATTATACCCCCTTGATATATTCATAAAGGGGATGGCTATGAGAAGTAAGGCTGTACGAGTCGGGTATGCTTAGGTACAGGCATGCGGGACACTCCAGTATCCTAAACTTAACAGGCTCCTTGGGCTTGGAGTCAGGTCTACCACGATCTGACTATTTAATCAAGGAGCTACTGTTTAGCTCAGCACCAGAGATCGTAGTCCCCGATAGATCCGACTGGAAGGGGAAAACAGTACTTTTTCAAGGCTTTTCGATTTTCACGGATGGATCTAAAATGGATTGCGGGACTGGTTCTGGGGTCTTCCTGTGGGATCAAAATATTAGGAAATCCTTTAGAATCGCGGATGAGTGCAGTGTCTTCCAGGCAGAGATTTTTGATATCTGGAAGGCTACAGAGCTCATTCAGGGTCTTATAGCTGTTAACAGTGAGGTGACAATTTATGTCGATAGCCAGGCCGCGCTCAAGGCGTTGCGGGGTTATAGGGTTACCTCCAAATAAGTCAAAAAATGTAGGATAGCTCTTCATGAGCTATCTCTTTGGTATAGGACTAGATTGTGCAGGGTTCCGGGTCATTGAGACATCGTTGGCAACGAAGTTGCGGACGAAGTTGCCAGACAGGGCTCAAGTCTAGACTTAAGCCAAAGAGTGTCGGATTTGGCTCCACCTATCTGTCACTTTTATCTGTGGGGTAACATGGTTACGTGTAGAACATCTAGAGCTATATGGCCTAAACCGGAAAGTAATGGTACTAAGCTTCTATTAGGTCTAAATAGGTCAAGCTTAAGAAAATGTATACGCGACATTGGGCCTTAAATTCGAGGTTACATAGGTGGGACAGCAGCATCTCAGACCTCTGCAGACTATGTCTAGATGAGGATTCGTCCGAGTCGGTAGAACACATTCTCTGTCACTGTCCAAGGCTGCAAAACCTAAGACTCAAATTTTTAGGCAGCAGATTCCTTGCTGACCTACAGGATCTACAACAGTACAGGTTGGTTGATATTGTAGGGTTCATCACGGGTCTCAACTGGCCAGATTTACTTTACTTCTCTACAACTTTCTACTATCTTTTCTCTTTCTCTATCTTCATTCTTTATTTTCTCCTTCTCTAGTAAAGGATCACAGTGGACCCCGAGTGAAGGTGTCGTTTGATACCTCCTTTATTACCTAACCTAACCTATTTCCTTGTGAGCCGCCGTGGTATAGCAGGTTAGTCATCCGCCTAGCATACCAGAGGCCCAAGTTCGATCCCTGGCCAGACTCACTTGAAAAAATAAATTTTCAAAAAAGCGGCGGTTCACCTCATAACTCAGCTAGCCACTGGTTATTGAGTATTAGGCTATGTAAAACTTCTCTAACTAATGCATTTGCCGTTAGGAGCCGGCGTTAAAACGTAGGTCCCTTTCAATGAGTCTAAAAATAGAATCGGATGCAGCTCATTGTCTGAGAGAAGTACCCCTTGTTCCAATTGGAATGTTGTCGGGGAATTATGTATGTATGTAACCTATTCAAGTTTTGCACATTGTTCTTTAGTTTAGAAAATACCGCCCCTAAATCTGAATTCTCTGATCCTAATGATGATCAAAAAATTGCTGGTAGTGTAAAACAAGGTTTCCGTGTTGCCTTCATCAACTTCCTCCAAAAACACTTAAAACATTTTTTCATTAATAAATTGTTTGTTTCAATTTTGCAATAAAATTCATAATTTTTTACTAAAACTAAGCCTTGTTGTCATTCCTTCAATTGCAAAAAGATAAATAAAGTCAGAGTTACGAAAAATAGTTAATAGAAGCAAAAATATGTATGTATAAAATTTTATTTATAACTTCAAATAAAGACAGTTATTAAAATAACAATAAAGAGGTGCTGATCGGAGACAATTGTTTAAAGCGATAAAACGTTATAATCAAAACAAAAAAGAAAACCAAGTTTTGGCAAAGAGTAAACAAAATTGTATATACAAAAAAAGTCGTACTAATTTGTAGGTGGATATCACACATACCGACAAAAGCAACTTGTTTATAAGCTAATAAAAATATTTTTTACAAAATATTTCTGATCAATAATATTTTATTATATTTAAATTGAAGTATAAATATAAGAGGTTGTTTCATAATTAAATATAAACAGAAATAAATAACATTTCATTAGGTTAGAACACTAAAAAATAGACAAAAATATCAAAATGCGTTCATTCATTGTAAGTTCAACTCAAGAATTCTCAATTCATACTTAAAGGATATAATACGAAAATAATACACTTTTTTTAATTTAAGGTTTTGTGCCTTGTAGCAGTAGCCTGTGCCGACCAATTGGGTTACAACTACCAACCCGTTGAACATGCCGATGCTGGTTTATCTTTCCAACCTGGAACTGGAATTTCTGCCGGCCCTTCAGATACTGGTGCCTCTTACGATGCTCCTTCATACTCTGCCCCTGCTGCTGAGTTCGAAAAGGAATTCTTCTCATTCTCTGCTCCCGAATCTGAATTCTCCGATCCCAATGCTGACCAAAAGATTGCCGGCAGTGTGAAACAAGGTCTCCGTGTTGTCTTCATCAAGGGCCCCGAAAACAAGGGCTTGGAAGATGCTGCTCTCGCTTTGGCCAAACAAGCTGCCGATCAAAAGACCGCCATCTATGTCCTCAACAAACAAGCCGATATTGGAGATTTGGCCAATCGTCTCAATGCCATCAACAGAAACGCCAACAACAAACCCGAAGTACACTTTGTCAAATACCGTACCCCTGAAGATGCTGCCAACGCCCAAAATGCCATCCAAGGTCAATACGATGCTTTGGGCGGTTCTTCCAGATCTCACAATGGTGGTGTTGCTCCCGTTATTAACTTCGCCTCTCAAGCCTCTCCCATCCGTTCAGCCCCTGCTCAAGCTCCTGGTAGCTCTTACTTGCCTTCAGCTATTTTCCGTCGTCGCTTTTAAATTTTGAGACGCTTCTAACCAAAGAGACTGATATGTCAATGTTTTTGTTAACTTTGTTTTAAGTTTTATTCGAATAAATTTTTGTTATATTTTACAATTTAAAAAAAAATGACTGTGTTGCTTTAATGCTACAAATTTCTAATAATTCTATCCTATATAACAGACAATACAAAAATAATTGAAATTTTCAAAAAGCATTCGCACTAACCATTTTAAGGCGAATACCAACTGAAGACTGAGTCTGATCGCAGGCTCAGTGATTTTAGCGGATAGATTGTTGACAATGTATCCTATCTTAATAAGACCAAATTTTTCTGAAAAAATATATGCCTGAACAGAACTATTTAATGATAGGAATAGCGACTCAAATTACAGTACAACAATCAGTAGTCAGGGTGGGCTTCTAAGCCTACCTTGTTATTTATCAAGTCATTAAGAGCCGTCATTGTATTTAAATAAGAAGAGTGTAAAATACTTCTTATTACACATACTATAATTTCATAATGAAGTAAGTTTTGTCTTATATAAAAGCTACCTTGTTTCGGACTGGTTAATTTACCGCCTATATTGTGCTATGTAACGTCTTAAGACTAGTTTTTGTCGGTTTTTATCAAAACCGTTTTTTAAGTAAATTATACACAATGAAATAAAAATGTTTAATACAGTGAATCCTCGATTAACCTAACATTAAACAAATTATAAGTCCTTTGTTTAATGATATACTTCTTTGAATTTCTCCTTATGAATAATATTTTGTTTGACTATAAGTAAGTAGCTGAATCCGGTCAGCCTCGGTGCTCCAAAATTAATTTTTAATTTATAAACCTTTATATTTGAAGCGCCAAAGCAAAACGTATAAATACATTTTCCAACTTATTTTAATGTTTCTCTAATTGGATATATACATACCAAATTTTTATTACAGTCGATCCTCTATTTATGACGGAGCTCTGCAGAGAAAAAATGTATACATACCCAGCAAAACTTTTCATTACCAAATAATGAGTTAAACAGCTAAACTATTGAACACGAACTACTTACTCATTCACTGTTTAAGTCATTACATTAACATGGGAATCTCATTGGAGGCTAGTACTTACCAATTGCAGAAAAGTAATGACTTGGGTAAGCAATTGGAAAACAACAACAAAAACTTTTTTGTTGTTGTTTTATTTAAAAAAATATATTTTCAAACGAAATACAAAAATTTTGTTTATGACCCCACGGGGGATCGAACCCAGACCCCTACGATTGCTAGGCGGAGACTCTTCCACTGTGCTACTTCATATGTTGAAAACTTAGCAGTTTATAATTAATATATACAATTTTTATTTCTAGATCCAAAATCATATAACAATAACTTTGTTTTTCCCTGATTTTTTTGCTTTGTTGCAATTTTTAAAAAAATATTTCTATACAATTTTTTGTAAATATTTAATGCATTTAATAGACAATAAAGAAGTTTTTTTTAATTATTTAAAAATTTAAACTAATTAAATCTTCCCTTTTGTATAAGTTTATATAACATTGACTCTTACTTACTTAAATGGCCTATAGTTACAACCTCTTAATTTCAAAGTCCGAGCATATTTTAGAATTCTATGGACTTCGATCTTGTGCAAATATTCTCCAATTTTATTGTCAATCGATTTTAAATGATCCAATGTTTCATTGTCGCCTTCTTCAAAATTGTCTTCGTTTCGTCGGTTTCAAATTCTTCCACATCTGGACTTATAACAAATTTTTCATACAAAAAAATCAACAACCATAACTGAAGCAGTGTTTGATTTTCAGATCCAAATTTGATACTAACAGCCTATCCCACGATATCGAACGTTTTCAATCGTTCGCATACTCGACGAAAAACAGCTGATTTGCGTCCCACTTAAAGTTTTCAGTACGACAAGTCGAACGAAAATGAATGCGAACGTTAACGTAAGCACTTTAATATAAAATTGCGTCCCGCCATGTCATTTATCTGCCAGCTGCACGAAAACATATGTCAAAATCACATACAGTTTTAGCTTTCGTTTTCATCAAAAAAAGCGTAAAAACTTTATTATGTTAAAAAAAAAACTTTATTTATTTTATTGAAAAAGATTTTAAGACATAATTTTAACATTTTCCACAAGAATAGGCTTCAGAGATTCGTACAAATTTTATTAGAAAAATATTTTGGAAAAAAATGCACAATGTTGTATATTAATAGTCAAATTTTCAAATTTCAGCGCTTTTTTTCATAAATTGTTGACAAATTTGTCGAACTGTCGATTAGGCAACATTGAAATTTGACAATTTTCAAATATCTTACGTTTCAAAACGTAAAGCCAGAAGAACGATAAGTCGAAAGATAGTGGGACGCTTATTCGAACGAAAATGGGTGACCTACTTTCGTTTGCATAATATTTCGTTCGACATCGTGGGACAGGTTGTAACTATTGCTTCATCTATAGTGCATGCTACTATGTTTGTATTAATTGAAATATAAAACTCTATTAACTTTTGTCTAATGGTTTTTGCGTTTTCTTGGAATTACACGTTTCGAAAATATGGCTGAGTTCCAGGTTATAAAATATACCATCATATACCGTCTTCCCCTTGCACTTGTCCATTGTAAGGCACCTTTTGTTTTTTTTTTCATTCTTCTGCTTCAATTCGTAGACAAATTGCATGCAAATTTATGATAAGCTAATGTTATTTCAGAATAATACCAACAAAAAACAAGTAAGAAAAGCTATAGTCGGTCAAGTCCGACTATATAATACCCTTCACTACTAAGGTCAAATAGGGACCAACAATTAAACAAGTTTTCTTTAAGTCTTAGAGACATACATACATACATATACTATGTGCTATTTTTCCAAAAAATCGAGATTTATATCATTTCCGGCTAAGGACCTGATGTGGGAGCTAGGGTCAATTGTGGACCGATTGTTACCAAATTTTGAGTATTGATTTATATTTACAAAATATTTATCTGTGCAAAGTTTAAGTGATCAAATGCATTTATCTTTAGAGTTATTAACGTTTTTGTGCTTTTATGTGTATATAAACGTCTTTTGAGAATGTGACTTGTATGGGAGGTATGGTCAAATATAGGCCGATTTCTACAAAATTAGGAACACTGATTAAGGTTATGATAAGCAATATTTGAGCAGAATATTATTAAAATACAACTAAATTTGTGGCTGTAAAGAACCAAAACTCTATTCCGGGAAGGCATCCCTATGAGAGGTACCCGAAATAGTAATCCGATTGTACCCAAAAAGTATAGGGATCGTCCTTGGGCCAAAATATGAACCTGTGCCAAATTTCATGAAATTATCTTTAAAGTTACGACCTGTATAGTGATAACAAGCTTACATGGATAACCGGCCAGTCAGACCAATATTTCTATGCGTTACAAACATCAGCACAAACCCAATATATCCTTTCCACCTATGGTGGTGAAGGGTATAATTATGAAAAATAAATAGCTAAAACCGTGTTTTTTTCTACGGTTTTCGGTTTTGAGGCATCAAAAACCGAGGTTTCGGTTAAAACCGATCTGCAAACCGTCCTATTGAACCTCATTGTGCACCAAGTTTTTGAAATTAAATTTAGCCTACAGCACTTTAGGTGTATAATTTCAATTGAGATATAATAAACGCTCAAACAAACATTCATGTAGGCATAAATTCCAACAGTCAAATCAAAATTTTTTTTTAAATTGTAAAATAAAACAAAAAAATTTATTCGAATAAAACTTAAAACAAAGTTAACAAAAACAATGACATAGCAGTCTCTTTGGTAAGAAGCGTCTCAAAATTTAAAAACGACGACGGAAAATAGCTGAAGGCAAGTAAGAGCTACCAGGAGCTTGAGCAGGGGCTGAACGGATGGGAGAGGCTTGAGAGGCGAAGTTAATAACGGGAGCAACACCACCATTGTGAGATCTGGAAGAACCGCCCAAAGCATCGTATTGACCTTGGATGGCATTTTGGGCGTTGGCAGCATCTTCAGGGGTACGGTATTTGACAAAGTGTACTTCGGGTTTGTTGTTGGCGTTTCTGTTGATGGCATTGAGACGATTGGCCAAATCTCCAATATCGGCTTGTTTGTTGAGGACATAGATGGCGGTCTTTTGATCGGCAGCTTGTTTGGCCAAAGCGAGAGCAGCATCTTCCAAGCCCTTGTTTTCGGGGCCCTTGATGAAGACAACACGGAGACCTTGTTTCACACTGCCGGCAATTTTTTGGTCAGCATTGGGATCGGAGAATTCAGATTCGGGAGCAGAGAATGAGAAGAATTCCTTTTCGAACTCAGCAGCAGGGGCAGAGTATGAAGGAGCATCGTAAGAGGCACCAGTATCTGAAGGGCCGGCAGAAATTCCAGTTCCAGGTTGGAAAGATAAACCAGCATCGGTATGCTCAACGGGTTGATAGTTGTAACCCAATTGGTCGGCACAGGCTACTGCTACAAGGCACAAAACCTTAAATTAAAAAAAGTTTATTATTTTCATATTAAGTATATCCTTTAAGTATGAATTTAGAATTTTTGAATTAAACTTACGATGAATGAACGCATTTTGATTTTTTTGTTTATTTTTTAGTGTTCTAACTTTATCAAATGTTATTTATTTCTGTTTATATTTAATTATGAAACGACCTCTTATATTTATACTTCAAATTTATATATAATGAAATATTATTGATCCAAAATATTTTGTAAAAAATATTTTTATTAGCTTATTATTATTATAAACAAGTTGTTTTTGTCGGTATGTGTGATATCCACCTACAAATTGATAGTCTTATCTTTGTTGTACTATTTGGCATGATTTTGTTTTTTTGTGATGTTTTGATTATTATGTTTTATTATTTTAAAGAATTACCTTCGATCTTCGCATCTTAATTATTCTTTTAATGTTTATATTAATTTTAAGTTACAAATGATATAATATACTTTTGCAACTGTTTACTCTTGATCATATTTAATTGTGATTTTATTCACATTTTGTCAGTTTAAAGAAAAACAAGAAGGCTTCAAAAAATGATTTTTAAATTAAAAAAATTATTGCCTAAACTTAAACAAAAGTTATTTAAATATAATTTTGATCTTAAAAGTGTCGTGTACATATAAAAAAATCCCTTTGGAAATTTAAAAAGTGCTTGGTGGTTTGCTGTATTTCCTGACCTTCAAAATATTTATTAAATTTAATAAAATTTTGAATTTTATCAAGGTCGATATATAAAAGTAAAAACATCCTGATCAAATGAAAAACAACAAAAATAGTTGTGTATGTTTTAAAGTTTAAAGAAAAGAAAAGCGCTGTTTTTATTTAAATTTTTGATAATAACATTTAGATAGATTTAAATTTCAATTCCGTTACCAAATAAAATATTATTATACAAAAAAAAAAATTACACATTACTGGTCTTGATGGCGCATTGTGTTTTGTTTGCTGCCCAAAAAAAAAACTAAACTATAAATTTTTAGTGCGTGTTAAATGCAATAAGAAATTCTGAAAAAAAAATCTTAAATTAATGGGTCTTCATTTTATTAAAAAAAAAAAAAACCAGAGAAAATCCTACAAAATGCTGCAGTGAATACAACTAAACAATTTTTAACGGAAAACGCATGCTACTCGTTTTTGCCGATGACATTTATATCCTGGGACGCTGCCTTTTAATTATTTAAAGTATCGAGAAGGAATCTTATAAAATGGTTCTAGTTGAATTCAAAACAAAAATGATGGTTTCTACAAGACACACAGTGAAACAAAAAAAAAACTGGTAATTAATCTGTAATTAACATTTTATAATTTTTGTTAAAATTTTCTTTCAAATTTCTAAATTACATGATTTTGCAATAATAAACTCAAAATTCCAAATTTTGACTTTTGATCCCGTTGAAGAAATGGTTAAGCTTTTCCAATGTCAAAAAAGCTTCTCACTATCGATTTTCTTAAATTTAGCAATGATATTCGTAAATATTTTTATTAAAATAGAACACAAGTAAAATTTACTAAGGATCAACTGAAATTATAACCAAAAATTGTTATTTTCGCGAAATTTAACAATTTGGTTCAAGATATCGACATAAACTTTTTTGAGTTTTATTCTTCTATTTGACTGTTTTAACATTTGCTCACCAGTATGCAAATTCTAAATTTGTAATATTTGTTGAACAAAAATTTTATAAAGCAAGTAAGAAAGTGCTATAGTCGGTGAAGCCCGACTATACGATACCCTTCACCACTAAGGTCAAAGATACTCTTTTTCCTGTATAAAGACAAATATTTGCTAAATTTTGTCATTTTCTAAAAACTTAAATATTTCAGCTATTTACTTCATTTGTACTTATATGAGAACTAGGGTCAAATGTGGACCGATTATATCGAAATTGATTACAGTTATTACAAAAATTATGTATGCAAAAAATAAACTTGAAATTCCCATTATCTTCAGATTTACGAGCGTTTTAGCGATTTTTGTCTCATTTAGTGAGTTTTGACAGAAGAGTTTGTATGGGAGCTATAGTCAAATCTGGACTGATTTCAACGAAATTTTGTACAGTGATTTTAGTTTGCATAAGCAGTATTTGGTATAAATTTCACGAAAAAATATTGATATTTGTGGCCAATATATAAATTCCGGGAAGTGAGACCTATGGGAAGTACCATAAATATTGGACCGATTTTGACGAATTTCAATAGCCATGGTCCCACTCTCTACTTTGATTACAAGGTTTACATGGGGGTCCAGCCAGCCAGACGTCCAGACGGACGGACTAAAATGGAAATGGTGTTATGAGTTTGTGCTGATGTATATAACGCATATATATCTGTGGCAACATGGAAGAGTAGCTTAAGTAGACATAAGGGAGAATTGAGTTAAGGCGTTTATTGCATTACAGAAGCAAAGGCGCTTAAATGTGTTTAGTCCATTTTAAAAAAATCTACTTTTTGTGAATGTTATGCATGTTTACTTTTTAGCTAAAGTTTTTTGAATCAATAATGCATTGATCAAAACAACTTATGTACACTTATTTTTGTGTAGACATTCAAATTTTTCTTTCATTATATAACGATTTCGCTTAACTTCATCTAATAGGGAATTTACTCTACTCTAAAATCTAGTAAATTTGATTTCAAATTTCAATCAAAATCTAGATTGTTTTTGCTGAATTTTTTTATATTTGCTAGATTTTATTTCCATAACAAAATTAGTTTAACGATACAAAACGAAACCAAAATTTGCAAACCTAATTTATTTTCCTTCCCCATTTATTTTTTACATTTTTTGTTCAAATTTATTTCAAATTCAATTCAAAATTTAATTTATTTTATTAATTTTGTCGCACTTTTTTCTTTTGTTTTGCCTTCTTTTCAATTGAAATGTCATTTTAATTTACACAGTGTGGTATTTTTTAGTACTTTTTAGAAGAAAAACATGGCTGCATTCTTAAGTACCACTAGATTTTAAGTAGATTTTGCCAAAATCTACTTCATAACTAGATTTATTTTTGTATGGGAAATCTATTCAAAATCAACTAGATTTTGAACAAAATGTAATAAATAATAGATTTCGAGGTAATGTAAATGCCTTATAAGCCGTATAAATGTTGACCTTGAAAAAATAAAGTCATTATTTAAACAAACTTATGTTTACATAAAACTACACTTCAAAACTTTTTATTTGAACAGAACTGCTTAAAGCTACCAGTTCCAGGCAAATTTCAGTTTCGAAAAAGAGCTAAAGTAGAAAAAACGTAAAATCTTCTGGTTTTAACAATATTTTTTTTTAAATATTCATCCTTCTTCTCTAATAAACATGTTACCAATATATTAGCTGTGTTCCAGAACTCCCAATACTGTACAATATTGTACAAGTTTTAATCAGAAATTACAATTAAGTGTTCCTGTACTAAAAAAAACTGTAATTGAGAACGAATTTGAAAAAATTCTAAAATTTTCTCCTTACAATAATTTACATGTTTTTGCCAGAAAAATTTTTCCTGGCAAACATTTCAAAATTTTCAAAAATTATTTATGAATAAAAAACAAACAAATATTCTGAAAAATTGTTATAAAAAATAAAATACAGAAGAACTGAAATGTTTTTAACTGGTTTAAAACAGGGACCGTAACAGTTATGACTTTTATCGAAAAAGTCAAAAAATAACAATTATTTTTTAACTTTTATTTTAAAAATCGAAAATAAAAGTTATTTTTTAACTTTTATTTTAAAAATCAAAAGTAAAAGTTATTTCTTAACTTTTATTCTAAAAATCAAAAATAAAAGTTATTTTTTAACTTTTATTTAAAAAACAAAAATAAGTTATTTTTTAACTTATATTTTAAAAATCAAAAATAACAATTATTTTTTAACTTATATTTTAAAAATCAAAAATAACAATTATTTTTTAACTTTTATTTTAAAAATCAAAAATAAAAGTTATTTTTTTAAAATTAACATGCTTAATAAAATAAACTGTTTGGGTATGTTAGTAAGTGCTACATATATATTTATTTCTCTATATTAAAGTTTGTATGCAGAATAAAGCGAATTCATTATTTATTTCAATATTTTATTTATAATTAGTAACATGTAAGTATTTTAATGAAAATGTTATTTAAAGCTAGATATTTAGTTACAAATTTTTGTAATTTTTTGGATATTATAATATTGGTTTATCTAAAAAGTATCTTTCGATTTTTTCCAATAGATACTTTTATTTGCACTAGCATATCATCGTAAGTTTATCATTTGTATTGGTTTCTGCAAAATATCCTTGAAGAAAAAAATCTCCAAGTGTTTTGCCTATATACAACAAACGTTCTACAATGATGGAATTATAAAGCTACTTAAATAAAACTGAATTTAGATTGAGAAAAATTTCAAGTAAGAAATAATTTTAACAAATCTGCAATTACATTTTAGATCACTCAATATTATGAAATTCCGAAATCATTGATAATACAAAAATTATGTTTTAAGAAATTAAAAACACAGTGAGACAACTAAGATTAAGTAAAAGTTTCTGGGATGTTATACAATTTTTCTGGTAGGTCCAGTCGAGTACACTCAACACTCTATTTTTGGAATTTTCAAAACATGCACAAAATCTTAATTTTTGGATATAAAAACGGTTTTTCATACCCGTATGCAATTATCACCCTATAACATAGACAGATATCTACCAAAAAATTTAAATCTTTTTGAATTTGTGATAAGTGCATACGGGTCTGAAATACCATTTTTTATCCATAAACCAAGATTTTGGGAGTGTTTTGAAAATTCTGAAAACAGAGTGTTGTTGTGCTCGACAGTACCTACCATAAAAATGGTATAACATTTCAGAAACTTTTACTTCTTTTTATTCGTCGAGCTGTTTAATTTAAATAGATACATAAATTTGATCGTCAGTGGTTGCCGAAATATACTATACTTTTACTTCCGTATGTAGCTCAAGTTAGTGTGGAGAAGTGTTTTCAGTATTGTCATAATTATCTCTTAAAGATTGACGTTATAATTTATCTAAAGATAATCTAAATGTCAATTATGTAAATATTTAAATGTTTTGTTAAAAATTATTGGAATTAAGTTTTACAATCATTATTGCCTCTAGATTTTCTTCAGATAAATTATAACGCAAATCTCCGAGAATTAATCTTAATGCAGAAAATGACTTTTCCACACTTACTTGCGTCGCGGGCACAGCGTGCAAAATTAAAGCTAGTTTCCGTAGCCATGGAAGTACAAATTTTTTATTATTCCAATATTCAATAATGTTTTCATCAACATCTAATCTTTTTTCCTTAAAATTATCGATTTCGTAGAAGGCTTTGCGGGTATTATCGGTTATTTCGTAACTTTCATCATCATCAGATGAATAATTTGAAATTTCCATATCTCGTAATCCACTTCTTAGTAAAGATGACGAACTTTGCATGCTGCTTTCAATGATAATCTCTTCCGCTGTAGCTTGTTCCGTTGTAGTGCTTTCCTGTAAAAAAAAAAAAAATTGAGAACAATTTGTAGAAAAAAATGTTTGAACGTGGCTTACCTTTGCAATGCATTGTGTCTGCTGAAAAAGTTTCTTCAAATGTCTTTTCGCAGCTTCTTTTTTTGTAGTTGATAACAAACGCATAAATCTAGGGTCCAAAAATAATGCCGCATACATAGTATCATTTTCCAACAATATTGATTGCCGAGTTTCTATATTTGTTAAAAGTTTTTTTGCATCTTCAGTGTTTATATTTCTTAACTTAAAAATAAGCTCTATCCAATATTTATAGAAATCACCGAAAATTAGTTGTGATTTTTGTAATTTTAGGGTAAGTTCATGGACAGGCTCTAAAACTGCAACAATGTTTTCTATTATTAGCCACTGGCTGTTACTTAGGTGTTCAGAAATAGAAATATTATTAATGCAAAATTCTTTTAAATCTAAAAGACGTTTAAGCATATTGTAGGTGGAACTCCATCGGGTTACAACATCCAATTGGGGCTTAGGTATACCACAATTCTGTATTTTATATCTACAAGAAGAACAAATATGATAAACAAGTGGAGAAATAATCAAGTAGGAAAATATTATGGTCTGTCACTGTCGTCAGATAATTTTCATAATTCCAGAAGTAAGGCCAATAGGAAGTACTCAAAATAAAAGATATTTATATGAGTTACATACGCCACAAAGTGGTTTGAAGCAAAAAAAAAGATTAATAAATAATAAGTCTGTTTCTTCTAAACAATGCAAATCATGTTTTTGACCCACTGTGCATTCGATATTAAAGCGTCCGTTTTTAAATATCTTGACTCGTTTTATGTTCAGAAATTTCCAAAGTCAAATATTTTTCCTTATCGAAAAAAGTTCTGTATAGGAGTAAAATCAAAAATTTTCGAAAACTAAACCACATCTCATACTAACTAAATACAAATTTTTTATATAATTTTCTACGTAAATTTTAAAACAAAAAAATTTCAAGCGATTCATGAAAAAATGTTCAAAATTTGTACTGAAATAATATGAGTAAAACAAAAAGTCTATTATTTCGCTATGCCCCCATGGGACCACTTTTTTGAATTTTGATATCAACAATATAATCCATAGTTTAGAGAAGGATAAAGAAAATTGAACTATATTTTTATCACTTAAAAAATTGCAACTTTTAAATGGCGATAACTTTAAAGTTCCACCTGCTAAGTCCAAGCTCTTTGGGGGTTTTAATACTCTGATCTAGTACTTTCTATTTCCTAAATAAAAGAGAAATAAATATTTCATGTTAACTTACCGAAATGATGGAGCTCTCAGAATTTTTACTACATTTCGTGCACGGTTTATGTCTTCTAGGCATTCCCGAAGAAAATCTTTTACTGAAAGTTGTAAAGTGTGTGCAGCGCATTTTGTTGATATTATATTTTCAAAATAAAAGCGGAATAGCTTTTACCAAATTGCGCCCGTTATCTGTTGTAACAGAATATATCTGTTTTTTGTCCACATTATAACTTGCTAAAACGTTTTCAATTTGAACTTTTAAGTTTTCAGCAGTGTGTCTTTTTTTAACTCCAACATTGCGAGAGATAATATTATTATTTTATTTTTTGAAATAAACTGGGCATTTATTCCCAAAATTGAGCGATCACTGCGAGTAGCGCTATCAATTTTTAAATGAATGATTTTATTTTTTAGCAAACTTTTAATTTTGTCTTTAATTTCAATTGATTTCTCAATTACCAAATCCATAATGTTTCTTGAATTAATTTTAGAAATATTTAGGCCATCTAACAAAGGGTTTACCAACACTTTAAAAGAATTACAATCAAAAAACGAAAGATAAAGCGACTCTTTTGTTACAATTTCAATACAGGCGTTTATAACTTCGCTTCTGGTCATTTCTACAAAAAATTTAACTTTACTTTCCACTAGGTTCTCTTGTTCACTTTTAATTTTTTTCGCCAAATCTTGAAAAACTTCACTATGTGTTTGTTCTAAATGGCGTTTTAAATTTGTGGAAAAATTACTAATTTTTTTTTTTCGCACCATTTGCAAACCGCTTCGCCATAACTTTCAACATAAAACTCGCGTAAAAAAAAAATTCGTTTGCGACCCATTTTAAAATTTTATATACATAAGTATATATTTTTTATAGAAATGAATATTATAAAATGAATAGAACCGAATTGTTTTTTAAATTAAGTTTTTAGTATATAATTATGACTTGTGAGACTAAGGTCGGTATAATAATATTTTTTAAACTCTGAACAACCAGTGTCTAAATATTTTGTATGAAAATGTCCATATAAATTGTTTAGACACTTTACTCTTAATAAGTAGAAAATTATAACGTCGGTTAAGCTTGACCATATGATCCCTTTGCCACCGTCATCGTACCAACATTTTTCAATAATTACGTAAAAATTTTAAATATTTCAGTTAAAAGGCAAATAGTTTTTCGAAAATTAAAAAAATATATAAAAATAACTTTATTACCGTTAAAAAAGGGAAGAAATAACTTTTATTTCTGATTCAAAAAATAAAAGTTAAAAAATAACTTTTATTTTTGATTTTTAAAATAAAAGTTAAAAAGTAACTTTTATTTCCGATTTTAAAATTAAAAGTAAAAAAATAACTTTTATTTTTGATTTTTAAAATAAAAGTTAAAAAATAACTTTTATTTTTGATTTTTAAAATAAAAGTTATAAAATAATTGTTATTTTTCATTTTTAAAATAAAAGTTAAAAAATAACTTTTATTTTTGATTTTTAAAATAAAAGTTAAAAAATAAAAAGTATCTCAGCTTATAAATATTTTGACCAAGACCATCCAAACGGTATTTTTGGTTTTCTTCTACGATAACTCCTTCTGGTTGATTTTTTTAATCAAAAATTTTAAAATAACAGTTATTTTCTATGCCTGCTTATTAGGCTTTTACCCATTTTCCAAATTTCTAAAAAAAATATGAGGTCAAAAATAATAAAAGTTTAATACAGATAATGCTACTCCAATCTATAACAAGTAACAAAGTGCTATAGACGGTCAAGCCTGACCATACCATACCCTTCACTACTTAGGTCAAAGGTGTTATTTTTCCTGTTAAACCCAAATATTTGCTAAATTTTGCCATCATACAAAAATTTTCTCAAAACTTATATATTTAAGCTGTTTCCGTCACCGATTATCTCGAAATTTGGCAAAATTGATTACAGTTGGTATAAAAATTATGTATGCAAAAAATTAACTTAAAATTCTCATCATCTTTAGATTTACGAGCTTTTTAGTAATTATACCCTTCACCACCATAGGTGGAAAGGGTATTATAAGTTTGTGCTGATGTATGTAACGCATGGAAATATATGTCTTAGACCTACCTTTTAGTATACCAATAGGCTTAGAATCACTTTCTGAGTCGATTTAGCGATGTCCGTCCATCCGTCTGGCTGGCTGGACCCCTTGTAATCTGGTTGGCTGGACCTTGTAATCAAAATATAGGTCGCAATTCTAAAGATAATTTGATGAAATTTGGCACAGATCATTTTTTTGATATTGAAATTCGTCAAAATCTATAATATACGCAACATGCGAGGAGTTTATGGGAATAACCCAATTTGGATTTAAGGAGGGTTTAGGGACGCGAGAAGCATTGCTAAGTGTTCACGCCCTAATTCAAAACTGTCGAGATGTACAAAAAGATGTTTACTTGTGTTTCATTGATTATGAAAAGGCGTTTGATAATGTGAAGCATGACAAACTAATGGAAATCTTAAGATCTATTGGAATAGAGGAAAAGATAATACGATGCATACAAAATCTTTATTGGAATCAAACAGCCCAAATTAGTGTTGATGGAGAATTAACAGATAAAATATCAATTCTAAAAGGAGTAAGACAAGGATGTATATTATCACCGCTACTATTTAACATTTATACGGAGAAAATATTTCAAGAGACTATTGAAGGAGAACACATAGGAATAAAAGTAAACGGGGTGTTAATCAATAACATAAGATATGCAGATGATACTACTTTGTTGACAAGTAGCATATCCGGACTACAAAAATTGTTGCAAAAACTCTCACTCGTGAGCGAAATATATGGTCTTAAAATAAATATTTCTAAAACTAAATATATGATTATAACCAGGAAGAATACCCAACCCACCACCACCACTTTAAAAGTTAATAACATGGACGTTGAAAGAGTTGAAAACTATAAATACCTAGGGGTTTCAATAAACGATCAATGGGATATGTCCAAGGAAATAAGGTGTCGTATAGAGATGGCAAGAGACGCTTTCTGCAAATACAAAAATGTACTATGTAGCCATGACATCAATGTACAAACAAAAATAAGATTTATCAAATGCTACATTTGGTCCGTATTACTATATGCTGCTGAAGTTTGGACCATTAAAACTAGTGACGAAAAAAGGTTAGAAGCCTTCGAAATGTGGATATACCGCCGAATACTAAAAATAGCATGGACTGATAGAGTTTCAAACGAAGAAGTTTTAAGAAGGATGCATGCTGAAAGAGAATTGTTAAAAATCATTAAAATTAGAAAGGTCTCATACCTTGGTCACATCATGAGAAATAATAAATATAAAGTCCTTCAAACAATACTCAAAGGAAAAATTGAAGGTAAACGAACAAGGGGCAGAAGAGAAACAACGTGGATAAAAAATATTCAAGACTGGACAGGGTACAGAGATGAGAGAAATTTACTAAATGCTGCAAAGAATCGAGAACTCATCATTTTATAAATAAATTTTATATTAAATTGTAAAAAAATTTTTAAATTGTACGATCGCTTATATTCGGAAATCGGATTAGCAAATAAAAGAAGAAGAAGAAGAAAATCTATCCATTATTTATGGTACCTTCCATAGGTCCCACTTCCCGGAATTGATATATTGGCCACAAATATCAATATTTTTTAATGAAATCAAATACTGCTTATGTCAGCTTACATCACTATACCAAATTTCGTTAAAATCGGTCCACATTTGATCATAGCTCCCATACAAACTTTTCTTTAAAAATGCACTAAATGAGACAAAAATCACTAAAAAGCTCGTAAATCTGAAGATAATGGGAACTTTAAGTTTATTTTTTCGAGATAATCGGTTTAAATTTGACCCTAGCTCTCATATAAGTCCAAATGTCGGAAGCATCTTAAATATAAAAGTTTTGAGAAAATGTTTGTATGATGGCAAAATTTAGCAAATATTTGTCTTTATACAGAAAAAATAACACTTTTAATCTTAGTGGTGAAGGGTATCGTATGGTCGGGCTTGACCGACTATAGCACTTTCTTACTTGTTTTTGTTTAATTAAGTGCGTTTTTAATGAAGAGTTTGTATGGGAGCTATGGTGAAACGTGCACCGATTTTAACGAAATTTGGTACAGTGAGTTTAGTTTATATAAGCAGTATTTGTTTTAAATCCATGAAAAATTATTTATATTTGTGGCCAATATATCAATTCCGGGAAATGGGACCTATGAGAGGTACCATAAATAATGGACAGATTTTGACGAATTTCAATAGCCATGGTTCCATTATCAAAAAAATGATCTGTGCCAAATTTCATAAAATTATCTTGATAATTGCGACCTGTAGTTTGATTACAAGGTTTACATGGGGGTCCAGCCAGCCAGAGCCAGCCAGCCAGACGGACGGACATCGCTAAATCGACACAGAAAGTGATTCTAAGCCTATTGGTATACTAAAAGGTGGGTCTAAGACAAATATGTCTATGCGTTACATACATCAGCACAAACTTATAATACCCTTTCCATCTATGGATGTGAAGGGTATAAATATTAACAGGTTTTTTGTTAAAAAAAAATAAGTATTCAACAGATATTTTATGTTCGATAAAGTTCAGTGACCCCTAACAACAATTACAAAAAAAAGTAAACTACTTTTTCCTCAAAAAAGATGTTTTAAACAAAAGCCCAAATATTATAATTATTTGAATTTTGTTTGACCTTTTGTGATTTTCTAAACGGCAAAAATTTAAATAAAAGTTTAAAATTTCACAGTTATTTTAACAATAAATTACCACACAAATATTATAAATAGCTTTTTTCATTCACTAAACCACCGCATAATGACCTCTTTTTGATATTAATTTAATTTCCTGGTTTAATTTGTTTCTAATTTCCTATAAATTCCCAAAACAAGTATAAAATTTATTCTAAATATCACGGAAATAAAGTTAAATAATTATATATGCAGATTTATGCATCAAAATGCTAAAGATTTTTAAAATTTGTCAAAGTGAAAACTAAATTAATTTTTAAATTCTTTGATAATAATAAAAACGACAAGGCTTTTTTTAAATAAAATTTTATCACATTGATTTTTATTCAAAATCGATTACTCATTAGTCAACAAATCAAAAATTAACAAAGTCGTGTTAAACTTTAACACTTTTCAGTCAACCTTTCCATAAGATCGAAAACTTAATGACGGAAGACGGAAGAGGGCAAGTAGGAGTTGTCGGGAGAGTGAGCAGCAGCATGACGTACGGGAGCAGCTGAAGCGAAGTTAAGAACGGGAGCAACACCACCGTTGTGAGATTGAGAAGATCCACCCAATGAATCGTATTGGCCTTGGATGGCTCTTTGGGCGTTGGCAGCATCTTCAGGGGTACGGTATTTGACGAAGTGTACTTCGGGTTTGTTGTTGGTGTTCTTGTTGATGGCGTTGAGTTTGTTGGCCAAATCTCCGATATCGGCTTGTTTGTTGAGGACATAGATGGCGGTCTTTTGTTCGGCAGCTTGTTTGGCCAAAGCGAGGGCAGCGTTTTCGAGACCCTTGTTTTCGGGGCCCTTGATGAAGATGACACGGAGACCTTGTTTCACGGAACCGGCGATTCTTTGGGCAGCGTTGGCATCATCGAATTCAGCTTCGGGAGCGGAAAAAGTGTAGAATTCCTTTTCCAATTCAGCGGGGGCGGTGTAAGAAGGAGCTGAGTAATCACCACCGAGGGAACCACCGGAGAGACCACCGAGGGAACCACCGGATAAACTACCAAGGGAACCACCAGAGAGACCACCGAGGGAACCACCGGAGAGACCACCGAGGGAACCACCGGAATGGCCACCGAGGGAACCACCGGAGAGACCACCAAGGGAACCACCACCGATACCACCACCAATGCTACCACCGGAGATACCACCGAGAGAACCGGAGCCAGGGGCGAAGGAAAGACCACTGTCAGAGTGACCAACGGGTTGGTAGTTATAACCCAATTTGTCGGCGCAAGCCACAGTTACTAAGCACATTACCTATTAAAGAAGATATAAAACGATTAGTATATTTGATATCCATTTCAAGAGGAGAAATTAAATCCTTTAATATTTTCGTTTAGAACTTACGATGAAGGCACGCATTTTGTATTTGATTTGTTCTTTCTTGTTGAGAAGTGAGTTTGACTCTGACTTTTTGCAAAACTATCGTAAGCTTTTATACAAAAATTAATAACTATTTCCCTCAAGATGATTCAAGTAAGACTTAATTAACTGCAAAAGTCTTCAAGTACGTTTGTTTCAGTTTGATTTTTTATTTCATTAATAGTTTGTATATTTTCTTTTAGTATTTAACTTTACTTTGAAATCCACTAACAAGAAAATTAATGGACTGAGTTTGTGCGAAACTTGATTCTAACTTAATTAAAAAATTTAATACAAAATCGTTTTAAAAATTTTTTTAATAGCTAGAATTTAGCATAAATATGTATTGTCTATGACTAAATCAATTTAAAGAAATTTCAAATAGTTTTTAAAAATGACTTTTAATACAAATAAGCTTTTGTTTAAAAACATAAAAAATTCTTAAAATACTTTCTTATTTAATAACGACTTTATTTAATATAACATTCTTATCCGTAAATAATCAATAGATCTAAACTTATATTAAGTTATGAAATTTGGAGTTTTTGGAACAAGTTTCCTGATTTTGTTAGAGCGTATACCAAAGTAGTAGCAATACAACATTGCGATATTACCCACACTGCGCCGGCACTCCAGTAGGTTAATAGTATTGGTAATACTGTTTTATATGAGCACTTTCGCGAAAAGCTTTGAAAGATCGTCCTATACATGATAGTTTGTATTCCACTTGGGGTGGTTGGATATGGTGTAAATAGTAAGAATATTAGACGGAGTATTTCTCTGTTTTAGAAAACCAAGGCACGTGAATGCTTTTTTCGACAATTGTGTTTGGTTAGATCAACGAACATCACATAGAATTCTCAAGCCCAGGACATTAACTGGTTTCTCAATATTTTCATCACCCATTAATACAGATGAACTCTATTCAAATAATCCCATTCAAAAAATTTTTCTAATCGCGGTTTAATGCATCATTCATGTTTTTTCTCATAGCGAACGTCAAATGTTACTAGCATATGTAAATGAGTAGATAGGATTCGAAACTTGACAAGAAGGTCGTTGATAAAGTGCAAAAATAAAGTCGAAGAAAAACCGAAACCCTGCGGTACTCAGGAATATATCTTGAACTCGTTTAATGAGTCCCCATCTTCAACAGCTCTCATAGTGCAATCTCTAAGAAAGCTCTATAAGAATAACTTTGGCATAATTTAATGTTTTATTTCTAAAACGTAATTTTTTGGTATTTAAAATTAATTTTCTTATTGAATATACTGTGGCAGTTTAATAAATCGACAAGCACTTAAAGCAAACTCATGTATACTGA
Organism: Stomorhina lunata; assembly: GCA_933228675.1. Lineage (NCBI taxonomy): Eukaryota > Metazoa > Arthropoda > Insecta > Diptera > Rhiniidae > Stomorhina > Stomorhina lunata. The sequence continues at coordinate 93,388,421 of OW121740.1, read as the reverse complement.
ATCCAGTAAAGCTAGCCTATTTTTCATATTGGGTCTTATTTTCGAGATATTACATTTTTTTACCATCACTGAGGAAACATTTTTAAAATTGTTTTCACTAAAAGATGTATTTTTTTTTTCGTTGCTTAACACGGAAAATAGTTGCAAATAATTCAGCTAAAAGGTTACCTTTATGGACCGGATCTGTGAATAAATCATGCTACTCAACACCCAAAATTACAGTGAAGTTAAATTATATTTTTTTTTGTGCTGTGGTTCTCTACATACTAAAACACCCGAAATTTAAAGCTCTTTTTAAGAGGCTATCCTATTTATTTTACTATATCTTGAAAACGAGTTGCCCAATTTCACTGAAATATAAGCTGGTAGATTAGGATCAAAATTTCTCTTAAGCTGTGCAAACACAGCTTAAATAAATTTAAGCTTAAAGCTCAATTTTCGATCCTTAATTCCGTTTCAAAAGTGCGAACTCATTTGTACCCACTTTCTCTTAACCGATTTGGCTCAAATTTAGGCCACAAGCCAATCTTGGATGAAAATAAAATGTTAGACTAAGACATAGACTAAGACATAGACTAAGACATAGGTTAAGACATAGACTAAGACATAGACTAAGACATAGACTAAGACATAGACATAGACTAAGACATAGACTAAGATATAGACTAAGACATAGACTAAGACATAGACTAAGACATAGACTAAGACATAGACTAAGACATAGACTAAGACATAGACTAAGACATAGACTAAGACATAGACTAAGACATAGACTAAGACATAGACTAAGACATAGACAAAGACATAGACTAAGACATAGACTAAGGCATAGACTAAGACATAGACTAAGACATAGACTAAGACATAGACTAAGACATAGACTAAGACATAGACTAAGACACAGACTAAGACATAGAATAAGACTAAGACATAGACTAAGACATAGACTAAGACATAGACTAAGACATAGACTAAGACATAGACTAAGACATAGACTAAGACATAGATTAGGACATAGACTAAGACATAGACTAAGACATAGACTAAGACATAGACTAAGACATAGACTAAGACATAGACTAAGACATAGACTAAGACATAGACTAAGACATAGACTAAGACATAGACTAAGACATAGACTAAGACATAGACTAAGACATAGACTAAGACATAGACTAAGACATAGACATAGACTAAGACATAGACTAAGACATAGACTATGACAAAAATTGAAAATTTTAATTTTTGAAGTCGAATATCTTTAAAACCATAATAGGTAGAATATGCATGTAACCACGTTTTTTTTGTAGATAATGACCTACGAATTTGTTATATAGTATGATTCTTCAAATCAATGACAATTATATATCGTTTTATGTGATTAATGAGTCTGAGTAAAAACTAGGCTTTTTAGAAAAAAAAAACAAGTAAGAAAGTGCTATAGCCGGTCAAGCCCGACCATACGATACCCTTCACCACTAAGGTCAAAGGTGTTCCTTTTCCTGTATAAAAACAAATATAAGCAAAATTTTGCCAACATACAATCATATTCTCAAAAATTATACATTTAAGCTGTTTCCGGACTTATATGAGAGCTATGGTCCAATGTGGACCGATTATCTCGAAATTTGGCAAATTGATTGCAGTTGTTACAAAAATTATGTATGCAAACTAAAAATTCTCATTATCTTCGGATTTACGAGCGTTTTAGTAAATTTTGTCTCATTTTGTGCGTTTTTAAAGAAAAGTTTGTATAGGAGCTATGGTCAAATATGGATCGATTTCAACGAAATTTAGTACAGTGATTTAAGTTTACATAAGCAGTATTTGTTTTAAATTTCATGAAAAAATATTGATTTTTGTGGCCAATATATCAATTCCGGGAAGTGGAACCTATGGAAGGTACCATAAATAATGGACCGATTTTGACGAATTTTAGTAGCCATGGTCCCATTATCAAAAAAATTATCTGTGCCAAATTTCATCAAATTATCTTTAGAATTGCGACCTGTAGTTTGATTACAAGGTTTACATGGGGGTCCAGTAGGGTTGCCAGTCAGGCTGGATTCGACTGGATTGTCCAGCTTTTTCAGTGCTTGTCCAGTGTCAAGCTAGAATTAAATTTGTCCAGCTAAAAGGTGAAGAATTGATTTTTTTTATATTTTTAAAGAAAAACTATCTTTATGATAATGAACGCAAAAGTGTATTTTTGTCTTTTTTATTAAGTGATTTATGCGTTGATTAATTGATTACTTGATCAAGTTAATTTTGTATTAAAATTACCCTCTATCAAATTTCCCTGTTGTATTTACTTTACTTAAATGGCCTATATTTGCAACCTGTTAAAGCCAAAGGTCGAGCATATTTTAGAATTCTAATTCTTCAATTTCGTAGTTCAAGCTTTAAAAGATTTTCCTCAACTTCTACTTGGCCTTTGCATCGAATTTTCATACGTCCCCTTTTACGAGTTCATTCCGGATCGTTTTTAAATACTTTTCTTGCAGGAGTATTTTTATCCATTCGCACATTTCCTAGCTAACGCAGCCGCTGCTATAATTGGCACATACAGTTTTATCTAATTTGTTTGTGGACTGAACAAAGAACACTGAGGCTCCAATCGTCCGGCATACGTTCTTCTAACTATATGGTTTTTATAAGCTAGGACATAAATGATTATCAACTCCCACCTCCTGCCTTAAAAAGCTCTGCCGGCAAACCATCGGCACCCGCAGATTTATTACTTTTCAGTTATTGTAATTCTAACCTCATTTTGATTTGTTCGGGCATGTCATCTTGTCCACTTTCATTTGGTACTTACAAATTTGCAAAATTTATTAATGTCCAGCTAATTTTTGGGTTGTCAAGCTTTTTTTTTGCCTTATGTCCAGCTTTTTCCGGGTTTGTGTCTGGCAACCCTAGGGTCCAGCCAGCCAGCCAGACGGACGGACGGACGGACATCGCTAAATCGACTCAGAAAGTGATTCTAAGCCTATTGGTATACTTAAAGATGGGTCTAAGACAAATATTTCTATGCGTTACATACATCAGCACAGACTTATAATACCCTTTCCACCTATGGTGGTGAAGGGTATAAAAACACAATACAATCGAACAAACTCATCGAATCGTTACAGCAATACAATACGACTTTTAAAGAAAAATTACTGCTTTGCTCTTTTCGTTGATGTATCCCAGGCATTTGTCCACCTCAGAGGGAGGGATACTAGCGACCTAGAAGGAAGTAATGTGGTTCATAAATGTACTTTCATGATTAATTCATTTTAGATTTAAGACTTGTTTACTTATTTATTAATTAATTATCATATGAAGATTCAATAAAAAAATCCACCCAACGGTTTAGAAGTTATGGACTTATTTCCATTCTTTTAGTCCACCATCCCACTGTGCTACGTTTTGCTATCTGCAATTTGCATTTATTGCAATTTACTAGCAATTCTAATGGAATTTTGTTTGTGAAAATGTTGAGTATGTATTTTTATTAAAATAAAAAAAGGTTCTAGGGGCGCGTGCAGTATATATAGGCTTAAATAAAACACTATTGCTGTTCTTTAGATATTTTCGATTTTTGTTCCTTTTTTGTCTCTTGAAAGTTATACGCAGGGACCGTAACTTTTATCGTAAAAGTCAGAAAATAAAAGTTATTTTTTGACTTTTATTTTTTCGAGCAGAAATAAAAGTTATTTTTCGACTTTTATTTTTTCGATTAAAAATAACAGTTATTTTTTAACTTTTATTTTTTCAAGCAAAAATAAAAGTTATTTTTTAACTTTTATTTTTTCGAGCAAAAATAACAGTTATTTTTGACTTTTATTATTTCGAGCATGAATAAAAGCTGTTTCTTGACATTTATTTTTTCGAGCAGAAATAAAAGTTATTTTTGTTTAAATTCATGATAAATTTATTGAAAATTTTTGTCGAACAAAGATAATTTTTCAGTGCAAATAATTTGCATATGCTCAAAAATTAATGGAGTTGAGTTTCGCAATCATAATTAGGGTTGAAAACACAAAAATAACTTTTATTTCTGCTCGAAAAAATAAAAGTTAAAAATAACTGTTATTTTTGCTCGAAAAAATAAAAGTCAAAAAATAACTTTTATTTCTGCTCGAAAAATAAAAGTCAAAAAATAACTTTTATTCATAATCGAAATAATAAAAGTCAAAAATAACTGTTATTTTTGCTCGAAAAAATAAAAGTTAAAAAAATAGTTTTTATTTATGCTTAATAAAATAAAAGTTAAAAATATCTGTTATTTTAGCTCAAAAAAAAAATAGAAATAAAAAAATAACTTTTATTTTTTTTTTTTCTAAAAAATAAAAATCATATTTTTAAAAATCATCGCATTTTATGAAAATTTTGTCCAAGACTATCAAAATGGTAACTTGGCTTTATTATCCGACATTTCCTTGTTGCTTTTTTTTAATCAAAAATTCAAAAATAACTGTTATTTTCGGTCCCTGGTTATACACTATTAAACTTTAAATTTGACAAATAAATGGTGGGTTAAAAATTATTACGTTACACCCTTACTACAAATTATACAGGGCGCGCAAATACCATTTGTTAAAAACAACAGTCTACCCAACATAACAAAAAATCGGGGCCCATCATCAATAATAGTCATCAAGAAATTCTAATTAATATGAGATCAAATACTACAATTTTCTTTATATATATTTCTAAATTAACTTATATTCTTTGCCATAAGCAGCATTTTCGGCTTCCTTAGTTTTGATCTGTTTCCTTTTTGATGATATAAAAATCTAAAGAATCTATGTCAAGAAAAAAAATATACAGGGTGTTTTTTTTAGAGGTATAGAACTTCGAATTGAAATAAAACACAAGAAAATCGTTTTAATGTCCATCAATTTGGCTTTATTGGAAGGATAATTTTATGCCATTAATGTTTAAATATGATTTCGGGCATGTGGCCGCCGCGGCTGTCTCGAATAAAGCCAATTCTACAGGTCCAATTCTCAACTACTTTTTCGAGCATATGGGGCCGTATGTTGGCAATAACGCCACGAATGTTGGCTTTCAAATCCCCTAACGTTTCTGGTTTGTTGGCGTAGACGAGCGACTTCACATATCCCCAAAGAAAATAATCCAGTGGTGTCAAATCGCACGATCTTGGTGGCCAATTGACAGGTCCATTCTGCAAAATTATGCGCTCATCGAATGTTTCCTTCAATAAATCAATTGTGACGTGCGCTGTCACATTCATGCCATCCAATTGGGGAACAAAATAGTCGGTTATCATGGCTCTATACCGGTCTCCATTTATGGTAACTGACTCTCCAGCATTATTTCGGAAGAAGTATGGCCCAATGACTCCACCAGCCCATAGAGCACACCAAACAGTCAGTTTTTGTGGATGTAATGGCGTCTCAAGGGTCTCATGTGGATTCTCTTCACTCCAAAAGTGGCAATTTTGCTTGTTGACGTAGCCATTCAACCAAAAATGAGCCTCATCACTGAACAAAATTTTGCGATGAAAATCAGCATCGAGATCAATCTCATTTTCGGCCCATACACCAAAATCACGACGCATTGCATGGTCTCGCGGCTTTAATTCTTGCTGGATCTTGTGAGGTCGCAAGCCAAGATCTTTGCGCAAAAACTTCCATAAAGTTGATGGACAAAGCTCCAATTGCTGTGCACGGTGGCGAATCGATTCATTCGGGTCCTCTTCAACACTTTGCTCTACAGCGGCAATTGTTTCTTCGGTGCGCACTGTTCGACGTCGCTGCGGATGCGTATTATCACATAGAGTAAACGTAGTGCGAAAACGATCCATGGTTAACCGAATTAATTGCTCTGATGGACGATTATGTCGACCATAAAATGGACGGAGCTTGCGGTAAACTTCGCGAACTGAACCATTATTTTCGAAATAAATTTGCACGACTTGCAAGCGTTGTTCTTTTGTCAACCTGTTCATGATGAAATGGCAAACCAAACTAAATATTAATCACTTGACAGCTGACAAAATGGCCGCCAGTTAAAAAAGTGATGCCAACTTAAAGTTCTATATCTCAATAAAAAACACCCGATAGTTTTTGGCCAATGAAAATTGATTTTGAGCCACTGTGCGACTGTTTCGGAGTTGTTCACATCGAAACGTAAAGAAGTGTTTTTTTTTTGCTAAATAAAAATATTTTAATTTTTTAAAAATTCACACCTTAATTTATAAATTTATCATTTCACAAATATTTTACTCAAAGTCTGCCAATTTTTATGCTCCACTAAATCTGGTGTTTTTAGCTGTAGCGATCGTAATGATTGTGTTTGTAAAATAGGTAATAATGCGATATTTTCGGTCTGCCTAAAAGTAGTTGTACTCCTCCTTAAGATGATGGCCTAACCAACCATCCAAATGCGTCGAGGTTGTCCCCACAAATGTTGTTTTACTATTATCAATAAATCGTCTATTATATTAATAAATAAATGTAATAGACTGGGATCAAGTGCAAATAATTTTTCTTTTTTGAATAATATTTACTTCCCGACAATTTTGATACTTTTTGATATATAGTATAGTTCTATCTTAAGCAGTGCGTTTCTCGACCTTTTGTTTTTTTGTTTTACAATACTCAAAGTTTAGATTAATTAGGAAATTTTTATTCACATTAGAAATAAATAATTTTTTTTAAACAAATAACACTTAACACAATATTTGACTTCACTCTTAATGGCGACGGAATACAGATGAAGGCAAATATTCACTGTTAGGAGAAACAATTGAACCATGAGATTGTCTTTGAGCTTGGGAAGCAAAGTTAAGGACGGGAGCAACACCTCCATTGTAGTTTTGGCTCGAACCACCCAAGGAATCGTATTGGCTTTGGATGGCTCTTTGGGCATTGGCAGCATCTTCAGGAGTGCGGTATTTGACAAAGTGTACTTCGGGTTTCTTGTTTTGGTTATTGTTAATGGCATTGAATTTCTGGGCCAATTCTCCGATATCATGTTGCTTGTTGAGCACATAGATGGCGGTTCTTTGTTCAGCAGATTGTTTGGCCAAGGCAAGTACAGCATTTTCGTAGGCTTTATTTTCGGGATTCTTAATGAAGATAACACGAATGTTCTTCTTCAATGTACCCATAATCTTCTGGAGAGTTTGAGGATCATCGAAAGCATCTTCGGGGGCAGTGAAGGTATAGAACTCGGTTTGGTATTGATTTTGGGCGGGAGCGTTGTAGGAAACTGGTCCAGCCAAACCAGCGGATGAAAAGCCAGAGTTAACGGGAGTTCCATATGAGGTGGTTAAACCGCTGCCGATAGAACCGGGAGTAAAAGATAATCCAGAGCCGGAGTGTTGAACTGGTCTATAGTTGTAGCCCAATTTGTCGGCGCAAGCCACGGCGACCAAGCATAATACAATAAAGGCACGCATTTTGTTAACTTCACTTATCCCGTTCGAAATGTTCTAAACGAATGACAATCATTTCACAAATAGAGGGTGGTTTTATATAGAAAATTTATTCATATTTTAAAAGTTAGAATATTCGTAAGATTCCCTTCTTAAAATTCTACCAAATTTGCTTAAATATTTGCCAGTAGTCAAGAACAGTAGTGCCGGTACAGGTTCTTTGCGGGATAAATATGTATATTTTATGAACTACTTTCGTTTTGTATGATAATAAAATATCAACTAGTTTACACTTTCGATGAACCGGACCAAAGAAAGAAAAAAAATACGTCATAAATTGCTTAAATTTATTTAAAATATTCTGAAATTCTATTTTGGGATCATAAAATATAAATTCTTAATATCAATTATGCTAATAGTTTTAGATCAGAAATATTCTTCTTGTACTCGTATCATAAAGTTTTTATAGTCACAATAAAAAAATATTTTTTTAGTTTGTGAAATGTTTTAAAAAACATTTGTATCTCTGATAATAGGAATATATCATCTAAAATTGTAAGTCAATCAGTTTTTGGCTTAAAGGTAGAAATACAATTGGGACGAATTACTAATTTCGTCCAGCTCGACGAATTCGGCTTTAAAAATTCGTCTTGTACATTCGTCCATTGAACACAGTTGGGACGAATAAACGTTGTTGACGCCATTTTTGTTGATTTTTTTATTTTCACAAATTACTCACTTTCGTACATATCGCGCACTCACAACATTTGCAATTTTTTTTTTTGTATTTAATTCTTTTATTATTTCACAAGATTATTTTATTTAATTCATTTTATTTAAAATAATTTTTTTTTGTTTTCATTTTATAAGGTGACCATATTTTACAAGAACACAAATAATTTCTAATATTTTACATCAGAAAGAGAAATACAGCCACTCTTAACCAGTTTAGTCGTCGTTCGTCTACGTATGAAATAGAAATAAACCTATCGCACTATTCGATAGGCACGACGAATTTCGTCATACTCATCAATTGTGAGCACTTTCATATTAACCTATATGTTCTATTTCTAACGACGAATATTCGTTCCGAAAAATTGGTCGTTCGTTCCAATTGTGTTTCATACTTAAGTTAACAGTGTTTTACCATGACAATAAAATTCAAAACAAATATTTTTCTGTAACAGGTAGTGAAAAGCGAAGAATAAATTAAAGTCAGTTAAGCCCGACGACATAATACACTATATAATTTAGATGTTGGTCAAGAATATGTCCAAATTTGAGAAGAAAATGTTATTTGAAAACTCGATGGTACCGGATTAAAAAAAAATCTAACGGCTCGTGAACTCATCTTGGACAGAATTTATACATAGAATAGTTAATTGAGCTATTTGAAATTAATAACACAGGTCAACAGCAAAAATGTGCTCGAGTAACCACTATATACATTTGATGTATCATGGCTACCTTAGTACAAAAATGGTAAATTTTTAAAATTCTATGGCAAGATTTAAAAAAAATTTTTTTTTTTTTAAATTGCAATTTTTTTAGACGTTTCTTCAAATAATTAATGATAACTCAAAAACTACTAGTCCGATATTATTAAGAAAAATTAAGATTTACATAGCCTTTGATTCGTCTTTATATCGCGTTTCAATCGGATCAATAGTATCGGAGTTATAATAAAAAACTTAAGAAAAAAATATATTTTTTACATAAAAATGGCAAAAATTTTCGTTTTAAAAAAATCATGAAAAATCGAAAACGCAAAAAAACTTCCAGATTTATTATTTTATCGCATAGAGACATATAATAGCAACAAAATGAGATATCGACCATAAAAATCGATTGATTATTTTCGAATTTATTCACAATTAAGTGAATTCACTCATTTTCACAAAATTTTATATTTTTGCTTGATATACGTACAGAGGTTTTTCAAATGTGTGAAAAAAATAGATTTTAGAATATCAAGGAAAGCCGGTCGAATTATTGTGAGATTTGGTGAGGAACTTTCACCCACAAAATTTTAGCCAAATTGAACAACGCTAACACGTGTCGCCCAGGTCCTATAGCTGACAAATCAAGTTTATATCGGAAAAATCTTATAATTTTTAAGTTTTTGCAAAATTAATGCTATTTATTCCCCCTTTTGCAAAAAAGTGGATCCTTGTCCTTAGGGCAAACACAATGAGATTTCCAATAAGCTACATATCTTTAAAATCGGTTAAACAGTTTTCGAGTTACTACAATTTGCACTGGCCATTACATGTCCTCGAGGACTTGACCAAAAAATATATAATTATAAAATAAGAAAATAAATAAATATTATAAACTACAAACTTTGAAATTTTCTTTTATGACATTTTCTATTATTGAATAACGAAGTATTGCTCTGAATACTCCAGCAAAAATCTGCCATCTTGTGTGCATCCCAGCGACCCTGGTATCTTTCCTCCATTGTCCGAATATCTTGGTGACTGTGAAGGTAATATAACTTGATGCTCATGTTGCATCCAAGATTCTGGAAGTGAGTTAACATCTCTTCAACGTACGCAACATAATCATACATTTCTCAATCATCCAAAAGACATTGGCAGTACCTGGATATTTTATAGTTAATTTATATCTATTTAATTTAATCAAAATACTAAACTTCGATGACGAACTTTAAAATTTTTTTAAAAAATGCAGTTTTTAAAAAAAGAGGATTGAAGCATTATTCATATATCGCCCAAAAAAACTTAAATATATGGGGAAATACATACATTAAAAAGCCGTATTAATTATCGAGATTCGAAACTTTCTCAGATCAGCATATCAATATACATATATTTTTATTATTTTTGTAGGACTCAGGTCCCTTCAAGAAAACACTAGCTCTATTACTGTTGAATCTCGGGCAGCTGGGCTGGAAATCAATATTTCCAAGACAAAGATTATGCCTGGAGGCTATGGCTCGAACCCGTCGCCACACATGAATGTGGATAACCAAGTTAAACCAAGATAATTAAAGGTCCCTAATTATCTTGGTAGTTTGGTATCTACAAAAGGTGGCGCCGCACTATGGTATTTCTGCTGCAAAAAAGGCAGTTTTTGACTATCACTTTTGAAAAATCTAATAATGCCATTTTATAGAGAAGAATCTGACAATGAAAAATTTGTATTTTTTCCTAAGATATGTGTATATATATAGAAAAAATCGGTTGAAGTCAGCTGAATATTGTAAAAAAAAATTTATGGTATAATTATTGAATTTAAAAGACTTAAGGTAGAAACATAATTGGGACGAACGACTATTTTTGTCCAGCACGACGAATTCGGTTTTAAAAATTCGTCTTGTACATTCGTCTATTAAACACATTTGGGACGAATAAACGTTGTTGACGCCATTTTGTTGATTTTTTTTATTTTTTGATTTGCGAATTCTAATCACCCTTTCGTACATATCGCGCACTTACACCATTTGCTTTTTTTTTTTCATATTTTGTTCTTTGATTATTTCAAAAGATAAATATTTTTAGTTAATTTTATTTCCAATAAATATTTTTTGTTTACAAATTTGTAAGGTGACCATATTTAACAAGAACATATACGATATTTATTGTTTGCAGCAAAAAGGAAATACAGTCACTCTATATTCGTCGTTCGTCTGCACATGAAATAGAAATAAACCTATTGCACTGTTCGATACGCACGACGAATTTCGTCGTACCTATCAATTGTGAGCACACTCATACAAACCCGTATGTTCTATTTCTAACGACGAATATTCGTTCCAAAAAATTGGTCATTCGTTTCAATTGTGTTTCATACTTTATGTATCAAAGATTTTTAAACTTTCAAAATGTAGGTATCAATTTTATTTAAGTCTGAGATCTTGTTTGTGTTTAAAAGGAAACAAAAATTTATTGCACACGTAGTTTGGGAGTTATAAGCGCTTCAAAGTTGTCCTATAAAATTCAGCATTGGCTGTTTTTTCGTTTGAGAAAAAGTCAGTTAGCTTGGTTTACATCCGTGTTCTCAGTATAATGAAATAAAAGGCAAAAGGCTTTTCTTTCGAATTAGCAAATTATTTTAGCAACTTTTGTCAGTCTTTTAAAAAAATTTTGCAAAAAAAGTAAGGAATATTGCTTATAATAAAAAAGCTTAAATTTTTATTCAAATTGCAGTTATTAATCCAAAAATTAGTTTAAATTACATTACCTTGAGATTTACGAAGTACCTCTAGGAGTCTATGGATTTAAATAAAAATTAGTAGAGTTCTTTCTTGGATCTACTAATAGGCATGTGACGAATTTCACTAAATTTTATTGAGAAGTTCGCCTTATTCATTAAGAATAAAAATACGTGAAAAAATAGGAGTCGAAGGATCTCAAACAAAATTAGTAGAGCTCTTTCCTAGTTCAAAAAATAAAAGTGTGTCGCATTTTATCAGATTCTATTTAAGATTGCGGGTAATACATTGAAAAGGAAAATAAGTGAAAAAATGCGTTTCCAAGGGAGGTACCCCAAGGAGTCATCGGATTTTAACCAAAATTAGTAGGGCTCTTTTTTGCGGTTTATACATTGAGATGGAAAATAAGTGAAAAATGGGGGTCCAAAGGAGGTACCCCAAGAAGTCGACGGATTTCAACCGAAATTAGTACAGCTCTTTTTTGGATAAAGAAATAAAAGTGTTCCAAATTTCTATTGAAAATTGCGGATTTTTATATGGGGAAGGAAAATAAGTGAAAAAATGGGGGTCCAAGGGAAGTGTCCCAAGGAGTAGACTGATTTCAACCAAAACTATTAGGGCCCATTTTTTGGATCAAAAAATATAATTATATCAAATTCTATTGAAAATAGCGTTTTATACATTGAGAATAATAATAAGTGAAAAATTGGGGTCCAAGGGAGGCAACCCAACTAGTTGACGGATTTCAACCAAAACTAGTGGAGCTCTTTTTTGGGTCAAGTTGTGCCGATTTTCATGAAATTCTTGTGAAAATTGTGAGTTTTACATTGAGAAGCAAAATAAGTGAAAAATGGGGTCCAAGGGAGGTACCCGAAGGAGTAGACGGATTTCAAAGTTTTTTGAATTTTTTTTATATATATAAAATTAAATAGGTGTGCCAGATTTCATCGTTGTAGGATCACTCCTTCTATTTTTTACAGTTAGATGTATGAAGATTTATCACTGTGCGCTGACGAGGATATTGAATCGCGTATTAATAAGGCAAAATCTGTATTCGGCATTCCCCGAGCTATTTGGAAATCTCGGCAAATATCAACAACAACTAAGTTAGTTAAGAATATATAACTCGAATGTCAAGTCCAACTTGTATTACGGCTGCGAAACAAATGCTTGCGGCAAATCCTTAATATATGGTGGCCAAATCGCATAAAAAATAAAGATCTACTAAACGCTACAAACCAAATCCCTTCTTCTATAATGGTATGTCAACGGAAATGGCGGTGGATAAGCCAAACACTTCGAAGGCCAAATACCAACATTGCTCGACAAGCGCTTCGATGGAATCCACAAGGAAGCGGCAGTCGTGTTGGTGCACCTGCTAGAATGTGGAGAAGGTCAATTGATGCGGAGTTACAAGTAGCAAACTATTCATGGAACGATGTATGCCTAACATCTCGCAATAGAGTTCGATCTAAAAGGATGGCTGAGGCCAAATGATCCACTGGCAGTCAAGAATAACAGAAGAAGGACTCACCTAAATCAGTCTTCAGAAACATACATACTTTTAATTGACCAAAAACTCATTCCATTCTGTACTTTACTTTTGAAACACCGTTGGTGAATTGCACTTAAGGTTCGGCATAGCCGAATATAACACTCTTACTTGTTCATTTCTTAAAAAAATTCTTCAATCTACATTTTTTCAGGAAAGTTGAAATTATCATACTTTTAATTTAATCGTATTCAGACACCCTTTCGAATTTCATAATTTTTATAATGTTCATATTTATTCATAGTTTACTTATGAATTAGCATACTTGTCCATGAAACTTTTATTGACATATTCTATAGTATATTAATGTGATGAAAAGAATTGAATAAACTGGAACTATCTGTTAAAATTTTAATAAAGTCTTTCAGGTTAATAAACGAAAAGACAATGCAATTTAATCTTAATATTTAAGTTCCTGTTCACGCAATTCTTAAGAGGTGTTACAAATATCGAATTTTATAAACATAAATTTTAAATATTAATGATTCGTCAATGTCTTTTATTATACCCTTCACCACCATAGGTGGAAAGGGTATATTGGGTTTGTGCTGATGTTTGTAACGCATAGAAATATTGGTCTGAGACCTACCTTTTTAGTATACCAATCGACTTAGAATCACTCCCTGAGTTGTTTGAACGATGTCCGTCCGTCCGGCTGGCTGGCTGGCCGGTTATCCATGTACGCTTGTTATCGCTCTACAGGTCGTAACTTTAAAGATAATTTTATGAAAATCGGCACAGGTTCATATTTTGGTCCAAGGACGATCCCTATACTTTACTATTTCGGGTACCTTTTATAGGGATGCCTTCCCGGAAAAGAGTTTTTGGTCCTTTACAGCCACAAATTTAGTTGTATTTTAATAATATTCTGCACAAATATTGCTTATTATAACCTTAATCAGTGTTCCTAATTTTGTAGAAATCGGCCCATATTTGACCATACATTCCATACAAGACACATTCTCAAAAGACGTTTATGTACACATAAAAGCACAAAAACGTTAATAACTCCAAAGATAAATGAATTTGATTACTTAAACTTTGCACAGATAAATATTTTGTAAATATAAACCAATAATGAAAATTCGGTAACAATCGATCCACAATTGACCCTAGCTCCCATATCAGGAAATGATATAAATCTCGAAATTTTTTTTAAAAAAAGCACATAGTTTATGTATGTATGTCTCTAAGACTTAAGGAAAACTTTTTTATATAGTCGGGCTTGACCGACTATTGCTTTTCTTACTTGTTTTTTTAAATGTTGAGTGTCAAAAACTACTGTCAACATAATTGGTAAGAAGTTGTTTTTGGTTCTTCAATACCTTTTTTACACAAGCCCCAATGCCTTTCCACAGCCCTAAGTTCTGGGCTGGGAAAAGATATTAGACACATGTGGCAATTTTTGAATTAATTTCATGAAATTTGTTACAGATATAGAGACAAATAACTTATATCGGAACTAAACCAATTTTTGAACGATTGCCAGGCAGAGGCTTCATCCACTACTACTACATTTTTTTCAGTTCAATATTTGTAGGCATCTAGAAGTTTTTCTTGATCTTTTTTTTAATAATTCTTAATTTGTTTGTGATTCCCAGGTTCAAAATTCACCAAGACAAGTGATTTTTGATTATCTTTCGTATTATGAAACAAATTATTATTCTTCTTCCGTTATCATCGACTCCCAGTGGAGCATAGCGCCTCTTGGTTTAATTTATCAGAATGTTCTTGCATAGATTATCGTTGTGCCAGCTGACGTAGCAGGGGGTTACCTCTTGGAGTGGTATATTCTGTAATGTTGTTTCCATGCTTAAAACATCGCTAGTGCTACGTCGATGGGTGATGAGTTCAAAGATACGAGCCACGTTTGTAAAGCGAGCAGTTCGTTCAAGAAAGATCGCCGCTTGCATCAGCAATTAACATGCTGAACAGACGCTACAGTTTCGTATTTTACCAGGTACAATTATCTTAGACCAAATAAGTTGCAATGGCTCAAAGATAACTCCCACTCATTTAAGGACCGACCTATAATCCCATACGGTTGTTTGCAGGATCTTCAACTAGGTTGCTCAGGTTACCAGGATGTACAACGGGAAGGTTAGAGTAGGAATTGGATACAATTTTTAAGCCATGCAAAAGCTACATCCCATGCTACTATTATAATTACCAAAAATTACAAAGGTAGTTCTTCTTTAACCACTTGCGACACTATTTAATTTCGATTAAATTTATTAAATTTACTACTACTGCTTTTGAAACATTTAAATATGCGGCGGGCGTAGCCCGTAAATTTCGAATTTGGCACAGAAAATGTTTGCGGGCGACACTCGTCATTTCTCCTTAAGGGGTTAAAAGCTATTCTATTTAAAGAAAACGATTAAATTCTGTTTTAAATAAATAATTTTTTATTCGAATTCTATTACTCAGTAGTCAACAAAATAAAAACTAACAAAGTCGTGTTAAACTTTAACACTTTTCAGTCAACCTTTCCATAAGATCAAAAACTTAATGACGGAAGACGGAAGAGGGCAAGTAGGAGTTGTCGGGAGAGTGAGCAGCAGCATGACGTACGGGAGCAGCTGAAGCGAAGTTAAGAACGGGAGCAACACCACCATTGTGTGATTGAGAAGATCCACCCAAGGAATCGTATTGGCCTTGGATAGCTCTTTGGGCGTTGGCAGCATCTTCAGGGGTACGGTATTTGACGAAGTGTACTTCGGGTTTGTTGTTGCTGTTTCTGTTGATGGAGTTAAGTTTGTTGGCCAAATCTCCGATATCGGCTTGTTTGTTGAGGACATAGATGGCGGTCTTTTGTTCGGCAGCTTGTTTGGCCAAAGCGAGGGCAGCGTTTTCGAGACCCTTGTTTTCGGGGCCCTTGATGAAGATGACACGGAGACCTTGTTTCACGGAACCGGCGATTCTTTGGGCGGCGTTGCCATCATCGAATTCACCTTCGGGAGCGGAGAAAGTGTAGAATTCCTTTTCCAATTCAGCGGGGGCGGTGTAAGAAGGAGCTGAGTAATCACCACCGAGGGAACCACTGGAGAGACCACCGAGGGAACCACCGGAGAGACCACCAAGGGAACTACCGGAGAGACCACCGAGGGAACCACCAGAAAGACCACCGAGGGAACCACCGAAGGAACCACCAGAGAGACCACCAAGGGAACCACCACCGATATCACCACCAATGCTACCACCGAAGGAACCAGAGCCAGGGGCGAAAGAAAGACCACTGTCAGAGTGACCAACGGGTTGGTAGTTGTAACCCAATTTATCGGCGCAAGCCACAGCTACTAAGCACATTACCTACATAGTAAAGAAGATATAAAACGATTAGTATTGATATCCGTTTCAAGGGGAGAAATTAAATCCTTTAGTATTTTCAATTAGAACTTACGATAAAGGCACGCATTTTGTATTTGATTTGTTCTTTCTTGTTGAGAAGTGAGTTTTAATCTGTCTATCAGTTGATCTATCAAAGATTTATATACTTAATATTTGAAACGAAGACTAGCAAAAAAATAGCCATAAAATTAAAAAAAAAAAATAGCAAGTAACATCAAAATTATACGCTTCATTTGGTTTTTTATGACGGTCACAAATAACGCTTTGTCATAAAGCGAATAAAAATTTAATAAACTAAAAATAACCATTTAATTTTCTACATAATACAATAGTTTAGTATCACTAACAGACACAAACTTATTCAAAGTGTATTATTTTTTTTATAACCTACACCAAAATAGGTGGTAAGGGTATAATCAGTTTGTTCTGATATATGTATGTAAGGTAATGTAAGGTATAGAAGAATTGGTCTGAGACTTATATTTAAGTGTAATGTTTGACTTAGAATCACTGTC